>CM034701.1:104543054-104555189 GCA_020142125.1 Phrynosoma platyrhinos
GTGGCTGTGGAGGATGAGAGAATTGACTGGCTGAGGAGGCAAAATGATGATGATTGCATTTTCCTATGTGGGTGAGGCCACTCGTTTTAGGAGTGCTATGCAGTGCTTTTATTAACCTAAGCCCAGGAGGTGGTGGGTGTACCTCAAAACAAAGGAATTTTGGAACATTTTTGTCCACTACTGTGTGCTCTAATGAGATGTGGAAGTAGCAGTTCCACATGATGTGAGGAGTCTTCAATATGAACGTGGAAGAAGTGGGGCCACATCTTACAAGACAGGACACCCGTCTCCACCGGGCCATGTCAGTGGAGAAACGGGTTGCTATTGCTGTGTATTTTCTGGCACACAAAGGATCCTACATGACTATCACAACAAAATTTGGTGTTGGGAAGTCCACAGCCTGCAAAGCTATTATCCAAGTGGTTATTGCCATGGAATTGGTGCTGCTGAAGATAGGGTTGCCATAATTCTCTACCACCAAACTGGGACAAAATGGAGAAAAAATGTAGGATAAAATTTAGGCCAAAATGTAGGACAAAATTTAGGTCAGAATGTAGTACATTCAAGAAAAATGGAGGATACAACCAACTAAAAGCCAAAAATATTAATAATAATTAAAAAATAATAATATAAATCCATGCTTCTTAGTCATGTTCAGAATGGAGGAGATTTTGACATTCTTTCTGGACAGAAGGTTGAAATGTAGCTCCTCCTTTCCAGAAACAACTTGAAGGCACAAAACAACAAACATAATAAGATACATCTGAGGAAGTAGAGTACAAAGACATAGAGATTTTGGAGCACCTCTGAGACTAAATGCATCTGAGGAAGCAGACCTTAGTCTAGGAAAGCTCATGCCCATCTGAAAGCACAACCAGGGAGACCAAAGTGGCAGAGCAGCCCCAATCACCCCCAGCCCTTGGTGAGGCCTACTAGGCTCACCTGCATTATCTGAACCCAGTGTCTCTGCTGTCCTCCAACACCTTCATGGTCCTCCTTGCTGCCGCAGCCTCCCTCCATGTCCTGAGGCCCTGACCCTGTCAGGGGAGGAGAGGCCTTGCCGCAATGGCCTCTATCCTTGGGGCCCAGCTGGCCGGCTGAGGCCCCACGTGGCTCTGCTGCTGCTGGAGGAGGAGGAGAAGCCTTACTGTGGCGGCCTCCCTCCTCTGGGCCTTGCGCAGCCAGCTGAGGCCCCATGCGGCAGGTGGCAGTGAAGGACACCCCTATCCCTGACCCCAACGAGGCCTAGCAAGGCAGCTAGGCCTCACATGCTGCTGCCACCATGACACTGAAAACGCAGCAGGAGGCGGCACCAGCAGAGGAGGGGGAGGAGGAGGAAGCCAGGACTGGCTCCAAACCCGGGCCGGGACATTCACAAAGGGTTAAAAACTGTGAATGTCCTAGCAAAAGCTGGGATGTGGGACCCTTAGCTGAAGAAGACTAAGTACCTTGGGGACCATAGAAAGGTGTGTATTTGCAGCAGTTAGATTTTATGTTGTACTTTCATTTGTAGCCTTGTTTTGATTTTATTCTGTGTTACTTTATAATTGTTGGCATTACTGTTCACACTACTTATTGTATTTGCAGATAGCTGTTTGATTTAAGTTGTTTCTTCATTTGTAGCTTTGACTTGGTATGTTGTTTCTGTTACTTTGTAATTGTTGGCTTTGCTGTGCACACTACTTATTGCCACTTTCACTTTCCCACTGTCCCTACAGGTGATGGTTGGCTTTGAAGCGATGAGATTTCCACAGGTGATCGGAGTAGTGGAAAGCTGCCACTGCAACATCATTTGTACAGTGCATCGAGGTGAACAGTTCATCAGCCTGAAACAAAGATATTCCATACTTCTGTGGGAGACATGTGACCATAGTGGGAAATTTATTGACCTTGTCATGGGGTGGACAGCGTAAAATCATGACTGCTTTCTTCTGTAGCTCTCCCATTTATGACATATTGAGGGCAGGTGAACCTGGGAAGCCCACAGTGATAATCTTTGGGTGACTAGTAGGACCACTATTGTTGGCTGATTCTGCGTATCTTATTAAGCCATGGGTCATAACACCATTCAAGGGTGTCCTGCGTCCTCACCAGTGTACAACAAGCATCTCAGTAGGGTTGAGAGAGCATTTGGTCACCTTAAGGCAGGGGTAGGCAACCTTTCCCCTTTAAGGGCAGAGGGACTTCAGCTCCCAGAAGCCTCAGCCATGCTGGCCAATAGTCCCATGTTGGCCAATAGCTCCTGGGATTCTGGGAGCTGAGGTCCCTTGGCCCTTAAAGGGGAAAGGTTGCCTACCCCTGCCTTAAGGCATGTTGCAGATGCCTTACAATCCTCTTGGAGGTGGCAGAAGAAAATGTGAACTCTGTCATTGCTGCATGTGTGATCTTACACAATATGGTTAAGACTGATGATGAAGTGCTGACATGCCACCCTCTTCAACCTGCAGTTTACACAGTGGATGCTGCCAACTTCCTTATTGAGGGTAAAGAACCACAGCAGGAGAAGCATTTACTAATTTCTTTTGGCACTGGGAGCGATAATGGATCCTAGTTCATTAGGGCATAATAAATAAAAAGATTGATCATGACATTCCCTTTACCGTTTTTCTTTCCCTGTACTTATAACCATGGATTGGTGGAGTATGACTGAGTGGTATGGTGATAATATTCACACGACACTCTAACATAGCCTCCAATTGTTTTTCAATTGTGATGTTCAATTGCTCAGCAGGATACACCATCTGCAGGAGAGGTCACACCATCATTGGCCTGCCCTCAAATTTTTTGCTGCATTATATCCAAATTTCACACCCTAACACTCACAATAGGTGGGGGACTTTGTGAAAACACACACACACACACACACATGCACATAGGAAAAGATAGATCCTCACATGAAGTAATCTGTGTAGTCAACTGCCTATGTGCAGTCAAAATTGCTGGGCAGCTTTGAATTATTTCAGTTTCTTATTATGGAATTCTTCAGTAATCAAAATTCTCCACCAACATATGTATACATACACACATGATCCATCTTCGTAAAGAGTGATTTTTTTGCATTTGCCTCATTTCATCAAGATTGAAACTGAGCACAGTCAGTGTGGAAACCATTTCCGGTGTGAATGAGGCACATATAATCCAATCAGCAAATCACTTGAAATCATAGTGGGAATGAGCCCTCCAGAGAGGTTAAACTGGAACCCTCCCTACTCTCTTTTTGCAAACAGATGAAGATCTTTCTGTTTCAAGAGGCCTTTGAGAACTGATTGTTTAGGTGGGATGGGCCACGTGAAGAGGAAGAGAACAGCAATGTCCCTCTACCAGTGCATTTTGTCCCCCCCCCCCAGCTGCAGCCTTGGCTGTTGCCTCTATTGCACAGACCTCCACTTTGTCTCTTGGGGTTGTTTCTCCCAAACTCAAATTCATATTGCAGCTGTAGCAAAGCTGCAGCCGTTCTGCTCTGATGAGGCTCCCTTAATCAGACCTATAAGGAAGATTAAGAAGCCAGTCCCACTATCCTCATGACTTGGTCATAGATTTCTTTTGCTAGCTGATGGGGGGGGGGAGTTTCCATTTGTTATTTTGTGCTTGCCTATCATGATCTCTACACTGTTAGCTATTGACCAACAGCCTGCAATTTTATGGAATTTTCATAGGTATTTTCCCTGAAAGGAACTGCAAAGGGTATTGAAAAAACATCAAGGTTTTTTGTAGGTAGTAAAAAGTACATACGGTTGAGGAAATATCCAGACATAGCCTGAAGGCAGGACTCGATGTATTCTCTTGGCATAGACTGGCTAGAATATAAGAGTCCCCAGGCTTCAGCGTGTGGATGCTAAAGAAAATGAAATGTAGGGTGCTTCAGTAGGAAAAGGAATGAAGTAGAGTTTAGCTGGTATAAAAGCACATCTTCATTTTTTGATCCAAGAACTGCAATTCAGTGTCCTAAAGGAAACTGTAGGGAAGGGAGAAACAATGGAGCTTGAAAAGATGACCTTGAAGTCTGATATTAGTTACTAATTTCTTCAAATTAAATGACAGGGTTTGCATAGGGGCTAAAGGAAGGAACATGAGATCTTTTTAAAAAGCTGGAAACATTTTGTTTCTGTGTAGACACTATTTATTTATAAAGTTCACTGGTAGATTAAAAAAAGTATGCTAGGAAATAAATACATGGGAAATATAAATTTCCTTCTAACCCTTGCTCTTTGTAAGCAAGGAGAAAAATTGAAAAGTATTTTTTCAGACTTCCATGCAATATTTTCCCAACCACATTTATACATTTTAAAAGATGTCCACAGCTTGATGGAGTCTTGAATTTGACCTTCCTAGAATGACCAAACTGATCTTGTGATTAATGAGCCAATTATTTTCTTCTACAGTGCAAAATGTATAGCTCATCTCTTTTCCATTTACAGTTTTAATAAATAAATAGCATGGTGCTTTTATTGGTAGTTTGCCATTCTTAAGTTAATGATGAATTCTTTTGAGTTATTTATCCCCCAAATTAATAGAATGCTAGCAGGGCAATTTCCAAATGTGGGATTTTATTTGTTAGCAACAAGGTAAACAACACTAGCGTCTGAGTAGGAATGCTGAGAGAGTGGTAATTAGGATCATAAATATACAGAGAAAAAGATGTGCTGTCAAGCAGTTGTAGAGATGAATAGCACTCATATTACGCTGTAACAACCTCTCTTTCTTTCATTGGCATGTTTGTGCATCTGTGTGGTTGGTGGGTTCACTCCAGACTCTGTGTGTTTTGTTTTTGAAAGACAAAGAGACTTTTTTTTGTTTCTTTGTTTAAAAATCTTTGGCCCAAATCCAGTTGTGAATCCCAACTAGAACAGATACATTAAAGTCAATGGGGAGTCATAATAAATTAATACTTCTATAAATTCTGGCTGGGATTCTGTATTGCAGCTATAGATTGCACATCATTACCATCATTGCAACATTTGTAAATGCCCTCAAATCCTCTGTAACTGTCAGCAGCCAAACTGAGCAAAGGAAGTATGTTCCGTGGATGATCAAGGCACAAGAGGAGGATGTCTCCAGTCTCCTCACACCAGCAAGCAAGGACATGATATTGACCTGTGACAAGGGTATTGCTTTTGATAGTTGCATCTTTGCTTCCTGGTCAGAAGGGGCTGGAATATTAACCTCCCTCATTTGATCCAGTGCTGGTGGTTTAGATGGGTTTAGGGAGTTGGGTCAGAAGATGTTACTTTGTTACACGTTCATAACTAAATACAGTTGGCCCATGGTATCCACTGGGGTTTGATTCTAGGATACTAAAATTCATGTGGATACTTAATCATGTGGATAAAATTTAGTGGATACTAAAATTGATGGTGGTAAAATCCCATTAACTACAAGGGCATAGTAAAATATCCCTTTATAAAATGGCAAAATCAAGGTTTGCTTTCTGGAATGTATACATATTTTTAAATATTCTCAAGATGTGGATGGTTGTATCCATGGATAAAAGGCTGAATGTAGGTGATATAGGATGGCCCTATTCTAGTTGAAATTAAAAATTAGATTTAGGACTTTGTTGAATAGAAAGACTGGCAAATCCAGGCCCTCTACCCATATTTTCATTTGTAGGCATTAATAAGTGATATTGATTTCAAAACTAAAATAAAACCCTCCACCTACTGGTTTCTGCATATCAAGAATAGATCAGGCAGCTCCACTGTTTTTCATTGTTCATCACATTTATATTAGGGATGGAAAGAATATTTGTAATGATTCATTCCCAGGTTAAAAATCAGGAAAACAATAGACCAGTCAGAATTTTTTCCCAGTGTGGGATATAGCAATACCCCAAAGTGTTGTTCAGAAATATATCTGTCATTGTTGTTGTTTTTAATGCAAAAGCCTTGTTTGGCTGTGCAGAAAAAGGATTTCCCACACATGAAAATACTGTTGAAATCAATGAGTTCAAGATAGCATATATAGCTTTCTTTGGCCAAAGCACACTGCAGGAATAATCCAGTTTTAGACCACTTTAATTGCCTTAGCTCAATGCTAGGGAATTCTGGTAACTGTAGTTTTGTGAGACATTTAGCCTTCTCTGTCACAGATCTATGGTGCCACAATAAGTTGCAATTCCCTGGATTCCCTAGCACTGAACCAGGGCATTTAAAGCAGTCTCAAACTGCATTATTTCTAGTGTGTTTTGGACCTTGAATATCTTCATAACAATCTTATGAAGTAGGTTAGAAAGAGAAAAAGTGACAAGCCTAAGTCACCCCACTGAGTGTCATGATTCAGAGATAACTATAGCCTTGATCTCCCAAGTCCCAATCCCAAACTCAGGCCACTATGAAGATTATCACACGGGGTAAAAGGCGTTAAAGAGCATTGTTATCATCATTATTGTGTGATAGGGAGAAAGATTTTCACACGACATCATCCTGCTACCATTCTTGTAATGTTCTGGAAGCTTCCTGCTAGTGGAACAACTCATTAACAATGAAAAACTGTCAGTGGCTTGCTGATCATGATTCATTAGTGCTATTGCAAACGTGTGAAAGTCAATCACATTTCAATAGTGCTATTGAGATTTCTTCATTTCATTTTCAAGAGAGTAGATTATCGCACTACACTCTGAAAACAGGGCTCAAGAACTCTTACTACTCTGGCTGCCTCCTGCTATATTTTGGGGTTTGTAGTTCAGTGAGGCTTAAGAGCTCTCTGGCTGAATATTCTAAATGGCCCTTCCTAAACTACAAGTACCAGGATGCAACAGGAGGATAATCTCCTAAACTGAATCCCCCAGTCTGGAAATCACTTTCTGTATCACAGAAGTTCCTCCATGGGGAGAGTGAGACCCATTTTTCTCTCTGCTAAACAACCTGATGTGTGGAATGCAAAAGCACTTTCTTACTGCTTGTGAATCATTAATGCCCAATTTTTGTGACTAGTGTGAAAATAAGTGTTTTAATATCAACATTGTATCATTCTTGCTTAATAATGTTAGAATAACAGTTTTTAAACTGTAATAGCCCTCGTGTGATAATCTCCTATGTCTCATTTGTATCACCATAATTTATTATTTTTGTTTAATTATATTAGAACACAGCTGTGGTATCTGAAGGGCATTATTTAAACATTTCAAGATTGATGGAAGGAACTCAGCAACCTAATTTAAGAAAATATTTGAAAATCCTTGGCAAAGTTGTTTTTAAGAAATTAGCTAATGTGGCAAGGGTCTCAGTCATTCTGAGCAGCTAAAAATGGGGGATGAAGGCAAGAATCATTTTAATCTTTTCCACACCCTTTTGCCCCTGAAATAGTTTCCTTCCAGACTTGAGTCTTCTCATCATGTTTACTGCTGATTTGAAGCCAAACTTAGAAAAAGTAGGGAGAGGAATAGCTAGCTTCAAGTGAAAAGATATAGGGGAGGAAAGAAGAGTGCCATCCTGTCCCCAATGCTGTTCAATATCTATATGAAGCTGCAGGGGGAGATCATCCATAAACATGGGGTAGGGTGTTATCAGTATACTGATGACACCCAAATATATTTCTCCATGTCTCAGTCAGCAGCCATGATGACAGATGGCAACTCTCCCCTCAATCAACGTCTTGAAGCAGTAATGGATTGGATGAGGAAAAATCGACTCAAACTGAATCCAGACAAAACGGAGGTACTCACAGTGGGGGCTCCCAAACCAGGCATTGGGTCACAATCTCCAGTCCTGGATGGGGTCATGCTCTCTGCTAAGGACTGTGTTTGCATTCTGCGGGTACTCCTAGACTCATTGCTTCACATGGCAGATCAGGTGAATATGACAGTCAGGAGCACCTGTTATCAGCTTCAGCTTACTGTTTTAATTCTATGTTTTAAGTTTAGTACTGTACTTATCTATTTTTAAAGGGGGGTTAATTGTTATTATTGTTATGATAGTTTAATGTAGGGTAAGTTTTATTTAAATTTAATTTTAATCATGTGAGCCACCTTGATTGCTATGGCAAAAGGCAGGAAATATGAATAAAGTATTATTATTCAGCATCCCCCCCCTCCAATTTTAAACTCCCTACACTTCACAACTGTATGTCACATATGTTCTAAGGCAGGGGTTGGCAACCTATGGCCTGTGGGCCAGGTGTGGCCTGCGGAGGCCTTAGGACTGGCCCATGGACAGTCCCGCCGCTATTATCATCGCCCCGCGCGTGGGCGCACATGCGCATGATGGCAGGTGCCATTTGGGAAGGGCCCATGGTGGCTGTGGGGGGGGGCTTTCCAAGGTCCAGGGAAGCCCCCCCATGGCCACGGGGGGATCTTTCCAAGCTCGTTTCATTCCTACAAGTGCTTGACAGCACATCTCTTTCTCTGAATTCGCCCACCGCGGCTGCGGGGGGGCCTTTCCAAGATCCAGGGAAGCCCCCCCATGCAGGTGGAAGAAGTACACGTGCACACACCCCACCCCCTGCCATTTCCCCCCACTCCCGGCCTCCTGGCAACAAAGTTTGCCGACCCCTGTTCTAAGGTGTTGGTTTTGCTGCAATCAGATCTAGCTATGTTGCACTTTGGAAACTGTGCAAGCCATATTTTCTGATGACAATTTCTAGGTGAGAAAATAAAAACTGTCTTCCTTTTCCCAGAACAGAAAAAGTAAAGTCAACAAATATTTTTCAAATGACAGTGTGGAAAATTCATCTCAAGGGATAGAGAGATGAACTATGATATTGCAAATAAGGCTCAGGATCATAATTTGAGAACTCATGAGAAAGCAAACATTGCTGAGCTATGTCAGCCCAAAGGTCCATCCAGACCAGTAATATATCTTGAACAGGGATTAGCCAAATGCTGCAATTTCCTCTCATTTACCCCAGAGGCTGCCAGTGAGAGGTAGAGTACTTTTGAATAAGAAAGGTCCATTCTTGCTTAACAATCACTGATAAATAGCCTCTGCAAACTGAGGGTATATAATCTGGCCATTTATATTTATATTTATATTTATATTTATATTTATGGCCAGCATCACATCCTATGATCATGAACCACCTATGCTTACTGTGCACTGTATGATGCATTTCTGTTTATTTGTTTTCCTTCAAGTGCTACCACATCAATCTGTTGTACTGGATGACAATGAAGCCCAATTAACATTTCTCTTATTTTCTCCAACCATTTGTGATTGAGCAGTCATATTTCTCAAGCTAAGAAGTCTCAGCTTCTTCAAGCCTCTCTTGATAAGAGAAATTCTCCACTGTCATCCTCCCTCCCCACAGTTCTTTTATTTACCCTTTACTGTCATTTTCACCTACCCTTTGTTCTGCTTTCTATTCATAATGCCTCGCCTAGTCTGCATCCTTCCTTTGGCATCCCTGACCATTAGTGACCATCTGTCTCCAGATGACAGCCTGAGTCTGTGTGAGGTTGTAATCCCAACCAAATTGACAGGTTACCCTCCTGTCACAGATGTAGCACTGCAATCTATCTCATTCTCTGAGCATCTCAGCACTCCAGGCTATCATGGCAGTTCAGCCAATCAACCTGATAGATTTCACTTGAAATTTATGACACTATATACATCTCTGTGCTATATTTTCCTACACAGAGTATGATGTTCTGCATACTTTGTGTTTCTACAATACCCTTTCATTGTAATTTTCTGAGTGTGTGTGTGTGTGTGTATGTGTATGCATGTGTTTGTATGGGGTAGGTGTGGTAGAGCTATTTATTCATCTCATCCACATTTACACACACTGATAGGATTCAGCTTTCAAATCCAGATTCCTTTCCAGTTCTGCCCCATGGGAATCTTTGCCGTTTCATATTCTACAATTAGAGCACCATCATTCTACTCTAATTACAGTGGCAACATTGTATGGAATCTAGGAATTTCCAGTTTAGGGAGGGATATTTAGAATTCTCAGCCAGATTCCTGCCCTGCTTTCCTTTCGCTTCAAGCAAAGACACTCTTATTAAAGCAAATTTTTAATGCTTAAGCAGGTAGGCTCTTAATGCAGATGTAGACTTTATCTGCTTTTAACCTTTGTATGATACAATCAGTTTTATGGTGCTTTAATGTGGTGTTTTTAAATTGGTTTTAAAACTTTTTGTAAATGTTTTTAATTTGTTGTTATGGATGCTGCCTTGGGTCCCAGCCTGGGAGAAAGGTGGCATATAAATAAAGTGAATACAATTTAGATAGATAGATGTCTCACCAAACTACAAACACCAGGATTTCATTGGATGCAGCTGTGGCAGTTAAAGGCTTGTCTTCTTATACCTAATCTTTTCAATATATATATACATATTTAAAAATGCTTTTAAAAATACTTTCCCTTGGTGTGGAGATAAGTGAATTCTGAATCTCAGTTCCCATGGCATTCTTACAGTGAAAGAACCTCAAAGCCATTAAGTAACATTTCTAGGTAGGGAAGAAAAAGAATTTTGATAGGTTAATACTTTTGATGCAAATGTCCATTGTGCATTTCTCAGGACTTGTTGAAAGATAAAGTCTGTACATTGTCAAGGCTTGCAGAACATTTTGAAGAGATACAATATGCACAAAACCACGTAAACAGATGAAAAATAGGCACAAACAGACTTTAGTCAGTGGGAGAAATAGATACAAATATGTATGCATTAAAATGTGGGGGGGAAATATGCACAAATTCCCTTGCCAGAAGGAAAGACACAGTCTCATGAACTTGACATAAATCAGAGACAAGACAAGAATACCAGTGGGATTTGGGAAAAGTCAACAAAATCAAGACAGAAAGATTTTTATATCCCTACATGCATGTTGTGAAGTTTATATCTGCAGGCTTAAAATAATCTTTATGAGCTACCAATAGTGAAGATCAAGGAAGAATTTATTTACACTGCTTAAAAACCCACCATTCTCCCCCCCCCCAAAAAATCTGGGGTGATAAAGCCATACAGCACAGTCTACATCAGATTCAGGGTAACCAACTTATGACAGGATTTGTAAATTCTGGAGGTCCCCTCTCCCAGGAGTTTGCACTGCTATATTAATGTCTGGGCCAGTTTCTAGCTCAAATGATAAGGGTTTTATTTCCTCCACCCTCAGTAGCATTGCTGCTGCCAGCTTGCAGCTTCTTGCTAAGGTCAGAAGAGGTGCCCAAATCACATGTTGGGCACCTCATTTGCCTCAGAGTGATGGCTACATGACCATAGCTGGCACTGCTGAGGGAGGCGGATGAGAAAAACTCACGGTTCAGGCCAAGAACTGGCCCAAACATTAATTGTTTGAAGATGGCAGTGGTGGTGGAATCATGAAATTCCACAGGGACAGTTGGGTAATGTAGACAATGTACCTGAGGACCCTGCAGACATACAAGGCATTTGTGGGGGCAGGACTCAGTTTAGACATTTGCCCCTAGTGTAGACTAGCACAATGTTTAATTGCTGTCCTTTGGTAGGCCAAGCTCCTATTCACGGACATAGGGACTTTGCAGACTGCCAGAAATAGTGTAAATTGAGTCCACTTTAAGGGTTAGGGTTAGTACTAGGGAATCATGGGAATTGTTGTTGTTTTTTCTGAGACATTGAGCCTTTTCTGTCAGAGAGCTCTGGTGCCACAATAAAATACAGTTCCCATGATTCCTTAACCCTAACCCTTAAGTGGACTCAATTTGCACTATTTCTAGCAATCTGCAAAGGCCCATAGTTATGAATAACTGTGTATCTTTCTCCCCAAACTCCTTAGCTCCCTTAGCTCCCTTAGCAGCCAGCAGATTCACCAATATGCAAAGGGATCTTGTAGCACCTTTGAGACTAATTGAGAGAAAGAAGCTGGTAGCATGAGCTTTTGTAGACTTGTGCCTACTTCCTCAGATGAATGGGAAAAAGTAGGTGCAAGGCTACAAAAGCTCATGCTACCAGCTTCTTTCTTTCAGATAGTCTCAAAGGTACTACAGTGGGCCCATGGTATCAACTGGGGTTTGGTTCCAGCCCCCCCCCCAATGGTGAATAGAATGTCCAGCTGGCCAATCAGGAGGCAGTTGAGGGCCAACCAAGAGAATTCAAGCTGGGAACACTTGAAAATTCCAAGCTGACAGTTGGAGTAGAGAGTTGGAAATTTGACAGTTGAAGAGGTTGGTCAGAGAGAGGGCTGTGTTTTGGAGAGTTCCTGAGGGAACTGTAATTTT
>CM034701.1:104580922-104592336 GCA_020142125.1 Phrynosoma platyrhinos
GCTCTTCTTCTAGGATGATACAGTAGGTTGCAATGATTCAGGAAAAAGAGGACATATGTAATGTAGCTTGATAATTTGTATTCTTTCTTCTTCCCCCTCCATGTGACTGGGGCTTGGCACAAAGTACCAAGTACAAAGTCCGTTGGTATCTTAATGGAGAGCATCAAAAAGCTCCCCTTCCTGCAATGTCTATACATGCTGTCCGGGAAGAGTATTGATGACCCACCATGCCATAACAAGAAGATTGGTTGAAAAAAGGGCCATTTTATTGCCTGATAACCTATTTAGCTAATGGGATCTTAGAGATGAGCCAAGTGAGGGGAGCAGCCTGATGCTGGTCCAGCTGAGGCCTAGGTGTCAACTTATGACCACCTATTTAAATCAGGAGACATCAAACAGGCCAGAACTGGCTTCTTAGTTGTTTAATTAGCTTTTAGTAACATTGTCAAGGATTCTGGCAATGAAAAAAACCCAGCAGTATTTAAAACAGAAATGCAAGTGTTATCCCGACTTTGCCATGGAAACCTATTGGGTGACCTTGAACAAGTAACTCTCTCTCACTCTCAGAGGAATGTAATGAGCAACACCCTCCACAACACATTTTGCTAAAGAAAACCACATGGTAGGGTTGCCTTAGGGTCCCCGTAAATGAGAAGCAACTTCAAGGCATACAGCAAACAAATAAGTGTAATCAATAAGAAAAGGTAAGGCAAACTTAAGGGAACTGCTCCTGAGTATGGTTACTAGATTGTCTAATACTGTTATTTTTATTATTAATTTATATCCCATCATTTCCCCAATACTGAGACTCAAAGCAACTTACAAAATATTAAAAGCAGAACAAATTAAAACATATACAAAAAATCACTAGAAGAACAAAACACTATTTAAATATGCAACTAAATGGTCTACAGAGAAATTACTATAATTCTAGTTACTTTTCATGACAGAGGCAGCCATGTCACTTGAAGTGGTGAATCTGCTCTCCGTCTACACTTTAAAGGAACAACTAAAGCTGCTGAATCCTATCTGCAAAACAGATTGAGAACCTTGGATAGTTTCCTAAAAATTAAATATAAATCCTGGAACAGAATCATCACTCTACTGACTTGGGGTGCAGCAGATGGGCATGAAGGAGTGGCCTGGGTCCAACTGGCACTAGCCAGAAGTTAGGTTTTCTCAGCTCCTTTTTGCTCTAGTCCTAAGGACTGGAGCATGGCTTTGGCAGAGTTTCTGGCCACTTTGGATGCATGCATCATGTAAATAGCATGCCTCCAAACTGGCTGGAAGCCACTTTGGCTCATCTGTTCAAGGACTTAGAAGCTACTGGCTAGGTTACCAGGAAATAAATCACACACTAAAGAAGAAAGTCCAAAATAGGAGGCTATGATTTAGACAAGGAAAGGAGTTCCAGAATATAGATTAAGGGTTCAAAGATTGCTTTCCATGGAATTCATTATGTCTTTCCTAAAGAGAAGCTGACTATAGTTATTATGAAAAGAAGAGAGGAAAGGTCGGGGGGGGGGAATGTGGCAGCACCTTTAAGGTTAACTGGTTTTTATTTTCACAACAGTTTTTGCCATATAATAATGAAAATAAAAAACAGTTAGCATTACAGGTGCTGCCACATTTTCCACTCTCCCTCCCTTCACTTGCATTATAGTTATTATTGCAAGGGGGGGAGCCTTGTTGGAGTCTATGAGCTTGGTGAGTTCCAGAATGCTGTAACTAGGAATTTTAGCAGCAGGTGGTACATGCCTGGGCTAAAATAAGGAGGAGTTTGGGAGCAGGGCTTGTGTATTCATTCTACTTGCCCTCCCCATCATTCTGCTACAACTTAGTTCAGAGGGGGGAAAACACACACCAACCATTTGTGTCATAATTTGTTCATCTTTAAATTCTCTCAAGGGTCTTTGCTGTATGTGATATCCAGGTTACACCTCTGGAGATGTTAAAAGCTACCTACAGGGTATGTGTGCCTGTGTGTGTGAGAGAGAGATTGAGAGTCCAATAATAAAAATGTAAAACTCCCTTTAGGCTATGCAAAGGCACTTTTAGTCTGTGTTTTAATGTATCTGTCCAATGTGCTGAAACCTATCCCCCATCTAAGTTCAGCACCTTAGCTTTTTTGAAGTTCAGACTAACTTTAGTCTTGAAAGTGCTTCCACTATGCCACTGAGATGGAAGCTGCCAGCCATCATTCCCTGTAACTGTTGTATAAGAATTCAACTTAAAGTACACCATATGGTGAGAGTTTTGCTTAGGACTGCATTTGCACAGCAGTTCCAGTTTGCCACCACTTTGACTACCATGTCTCAGTGCTATGGAATTCTGAGAACTGTAGCTTTGTGAGACATTTAGCCTTCTCTGTCAGAGAGCTCTGGTGCCACAACAAACTACAGTTTCCAGAATTCCATAACATTGAACATGGCAGTTAAAGTGGTGTGAAACTGGCTTATTTCTGCAGTGTGGATGAAGCCTGGGTCACCTAAAGGTAATTTTAGTCCAGCCATTTCAATTATTTATCCACTATCTTGAGCTCTATCCCTCAAAGGGGTCAGTACCTTAGACAGCTCCTTTAAAATTTGGATGCAAACTAAGAATGGATGCACTGTTTCCCTGGTACAGAAAGCACTAGCGTCACTGTCCAAGTCCCTTATATATATGCACCTTTGGCCTCATCCATAAAAAGCAGATCTTATTCAAATCTGGAATAGAGTACCATCAAATTCCACCATTTAACAAAGGGCTTTATCACATATATATGTTTCTTTGGGTGTTTTTTTTTTTTAAAAAAAAACCCACACTTTTTTATTTTTATTTATTTATTTTATTTATTCTATTTACATGCTGCCTTTCTCCTGGAGTGGCACTCAAGGTGGCTCACAAAAAAGAAAAAGAAAAAAAATAGCTATAATTTAACAACAGAATTTAAATATGATTTTAAATCATCACATCAAAACAATAACATTTCAACCATAATAATAAACACATCAATAACAAAAATGATAAATATATATCAATTTATAAACAGTATAAAATTATTTTAAAGTATACCAAAATAAATAAATAAAGTATACCCCCTCCCCTTCAAGAATGCTTTGCTCTGCTGCCCTAACAAACTACATTTGCCATAATTCCATATCAATGAGCCATGGCAGTTAAAGTGGTGTCAAAGCAGATTATTTGAGCACTGCACATACAGCCCCAGTCTTTCTGCTTAATTTAATTTTACTTTCACTATTTTGTATGTATGGAGTTTCAGAGAGATCTTTCCTTTGAAATTCATCTCCCAGCCTTCTTTGGCAAGGCACAAGGAGTTACTTCCTCATTACTAGGTATTATTATTATTGTGTCTTCATGCAGCTAATGTAAAGTGAGCATACAATTTTCCTCCTTCCTAATGACCTGATTTTTAAAGGGTTGATTACACCAAAGAAAGTAGTTATGAATTTTAAAAAGCAGGAAGTTTGTGCGTTTGTCAAACTATCTGGAAAAACAGGCAATCCCTCTGGGACCCCATGTGACTTTTTTGTTGTGGTTGTTGGTTACCTGCTTATCAATTCTGCCGTAATGAGCATGCCTGTAAGGTGTGATCGGAGGAAAAAGAAGAGAAACTGTATCAGCAGAGATTCCCAGATGCCATTATCAAGGGAATGTAATTATCGAAGCTTGCTGGCTTCCTCTGAGGAAAGTTTTATTTCTATTCAGTGACACGATGTTATCTGGAATGGTGTTTAAGTGGAGTACAAACTGGAACAATGTGACACAGGGAGTCCTTGTGATTAGTTATGTTCTTTGTCTCAGAACATAAAGACCAGGTTTAACAGAAGGATTTCACATTCACAAGGAGAATGATAATGTTTTGCGAGGCAGGAACTAATCGTATAGCTTTCCAAAACTTCTGGCACGATCCCCCAGGAGTCTAGCACATTAAAAAAAGAAAAGGCTTGGTTGCATAAAGTGTGATGCTACTGAATCAGAAAAGCTTTCAAAGTCATCTCTGACATTTGAAAAATAATAAACTCAAAGGATTCCCCAAAGAAACTTGAATTTGGGACAGGAGTTATGAGAACTCAGTTCTATTATACCACACTAACAGAATGACAACAGATATGTTCAATAAAGAGTATAAAAGTATTAACAGCTTTACAGGTCTCTTTGATGTTAATTAAAAATTGAAAATATACCATCTGGCTTGGTGATAATCATTGCTATTTATTCTTATTATTTATTCTTTATGACTTCAAAACTTTGTGTGCCACCCTTATACAGGAGTCATGCTAACTATCAGAGGCTGGGAGCTTCCAGGCCAATGGGATGGTGAATCTGTTCTGAATGCTATAGAAGCCATGCAGAGTGCTGAATGTATTTGGCAAATTGCTTTCAGCACCTTGGATAGTTCTTTCATAGTTCAAAATAAAATCGATAGACTCACCACCGCACTGACAAGAAAGCCACAAGCCATCACTGTTTCTAATAATCTCTATATCATTTGGCGTATGTGCTGCTGGACGAAACATTCTCAATCATTTCTCTAATTCATAATGCATTTCACAATCATTTTTGTCCCCACAACATCCCTGTTAGGTAGTTCACTTTAGTTCTCACTTTATGAATAGTAAATTAAGACTGAAAGATATGTCTGATGCAGACAAGCCATTAATCAAATGGTAAAAATTTATACCACAGTTTTCAAAGGGGCAGCCATGATAATCTGATCTCAGCAAAATGTGAAAGAGTTCTGTGGCACTTTGAAGACTACAAGATTTAACCTGCCATGAACTTTCATGGACTGCAGCAGTTACTGAGGATCAGCAATTTTTCACAGTATTGATGGTAGGGACAGTATTGGGACAATAGATCATATTGGCTGCACTATCCAAAAGTGGCAGCTTTTTTGAACAGAGAAATTGATTTTTGAAGAAAATAACTTATCAAGAGGGGCTTTATTATTTTTAACCATTTTTGATGAGGGAAATGCAAATGTTTTGCATAAAGAATAAACACTTGTGCTTCACCATTTGTGGACTTGGAATCTGCGGTCTTGCTCATTTGCAGATGGCAAACAGGGAGGGATAAAATGGTGCAAATGGTTCATTAAAACAAATGGAATCCCAATATTGGTGAGTTTATACCATGGGGGGGGGGTCCGGAGCAGATTCCCTGTGAATCAGAAGGGACAACTGTATTCCTACATTACTGGGGTTAGAAAGGAGGGGTGAGATGAAGTTGGTGTGGGGTGGGTTTTTTGTTTTTTTTAGAGTTTCTGAAAATCCACACCCCTCCCTTATACAAGCTTGGTGATCAGCTTGTAAAAGTTATATTTTTGAACCACAACTCCTATGTGGTCATGTTGACTGAAGGATTCTAGAAATTACCATGCAAAAAGGAATGCTTTTAAGTTTGTTGGTGCATTGTACTTGCCTTGATGGAGCCTGAGTTTTGCAGGCACAAGACACATATTGTTTTTGTTGAACCTATCACTGAGTTTTCATGGCAAGATTTGTTCAGAAGAAGTTTGCTTTTACCTTTCTCTGAGAGTGAGAGAGTGTGGTTTACCCATGGTCACTCAGTAGGTTTCCAAGGCTGAGTGAGGATTCAAACCCTGGTTTCCAGAATTGTAGTCCGAAACTTAAACCCCTACACCACACTGGCCCTCTAGGACACATATTAACTGGTGTGTAATGGTTTTAAGAGCTGGTGGATTGATTCTCAGCTTTGCACTTGCCATGTCCCAAGAATGTGTTAGCCATTCAGTAGGAATCTGTACATGTCTCCAGTATTTAAAGGAATGACTCCTTATGTGCCTATTACTTATTAGCTCTTTTTCTACTCCATTGTTGGATATGAATCAATTTTTTTAAAAAAAAATCTGAATAATTACCTTTAAATATTTTTAAAAGACAGTTTAATGTGTATTTATCCAGTCAGTGGCAAAGGGAAACAATTAAATTGCACTGCTTTGCCCTTTATTTTAATTCATTTTACATTACATCTTTCTTTCACAAAATACTTAATGTGCAATGAAGAGTGTACAAAAGATCCACAAAAGAAATGAAATGATGTGAGGAAATGTCAAACTTGCATAATCTATATTGCATTCAAACTAACATGGGAGTTTTCGTATTCAGGTGCAAGAAAGTTTCTGACAAGAGTGTAGTGAGAATTATGACTCAGAATAAAATTCATCAAAGACTCCTTTGTGCAGTTTTCCAATCAGCTCAAAGCATTCTTTCTTCCTACTAGTGCGGCTGTATGAAAGAAAATACAGCTGAAGCTAACTGAGAATGTGCATCTGCAAGACTTCCACTATGGTTCTTCAGGCCATTGTCTTTGGCTCGTTCTTCTGCCATTAAAAAGAGTAAGGTGGTCACCACTGGCAACAGAAGCTGGGGATGTGGAGAACCTGCAAAATGATGGTGGTGTGTAACAAAGGAGGCTGCATTGTGTATCCTAGGGCGTCATTCCCACTTACATTTATACACCGGTTAGTGAATTATGTTGACACTGGGTGGCTGAATGTATTGAGAGTGATGCTTAGTTCCCACTATGGAAGTGAATCATGCCATTATTCCATTATCCCACTTACGAAGGGGCTCCTTCTCTCCTTCCTCAATGCAGTGGCACTCAATGGCTGAGGGATGTGAGCAGTGAGCTCTGGAGTTCCCCGGGAAGGAAAGGGGAAGGGAGGGAAGCACGCATCACCTGTCTTCCCCAGCAAGGGCTGCAACCTCCTGCTTTGCTCCTGGAGGCCCTCTTGCCCATGATGGGCTCCGTGTTGAGGCTGCCACATCTGGCCTTCCCTTCCATGCCCCCTCAGGCATGCTGGACCTGACAGAGGCCCTCTGATGCACCTCCTCCATTCTTGGATGGCAAATGGCAGAGCGGCATGTCCCAGAGGACTTCCACCAAGAAGAGTTAAGGAGGGAGTAGGAGGAGGAGAGGAGAGAGGAAGGGGGAAAGAGGAGGAAGAGGAGGAGGGAGGGAGGAAACCAATGGAGCATGAGCCCCCTAGCACTCCCCCCACCCAGTCCTGCAGGAAAAGGTGCAGCTGGGCTTTGGGAGGATGGAAGGAAGGAAGGAAGGAAGGAAGGAAGGAAGGAAGGAAGGGCCCCCAGACAACTGGCCTGCCTGGCCTTTCCTCCAACCCTGGCTGGCAAGAGGGATCCTGAGCATGAGCAGCGAGTCCCTGGGAGGAAGCCTCTCTGCCTTGGTAATGTTACAATGTTACAATCCATTGCGGTATGAATCAGGTCTGTCATTCACACTTGCTGAACACACTTCATTTTTTTTCCAAAACAAAAAACAAACAAACAAACAAACAAAACCTGCCAGAAAACTACTCCTCAAAAAGTGTAGGTTTTTTGGATTTGAGCAGTTCAAAGCGACTCCGAATGATCGCAGTTGCTTCTGAAACCACTCACAGTGGGAATGAGGCACGTATACAGCAATTTGCAATTCACTGTAAATCATAGTGAGAATGAGGCCCTAAATGAGCTTCCTGCCCACAGGTGTATTACTCCATTACCAGCAGGATTCAAGTACAAAAGGAAAATAATTTTGTTCGACTCAAGCTTCTCAGTGAAGTACCTGCTATGATTTGTCATAAGATCCAGCATACCTTCTCCCAGAAATTTTCACACTAACAAAGCCTGTGGTGTGTTTGAAAGAGATAATATTTTCATGACATCCTGCATACCACTAAAAGAAATGCAAACTACAAAGTATGGTACATACAACTGGGAAAAAAATTATCTGAGGAATTCATTGTTCTCTGCCGTAAAGAGGCCTGTGGCCTCACTGGAATGGAGAAATATTGGATTGCAAAACAGGGGTTCCTGTTGAGATGCAAATGGATTTTAAATTTCCTGGACTTTGCAAATCTCCACAGGGCCAGAAGGAGGAGAAGCCTGCCTAAAAAAGATATCCTCCCACCATATACCATCTTAACTAAAGACTGAAACAACATGTAAGCATCTGATGAACATTTCCAATTGTTTTTCTCCTGTTTGGTTTGTAACATCTTGCCTGATGAAAAAGCCCATGGAGCTTCGAAAGCTTATAATGAGTATATTGTGCATTTTGGTTGTCCAATAAAGGTATCACTGAGGGATTTTGGTCTGAATTTGGAAAAAATACAGACAAATATGCTCTAGTCATTGGGGAAATGTGTGCAAAAGTCTGTTCTGGAGCCACAACAAATTCCATTTCCCAGAATTCCATAGCACTGAGCCACGGTAGTTAAAGTGGTGTCAAACTTGGTTATTTCTGCAGTGTGGATGGAGGCAGGCTTTTCAAGGGATGATCTTGGTTCGGCTTCCAGGGCAGGGTTGCCAGACACCTTTGGCTCTGACGCTTTGTCTTGATTCATCTATTGCTCCTCCTGCTTTGAGAAAGCCAGCACTTATACAATTTCCCCAGTGTCCATGTGCTTCATAAATTATCGGTGTAGGACATGCTTTCTGTTATATTGCTGTTCAGCAGTTTTTGATAGGCATCCTCAAAATCCTAAATGATTTTTATGCAACTAAATATAGTTACTATAGGAATTTTTTCCTTCCATTTCCTCCTGAATCCATACACTAAAATCATATCACCCAATTAAAGGTGAAAAGGGTCCAATTCTTAACCCTGACAGGCGTAACTCCTCTCCCCTCCATCTCCCTCCCCAATGATAAATATAGTTCCTCCTTTATGGTTTCCCCACTCACTGGGCCAAACCAAAATTTCATAGGGATTGCACTAACAATATTTACATATTTATTTTAAAAATACTATTCTTAGGACAAAGATATAAAATTTACTTTATGCAATAATGAAAAAGAAAACCTATATAAGCTGATGTATACATGATGTCTAAGAATTATGAATGCAGTAGTACAATGGCTTGTGCAGAAAGAAAAAGAAAATTACTACAATGACCAATGCAGAGAAAGAGAAGACAATAACAAAAGGAAAGAACAAGAGACCCATTTCTCAAGATCTGGGAAATCAAAGGAAAATTCAAACCAAGGATTAGGGCACTCTATGACATTAAAAATAAAATAATCCAAGACCAGGAAGGAATAAAAAGACATTGGATGCAATACACAGAATAATTATACAAAAGAAATGACAAAATGAAAGATACATGGAATGAAGAGTCATATGAAGATGAACCCCAGATTCTAAAAAGTGAAATGGAAACTGTAAGAGAAATAGCGAAAAACAAATCACCAGGAATAGATGACATTCCAATTGAGCTGCTGCAATCCACATTCACAGAGTCAACTCTAGTGCTAACCAACATATGTCAACAGATATGGAAAACAAAACAATGGCCAACAGATTGGAAGTGATCAATATACAACCCCATGCACAAAAAGGGAGACACAAAATACTGCAGCAACTACAGGACCATAACACTGATCTCTCATGCAAAAAATCATCCTCAAAATTCTGCAACATAGGGCCTGAACAGACTGCCAGAAATAATCCAGTTTGAGACCACTTTAACTGTCTTGGCTCAGTGCTAGGGAATCATGGGAATTGTAGTTTATTGTGGTACCAGAGCTCTCTGACAGAGAAGGCTCAATGTCTCCGAAAAAAATGACAATGACAATTCCCATTATTCCCTAGCATTGAGCCAGGACAGGTAAAGTGGTCTGAAGCTGGATTATTTCTGGCAGTCTGTTCAGGTCCATAGACTCCAACCATACATGGAAAGAGAGACTCAAATGTCGAAGTGGGGTTCAAAAAAGGAAGAGGCACTAGGGACCACATTGCAAATCTACAATGGCTAATGGAGCACACTAGGGAATTCTAAAAGAAAATCAGCATGTGCTTTATAGACTACAGCAAAGCCTTTTACTGCATAGAATATGAAAGGCTATGGGAACATCCTTAAGGCCATGGAAGTGCCAACACATCTGATAGTTCTGATGAGGAATCTGTACTCAGGACAAGAGGCTACTGTCAGAACAGAACACAGAGAAACAGAATAGCTCCCAATTGGCAAAGGGGTCAGACAAGGCTGTATCCTTTCACCCTATCTGTTCAACTTGTATGCAGAACATGTTATAAGAAAATTATGCTTGAACACAGAAGAAGGAGGAGTGAAAATAGGAGGAAGGAATATCAATAATCTAAGATATGCTGATGACACCACAGCACTAGTAGAAAACCTCACAGACCTGGAACAACTACTAAGGAAGATCAAAGAAGAAAGTACAAAGGCAAACTTAATGTTGGACATAAAGAAAACCAAAATAATGACCACTGAGGACCTTCACAAGTTCAACCTAGACAATGAGGAAATAGAAATAGTAAAGGAATTCCCATACCTGGGATTAAACATTGATAGAAATGGGAACTGCAGTGAGGAAATCAGAAGAAGATTAAGAATGGGGAGTGTGGCTATGAAAGAACGAGAAAAGATTCTAAAATGCAAGGATATACAACTTAGCACAAAAGTTAGAATCATACAAGCCATCACATTCCCTATTACCATATATGAATATGAAAGCTGGACAGTTAAGAAAGATAATAGGAAGAAAATAAATTCCCTTGAGATGTGGTGCTGGAGAAGAGTGCTGAGGATCTCATGGACAGCCAAAAGGACAAACAAGAGGGTCCTAGAGCAGATCAAGTCAGAAACCTCTCTGGAAGCCAAGATGACTAAACTGGGGCAGTTGTACTTTGGACACATTATGACAATGAAGGACTCATTGGAAAAGACAATAATGCTGGGGAAATTGGAGGGTAGTAGGAAGAGAGGAAGGCTATATGCCAGATGGATGGACTCTATTAAGGAGGTCATAGGTATTAAGGGGCTGCAGGAATTAAGCAGAGCAGTGGAGGACAGAGGGGCTTGGATATGCCTCATCCATAGGGTCACCATGGGTCACCCCCAAGAAGATTGACCTGAAGGCAGTTAACAACAAACAAATAAACAAATAAACTGTCAAAAATAGCCCAGATTGTTTCAAACCAATGGTGAGGTGTCAAGAAATGTAGGGCTTCTTTTTTCATATGTGGAGGACTTCTAAGAAAGTAAAAAGTTACTGGTCTAAGATTTATATGATAATCCACAAAAAAACAAAAACAAAACACAACCCCCACCTTAAATCTAGATTTTGTAATGTTACCAGAAATGTTTTAGTTCTGCATTATGGATAAAGAATTGGATAGTAAATATGGCTCATGTCTTTGATATATGACAACAGCAGCAAGAATATTGTTTTCTCAAACTTAGAAATGGACTGAAGCACAAACAATGGAAGAATGGATTGTTAAGGCTGCTGAGTTAGCCTACATGGCCCAATTAACACAGTTATTCTAAAGAAGGACTTTATGAGCAATAGGAAATCTAACAATGTAATAATCTGTGGCTAGGTCATAATCTTCCTGCCTTCCACTCTCCTAACCAAAGA
>CM034701.1:104592436-104603352 GCA_020142125.1 Phrynosoma platyrhinos
AAAATTTATTATTATTATTATTATTATTATTATTATTATTACTTTAATAAAATTATGCAGTGGGATCTGTAATGATAGATTATTCCCTTCTTTTTTATTTTTCTTTCACTACAGACTGGATGCTGGGTGTGTGTGTGTGTGTGTCAGAGCCATGCTATGCATTAGTTGTCTGTCTGACTGACTTTTCCCCTCTTTCCCCCCTCTTCTTCTTCTCCTCACTCCAGTTTATCTTTGATTCTATATTATTTTGATTGTAAATGAAATTGCTTGTGATAATAATTAATTTTAAAATATAATAAAAAATAAATATTTTCAAAATATGAAAATTCATCCCTGCAGTTCCTCCATTATTCCCCATGTGGAAATGTGAATCCTAGTTTGAAAAGGAAGCCAAACTACAATGGGAAGGAAGGAAGGAAGCAGATAGACAGGTGGTAAAAGAAATTCTAGGGCAGCCCTTCAGCTTGTCCTGGTCAAAGCCATTTTTCTGAGCCCAGGGACATGGAAGAAAAATATGATGAAATAAAGATTTTCAAAAGAGCAATATATTTGATTGTCCCATTTCTAGCTTTCATGTCCTTTCATTTTCATTTATGAATGATTTAGGCATGCATGCAAAAGACACATGCTTGAAAGTTCACTGTCAGGTTATTGTTTTTAAAGCACACAGAATGTAGGACAATAGAGTGCTTTGGAGCATCCTGACAAAGCAGACCACACAGCTTGGTAATGTTAGGAGTGTCAGACTGTGAAAATAATCAGGTGTTTTTGAATGGCTGGTGTCCTCCTTGTCTGTATAGGCAGTTCATAGTTAAGCATCCCATAAAGGTGTTTTAATTTATGAGATTTCATTTATTGTCCAGCAGATGTACGTGTTGTAGACTGAATACCCCCTTCCCTCCTCTCTGGCCTAGATTCAGTTTCCCACTCCCTTCCAAAAATGATTGCTGCTGTCATAGTTGACCACCTGTAACCAAGTGGTCAGAGCTGCACATAGAATATTATACTTAGTGCAGGAACTATGTGGTGAAGAGGCCTTGCCATTTGTCCTGAAAGCATATGTCTTCAGTGTTGGGCTGTGTGCATGCAGGAGGAAGGGGCAAGGCAAAACTGAACTTAGTGGAAGCTTCAGCAGCAAACCTAGAATATTTCTGAGACCATTCCAAGCAGTGGAACAGTAGCAGAGGGAGGGGATACCAGCCTTTCAGACCTAAAGGGACTGCTACTTTGTAAGGATCATGGCTGCTCCAGGGCCAAGGAAACAAATCAGTTCCACTTCCCATTCCATTCCTCAACTCATTCTTTTTCTTCCTTTCGACCTCAGTTGTTCCACAACACCATTGTGAGTATGCTGGTAGAATTATATTATTAGAATTGCCTAATCAGGCTGGCTGAACTTCAGTCTCCCCCCCCCCCCCAAGAAGCTATGTATGGTCCTACTTCCCATCCTCTATTTTACATGCATGCATATTGACAACAAGACAGAGATGATGATATGGCTTCTCTATCATAAACAGTTGTGGAGTGAAGTAACAGAATGAACGAAGAAAGAGAAGAAAATTATCTTATTTCATAAATATTAAACTCCTCATCTGCCCTCTTGCCCTCCCATCACTACCAAGAACATTACACTGTGTCCTTTAAGTAGTTTTGTGAGTTCCTGAACAGTAAATGACAGAGGTTTGTTGCTTGAATTGAGTCACACTGGCATTATTCATATCTAGGTGAAAATTGCTGAGGCAGTTCTTCTGACTAGGGAACATAGTGTATCATCTCTGTTTTTGACCTTCTGTAGTATGAATGTGAAAATAAACAGAGGCAAGTCTGAGAGATGGTTTCTGGGCCATGAGCTGATGCTGAGAAATCCCTCCACAATTTGGCTGTAGAGATCAGTGTCTGAGGAGAGAGACTGTAGAAATCAGGGTCATCCCTAAAAAGTGCTGGATGAACTTCTCCATCCACCTAAAGCCAGCCACATGATTTTCATACAGACAGCAGAAAATCCCTGAAGTACTTCTACCCATGGCTAGCACTAAAAATGCAATAATATCACAGTTAACAACCAACAACGAGTTATCCTTTCATGGTGCACAAAGCCATGGCCTGCTGGTGACTTAAGCATATGTTTCTGAGGCTTATGAGAGCATGTCTTTTGTGGTCACTGAAACAGGGAGTATTCAACACACCTTGTAAAACACCCTTGGACAGGTTTGAAGTGTGGGAACACACTCCCTCATCCATTTACTGGCCAGGGGACATTCTGCATGTCCCCCAACCACCCACTATTTGAGAAAGATGATTTGATGGCAGCCACAGCTATCCCCTAAAAATAAGGCGGAAGCAGTTCTGCCTCTTTGTGTCTTTACTTGCCTACTTGCCTGTCAAGGCATTATCTAGCACAGCTTTGGATTCCATCATGCCCTTTTTATGTTATTCCTGTCAGCTTTCTTTTCTGTCCACCTTTCACATGCATATATAGTAATCAGAAATACTATGGCATGGATGATCCTGATTTTGGGTTCAGAGAACAGTTGTTTCTTAAAATCTCTTTTATTCTTAATTTTATATTAGAGTTCTTTGAGGAGGAAAATATATCATTGAATGTAACTTTTTAAGAACTCCATTAACAAAATTCAAAGAGGAAATTTCAGAGGAAGCCATAACTAATTTATGGTTCATGCCATTATTCAACAGTGTGAGAGTAAGGGGGGCTGCAGACAGGCAGCTCTCGGATGCCCCGGGAAGTGGCGGATCAGGGCCGTGGAAACCCCATGCCACGGCCCCGATCCTCCCTTGCATTTCATGCTGTAGAAAATTCTAAAAGATGCCATGATGGTTTCACTGGACATCTACCTCATAGCAGATGGTTGTTGATAGTGAATTAAAATGCACAGATAAGCACTATCCTTTCTTAATAACCAGCCAGCTCCAGAATTCCAAGATAGTATTACCTCAATGTCCCAGTGTCTCATCACCCCATGTGACTGCTTTACTAATGGGAGAACTGGTGCCTGGTGGAGATACTAGAGATGGGAAGGGAAGCTTTCACTCCCCTCTTTTGCTGTCCTTCACAGCCTGTTTCTAACTCTGCTGACAATCACAATCTGTTGATGTTGGATATTACCTCTCACTACCTCCTTGGCCTAACAAATTTT
Source organism: Phrynosoma platyrhinos (assembly GCA_020142125.1). Lineage (NCBI taxonomy): Eukaryota > Metazoa > Chordata > Lepidosauria > Squamata > Phrynosomatidae > Phrynosoma > Phrynosoma platyrhinos. Next base: position 104,595,592 of record CM034701.1, read on the forward strand.
CAAACTGGTCCCACCAATTTTCAAACTGCGATTTCTATTGTTTTTCTGTGACCTCATAAACTGTCTTCTGGGATTTAGAAGAAATGGTGAGGGAATCAACTAAATGACCTTAAGAGTATGCAATAGATAGGGATGGGGAGAAGTGCATTTGGGTCACAGTTTGATGAGAATTTACTTAGGGCCTTTGCAGACTGGTCCAAAGGGCCATCCCAAACTCATGCTGAAGCCGCCCTGATGCTGCATGCCATTCTGCATTGCATGCAGCGTCAGGATACCCTTCCAGTGCAGCATTCTGACACACTGCATCAAAACAGGCACCAAAGAGCCACGCACCAGCTCTTAGGGTGACCTTTTGCCACCCCTTAAAGGGGCGGCAAAAGGGAGGATCAGGGCCACCACATAGGGTTTCCACAGCCCTGATCTGCCACTTCCTGGGGCCGGCCGAGAGCCGCCTGTCTGCAGCCCCCCTTACTCTCATGCTGTTGAATCATGGCATGAACCATAAATTAGTTATGGCTTCCTCTGAAATTTCCTCTTTGAATTTTGTTAATGGAGTTCTCAAAAAGTTACATTCAATGATATATTTTCCTCCTCAAAGAACTCTAATATAAAATTAAGAATAAAAGAGATTTTAAGAAACAACTGTTCTCTGAACCCAAAATCAGGATCATCCATGCCATAGTATTTCTGATTACTATATATGCATATGGAAGGTGGACAGAAAAGAAAGCTGACAGGAAGAATATCATGAAAATATGGTGCTGAAACATAATTCTGCAGATACCATGGTGTATCACAACAACAAATAAATGGATCGAAGAGCAAATCTAGCCTGAATTGTCCCTAGACAACATAATGACTAAACTGAGGCTTATGTACTTTCATGAGATGGCATGACTCATTTAAAAAGGCAATAGAAGGTAGAAGGAAATGAGGAAGGCCATTTTTCAGGGAGTTAGGTTAAATCAAGGTAACTATGGCTCTGAATCTGCAAGACCTGAGCAGAGATGTTAATAGCAAGATCTCTTGGAGTTCTCTCATTCATAGAGTCACCATACATTGAGCAGACTTGTTTTAAAACAACAAGCAAAACTGGGGGAGGGAGGGGGAAAACAGGTAAACCACATATATTTGAAAAAAAAAATCAAAATACATTATAGCAGAAAACCTGATTGCAAAAATATGTACATTGGGATAAATTGCATAAAATATGTACTTTACATATGTGAAAGAAAATTTGTTTTTTAAAAAAGAAATCTCACAATTTCGGGAAATTGTAGCTTAAATGATACAATTCTCAAGATTCAGGGTGAACCAAACTTGATTGGAGAAATGAGAAACTGAGACAAAATGAAATTGACTAATGTCCATCCCTAATCATAGGCTATTTTTCTCTGTTCTTCCTCTCCCTATGTGCTTTGATTACAGTTGGGAGAGGTAACATCTCTGAGTTCAATCTGCAAGATATACCTTGGGAATAAATAAACTGGAGCATGACTTGTTCCTCTTTGTGTAACCATGGTGACTTATCTAAAAATAATATCATTACAGTCAGATGAAGGACTAAATATATCTTAGGGCTTAGCCTTCACAACTCTTTTCAACATGTGGGCTCAACCCTGCCACATAAGAAGTGAGACACTGGAGTACTTCAGAGCACTGGACCACTTCCTAAGTAGATTTAATCAGACTCATCATTTAAGGATGATGGCAGAAGTGGGAAACCTGGAGCCCTCCTGATGTTGTTGGATTCCAGCACCCATTAGCCTCAACCAGTGTGGTTCAGCATCAAGGATTCTGGGCTCTGTAGTCCAGCAATATTTGTAATGCTACATGTTTCACACCCATGGATTAGAGGGAAAATCTTCCAGATCAGGGTATACTAGTCCTAAATAGACTGGACTCTCTGTGCCCCCCCCCAAAAAAAATCAATTGTGTCAAGTTGCAGAATAAGCACAACTTGGGATGACAGTAGGATCATACTCTTTTCTATTAAAGTTAATATTCTTAACAAGAATCAGAGCAGTGATCAGAGACTTTATGTTTCTTGATTCCTAGACCTGTGTCCCCCCCCTCCATCTTTGCCTCTCACCTGGCACTCATAAAAATTGCTTGATAAAAATGTATGACAGATATTCAATGTTTTAATTTTGGAAACCATTGATCTGTTTTACAGTGACAAACTACATTTGTCTGTCTAAATAACAGTACACATTTATCTTGCTTTTGCTGTCAGGGCAAATATGCTACATTCACTCAGCTTTCTTCTGGATAGATTGCTGGTCATTTTGTCAGCTAAGTTTCCCAATTCACAGATCCAAACCAACAGCAGCAAGCTCCATTGAACTGAATGAAACCTTTTATTAGTCAAACCATTCTAATTTAAAACATTTTAAAACTGGCATTATAACACACTTCTTCCTCTTTGCTTTTTACAGTCCCCTAATTCAATTTTGAGTGTTTTTCTAAGTCTTGAGAAGGAAAAAATATTAACAAACTATGGGAATAATAAGAGCCCTTCTTCCAACCAACTTGGAGTAAGAAGGTTTTTAGCAGCACAGGTTGTGCATAATAAAATTAATCTGGTAATGAAATATTTGTTTCAATTAACTCTATCAACATCAGTGTTTCCAAGGACCCAGCAGGGTTAACTGTAAAAGGCTGTTAATTGCACTGTTCAAAGCATCAACTTGATATTAGCTTTACCAACTACCATTTAACTTTGACTCACCATCCTATGACAAAGAATAAAAACAGATATACAAAGCTACAAAATACATGGCTGGAACAGGAAGAAAGTTGTTTAGCCTTGGCTTTGCTGCAACTTCTGTCAGTATAAGGTGGTGGTTGGGTGTCTACATCTTTATTCTTGAGCAGGGGAGGATGCCCTGTTTCCCTGTTCCCATGTTGCTGATTTGAAACTGATATTTCAAACTCCCCCATCCCTAATGATAGGAAGTAACACTAACAGCTGCACTCTCCAGGGCTGCCCATCTGAACATGGCTTGTATAATATGTGCCAACCATAAAGAGCACAGCTGCTAAAGCATAGTCTAGTCTCAGGAGTTTATGTAAACCCCATAATCCCTGGGAAGGTTCATTGTTTTTAAAAATGAATTTCACAAAGCTTCCCAACTTGACACAGATGGGGTGGAGTTCATTGGCATGTAATGCAAAAAGGATCAAGTCCCCCGTGTATGTGGTCTGGGACAGCAGGAAGAAGGAGTACATATGCTTGCACATCTTTGTGTGAAGGTGACAGGGATGTAGTGTTGAAGAAGGGAAAATTATCTGTACTTCTGTGTCAGAGGGGAAAGATGTTTGAATGAAGTGTGTCTCTGTACCTGATGCATAAACATTTGTGTCTCTAGTCCTCTCTTTTCTGCACATGAATAGAAGCAGCTAGAACATGGATGTTGGTGGGCAAAACCTGATGCCCTGCTCCAGACAACTGTACTGGCATAGAAAAAAGAAAAGCAGAATAGGACTTATGCTAGGAGAAGTGTGAGAGGATGTGGATATGTATGGTGTCTCTATGTCAAAATTTCTCAGTTTGGATTCCCTGGACTCCTAGTGTTCCAGAGGTTGCCAGCAGTTCCTTGATATATCATGATAGGGGGCAAAACTTTTTTTGAACTGTAGATATAATACTTTTTATGAAGGGGTTCCCTGAAACTTGAAAAATTGTTCAAGAGTTTCTCCAGGATTAAAAGTGTAGAATCATAAAATCAGCAAGTCATAGAGTTGGAAGTGACCACATGGGCCATCCAGTCCAAACCCCTGCCATGCAAGAACACACAGTAAAACCACTCCTGATAGATGACCATTCAGCCTTTGTTTAAAAACGTCTAAAGAATGAAACCTGGCCACACTCCAAGGGAGTGTGTTCCACTGTTGAACAGATCTTACTGGCAGGAAGTTCTTCCTAATGATGAGGTGGAATCTCTTTTCCTACAGTTTGAATCTATTGCTCCAGATCCTATTCTCTGCAGCAGAAGAAAACAAGTTTGCTCCATCCTCAGTATGACATCCCTTCAAATATTTTAATATAGCTATGTCACCCTTTAACCTTCTCTTCTCTAGGCTAAATACAGTCAGCTCTAAGCCTCTCATCATTAGGCATGGTTTCCACACCTTTCACCAATTTGCTTGCCCTCCTCTGGACACACTCCAGTTTGACAATATCTGCCTTGAACTGTGGTGCCCTGAACTGGACACAGTGTTCCAGGTGAGGTCTGACCAAAGCAGAAAAGAGTGGTACTATTACATTCCTCAATCTAGACACTATACTCCTATTGATGCATCCTAGAATTGCATTGGGTTTCCTAGCTGCCATGTTTATGCATTAGCATAAAGCTAAAAAGAAAAAACACATTATTTGGAACAAAACCTAGTCATCGAAAGACTCTGGAAGGCTAGATTCTTTCACACTGTGTCTGAGACCGAAGAAATCATGTATGTCTTTTAGCTGCCCTCCACCCACTGCCTGCACAATTTCCGGTAATTAAAATCATTTGCAGAGAAAAGTGCAAGGCTTCATGACAGCCTGTTTGTCATGCTATGAAACTGACCATAAAAACAACAGGCTATATGATTTTTTTCCCTTCCTGGTAACTTGCAATAAAAAAGTGATTTAAATATGTATAGCTTTAATGATAGAGAAAGAGACTATGTGGATTTTTTTATTTCCCCTCATAAAAAGCTGATTATTCCTTATGTGAACAACAACAACAAAATTGTGATGTTAGGTTTTTTAAAAAGAAAGTAACTACTATACTCATAAGTATGACTAATTCAAGCAATTTCAGTTTCCAGATTCCAAAATGTGGTTCTCATGATCTTCAAAATACTAACTGGAGCAGTGGCACAGATTCCAAATTTCCTGAGCTGATGCTTCTGAACTTAAAAGGGCACACAAATTTCTGGTTTCACAAAACCTTACAGCACTTGTCAGCAATTAATCCTGACTGAGTTCAGCTGTGATTACTGAGTACCAATTCATTCAGAAACAGTGATTTTAAGGGAGCCTCCCCCACAAAAAACTCCAAGAGTCTCTGCAGATTTGAAACAATAGATATTTTGCAGATTCTTATACAGATTCTGAGACAAGGTATGTAATATGCTTTAAAAGGATGACTATTCAAATAAGGGATTCATAAATACTTCTCCACTTCCTCCACCTCTTCCTCGTTCTAATCTCCTGCTTTATTTTTCACTTCTTGTGAGTCATTTTGAGTGTGAGTGGACATGCTGTGATGATATTTTAAAATTAAATAAATAAGCAGTGGTGTAACCTCAGGCTGCTCTTTTCCTCTGGATATTAGAACTAAATTATGTTCTTATATCTAAGAACAAATGAAAAAGTTATTAGTAGAGGAATACATTTTGACACACTGTAGGCTCATTACCTTTCATAGCTCATAGCTTCTTCTTTCTTGAATTGAGAGGCTGCAAATGATATCATTATCTGTCTGTATTAGGCCTAGATAATATCACTAAGCTATCTTTGATATACCCAACAAGGTAAACTGAAACAAGTTCTGATAAAACAGGGAAAGGGGGGACTGCTCATGCCTAAAACAGAGGTGGACAACTGCTAGGAATATCTAATTTCCTTTTGTATCTGGGGGTGGGGGTGGGGGTGGGGTGGAATGAATATTTTCTTGAAAAGAAGTGTAGGGATTGGTGATGCTGCAAAAATGGCCATGAGAGACCATGTGGTCTCTGGGCTGCACATTTCCATAACTGCTCTAAAGGAAATTTTTCCTGACTTGTGTTTGCTTTATCAAACCAGTGCTTTAAAAACATTAACTTTTCATGTATACATACATTGGGGCCTTGTTATCCTCTGGGGTTTGGTTCCAGGTCTTCCCATGGATAACAAAATCCATGGGTGCTCAAGTCCCATTAAATTCAATGGCATAGCAAAATGGTGTCCCTTATATAAAATAGCAAAATCAAGGTTTGCTATTTGGAATTTATACTTTTTTGAATATTTTCAAGCCATGGATGCTTGACTCCATGGATAAAAAAAATATGTGGCTAAGGAGGACTGACTGTAGTTGGTAAGTTTCCCAATTATATATATTGATTTATTACATATGGGTTTAATTTTTTGGTTGTATCTGATATGTTACTTTAACTCTGCAGTGTTTAAAGCTCATAGTTTGTTTCTTGACTTTTTACTCAGCTTATCCTTTCTCATTGTTTTTAGGGTTGCCACCCAGGGCATATATATACTTTGCTATCTCCAACTGCACTCAGAATTATGGCCTTGATCCAGAGAAAGATAATTTTACTTTTGGAGTTAGTTCAATTAAGCAAAACTAATATTTTCTGAACTAGGTTCAGTGGAAAGTACCCTACATCAAGGAGTTGGACCATAACATTCCATTTGCAGATACACACGCACACAAACACTGACCCCTGTCAAGCCCTGGGTCACTGCTGCTGCTGCTTAATGGTGGGGAGAGAAGAGGAGACAAGAAAGAAACAACTGTTACCAGCCCATAGGAGGAAGAAATGGAGGCGTGCTCCCAGACCTTCTTTTTCCTTCCTCTCAGAGTCTACATTACCTGTAACATCATTGTTGAATTGTCTTCTCCCTCCTTCCCTTCCCCACCAGTAAGCAGTAGCACTGTCTCATTCTGGGGCTTGACAGCTGTCAGAAGGGAAATACTGGATGGGACACAAAGGACTAGAGAATAGCACCTGCACCCTATGCAAAATATCTATGAGTATTTAAGCCACACATGCTCGTATCTCATTAATATGACACTATCTAGATCAAGGGTGGTAATCATGAGGCCTTCCAGATGTTTTGGGGATGCAGTTTCCAGCAGTCCTAGTCAGAACAGCCAATGGCACAAAACAATATCTGGAGAGATGCAGATTAGTGTTATGAGAAGGAAGTCCAGAAACTGGAAAGGAATTTTCCCACTCTAAATCAGTGACTCAAAATATGGGAGACACAACTCGATTACAGCATCCATGGATATTTCAGAGGAGGGATGGAGCCATATGCTCCCCCTCAGCTGCTGTGGGATTCTTAAGAGTCTAAGGAGTCCTGGTGGAACAGTGATTAAATGCCTATACTGCAGCCATTCACAGCCACAAGGTTGTGAATTCGATCCTAGGCAGGACTCCAGGGTCCACAGTCTTGCATCCTTCGGTAGGTTGCTAAAATGAATGTATAAATGTATTTAAATAATTTTAAATTTTAAATGTATAAAAATTATAATTTTAAAGATTTTAAAAATTAAAATTTTAACGATTTTAACAATTTTAACAATTTAAAGATTATAAATAAATTTATAAATTTATTTAAATAAATGTAAATGTTAAATTTATAAAAAATTATGAATAAATTTAAAAAGATTATAAATGTAGCTAGGCCCTCCCTCTGTCCACCATCCTCCAGAAGGAGAGAAGGGCAGTCCAACTCCATCAGGCCTTGGCCCTCCCTCCAGTTCATCTGCCTTGGTCCAGGCTTCAGAGGGAGAGAAGATCTGCTGGACTTATTCTCCTTCCCCATCACCATTCCCTTCTCCTTTTGCATCTTGTCTTTTTAGATTGTAAGCCTGATGGCAGGGAAATGTCTAATTAACCATTTGTAAGCCGCTCTGATAGCCTTTGGGCTGAACATCGGGGTATAAATACTCCAATAAATAAATTAAATAAATAAAATGAGTACCCAGCTTGTTGGGAGTAATTAGTAAACCACTTAGGGAGTGCTTAAGTGCACTGATAAGTGGTATAGAA
>CM034701.1:104625639-104643247 GCA_020142125.1 Phrynosoma platyrhinos
AATTCTTTTAATACCCTTGGATGCAGTTCCTCTGGTCCTGGAGACTTATATTCATTTAAGATATTCTAATATCTCTTTAGTTATTCTGTGCTGAATTTCCCCTATTGTATCCTCTGCTCCATTTTCCACAGGTTGAGCACCCTTTTCCTTTTGTGAGAAGACTGAGGCAAAGAAGGTGTTGAGTAGTTCTGCTTTTTCTATGTCCCCTGTTAGCAATTTGCCATCTTCTCTGCCCAGTGACCCTACCATTTCCTTCTTCTTTCTTTTGCTACTGACATACCCCCAAAAGCCCTTTTATTGTTCTTAGCCTCTCTAGCAAGCCTGAGCTCATTCTGCACTTTATCTTTTCTGACTTTTCCCCTACATGTGCTTGATATTTGTTTGAATTCTTCTTTGGTGATTTCCCCCTTTTCCCCCATTTCTTATACATGTTCTGTTTAAAACTTAGCTCAGTTATAACTTCCTCAGTCATCCACCCTGGTTTCCCGAGACACCTCCCATTTTTCCTCCTCATTGGAACTGTTTGAAATTGTGCCTTCAGTATCTCCCTTTTGAGAAACTCCCATCCATCTTGAACACCCTTCTCTTTTAGTATTCCTGCCCATGGGATCACCCCCAGTATTTCTCTAAGTTTAGTAAAATCAGCTTTCCTAAAGTCTAGAATGTGTGTCTGACTATGCCTGGCTTCTCCTTTCCACTGTATAAGAAACTCCAGGAGAATATGATCACTCCCACCACTTGCACCCCACTGACCAGGTCATCCCTGTTGGTTAGGATCAGATCTAAAATAGTGGATCTTCTTGTTGCTTCTTCCACCTTTTGGACAATGAAATTGTCTTTGAGGCAAGTGAGGAATTTGCTAGACTTTAAAGTTTTGGTTGAGCTTGACTTCCAGAAAATATCAGGATAGTTGAATTCATCCATCACTACTACATCTCTCCTTTCTGAGTGTGTGGTCATCTGTTCTATAAAAGCATCATCCAATTCCTCCATCTGACTTGGGGGTCTGTAAGAGGCTCTCACGATAACATCCCTGTTGTTTCCCACCCCTTTAATTTTGATTCAGATGCTTTCCACCTGGCTTCCAGGACTGAAGTTCTAGACTTCTTCACTGGTGTAAATATCCCTGTCATATAGTGCTATTTCTCCTCCTTTCCTGTTTGGCCTATTTCTCTTCAAAAAGTTATACCCCTCTATTACTACATTCCAATAATGAGATTCATCCCATCATGTTTCAGTGATGCCTATTATATCATATTTGCTTTGTTGTGCTAGGAGTTCAAGTTCATCTTGCCTATTTCCCTTGCTCTGGGGATTAATGTACAGACATCTAAGACCATGTGTCCCTCCTACTTGCTGCCTATGCAATTTTTTTCCCCTCCTACTCTTGGGTGCTTGCACTGTATGCCTTGTTTCCTCTATGACAGTTTGACTATTTTCTCCAGCCCTTCCAGAATACTGTCTCCCTCCCCCACATAACTCAGTTCAAAGCCCTCTGGATCAATTTTTTGAGATTATTGGCAAAAATGTTTCTGCCAACTGACATGAGATGCAACCCATCTCTTGCCAGAAGTCCACCCTCATAGAACCACAGCCCATGATCCAAGAATCCAAATTGTTCTTGGTAGTGCCATCTGCAGAGCCAGTTATTCACATTGGCTATTTTCCTCCCCCTTCCTGGACCGAATCTGTGCATCCAGCTCTTTCAGCTTCCTACCCAAAGCCTCATAATTCTTTCTAATGTTCTGAAGGCTATGCCTTGCAGTATCATTGGTTCCCACATCAACCAAAAGGAAAGGGTAATTAATGGTCAGTGGGCTTGATTTTATCAGCCCGGCAGTCACATCACAAATTTTTGCCCCAGAGAGACAACACACCTGCCGAGACATCAAGCTAGCACCCTCCTCAATATGACATCCCTTCAAATATTTAAAAAGGGCTATCATATCCCCTCTTAACCATCTCTTCTCCAGTTCCCTTAGTCATTTCTCATAGGGCATCAATTGCTATATTTCACTATTTTTCAGCAGCTGCCCCTAACTTGATACGTTATGTGCCTAACATAGTTTTACAAGTTTCCAGTAGCAGCTGACTAATCCCCTGATAATCTATATGTGCTACATAAATTTCGTCAGGGATTCAGTGATGCAGAAAATAACTGCCCAAATTCCCAACTGTATTCAAATTCTATGGCATCTTCATCATATTTCTGACAGATCTCAAAATATTACAGGATGCTATTTAAATGTTAATTGTGAGGGGGAAAAATGCCATCATTCCAATCAGCAAGCATTACCCTGAATTAATGTATCAGCTATAAACCATAAATTCCTTTTAACTACTGAGAGGTTTTACATTGGCTGAATTAAGAAAATTTAATATGGCCCAACTCCCTTAAGATCAGAAATTGGATTGTGCAGAGTTTTGCAAATGTCCCAGTGCAATCTCTAAAGGCACATGCAGAAGAACAGGTGAATGGGAGAGCTGCCTTGAGTTCCAATACAGACAAAAGGTGGGACAGATATGTAACCATAAACAAAGACCATCAAGAAAATACCACCAAAAAAGATCAAACTCTAGCACTTCATGATTGTTTGTTTGTTTGTTTGTTTGTTTCTTTTTCAGCAAAACTGACTTCTGTCCCACAAGGTTTCTTGTCAACTCAGTGATGTAAATGTAGTGTAGTAATTTGGAAGCCAGTGTGGTGTAGTGGTTTGAACCTTGGACTGTGACTCCAGAGACCAAGGTTTGAATCTTGGCTTGGCCATGTAAAACTACTGAGTGACCCTGGGAGCACGATTCTCTTTCAATCTCAGGAGAAGGCAATGAAAAAGCCCCTCTGAACAAAACTTTCCAAGCAAATCACACGATAGATTTGTCTTAGGGTCACCATAAATCAGAAATGACTTGAAGGTACACAACAAAAACAATTTGGAAGACCAGGGTCAACCTTGACAGAGAATATTGCATAATTTGTAGGAAAGCTGTTCATTATACACAAGGCCACGGTGGGCAATGCAGTTTTATTTAAAAAATCAAAACAATCAAATGTATAATAATTAGGCTAGAGTCAATTTAAAAACTAAAGACATTTCTACCAATCACATAATTGCTACAATGTATCTTTGAAAATCGCAATGCAGCCTTCAGTAAACCTTAAAGCTCCAGAAGAAATTAATAGAATGGAAGATTTAAGAGAAAGTAGAGTGACAGACTATAAACTTTTCATTAAAAAAACCACAGTTCTGGTTTTTCAAAAGGGCAGCTGTCTATAGACAAGTGCTTACATGAACCTGAAACTCTGCAGCTCATTTCTGTATGCAGTAAAGATTAACTGAATAAATTGACTGGGCGATAAATAACCAAAAGGCATGTTGCTTGTGCATGTAGTGAGTCTGGCTGTATATCAAAGTTAAACCTAGAGCTATATTCATAACTAGAGGAAGCAGACATTTCCACCAAGCTGCTATTTAAATTTAGGGGATTTTTATAAAATGACCTGGAAGTTCAACAGGGAAATCATATGTTAAAAGCTTGTGTGCACACAAGTCTCACGCAAGCATTTTTCAGCAGTTTGCTTTCTACAGGCAGAGGCTGCCTGTGTATGAACTTAGTCATATCTAAAGTGGCATTCCATTGGTTTTCTATCTGCAGGGTAATAAACCATTCCTGGAAACTAATGGACACAGACAACCTAAAACTAGAACAGCACCCTGGACAGTTCTGCTCCTACAGGAGAAGTAACTATTATGGCCAATCATTTCCACTTGTGAACAAGACATCTTGCTCCATTCATCTGAGGATCTATTATGATTCTTACATATACAGATAATTCATATATAAAGAGAGAAGCAGCAGTGGTTGGGAGAATGTTGAGCTACAGGTAAATGAAATATCTTCATTATGCAGATAAGAAAAAAAGACACAAAATTATGGCTTTTAGTAGCCATTTCAAGAGAAGAAGATTGCATAGCAGATGGATAGGTCTAAACAAGGAGGACTTGGCCCTGAGTTTTCAAGACCTGAGTAGAATGGTTGAGGATAGGGAGTCTTAGAGGGGTGTTATTCACAAGGTCCTAGATCAAGATAACCCTGAAGGCAGTTAACAACCACAACCAAGATACTAGCCCTGTTCAGAAGAGCTCTCAGTGTGTTTCCTGAATGTATGAAGTGATCAATCCCAACTTCAATGGGATAACTGAATCTATTCTCCCAGCCTTTGCAAAACCTTAATGCCAATCCTGGAGGTGTACAATTGAATATCCATAGGCCACTCACTCAGGTATTTCCTGAGCTGACTGAAGTCAGGGAACATTGCTAGTGGGTGGCCCATACTCCCCCTTCCATGTGTTCAGTAAACACAGGGAGGGGGCATCTGAAATGAAATTGTCAAGATTGTAGCTCACTCTTGTTCTCCCTCTTTCTCTTCTGAAGAAGGTTCTCTCCTCTCCCTCTCCTCAGAGAAGACAATGTATAACAGAATTTAACAGCTGTAATTCCTACCAACAGTAAATGAAACACACACTTGGCAACACTTTAAGAAATTCATATTTGAAAACAAATTGCTTCCCATACTTAATTCTCTATAATTCAAAAGACATTCAAGGTAAAAGGTCCAGTACAAACTTTCTTCTGAGCTACTTTGTCACTTGAGAGTTCCTTGGCTTCCTTTCCATGCTTCATTACCAAGTCTACCGAGTATCCTTTTGCATTGATGTTCACTTGCTTGTTAAGGAGTTGCTTCTTGCATAACTTAAACAGCCAGGCACAGTAAAAATAAAAAATGTGTTCAGTGTTGTTTTCCTCTTTCCTTTTTGAAGGCATAGATTGGAATTTATGTTCCTTGTATATCACTTCAAAGGCAATTTCCATTCCTTTGGGAAGGATTTTTTTTAAAGCAAGCAAACAAACAAAAAATCTATAGCCCTAAAAAATATCTGAGTATCATTCATACTAAGGAATGATAGCACTATTATTCCATTTTAACTGCCATGGTTCCATCCTATGGAATCCTAGGATTGACAGTTTACAATTCTCAGGCAGAGAGGAACATTTATAATTCTCAGGCAGAGATCTCCAGTACATCACCAAACTACAAGTCCCAGTATTCCACTGGATGGAACAATGGCTAACACTATAATTGTGTAATGTGAATAGGAGTCAGGTGATGCTGCAGGGACAAAGTTGCTCAAATCACCTGGACAGGGAAGGATGGGCTGGTCCCACATTTCTATTTTGAGAACTATTTATTCCATCTAAATGAATTTGGTGGTTCTGTATTTCATTCACACTATTAGATTTATTTATTTGATTTTTATCCTGCCTGTCTCCCAAAACTCAGACTCGGAGTGGCTCATAACCACTTGAATTAAAATAAACAAATTAAAAAATACACCATAATAATATCAGAACAGAATTAGCACATTATAATAACAAAACATAGTTGGATTAAAAGCAATTAAAACCTCAGCAATAAAAAGTGCCATACCTATTGCCAATTGCCAAAAGTTTCACTAAATAAAGAGGTCCTTCCCATAGAAGTACAATAAGGAGAGGGCTAACCTAGCCTTCCTCGGAAAGAAGTGCCATAATTCCCATTTATTGTTATCCATCGCGATATTATATCTCAAAGTTTGGAGCCTACTTAGTAAATTCCAGCATGCGATCATGATAAAAACATTCTTCCCCACATAGCTTTCTGCTGTGGTTTTGGTTTTTGTACATTCTCCTGAAGTACAGACTCTTTGGTGTAGCAGACTCTTGGGAACAAATAAAGAGAAAAGATCCAATCTGACCTTCTGCCACAATCATAGTCCTTCACAATGCTTCCATGTTGGCTAAAAGGCAATACTATCATTACTTCAGTACTCACTGAAGAGGAGAACAAAATCATGGTCTGCTATCCATATTAAAAATGGCCACTTCTGCCAGGAAACCTCTACTAAAAAAAAAAAGGGGCTTGGCTATCTCTTCCCACCTTTGTCTTCAATGCTGAAATATACAGCAAGAAGGTTGATTGAATTGTTTGTTTGTCATCAGACTGTGAGCAAGAAACAGATTGAGAATCAGAACGAGAAAGAAAAAATGAGAGAGCCACTTCCATACTGTTCTAGGAGCAAATAATTGACTCACTCCACCACTTCCTGCCCTGAATGGCATTTAGTATCTCTGGCTAGAATCATAATGTATGACACAGGACTTTCAACTGTAACCGGAAGAAGTTACACTTGGTGTCTCTGTGCTATGGGTTCCTTTTCATAAAATTATGAAGAGATTGGCTCAATGCTTCTTTGTTAATTCCATTTCTGCTTCAGGGTGCAGAAGGCAAAATATACAAGAGAGCATGCATCAACTTTCCTGCATAATGCATCTATTATGGCATGATGATTTTACTAATGCAGTTTGTTCTTCTCAAAGCTAAACTATTCATCACCACCAAAAATGTAGGATGGAGGGAATACTGCACAAATGTAACATCTGAGTCCATTTTCCTTCCAAGGCTCCATCTATCTGAAAGCTGCTAATGCCACTGTGAAAGGCCAACCCTACCATTAGGAATAGTGAGGTGGCCACCACAGACAGCAATTTTTTTTTGGGGGGGGGAGAGGTGTCATGAAAAGAAAGCATTTTCCCTAATTATTTGTTTTATTGTGATAATCAGCACTTGGAAAGTTACTTTTTTGATTAAAATTCCCAAAGATCCTAGTCAGCATAGACATGCTAGATGGATTCTGAGGGCTTTAGTCCAAAACAGCATTTTTTTTCTCTCCAATCTGTGTAATTGCCAGAGATTGAAGGAATGGAATAGATAACAGTCCTAGGGTACCATGTACCTTGACTTGATGGATGTGGACTGTTATTTTTTCCATGCCTCTGGCAGGAAATCATCTTAGGCTATCCAATAATTGTATGATTAGCTACTCTTCTTATATTGGAAGATATACATTTTTCCAGCATGTATAGATTCACATGTGAAACTCAGATATTAGTGACCACTTTTATCCATAAATGTCCTTTGGAGCCCATGCTCCTATGAATTAAAATTCAATAGATTTACAACACCTCCTTGTTCCTTCATGATCAGAACGGCTCACCTTTCTGCTGTCTCTTCATCAAGTTTGTGTATTCAAGAGGAGATGATGTAATGATATATTTCCAAAGCATATAACATCTTGGACAGCCTCAAGGCTCTGCAGCTGTCAAAGATGGTGAAGTAATGCAATTTCCCTAACAATATATCATCCAGGGGAAACTATATGTAAACAAGATGGCTTCCCTATTTTTCCCAGGCTCTGGCTGGGACAATCATCATTGAATTTACCCAGGAAACTGAAGGCAAAAAATAATTCACTGGCAAGAACTAAGAAACAGCCAGAGTTTGGAAAGGAGCATCTGTTTCAATATAATTCCCAGACTCTCCTCAGCCAGTATATCCATGGCTGTACTGGCTGAGGGATTCAAGGCATGGTGATTCAAACAAGTTAACTTTTCTAAGCAAGTAACAAGGAGATAGCTGCAGATTTCTTCTTTCTGCCACTGGGGAATAAAATGTTAGGGAATATGAGAGATAGTAGCGGATCTCTCTAACATAACAATCAAATTGGCAAAGCAGAAGCTGAACAGTAACCTGTCTTCCTTTGGAACTAGGTGCAGTTCCAGTTCTCTCCAAGGAGTCTTTTGGTGCTGAACACTGACACACATTACTGCTATAGCATAAATTGGGTAAATGATGCCACAGATGGTACATAGCAGAGAGATTCCAACCCTTTTGATGTTAGGGTCTAACATCTCCTCACAGCCAATGGTAGAACTGGGCCTTGAAACAAATTCTCCCCTGATCTGGAATAAGGCAATGTTGAAGAGGGAGAGCAAATCTGGTTTTAAAAATGAACCCTGATGGTTACAAGCCAAACCAAGGACAAGAGTTACAGACTCAGGAATGAAAATGAAATGAGATAAACAGTTTCTTAATATGCAATGTTAAATATGGCAACAGTAGATAAGTACTGTAGGACTGAAAACATAAGGAAAGATCCATCTGGACTATTAAAAATAATATAAAATCATTGAAAAGCATACAAAAGTATTTTTTTTAAAAAAAAAAAATAAAGCACCCTCTCCTCCCATAAGAAGCCTCCCTGCTAACAATTACCCATTAAAAGCCTGCTTAAACAGAGAATTCTTTGCCCACTGTAGGAAGGAGAGAAGGGAGAGGACCAGCCTAGCCTCCTGTGGAAGAGTGGCATCACTAGGGGGTGCTGGGGATGTGGCCTGCAGTGGGTGACATCCCAGAAAAGGGGTGACATCTGGCCAGGCCATCCTCTCACTGCACTCCTCTTGGCTTTGGCATGGTGGCGGCAAAGGAGAGGGCTGAGTACACTCCTCCTAGTTTGCCACAGCAGCAGAGGCCTCCTCATGAGGAGATCTCCATCACCACAGTGAAGGAGAGGGCTGAGCATGCTCTTTTGGCCACTGCCACCTCTCCTGCACTAGGGGATACCAGGGGTGAGGACTCCCATGCCATGGAAGGGCTTCCAGAGGTTGGGAGCAGCCACTGAGAAGGCTCTCTCATGTGTCTTCACCAAACAAGACTGATGGTAGTGGGACCAAAAGAAAGCCTTTCTTTAGGGCTGTGGCAGGTTCCTATGGGAGCTGTGGTGGTACAGTGGTTAAATGCCAGTGATGTAGCTGCTCACTCACAAACCACAAGGTTGTGAGTTCAACCCCAGCCAAGGGCTCAGGGTTGCCTCAGCCTGGCATCCTTCTAAGGTTGCTAAAATGAGTATCCAGCAGTTGTAAACTGCTTAGAGACTGTGTAGTGTGGTATGAAGCAGTATATAAATGAAGCTACTGTTGCTATTGCTATTGCTATTGCTATTGCTATTGCTATTGCTATTGCTATATAAGGAGATATGGCCTTTCAAATAGTATGGACCTAAGCTGTGTGTAGGGGTTTATAGGTCATGATCAGCACTTTGAATTGTGCCTGGAAATAAGCCATCAGCTGGTGAAGCTGTTTTAACAAAGGAGTTATATGCTATCTATAACTGGCCCAAGTCAGCATTCTGGCTGCAGCATCCTGAACCCAATAAAGTTTCTGAACAGTTTCCAAAGGCAGCCCCACATAGAGAGTGTTACAATAGTCCAAATTTTTCCCCAGCCAATTTAATATGTGTGTGCATGTGTGTTTCCAAGTTATAATAAATATATATAAAACTTCTCAGCATCAAGTATAACTTTTCAGCATTAAATGCATGAGTAGTGGCCTTTTATAAAAGGCCTGTAAAATTTGTCTGCAATTGACTGATAATTACAGACTATCAAAAGTTACTCCTGATAGGTAGACAGGAGCAGATAGGAGGATCCTGAGATAGTATGAAAGTGCTTTGAGAAGAAGAGATAGCATGCAGTCTATGACTACATCTAGCAGATCCTTATACAGCTGTTTACAGCAGTGGTCTGCTATGCTATTCCTAAATTAAGTACCATACCTAATAATTTTCATATAGTGGGTGTACTTGTGGGAGGGGGCAAAATGAAACCATTAACCTCCTAAACAAAATTTCTAAACACCCTTCGAATCTACATTCACTTCCCAAATTTCTAGCATTGCAGAGACAGATGTTAAAAATCATCCACACTCAGAACTGTTTGCATTCCCTGCCTGCTCCTGCCAAAAAAACATATTGGGGAGCAATGCTCTCATTTTGCCTCCCCCGGTCCTGTTTTAGGCTATTACATATTACATTGTCGTGCAATGCTCGTTGTAGAAGAGAGTGACAAATTGGTCTACCTTCATTATATTCATAATAGTATAGAGATGCTTGTGGAAATGTATGATTTTCCCCATGGATTCCTCTTTGAAGTACAGAATTCCTCAGCAGATGATTATTTTATAATATTGTGTAAGATGTTTGATTGCTTAGAGATAATGTAAAATCAGTTTGAAAGCAATGTACATCTATGCTATATAATGTTCCTTCTGAGGTAGAGAGTATAAACAGCATATATTGAATGGCTGATATTAATGAATAGCCAAAAGTAGTACTTGAGATTGCATGAGGGGAATATTGATGTTAGATTACCTGTCTGAATAATATTGTTGTCCTTGAATTTGGGCACTTAGGTGACCAAGATGATGGACTGAATGCAACTCCACATAGACAGAGACAAATTGATAAATAGCCATGGATCTGAAAATTCCTCATGTAAAGAGACAGGGATGGAGGAATAATTTCTGTTTCAAGTCACATGGTTGTGAGGGTGGGCTCAGAATACAGGACTTGGAAATCTTTCTTTAGTGTCAGGCACCTCAGATGGACAGTTATATTTTTCCATGCTCTCTATCTGCCCTAAATAGGGTTTCCAGGTTTTCAAAATAGCAATAAAGGACAGTTAAGACTGATGAGGCCTATATAGCCTTGCTTTAGGTCTCATGAGACCCTCTCATGAAGGGTTCCAGACTGTTGCAAAATATCAGATTACATAGAAATCCCAGATTCCTGGAAATCTTGAGATGGCAGGACTACAAGAAGAGTAGTTCTACTGCTGCCAGGTCACACGTCTGGGATCTGGAGTGGAAAGAATGGCACTCCCCACCCTCACAGAAGATTCCCCCCCCCCCACAAAAAATGGATATGTAATCTGAGAACAGCATATTCAACTGATTACCTGAAAATACAAGATTCTTGCCATGCTGTTTATTGCTCATTTGGTACACTCTTTCTGGTTCTTAAATAAGGGACAATAAGGGACACCTGGCAACTCTAGCTCCAAATCTTGTTAATGGTAAATGTAGCTGACATGTCTGCAATTTGTCATCTTCTCCCCATTGTTATTCAAGACAAGTGAAAATACATTTCATCCCAACTTCTTTTCAAAACCAAAAGCCAAGGATGCCATGGTTTCACCATTTGCTGTGTTGCCTGACAATATCTTTCTCAGCCTCTTACCAGGTATAATGAGTTTCTGCTCATCCTTGTCATCAGTCCAGATGCCAAAGTGTCACACTGGCTATCACTTTGCCATGTGAGCAGCTTACAGAGTGCTCCTTTCTTTCCTTGCTGCCAAACAGTATTTAAGGAGTTCAGTGTTTACTTGGGCCTAGTACTAACACTTTTTGCTCTTTCTGGGAGTGTGTGTGAGTTCATCTTTAAATTAAACTGCCCTTTTCCCTATTGAATGAATAAGAGTACATTAATAAGAGGCACTGCATAATTCATACTGCATTTTCAGAAAACACCATACTCATGCACAAAAGAGCTTCCCAAGGACTATAGAAAGTAGGAACAGTATGAAGTATGTATGTATATACTGAAAGGACAAGCAGATGGGTTGCATAGCTATAGATCATTTTTGCCATGCACACAGTTATGCCTTAAAGAGCTGTGTAAGAAGTACAACTCTTTCTTTAAATACCTGTCTAAGATCTACAGTGGGGAACCTCCACTGTGCCCACCTCTTCAAATTGAACAATATATTATGTGGAAATAGAAAAGAAAGGCTTCTCTACTGTGTCAATCTGCTTGTGGAGCCCTGATTGGCACCAACATCATCATCCTTTTAATACCAAGTTAAAATCTGTCTATTCACACAAACATTTGGAGCCCACTGGTTATAGGTTGGTTCTAGCCTGTTGGACTGTGGGCTTTGTTTCATTCTGTTTTATTTGTTCAGAATCTTTTAAAATATTTGTTTTAAAATCCTTTTCTGTTTTCTTTTCTGTAACTGATAAGGATCACCATTGCACTACCTTTCCACAATAGTGGGACTGTGTGCTTCTATGAGACAAGAGACTATGGTGATGGCACAAGGGCTGCTGATCATCTCCTATGTTAGACAAACTTTTGCTGAGGAGACAGACTAAATTTGCCAAACAGCTACTGGGCAGCAGGAATAGGAGGATTCGAGTGTGGGGAAATGATACGGTGGAGGGTCTTTCAGAGACAATGTCAGTGGCACCATAGCTAGCACTTGTTAGTACTGTGCAGTAGAAGGCATGGTAAAAAAAAACCCTAAATGTCTTTTATCATGAAACCCCATGATGAGACAATCCCAAATGAAACAAGAAATAGTGTTAAATGGCATTCCCAGGTCAGATGGCACCCAATGAACTCCTCAGCTACAGCAGAGGACAACCACGAGTAGTGCTGTTGCTAAGAATGCAACTGGACTCAAACTGAAAGAATGTTCAGCTGTTGACATGCACGAAGTGAAAAGAAAGTCCAAAGCTGCACAACACATATTATAGGAACATGGAATGTGAGATGCATGAATCAGGGAAAGCTAGACATAGTAAAAAAAGAAATGGAATGCATAAACATTGCAATACTTGGGGTGAGTGAGCTGAAGTGGACAGGAATGGGACATTTTGAGTCAGATAATTACACAGTGTAATTATCATTGATATATCATTGAATAGGATTGTCCATGCCATCAAATTTTCCACAGTCATACAAGCAAAGGAACAAATTGCATAGGTGATTCTTCTTTCTATTTCAAAATCTGCACCTCAGGAGAAGCATCACCTTCCAAAATTCGACCTGTCACACAGCTGTTAAATGGAGAAGAAACTTGAATGGAGAAAAGTTTACAACCTTGAAAATAGATAATTTTTTACTGCTAGCTCTTGGTCTTTCAGAGAGACATCTGAAGTGTGACTTCTTAATGCTACTAACTTTGTTTTGTTCTACTTTGAAGTTCTTATTATGATAAGTTTCTGGTTAGCACAGTTGTCTCCTGCATAGTTTATTGTTATGCTGCCAGTTAAATTTAAACCCTTAGCTGGTTTATGCAACATATACTGTCACAAGATGCTTCCCTTTCCAGAAGTGATATGCCTTGGATTATTTACCAAGCCTGCCAACATGACAAAGCCCAGCCTTCATTCTGCCCGTAGACTTGGTCAATACTAGTGCCAGGAGTGCATGCCTGACTACCTCCAAGATTAAATTTTCTGCTTACTTTAATGTGTTCTTTCTATTTTGGCACAGTACTCAGATGCTTGAATTCCATTTGCTAAATTGCACTACACACTTTTCTGGCCTTAATCTAGGGGGTAGAGATACAAAGAAATGCTCACAAATGATGGAATAGTGATTACTAAATAATGTTTATTGATGGTGTCATAGCAGATATTTTACTCTCTCAAGCAAAGGACAAAATGTTGTTCCCCTCCCACTACCCTTACATGTACAGCAATCCAAACTGGCAAATAAATGAAGTATGATTTATTTGTCAATCTTGGCATCTTCTGTATGCACTGGTGAGAAGAAATTGTCTTCTGCCACACAAGCTCTCTCTTCCTTGTCTTTATTCCATCATCCTTCAGCATCTGCCACCTGACGTGGCTTTCTCATTCTGCTTAATAATAGCACAAGTCTTAATAGTATTTCATTCTGGTAAACAAAGTGTGGAGTATGAAAACAATGGATAAGTCCTTTGCAATGCAGCACCATTTCTGCTGTATAGTTTTCTTCTAACATGGCTACAGTTAGGTAAGCACACCTTTAGTCTACTGGTCCAATAAAACTGGCCTTTCTTTCTCATGTTCTTTTGTGTTGATGAATGGGACACATAGGTATGATTACCAGTAAGGATAAATGCTGAGTATGGGGTGTAAATACTGGTCTTAAAGCTATTAATCTTAAAATATATATTGAACAGTATTGTCCCCTGCAACAAGAAGAAGACATGGTAGAAGTTAGAATATATAATGAAACAATTAGTTACACCCAGATTTCTAGATGTCAGTGACTTTGCTCTCTAAACTACAGATGTCTCCTGTCTGTCTCCTTTTCTTCAATGTGACATCTACAGTTAGCCCAAGTCATCTTCCTGCTCTTGATTATTCTCTACATGTGTGAAATCCGTGGGTTCATTCACACTATGAAATAACCCAGTGCAGAAAAGGGGTATTTCTGGATCATTCATGTTCACACTGAGGTCATTTGGTGCAATTTTTGAGGGGGAAGGGCTGGCAAAAAGCCTACTTGAATCCAGGACTTTTACTATGACTTTGAGAAAAAACGGATTTCTTTTAAAGAGCCACAAATGAGAACACACTGTTGATTCCATTTGGAGCACCCAGGAAGGGAGAGGTTATGTTCAGAGGGGCAGAACACACATATCCCACTGGTCTTGCCCTGCCGGCAAAGCACCATTGTTTTTCCCTCTTGGCACTCAGTTGCGGGGGTAAAGAAACTGGCTCCATAAATGCAGTAGATTAAAATGTCCTGTGCTTCAGAAAGTGGTTTCTTTAAAGTGCTTCCTGTTGTTGTTTTTTTTACCTGCTGGTGAATTAGTCCCCTTATCTGTACCGATGCTGATTCCCATAGCTCACAAAAGCTGGGGAGTGGGTTCTCTTGGGAATATGATGAGACGGTGGACTTTTTTTTTTTTTAATAAAATTTGGCAGCTTATGTGCACCATTGCTTTTGCATGGCTGCCATTTTCTATCAGTATGAAAGTACTGTTAAATACTGAGGTAAGCAGTATGATGACATAAAAAAAACCCCTGAGAACGATTGAATGCATTTGAAATGGAGGCTCCATTTTAAATTGATACTACAGTAATGTGGAAGTGGGGACTATTACATAACCAGGGACTAGAGGAATTTTTAATTAGCTCAATTAATTTGGCTGGGTTACAGCAGCCTGGGATACTTCCCAACTTTTACAGTGGGAGTGGGAATAGTGGATTGACAGAGGCAAAATTCTCTCAATAAATGCACTTTTATTGGGGAACATACACACTAAGACAAACACTCACTCACACACACATCCACACAAGAACTATGGAATATAGGAGTTAGCATTGGAATAGAACAAGAGACCCAACTAACATTGATAATTACTCAAGATGCAGTTGCTTCAGATGGTCCAGATGAAATGTAGGACATGGCCATGTGAAGAGGATTAGGGAAACGGCAAAAAGTCAAAACTTGGTCAGAACTCAAAGTGATGTGGAGTTACCATGCATTCGGACTAGTTCACAGAACAAAGAAGATTGAGGTCCTTATATAGGCCAAAAACAGCCTGAGGCAAACTACATCAAAGAGGCAACATTTACATGTTAAAGATGATCATTCAGGATGGAAAGTATCTGAGGTGGGAATGGGATGTAAATGACTACTCTGGACAACCAACCTAGCTGTAAATTATCTAGTCTTCCTGCCCCAAAATGTGTGAATTCCTTCCTTATTTCAGCTGTGGAAACATCTTGCTGGACAATTACATTTCCTAAGTACAATGCTGGCTATTTAAGAACACTAGGGGGATACATGGAAATATAGGGACACCCCATTTGGTGGCAAGTGATGTCACAATTTGCAGGTATTCGAGTGATATTAGCACAAATGAACAGCCTGGTCTTTCAAGTCCATGTAGGACAGCACCAATCCAAAGTGAGTGTGGTGTAAAAAGACCAATGGACCTCACTAGGATAAAGGTCAAAATCTAGGGGTTAACAGGAGGTTTCCTGCATCTGTCTCCACCCACTTATGTCCTAAGGGACCACACATGATTACTCTAGAGGAGATTGTTTTCCTCCCAGATATGAGAACTCGTGTGATTTTCCTTCCTCATCCAGATGGTCCAGAGAAAATGTGGGACTCGGTTGTGTGAAGGGGATTGGGGAAACAGCAACAAGTTGGAACTTGTTCAGAACTCAAAGTGACGTGGAGTCACCATGCAGTTGGACTAGTTCATGGAAAGAAATTTGAGGTCCTTATACAGGCCAAAAACATCCTAAGGCAAAGGTCATTTACACTACATCAAAGAGGCAAAATTTACATGTTAAAGACGATTATTTGGGATGGAAGGTGTCTGAGGTGGGAACAGATTGTAAATGTCTACTCTCCAGACAAGCATCCTAGCTGTAAATTACCTAACCTTCCTGCCTCAAAATGTGTGAATTCCTTCCCTATTGCAGCTCCCAAACTATCTGATTGATCTGGTGCCTATGTGACTAGGTCACTTTTGGCTTCATGGTGGCTCACAACTACAGGTCCATCCAGGACTATGAAAGAAACATGCACATACCAAAATTGGAAAACATCCAGTATTCATAACAGAACCATAGGACAAATTTCACCAAGCTTGTGTTGAAGGACTATTTTGAAGATTGCTAAGACTGAGTTTTAAAAGCAGAAAGTTTAATAAGATATTGATTTTTTAAAAAAAATCAAGCAAAGGGTATAGTCACATTAAAAGTTAAAAAGTAATGTTTAAAGTTGTAAAATTGGCTGTTCTTGTAAATGTTTTGCATGCCAAAAACAGATCAAGGAAAGAGACCCATTTGATTTGTTTTGTCTGGGAGAGCTAAAAGCAATTTGAATAACAACAGAAGTTAAATATTCAGACTTTGTTATTGCAACACAGTATCTGAGGAGTCACTATGGAAAGCAAAATGTTAACTCTACATATGCCAGGTTTTTATCAAATAGAATAACAGTAGTGATTCAACCCACAGAAACTATATGTGTTTCAGCAATTGAGCAGCAGATATGAAAGGAATTTAAATTGATGGGGAAATGACTTTAAAATTTTTGGATTTGTGATTTGTGAGATGATAGAAGACAGAGACTCAGATGAAACAGGACTTCAGACAGAGGAAGAGGATCAAGAGCAGATATTGGAGTGTGAAGAAAAAAATATGGATGATGATTTGCAACCAGATTAAGATGATTTTGGAGATTTATAAATTTTTGCAGAGGAACCAAGGGAAAATTTTGGATATATTGGTTACAATGGGGAACAGATGAATAACATCGAATACTCTGTAAACATTTGAAAGGAGAAGAGTATTTGGATGATTTTTCTTGAAAGACAGATGAGATTTTGGAGGGTGGAGTGCTGGAATTTACAGTAAATTCATCAGAGAGAATGGTAATATTTGGGAGGAGCTTCTGAAAGACAATAATGATATTTGGTTTTCAGCTTTATTTTTATTTTTTTATTATGAATATTTACAATCTAAACATACAAAAAACACATATACAGCCATGTTACATACATACAAAAATAGAGAAATACAGAATATAACAAACATTACATATAAATTTACATACACACAAATATGTATGCATGTACACATGCATATATTAGAAAAGTAAATACATGGAAAAACAAAAACCAAACAAATAATACAAACAAACATTGACAAAAGAACATAAAAATCCATATTGACATGTATAAAAAAAAAAGCTCCTGACTAATTCTAAACACTGACTAAATTTACATCTCCTTGCTAATTTACTGGGTTTATACTTAAAGCAGCTATACTTTTATTGCGAGCTTTGAAGTGCTTCCCTCTTCTTTGTTTAGTCTTCATGAATATGTATTTCCCAGCAATACTTCCTTTTTTCCTCTTCTCAGCTCTGGTGATTACTCTGTTGCTCTGTTTCTTCTGACCTGATTATGAACAATTTTCATTTGCAGATCTTACATTCCTATGATGTATTTTGTTACAACATGTAATTTCATATTGTATCCTTCTTTGTATCATTTACCACTTGTTACAACTATATTAACCTTGTATTTACTAACACATATTGCACATTGCTCTTGTCCTGCCTGTGTGACACTTTTGATGTCTCCTCATAGAGTT
>CM034701.1:104659369-104672410 GCA_020142125.1 Phrynosoma platyrhinos
TACCAAGCAGCTTGTCCACATCCTCGGTACTCACAGATTGAAGCTGATTCAGAATAACTTCATCAACGGAGTTGCTGGATGCCTCTCCTATAGATTCTGTTACAACAGTGGCGTCTAAGTCAGCTCTTATCTGAGAGATTTTATCTGCAAAGAAGTTGTTAAATGTGTCACAGCAGGCCGTCATTGGGTTAAGTAAGGGATTCAGCACAGGGGGCACCTGTGTTAGTTCCCTCACCACCCTAAATAGCTCTGCTGGACGGGACGCAATATGTGCAGAGGAGAAACCTCTCTTTGCTGCACGTATTGCCTCCTGATAGGAACAAAGAAAGTTCCTATGGTGAGTTCTGTCAGATAAGAGTCGAGTCTTCTGCCACCTGTGCTATAGTCGTTGCCCAAACTGCTTCATTCTCCTAAGCTCAGGTGTAAACCATGGCCTTCAGTTCAAAGTGGGTTGGCAAGGACGCTTGGGAGCGATCGTGTCGATAGCCCTGGTAAGGTCGATGTTCCAAATATTAACCAGAGTATCGACAGAATCACCGGCATTTCCAACCAATGAACCCTCCAAGGCTTTCTGGAATCCAACTGGCTCCATTAGCCTTCAAGGGCAGACCATTCTAATAGGTCCACCACCCCCAGCGGGGCAGATATTGGCTCTCAGTTTCATCTTGACCAGGAAATGATCCATCCATGACAATGCAGAGGTACTTACCACCTCTGCCCATGGATATTCCTGTTCCGTACTGAAGGCCGCATCGGGTGTATGACCTGCACAATGTGTGGGCCCGTTGACCAATTGGGATAGGCCCATGTTTGTCATGGTCTCCATGAACTCCCGAGCTGCACTTGTTAAACTGGTCTCGAGTGGGATGTTGAAGTCTCCCAAGAATAAAAGTCTGGGAGTCTCCAACAGCAGCTCAGAGACCAGCTGTGTCAGCTCAGTCTTTCTGTTCCCTGAGTAGAACACTGTGTGCTTGTCTAATTCAAGGTGGTGCATTCCTGTCCTTTTTAACTTACTCGCCCCCAGTACTGCTATGTTTATGTCTTGCATTTCCATTTTTACTATGTCTAGCTTTCCTTGGCTCATGCTTCTCACATTCCATGTCCCTATTTTATGTATGGTGCTGCTTCTGATGGGGGTTGTCTTTTTGAGAGGGTTTCTTGCTTGCTTTATGATTTTTGATTGCCCTTAGCTGCTCTTGCAAGTGTGTTTTCATTTAGTTTCTACCTATCTCTCTGTTAGTGCTCTTGTCCTGCCTGGGTGATACTTTTGATGTCTCCTCCATAGGGTTTTCTAGGTGGGGGGTTACACAAGGAGGACCATTTACACCTCCCTGTGCATAGTGCAAACAAATGTTAGCCATGATGTCACTGCTGTTCTTCACTTTAGTGACACCCACCACTACTGCTGTTGTCCAATAGTTTTTCCCTATGTCATTGTCCCTCTCCCCATTATTGTTGAATTGATCATTTCCCTACCCTTCTCCTCCTTCTTCCCTCCTTTTCCCTTCCCCCCATGTCCTTCTTTATTTTAGTCTCTCATCTGTCTTCTGACCCTTGTTTGATTTTCCTTGCCTGTCCTCTGTGTTTTCTCCTCTCCTCCTTCTGGAAGGTGATGGGGGCTGAGATGGACTCACATGGCTGGAGGAGATTGGATGGAGTCTTTTTCCCACCTCTCCTTGCAGCTTCAGATGGTAGGAGGTGGTTGGATGAAGTTTTTTCCCACCTCTCCTTGCAGCTTCAATGTCAAGGTGACCAGATGGCATAACTTGATTGAAGTTTCCAGTCCACAGGCTATGCTTTCTGGTCCCCCTGTTGCAGCTACAATGTTGTATCTCACAATACAGAAAACATTCAGGGGTAGCTGTGTTGGCCATTTAGCAAACTCAAACAAAAATCCATCAGTGATACCTTTTTGGCCAACCAAAATGCACAATATATTTGTTGCAAGCTTTCAAAGCTCCATGGGCTTCTTTATCAGACAAGATGTTACAGACCAAACAGGAGAAAAACAATTGGAGATGTTAGTCAGATATCTATATGTTGTTTCAGTCTTTAGTTAAAATGACATGTGGAGCAGAATGTTTAATCCTTCCTTCCCCAATTGTACAGAGATTGAGATTGAGAGAAAGAGAGCAAGAGAGACTAAACTAAAAAAATAACAATAAAAAACACAATTGGAACAAAAACAAAAGGCTTAACATGAGTGCACCCATCTCTGCAATGCTATGAGACAAATTTTCAACATGAAGTTTACAGGCTAGGGGATTCTGGGAACTGTCATCCAAAAGATTCATCCTTTGCATTTGCAGCAGTCTGGAGAAAGGACACCTATGGCTAGCTGACAGTAAATAAATAGAAATAAAATTAGAAAAAGTATAATAAATGTATTATCAAAAATGTAGTGGTACAGTCTGATCCTAAATCCATTCTTTCCTCTGACAGTGGCCATCAAGTTCAGCAAGTGAAGTTTTCCTTCACTTCTCAAAACTGTGAATGCATTTGCCAGTTTTCAGTCTAGTGAAAATTATATTGGTGGCTATGATCAGGATAAATTGGTCTGCATAAATCAATTGTCATTCAGCTGAAGAGGACAGTAAAATTGATTAAGAGTGTGGATCTAGGTCTGTCCTCTAACCTACAATATAATTTCTACAGATTTCTCTCAGCATCCTTTACCAAAGCACTCCTGCATTGAAACTGTCTCTTACTAACAGTTACAACCTGGAAATTATCAATTTAATAGTTGCACTAAATGGCATTGTTTTTTTAAAAAAAGAATGGTTAAAAATTAAATTAAAGATTTTAACCTTTTCCTCTTTTCAACAAAGTGCCCAACTATTGTAGGACCATCTATAATGTCATAGATTGGCACAGATAAGGTAACACAAGTTCACAAAGGGGATGTTTCTTTTTCCTTCATCCTGCCAATATACATCTGTACTTCCCTCTATTCCTGAGGAAATGGCAGCCATGAATGACTAGAGAAGATCCTAAAGAGTAAAGATATACAACTGAGCACCAAAGTTAGAATTGTCCAAGCCATAGTATTCCCAATAACTATGTATGGGTGTGACTATGAAAAAATCAAAAAAAGGAAAGAAAATCAACTCATTTGAGATGTAGTATGGGAGAAGAGTGCTGAGGATACCATGAACAAACAAATGGGTCCTTGAGCAAATCAGGCTGGAAATACCCCTGGAGGCCAAGATGATTAAATTGAAGCTGTAGTACTTTGGCCACATCATGAAAAGGCATGAATCATTGGAAAAGACAATCATTCTGGGGAAAGTAGAGGGTAGAAGAAGGAGAGGTAGACCACACACTAGATGGCTAGACTCAATTAGGGAGGACACAGGCATGAATCTGCAAGAAAGCAGAGCAGTGGAGGACAGGGAGATTTGGAGATGTCTCACCCACAGGGCCGCCATGAATCAAAGTTGACTCAAGGGCAAGTAACAACAACAACTCCCCTCCATGAAAGGTCTCTCCTGAAAATTATAGTGTGGGACATGAAAAATATAGGGAGGGACATGAATGCCCCCCCTTGGAGCAAATCGTCATAAATCAGGGGTGGCTATCAAGTTAAGCAAAGCAGCCCTGGTGGTGTAGTGATTAAATGCTGATATTGCAGCCACAATATCAGATCCAAGAGGAGGGCTCCAAGGTCCACTAAGTCTTCCATCTTTTCATAGGTCAGTAAAATGAGTGTCCAGTTTGTTGGGGGCAATTGGCTTACACATTGTAAACTGCTTAAGGAGTGCTAGTTCACTGAAAAGTTGTATAGAAATGTACTTGCTATTGCTATTGACTTCTTTGCTGTGGGACCCCGGTTATGGAATGCCATTTGCTTAGAGGACAACCTTCTGGTGTCAAGTGAAAACATAGCTTTTATTAAAGCTTTTGGGGACCAATTGATTTCATCCCAATGTGCACATGTAATATGACTTAAGTTATATTAAACTGGTTTTAAATTGTTTTGATTTAATTGCTTTGATGTGTTAATTGATTTAATGTGCTTTTAATTTTTTAAAATTTAAATTATTCTTATTGTTCTGAATTTATTTTATTGTATGCTGCTCTGAGATCCTTTCATATTTGTTGTTGTTGTGTGCCTTCAAGTTATTTCTGACTTAACGCAACCCAAAGGCCACCCTGTCATGGGGTTCTCCTGTCATGATTTCTTTCAAAGGCGTTTGCCATTGCTTTCCTCTGAGGCTGAAAAGAGTTTTCAAAAGAAGTAGCTCAGTTAGTCTCTTGCATCATAAAAAGAAGGAAGGGAGAGGAAAGGGGAAATAAGGAATCTGGCTGGACCTGATTTTTATTTTAGCATGAGCTTCCATGGATAAAAAACACTTCTTTGGATGCAGTACAGAGCGATATCCAGATCTCATGATATCAAGCATATTTATACAATTGTGGGAATGGGGTGAAATATAATAGGATCCTGAGAGATGCAAATCATGACCCATGTCCTAAATTTTCAAAGAGTTTCATACCGTGATGGATGTCTTTCAGATCTTTACAGTGGACAATTAGTGTTGCTGTATATTTACAAATGTCAATCGATTAGCAGAAATATGAACAAAGACAATGGCTTCATGGCACAGTATCTGTATTAATAGATGAGTGCTCTCTATTGCACATATAACAAAAGGAATCATATCAGAGAAGGTTTTGAATCGAAGGAAACTGACTTTTGGTAAGCAGATTTATTACTTTCACACATCAACACTAGCTGATCACTGTAAAGATCTGAAAGACTTGCATTGCTTCACTCAACCCTTTGAAAATTTAGGGCAGGTGCCATGATTTACATCTTTCTGGATCCTATTACATTCCATCTTACTTCCATAGCTGTGTAAATATGCTTTAGATCCTGAGGCCTGGGTGTTATTCAGTATTGCATCTGAAGAAGTGGGTTTATATCCATGAAAGTTCACACTAAGATTTTAAAAAGAGTTAATCTTAAAGATGCTGGTGCAGTACAATCCTTTCTCACCCTCTTGTCCTTCTTTTTATGAGGTTGAAAGAGTGTAACTTGCTCAAGGTCACCCAGTAGGTTTTCATGGCTGAGTGGACATTTCAGCACTAGTCTCCTGGAGCCCTAGTCCAATTCTCAAACCACTACTCCATAAAATCATAGAATCATAGAGTTGGAAGAGATCACAAGGGCCATCCATTCCAACCTCCTGCCATGCAGGAACTCCCAATCAAAGCATCCCCAACAGATGGCCATCCAGCCTCTGCTTAAAGACCTCCAAGGAAGGAGACTCCACTACTCTCCGAGGGAGTGTGTTCCACAGTTGAACAGCCCTCACTTTCAGGAAGTTCCTCCCAATGTTGAGGTGGATTCTCTTTTCCTGGAGTTTGCACCCATTGTTTCAGGTCCTAGTCTCTGGAGCAGCAGAAAACAAGCTTGTTCCCTCCTCAATATGACATCCCTTCAAATATTTAAACACGGCTATCATATCACCTCTTAACCTTCTCTTCTCCAGGCTAAACATCCCCAGCTCCCTAAGTCGTTCCTCATAGGGCTTGGTTTCCAGACCCTTCACCATTTTAGTTGCCCTCCTTTGGACACGCTCCAGTTTCTCCATATCCTTTTTGAATTGTGGTGCCCAGAACTGGACACAGTATTCTAGGTGAGGCCTGACCAAAGCAGAATAGAGTGGCACTATTACTACTCTTGATCTAGACACTATGCTTCTATTGATGCAGCTGAAAATTGCATTGGCCTTTTTAGCTGCTGCATCGCACTGTTGACTCATGTTCAACTTTTGGTCTACCTAGACTCCTAGATCCCTTTCACACATAGTCTCATTCAGCCAGGTGTCCCCCATCATATATCTGTGCTTTTCATTTTTCTGCCCTAAGTGCAGTACTTGACATTTCTCTGTGTTGAATTTCATTTTGTTAGCTTTGGCCCAGCTTTCTAGTCTGTTCAAGTCATTTTGAATTTTGATCCTGTCTTCTGGGGTATTAGCTACTCCTCCTAATTTGGTGTCATCTGCAGATTTGATAACTATGCTCCCAATACTGTCATCCAAGTCACTGATAAACATGTTGAATAGCACTGGGCCCAGGACAGAGCCCTGTGGCACCCCACTGGTCACTTCTTCCCTGGTTGAAAAGGAGACATTGTTGAGCACCTTTTGGGTTCGGCCAGTTAACTGATTACAAATCCATGTAACAGTTACTATGTCTAGCCCACATTTTACCAGCTTGTTTGCAAGAATGTCATGGGTAACCTTGTCAAAGGCCTTACTGAAATCAAGATATACTATATCCACAGCATTCCCTTCATCTACCAAGCTGGTAATTTTATCAAAAAAAAAAAAAAAGATATCAGATTTGTCTGACATGACTTGTTTCTCTGAAACCCATGTTGACTTTTTGTGATTATGGAATTGCCTTCTAGGTGTTCACAGACTCTCTGTTTAATGATCTGCTCCAGAATCTTTCCTGGTACTGATGCCAGACTAACTGGACAATAGTTGTTGGGGTCCTCTTTTTTTCCTCTTTTTGAAGATGGGGACAGCGTTTGCCCTCCTCCAGTCTGCTGGGACTTCTCCTGTTCTCCAGGCCTTCTCAAAGATTATTGCCAATGGTTCCGATATTACATTTTCCAGTTCTTTTAGAACCCTTGGATGTAATTTGTTTGGTCCTGGAGACTTATATTCATTTAGATTAACCAGGTATTCCTGTACTATCTCTTTACTTATTCTGTGCTGAAATTCTCCACACCAAATATGAATATTCTGATTAAAATTAAGAATATTTCCAAGACCCTAATCACCCTCAGTAGTTCTCCACACTTGTCTCACATTATTTGAAAGACTTTGGCCCATCCTTCAAAATGGCTACTCAGGAAACACAGATGGCCACTGTATTTGAAGGCAGACGCAGAAGACTTTCTTTCCATTGGCTTATTTGGATTTTCCTAGTACTCAAACCAAAAGATTAAAGCTGTGTATGTTAGCATTGTATAGTGGTTTGAGTGTGAACTATGGGTATAGAGACCAGGGCAGGAGTAGGCAACCTTTCCCCTTTAAGGGCCAAGGGACTGCAGCTTCCAGAAGCCCTAGCCATTTTGGCCAATAGTCCCATGTTGGCCAATAGCTCCTGGGATTCTTGGAGCTGAAGTCCCTCGGGGAAAGGTTGCCTACCCCTGGACCAGGGTTTGATTCCTTGCTTGGTCATGAAACCCACTGGGTGACCTTGGGCAAGTCACAATCTCTCATCCTCAGAGGAAGGCAATGGCAAATCTCCTCTGAATAAATCTTGCCAGGAAAACCTCATGATAGTGTCGGCCAAGGGTCTCCATAAATTGGGAATTACTTGCAGGCACACAACAACAACAGTGGTAGAAGACTAAGAGAGAAATGTTTCTTGGTGGTTGTCCCAGGTTGTAGAACTCCCTTCTGAGGAGGGCTAGGCTGGCCTTTTCCTCTTGTCCTTCTACACATACGCAAAAACAACAACAACAACAACCCCCCCAAAAAACACCCTTTTATTCAGGCATGGAGAATGTGAGAGGTGATTCCAGGCAGAGAGCACCTACTACAAGGCTGGGCATGTTCTGCAACTCAGAGGGCCACATCAACAAATGTTTGGCACCTCTAGAGCTCCAGTGGGCATTTTGGGTGACTAGAAGTGCCATTGCATCACTCCCAGCTACCTTTGAGGATATTAAGGAAGACTTTCTGTATGAAGGTGGGGAATTATCTCCCATCAAGCAGCATATTTAAAATGTTTGGGAGCTATTTTTTTTAACACAACCCCCCCCCCCTTCAGAATGCTGGCATATTTGGCAATCATTTGTGGTCATAAGGGATGCATTGCATGCAACCCTTGACTCCACAAGTCCCATTCCTGGCTTAGTACTACCAGAGAAAAGACATTGTGCAGCTTTTCAATCTTCAACACTTTAACTGATTTTCTTCTGTAAGAAAAATAATGGAAGAAACTGTGGGAAAATATGGATGGGTTACAACTAGAAGACCACAAAGCATGGACCCCATGTTGTTCTGTGAGGTAGCCAAGATGATGAAATGATTAATGACTTGTCCAAAATCACAATATGATACTTTTTAAAGACAATCTTCTCATGCCTCTTTCCCATTCAGTCTGAGAATAAAATATTGTGTATGCTGATGGGTAGACTCAGCCAAGGAAGCCATGGCCCTGAATCTTCAAGACTTGACCTGAGCTGCTGATGATAGGATGGCTTGGAGGTCTCTCATTCACAGGGTCACCGTAAGTCAAAGTTTCTGGCAGTTAACAACAACAACAACAATATGATGGAAGCTTTTGCAGAGCTACATCTAAAATCCCGGAACTGATGACTGAGATTTTCCTTGCTGACTGAAACTCCCACAGAGAGAGAAGTCACCATCTTCAGAGAATTCATGATTCTTAACTAGTAATTACCTCTCATTTTGGCTGTTCTGGTTATTCTATTTCTATTTCTCTCTCTCTCTCTCTCTCTCTATATATATATATATATACACACACACACACACACACACACACACACACACACATATTCAGAAAACAGCATGAGATTAGATACTGAGAGAGCAGCATGAAGCTTAGACATTTTGACAAAAACATTTTCCCCTGGTGTCTTCCTTGGAAGTAAACAATATAGTATAATAATCAGTAAATCAACTTATTACCTCTTTCAATGGATGTGTGAAACAATCCTATTTCCATGGATATTTCTGTCTTTCTCACACATGATCATTTGTTCATAAAAGTGAATGCCATTTTTGCAACATGCATCCAAATCACCATTGTGTATAGCATGCATATTCTGCTCCACAATTAGTTTAATTGCTCATCACTGTCCCATTCAAAGGGCCAGACATCTCTCAAATAACAGAGCTGTGACTGGTTGTGCATTTGCTTGAGTATTATTAGCAACAAATGACTTAATTGCACACTGACTGGCCCATGTACTCTGGATTTCCATCCACTGGAATACAATAACTCGAGTCTTAACAATAGAAGATAGCAACAAATTCTGGCAGGTATTTGTGGCATTCCTGGTTTTTCCTCTCACTAAAAAGTAGTAAGAAATTGGCTAACAAACTGTGTGTTTCTTTTATTTATTTATTTATTCAGACAATTTAATTCTTACAGAAAATATTTCACTCTGATCATGTGTACATTTTCATTTGGCAACTTGAAAGACCTTAAAACTGAATAAATCAATCAGCTGGTTTCTGTTTCCCTGTTGATTCAGTGCAAACCTGTGAGAATGCAATACATACATTTTCCAATGAAACCTGATAAAAAATAACCCAAAAATATCATGTATCATAAGGTTGCCTATTGTAATCCAGAAGATTACACTGATGAAGCAGATCGTATGTCAGAAAGAAAATGCTTTTATTTTTATTTTTTCTGTGAAAATTGGAAATAGAAGATTCAAGTGAAGCATCATCAGCTGCCAAGATCCACAGTCCCTTTGGAGCTGATGGCATCTTGAAAGTTCTGGAAATGAAATCACAATTCATTTTATTAGATTTCTTCTATTTCTTGTGTCTGGAGATAAATGTGGTAATACCAAGAGTGCTGGAATAAATTGCCAATTGCAATGATCCATTGCTCCCCCCTAGTAATAATATGGCTGTAAGAGAACACTTGATTTGAAAAAAATATATAAGGACATATTCTAACACACACATACATGCTTTTGTGGGAATGTGGTGTCTGTATTATACAGGCACATTGAGCTGAATTGAGCACCTGCATAGTAAAAATCCATCAGAAATAGAATAGCATATAAAACAATTAATTTCTGCCAAAGTATCTAACCAATTGTACTGAAACATTCTGAGAAGTAAAATCTTGGCTTTTTAGAGCTCCAATACAATTCTGGCTTAAGGGGGAAAATTGTGAAATTAAAGGAGCACAAATGTGTGCTAACAGCTTTCTTTAAAGGGAACTTGATTCCAACCCAGCATTTATAGGATAGAAGCTTATAGGATAGGTTTCTGAAAGAATAAAAATATCATATATTAAATTGGGAGCCTTGTTATCAAGAAGAGAGCCACTTTAGGTGTTTCTCTTACTAAATCTGATCTGTGAACTAGTCATTTCACCACAATACAAGCCTGACTGGTCCTCTCTCGGCCAGAAGAGGAAGCAGCTTGTAGAGCTGGAATATAGTAGCAGAAGGTCTACTGTGAAGACTTTCAGATACTTCCATGCATGTCAGTCAAAAACATTCATGATTAGATCCAGAGTCAAGTTCATTAGTGTTCTACTGGTGTGCAGTGGTGGGTGGTGATTCCATGTCAGTAGACAGGAAATGTGTGTGTGTGTGCGTGCGCGTGCCTTCAAGCTTCCTGTCCTATGGTGACCACATGAATTTCATAGAGCTTTCTTTACCTTTGCCCTTTATCTTTGCCAGTTCCTTCCTCTGAAATAGAGTATCCAGCACCTTGTATTCTTTTGTGGTCTCCCATCCAAGTACCAACCAGGACTGACCCTACTTAGCTACCAAGATCAGAAAGGATCTGGTGTCTTCAGAGTACAGTATTTAGGCCCTGGAGCAGGGAATACATTCTGGGTTATACTGTATAAGAGCTATCCAGGTGCTGCATTTATTTTTAGGAATAAAATGGATCAGAACCTTGGATAGCTCCAAAGTAGAATCACTGTCATGTTGAAACACAAGCCATCAGCTGCCACTCAGGAGGTATGACAGCCATTTCTTCCAGTTCCCCTTTCTTTATGCCACTTCCAGTACAATCTCAACACTATTTGGCAGTGTTGTCAATCCTGCTTGGGTGATTCTGAAAAGTAACATTTCTAAACTCTGGTCATGACTAAATCCCATCAATTGCAATGGGTATACTCTTATGATGATGAAATCTGGACTTAATTTAATCTGAACAGAAGCTTTGCTGTTATCAGTTTTGTGATGCTCTATGGATAAATTGCAGACAACACAAAAGCTCACATGTTCATAGTGAAACTAGCTCTGTTAATTAGAAAAGCCTACTGGGTTTGGAGATCTGCAGGCTCTTCAAATACTTAAAATATGCAGGCTTTATTGTTATGTGGCTCCTTCCCTGTCCAAGGCTGTTGGACAATTGTTCTAGCCTTCCAAGACACACAATAAAAAAACCTGGGGGGGATTATCTATATTTAGTTAAGGACATTCTATCAAACATATCCTGGATCAAGGAATGGATTTGATGCAAATATTACAGATTCCAGTCACACAGATTTAATAGGCATAAGGTTTGACTTTTGACTGGATACCAACATGCTTAGTACAGTTTGGAAAATATAATTTTGGGAGGCAAACACTATTCCCAGAATCACCCAACTCATGAATTCTAGGAGCTGTACTCCCCAAAAGTCAGGTTTCCATTTATAGGCATAGTATAAATGAAAAGGAATTGTCTATCTAACTAGATTCTTTATTATCTAATGACAGAGTTAAGCACAGAAAAACTGTTCCCCAAGTATAGGTAAATGGCTGCCTGAATGACAGGAAAAGCAGGAGTAGAATCTAGCAACATTAAATAAGAAGCAAGGGTGTCATTCACTCTGTGACTAAAGAGATGACTTATGTAAATGAGAGCATTAAAGTAGAGATTTTGGATTAGAGTTCCAGATGGGAATGGGAAGGAGAGGGGGGAAAGGAGCAGGGTGTGATTCTACATCTCCAGGGTATGATAAAAAAGCAAATCTGCCTGTGTTTATGCAGATAAGAGAGGTTTTTAAAGAGATTATAATATTGATCATATGGGATTTCAATTACCCAGAAACTGACAAGGTTGAGAATTTTAAAATATCCTAAGAAATGAATCCTCCTCCTAAATGCAGAGTTCTTCTCTTTCAGGATTTATTGGCATTCTAAAGATCAAATCTGGAGTTACTATAATTGTTGTTGGCAACTGGAAAATGTAAATTATGCAGAAAAAATGCCTTCTGTAGGATGCCATCTATTTAACAACAAATACTAAAAAATCCCTTGACATTCTTAATACTAGTAAGTTTTCCAACTTATATTTCCAAAAGTGCACCAGTACAAAGAAATTTGGGTACAAATAACTCCTGAATAATTTAAGGCACCCTCACTGCTACTTGTGCCCCAGAAGTTATTTTCACATCTGCCCAGGAATCGATAGAAGGAGAAGAGCCAATGCTAGAATGGCCAATTCTGTTTTGGAAGATCTGATAAAGAGAGAAGTACCAATCAGCTGCAAGCCCTGTACACCAATGTCTTTGTTAAAAACTCTAGAGCAGGGGTCAGCAACCTACAGCTCGGGGGCCGGATCTGGCCCCCCGAGGCCTTTGGACCGGCCCTAGCCCAGTCCTGCCGCCGCCCCGACGCCACACAATTTGCAGCAGCCATTTTGTTTTCCAAAATGGTGCCGTGACTTGTTTGTGCATGCGCAGTACTCTGGCGCATGCGCAAATGAGTCGTGGTGCCATTTTGGAAAACAAAATGGCGGCCATGACTTGCTCGCGCTTGCGCAGTACGGCAGAAGTACTGTGCATGCATGAGCGAGCATGAGCACGCATGTGCAGTACTTCCAGCATACTGCGCATGTGCGTGTGAGCATGTGCGTGGGGCGCCATTCCCCCCCCCTCGGCCTGTGGAAGACCTCGGGACTAGCGGACCGGCCCCCGGTAAGCAAAAGTTGCCTCTAGAGAGAAAAAATAACTGTCTTTACTTTTAAAAAAATCATGAAGAATCCGCCAACCTTCCACACTCCATCCAACAAGGAGCAGGTGCCACAAAAACCAGCCAGCTTGAGGGCTGGTAGCTTCCATTTCAGTGGGGGAAAGGAATCCACTGTGGGTTTCAGACCATACTTTAAAGGAGGTGTCCAGGGTGCTGAACCAATTTTGGAGGTCAAGTGAAGCAATTTGAATAGCTACTTTAAAGTTCATATTAAAACACAGAGCAGATTCACTTCCCCACATGTATAGAAGACACATATGCACACGTTGGACTGGGATGTGATGTTAGAATTTGATGGGACATATAGTCAATGTTAAAATGTTGAAATG
>CM034701.1:104698797-104712142 GCA_020142125.1 Phrynosoma platyrhinos
TAGACTATTGTAATCTCCTTCTAGCTGGGCTTCCCCTCTCTCATCTTCTCCCTTTAATTTCTGTCCAACATTCAGCTGCTCGCATCATTACTTCCGTTCACTATTTTGACCATGTTTTCCTTTTGCTATCTTCTCTTCACTGGCTCCCCTTCCCCTTCCATATCCAATATAAGCTTTGGTTGCTAACTTTCAAAGCCCTGCATGGGTTAGCCCTTCTTTAACTATCCAAACTTCTTTCTCCTTACATTCCCATCCGTACCCTCCGTTCCAATACTCAAGGCTGCTGTGCCAACCTAGGATCTCCACAGCTCGATCCCAGATTCGCCCCTTCTCGCTTGCTGCCCCTCACTCCTGGGACCTTCTTCCCCCTCAAACACAGGTCATTACTTCTTTGTCCACTTTTAGATCTGAGTTAAAGACCATCTTGTTCAGGGAGGCATTCCCAGGCACTGTCTAATATACATTTACTTTTTCTGTCATTTGTGTAGACAGTGGATGTTGTTAATTAATTGTTGTAATTGTTTTTTGCTTTAATTGACTTTTATTATTTTACCTATTGTTTGTATTTTAGATTGTATGCCTTTGGCAGGTTTTTATTCTATTTTATGCTTGATTGTCTCTTTGTACAGTGCTGTGTACATTGACAGTGCTTTAGAAATAAACTTTAATAATAATAATAATAATAATAATAAGTTCATATGGAGTGGAACATCCCATTGGCATTGCCATATTGGATCACCTGGTCAATGATTCCAGCCAGAGGAAGACTTCTTCAATGTTCAGCTCTTACAGGTCTTCAGAATCACCTTTCTGACTGTTGGAAAATGTAATGTGTGTAAATGTACAGATGTGGGAAAGTGACAAAGAGTACTGCAGGTCACTTAAAGTTTGCTAGCTGGGAAAGTTTTTTGCACAAAACAACACAGGAGATGTTCAAGGTCAGGATGTGTCTGGGAACATATAGACAAGTGGTAAACACATTAGGTCACTATGTTTGGTGGGAACTACTATCCATGTGACACAGGTAGGAGCACAGGAAGAGGCTGGGTTTTGAGGCCGCATGGCAAGTGTCTATAAATAATCTGAGCCCTCAGCATGTCGCCTCTTTGGTCTTTCATCTTTGTTCCTGTTCTTGTGCTTGTATATGGTTGTTTGTTTTCTTTTTGTTTGGTTTTTGTTTTTGTTTTTTGTACATATTGCAACTGAAGAATTAAAGTGCCTCTTTGGAATAACCTGTCTCTGATCTATTTTCAGGGAGGCTGGAAGGTTACATTCCAGAGCAGTGAAACACCTTAAGGCTGGTGATTTTGCAGTGGAGAGGAGCAGACTTCCAGAAGCTTTATCTGTGCACTCAAATTGCTACAACAATTAAAATATACAGTACAAAACAAAACAAGGTGCTATCCTGCTAATTCTGACCAAGATCCTATTAAGTTCAGATGGAATGGAACATCCCATTGGCATTGCCATATTGGATGACCTGGTCAATGATTCCAGTCAGAGGAAGACTTCTTCAGTTTCAGCTCTTACAGGTCTTCAGAATCACCTTTCTGACAAGTGATTTCCTAAGACACCCATCTCATAGTCCTTTGGTTCTGAGGAGCCATATGAGATAGTCATTGGAGAAACAGGTCCTTCTAGAAACAGCCAGCCTCTGGAAGAAGGCATAAACAGAATATGTGAGTGCAGATGGTAGAAGAAGCTGCCTGCCACTGTAGCTCTTTCACTTGCATGAGGAAATCTCAGGCTGCATCTGCACTGCAGAAATTTGACATAATTTCAACTGCCATGGTTCAATGCTATAGAATTCTGGGACTTGTATTTTTATGAGACATAGTTCTGTCAGAGAGAGCCATAGTAGTTAAAGTGATGTCAAACTGGATTCAATCTGCAGTGTGGATGCAGTCTCAGTTAACTCAGTCACTTAGCTACTTGACTGACAAAACTGCCAAAGCACTCACAAAACAATTTCTTCCAGAAGAATTCTGGCCCCTCTTTCCTTTGCCATCTATACATTAAAAGGGGAGGTAATTTAATAGAGATGGGGGAAATGTTAAAAGTCTTCCCAAGTGATTGAACTATTGTCATTGGAAACCTTTGAACCTTGCTTTTTAAAGTCAAGGGACATATTTGCTCAAAACCTACTATGTTGCATTAAATCAGTTTCCCAGTAACATTTGTTCAAGTTTAGGGTACAGGCCTTTATGGAGAAAGTGCAGCTTCAGAGATCTCAGTTTTTGGTAAGAAATTGCAAAAATTCACAAATTTCCTAACATTTGGGATGGAAAGAAATTAGGTGTTTGTGTGTGTGTGTGTGTGTGCTTTTTAACTGAATGAAGACCAAAGGAAATTGGAAATTCTTACAATTGACCCTTTGTATTCATGAGTTTTGTATCCATGGATTCAACTATCCACAGCTTGAAAATATTCAAAAACAAATACCAAAAAGCAAACCTTGATTTTGCCATTTTTATAAGGAACATCATTTTACTGACCATTGTATATAATGGGACTTGAACAGCCTTAGATTTTGATATGCACAAGGGGTTCCTGGAACCAAACTCCAGTGGATACCAAGGGCCCTCTATATTAAAAAATAGTTGAGTGCCCCAAAAACATCTTTGGTGTCATCTGTCAAATCAGTGTCTCTCATGCTTTCTAGTGTATATTTTATCAGCTGTGATACAGCTGTAGAATCAAAATTCTAAAGCCTACACAAACAATCTCCCTCCCAGTGCAATTACCTGGAGAACATTTATACTAGTAACATGGTATCGACCATGACTGACTCATCAGCTTTCAACACATGCAATGTACAACTCTCAGAGGATCAAAACTGACCACCTAATTATGAGAAATGTATTGAATTACCAGAAAGCAATTCAGCAGCCTAGCTTGAGAACAGATAGCACCAACAGCCAGGCATCCACTCCATTTTCATTTGGTAGCTTCTTTTCAAGCAGGATGGCAACAACAGTCTTATGTTGGCTTAATCCCTCACACCCAACCACCCAAAAAGTAGTTACATCTTTCCTTTTTTAAAGTGACTGACAGCAAATTGTATTATAATATTTGTATTGCATCATTCCCAACTTGTTCAAGATGTAAACAATTATAAGCAAGCTTCCTATTACTTATGCCTAAATAAATCATGCCTTTTTTTTTTCCAGAGGGTTGCATTGCACAAATGATTTTTCTGTTTAAATCCAATATAATTTGCAACTCTGAATTAAAATATTGTTCAATATGGCAGGGAAGGAGGAACTAAATATGAGTATTTTTTGTTTGTTTGTTTGTTTGTTTGTTTGTGAGGGCCAGTTTATAATTATACAGTAAACAGGAGAAAATAGAAATGCTTTTTTCTAGGTTTTATTTTCTAAAAAAAAAAATCTTTAATATGCTTTCATGAGAAAAAATCCACATAGATAGAAATCCAGCATTTCAAGGAAAAGGTTTCCTACCATGACTTTCTATTGCATATACATATGAATCGAGACAGTGCCAAGATACACTCAACAAGCTACTAGGCTAGAACAGAAGACAACTATGAGTAGTGCTGGGGCTGCCAACACAACTAGCCTCAAGGCAAAGAAACATTCATCTGTTAACTTGCTCAGGGGTGAAAGGCACATTTGAAGCTGCATAACACATTGGAACATGAAATGTGAGAAACATGAATCAAGGGAAGCTAGATGTAGAAAAAGAAGAAATGGCACTTGATGTGAGTGAGCCAAAGTAGACAGGAATGGGACATTTTCAGTCAGCTAATTACATAGTGTTTTCCTTAGGAAATGAAAAGATAAGAAGAAATGGGATGGCATTTATAGTGAGGAAAGATGTAGCAAAAGCAGTCAATGGATACAATGCAAAGTCTGACTGAATCATGTGAATAAGTCTTCAGGGAAAACCCATCAGTATAACTTCAATCCAAGTTTATGGTCCAATTGTAGAGGCAGAAGAAGAAAAGGAAAGTTTTTCTGCTGGAGTCCAGGAGGAAATTGACCACATACCAAAACAGGACTTCTAATTAATCACAGATATTTGAATGCAAAAATAGGAAATAGAACAGAATCAAAGATTGTAGGGAAATTTGACCTAGAATTAAGAAATGAAACAGGAGACAAACTGACAGAATTTTGTGAGACCAACAGCTTGTTAATCACAAACATATTCTTCAAACAACCCAAGAAGCAACTGGGTTGGACACCATCTGATGGCCAATATAGAAATGAAATAGATAATTGCAAAAGATGTAGAAGCCCCATTCTTTCTCCCAAAACAAGACCAAGAGCCAACTATGGCCCAGACCATGAACTATTAATAGCAAAAGTTAAAATAAAGCTAAAGTAGAACACTAGACCAACCATCATATTGAAATATGATCTGAAGAATATCCTTGTAGAATTTAAAGATAATGTGAAAAATACCATTAAGCCTAATAAACCAAAAACCTGGTGAACTTTGGATGGAAGCCTGAGACAATGTAAAAAGACACCATATATAGCAACAACAACAAAAAAGAGGAAAAGAAACCTTAATAGATGACATCTGAAATTCTTCAAGCAGTTAAGGACAGACAAGAAGCAAAAGTAATAGGTGGCAGAAAAGAGTCAAACCCCTAAATTCAACTGTTCAATTACTCATGTTGAGGGACACGGAGAACTACTATAATTAGTAATGCAGTGAAACAGAAGGGAACAACAAAAAAGGAAAAACAAGAGATCCACAAGATCCCAGAAATCAAAGGGAAATTTAAACCAAGAGTGAGGATGCTCTATGATTGGTCAGGAAACATATTACATGACCAAGAAGAAATAAAGAGAAGATGGAAACAATGTGTGGAAGAACTACATACAAGAAATGAAAGGATAGCAGATTCATTTGAGGAAGAACCATATGAAGACAAACCTCCAGTTTTGAAAAGTGAAGTGGAAGCTGCACTCAAAGCATTTGAGAGATGCAAATCATCAGGTAGAGATGGCATATCAATAGAGCTGCTTCAATGCGAGGAGATAAAATCTACTCTAATTTTAACTAAAATCAACAAATAAGGAAGACAAAAAGAATGAAATCAGAAAGAGGCTAGAACTTGATTGGACAGTTATGAAAAAACTAGACAAGATCCTGAAGTGTAAAAACATATCATTAAATTCTAAAGTTACAATGGTCCATACCATCATATTTCCCATATCTCTGTATAGTTGTGAAAACTGGTCAGTGAAGAAAGCTGATAGGAAGAAAATAAACTAATTTGAAATGTGGTGCTGGAGAAGAGTTCTACAGATACTGTGGACTGCTAAAAAAGACCACTAAATGGAACCTAGAGCAAATCAAATCTGAATTCTCCCTAGAAGCCAAGATGACTAAACTGAAATGGTCATATGTAAGACATATCATGAGAAGACATGACTAACTAGAAAGGACAATGAGGCTTGTAAAGTTAGAAGGCAGTAGGAAACAGGGTACCACATTACAGATGGATAGACTCAGTCAAGGAAGCCAGGGTCCTAAGTCTGCAAGACCTCAGCAGGGCTGTTTAGGGGGCTATACAGACTG
Organism: Phrynosoma platyrhinos; assembly: GCA_020142125.1. NCBI lineage: Eukaryota > Metazoa > Chordata > Lepidosauria > Squamata > Phrynosomatidae > Phrynosoma > Phrynosoma platyrhinos. Next base: position 104,704,354 of record CM034701.1, read on the forward strand.
TCCTAAAAGAGTTGGGGTTGGGCAGCTGCACACCAGCTGCTCCAGCTCAACCCTGATGCTATCCTGACGTCACGCACCCATCCACATGGCGTGCGGCATCAGGACACCCTCCTGGTGCAGCATGTACACAAGCTGTGCCAAAGGGCATGGAAGAGCCTGTTGGGAAACCAAGATCTAATTTTGGGGAATTTATGATTAGCTCAAATGAGAGAGGGAAGCACCCAACTTTGCTTCTAGGACCTTATCAAATTGTCTACGGGAGATGTAAGAATTCTGGCTAGAGAAGACACTGAAATGGACCAAGCTCCAATTAAAGTCTAAAATATTTATTTGGCAACAATAAGCAAACATCCAAATGCAGCGCGCACACACACACACTAGAGGAATAAGTGGAAGAGAGAGAGCAGGGAAGGCAAAGAGGGAAACCAGGATAGAGGGAGATATACTCACACCCGAGCGACTCCTCTGGGCTTTGGTGGTGAATGAAGATGAATTCCGTGGAAGGGACACGACCGGCAAGAGGGGGGTCATGGGAACTATCTCAGAGCACAGACCGACAGAGTTTCAGCATGTACTTCCAAGGTAGCACGATGTCTGCTAAGAATGATATATAAATCCATTAATAATTGTTTTTGTTGGTAATGTTTTTTTTTAAAGCATAGCCAAGTCGTCTACTAATAATAGCGTTCTTATAGGGAAATTCTGCCTTCTAGCCATTGGGACGGACAATAGCTAGACAAAGGTGTGATGGGATTTTTATTGTTTACTTAAGTCTGAACATAGTCTAAACAATGCATGTGGTATCAAAGCAATCAAGGAAAGAAGCCAGAGAAAGGAGGTGCCATCAAATCTAATCAAATGCCATCAAGTGTGAGACTAAGACAAACAAACACCATTAGGTATCTCTTCCAACATAATGGGATATTCCCCAGGGCAACTCCCATAACCTGCCTGTTCCGGTGGTCTTTTGTAACTTTGCTTGCTTACATGACTCCAAATCTAGGGGATTATGGCTTTTATCTCCCAGGGGTCAGGCTGGGGTCATAGGGGACTCTGTATAGTCAAAATATATATGAAAAATGGAGGACTTTTACTAACAAGCCACAACAAAAGGGAGGATCAGGGCTGCAGCATACAGTTGCCACTGCCCTGATCCGCCATTCCCAGGGGAAGCTCTGTGCCACCCCTTCAGGTGGGTCTGTAAAGACCCTATGATAGGATGACTTGGAGGTTTTTCATTCATAGGATCATCATAAGTCAAAGTCAACGTGATGGCAGTTAACAATATATGCTGAGGCTTTAACTTTAATGACTCTCCTCTTCAAAGATGTTCAAGATCAGCTTTACTCTCTAATTTTGCTGATTGTATATACTGTTTCCCAGAAACTAAAATATAGGAAAGTGTAAATTAATAATAACTTTCCTAGAAAAATAAATTGACTTTATGTTTTCAGCTTATGCAACACATTCATAATTTCCTTACATAAGCTTTCTGGTTCACTATGCTGTATCTAATGGGGGTCATTCCAGTCATGAAAGGCTTCTAGAGAGGGAAGCATTTTTAGCAATTCTTTCATGCCATTCCTGACCCTTCCTGTTCCTCTGGTGGACGCTTTCTGTTACTGAAGTGGCTATAGTTGGATTATAGTTGGATATTGATTACATTGATCTGTGTGTCTGTCTGTCTCTCCCATTATGAGACAGACAGACACACCGATCAATGTAATCAATATCTACAAGGAGCCATGCTGGCTAGGGAATTCTGGGAATTTTAATCCAAAAAAGTAATATTTCCAAGCTCTATCTATGTATGAAGACTCTCCCTCTTTGCATGTTTAGAGTGTAGCCTGCCCTAGGTCTTTATGATATGGTAATCAACCATCTCTAAGAAAAGCACATGAAGGATAAGTACTACTGGAAGGGTGTCAATCATAGACTTCCAAAGTGCACACTTGCTGAAATGTGGAATGTGGAGAGCAAGGGCCAATATAGGAAGTGCTAGAAAGAACTCTTAATCCCTTTCTATGCTTACAGTTGTCCCATGCCTTGATACAATTTTTCCTTTATTTGGGCTTAGTTCCAGTATGAGAGCCTGGCTGGAGGTGGAATACCTACTTCTAAGGCCTTTGGATCATTGACAAAGGTGGATTCTACAGGTTAGAGATGGATCAAGTGCAGTCCTATCTACCAGCTCTCCCGTGCTTTTCTTCCCAAAGTGCTAAAAAAGAGTTTGACAAAGTTTTATCATAATCATATAATCATAGAACTGGAAAAGACCACAAGGGCCATCCAATCCAACCCTCTTCCATGCAGGAATATACAATCAAAGCACTCCCAGCCACTGTTTAAAAACCTCTAAAGAATGAGACTCCACCACTCTCTGAGTCAGCCTGTTCCATTATTGAACAGCTTTTACTGTCAGGAAGTTCTTTCAAATGTTTAGGTGGAATCTCTTTTCCTGTAGCTTGAATCCACTGCTCCATGTCCTAGTCTCTGGATTAGCAGAAAACAAGCTTACTCCATCCTCAATATGACATATCTTCAAATATTTAAGCATGGCTATAATGTGACCCTTTAACCTTCTCTTCTTCAGGCTAAATATGACCAGTCCTAAGCCTCTCATCATTAGGCATGGTTTCCTATACCTTTCACCAATTTTGTAACCCTCCTCTGGACATGCTCCAGCTTGACAATATCACCCTTGAACTGTGGTGCACTATACTCCTATTGATCCAGCCTAGAATTGCATTCTCTCATTTTGGCCACCCTCCTCTAGATACAGCTTCAGGTTGTCAACATACTTTGTGAGTATTAGTGCTCTGAACTGGACACAGTATTGCAGGTGAGGTCTGACCAATAGAGTAGTGCTATTACTTCCCTTGCCTAGACACTATATTCCTAATGCCTAGTCTCACTCTAAGACCAGACTTCTTTTCTAAATCCTTAGTATAATTCCAATTTTCCACTCACCTCCAGTTTCTTTTACTTTCATAGCAATGTGTTTACAACTTATTTACCTCAGTAGTGAGCAGGCCTGCAATCTTGGTGATTTCTCCTCCCACTTGTGACAAATTTGTATAACTATTTATTTTCTCATTAAAATCCCCCTGTCCCAAGTTTGCAAGAGCAAATCAAAATGTTAACAATAAAATTAACAGAAAAATGTAAATTGAGATAAACAAGAATTATTCTGTTAATTTGGTCACTGTTGTGTATATTGATCAATGCTGCAGGAACATTTAGTACTGCACAGTGCCAGGTTTCCTGTGAACAGACATCTTAAAAATAAAGTATTTAAATGTAATAAAATCCAAGAGTAGCTTTTGAACTGTTGCAGATTTACAGCGCAGATGTCCTGATATGTATACCACAAAAGAATTAATCAGTTCATTATTGAGCAGCTACTAAATGAGATCCAACCTATTATTAGTAGATGACTTGGCTATGCTTTTAAAAAAAAACATTACCAACAAAAACAATTATTAATGGATTTATATATCATTCTTCAGGGACCAGCCTTGGGTTTATTTGTCATGTTTACAGGCATTGTTGATACTCCTCTCCCTTTTTGGCTATAGGTTCAAAGGAATATAGTATAGGGGAAATGTGGCCCCTTTAAGCTCAAAAGTGGACCCAGTAGTAGATCTAGCACAGCTATTTATTTATGCTGATGCAACACTGAGCAGTATGTGACATACATGCTCTACTAGCAAACAGGGAGGTCAGTCAGCTTATATAGTGTTATATGGCAGTAATGCACTATTATACAGTATTGCCAAGTGAGCTATGACAGTAATACAAAGTACCAAACAATGAGCAAGCACTGTTTCTAAACTATGCATGTCACATTAGTTTCTTGCAACACCCTGGTATTCTAAATGTGTCAGGATGTCTTGCAATGCCCTGTAAGTTAACTTGAAATCCCTAAGAGCCTACAGCATTTCCTGTCTAAGCATACTTTTTCATTATTGTGGCTCTCTTTTACTTAAGCCTAATGCCCATTTTATTATGACTTCAAAAACTAACCTTAGAAAAGAAAGCAGGCCTAATGGCAACCTTTCCTCTATCATATAGCTAAAAAGTTTTAAAGGGTCCCTATGTGATCATCCAACAGTACCAAGAACCCATCCTTATGTCTAGGGTTTGAAGGAAGACCAAATATACTACTTAAAATAATATCTTTGCCAAAACAAAATAAAACAAAACCCACGGAAGCTGAGTTATCAAAGTTGACCACATCTCTCTCTTTTATCTAGATATTATGGCTGATTTCCCTTTTCTCAAGATGCTGCGTCTGACATTTTACTTGCAGTTTGAATTGATTCTCAAGGGAATATACAACCTTCATTGTAATGCAATAATACTCAAGGCTAACAAGAAGTCAGTTTTTAAGAAAAAAAAAACAATAGAAAATCACTGAAAACTACAAGAGGGCAATTGCATTCTTGAATAGCAAGGCCTTGCTCTAAAGGCATGACCACAGTAACTCTTTTTATTTCAACATTATTTTTAGTGTACTTTTATATGTAAAAGGCCAGTATATTTGTTAAAGTATTTTTAAGTTAATCTGGAAAATACCAGAAGAGAGTACAAACCTAACAGAAGTTATTTAGGAATAATGTGATGGCATAAATATACATTTGAAATTATAGACAGAAAAACAAGCATTTCAATATCATTTTAACTGCAAGCTAAGCTACACATTACTTTAAATATTTATTGTGCAGCCCTATTTTGTTACCAGTTATGCTCAATAAAGATGAATGCTTTGATGCTTAAGACAAGAAAGCTGTCTGTTGCCATAGTCTGCACAAATTGTTTCAAATTGATAATGGACAAGCTAGGGCTGTTGCAGCCTGGACACTTTGTCCATCTTAGAAAAACTAAGCCTAATTATAAACTACTGGGTTCACTGATTGAGAGTGATCGATGCTTAACTGCCCTGTCCACCTCCACTAAATTGAGATCCCCTGCCGAACTGGATCAGACTGGAACACACCTTTACTTGACTTCAGTGTTCTTATATTTCAAAGAAATTTGATGTATGCACAGAAATGAAAAATTTCAGAGGTTTTGAAAGAATGGACAAAAATGATTATTTTGTGGGAGGGGTGGATGGAAATTGTTGGGGGGGGGATTAAATGTTATATTTACACCCTTTACAGATTTAAAGGAACATTTTTACTTTAGGAAAATAGAATGAATCATATATAACTTAGTTTGGCATAAAATTATCATATCTAATATCAGTGGCATCCCTAGGATTGGTGTCACCCAGTGCAGTCAGTTGTAGCAGAGGGTGGGACTTATAGGGGTGGAAGGACTTCCAGAGATTTCCAGCACATTCAGAAGCATACACACGTGGCCAGAGATGCCCCACGTGCCCCCAGGGAGGGCCGGAAAGAAGCCACCAGGTCCCAGAATGGGCCTAGGAGAAGCTGGCAGGGTTCAGTGGGCCCCGGGGAAGGTTGGGGAGAAGCTGGAGGGCCTTTGCAGGCCCCAGGGAGGCCAGGGACCAACCGGGTATTACAGAGCACATTACAGTAGTTCAAATGGGATGTAACCAAGGATTGTACCACTGAGGCCAGATCCAGCATCTCAAGGAATGGGCACAGTTGGTCTTTTAAATGTGCAAAAGCACTCCTGGTCACTGTAGAAAACTGGGGCTCCAGGTTCAAAGGTGAATCCAGGAGTACTCCCAAACCACGAACCTGCATCTTCAGGGGGAGTGTGACCCCATCTAACACAGGCTGAATCCATATTTCTTGATCTGCTTTCTGACTGACTTGGAGAACCTCTGTTTTATCTGAATTAAGTTTCAACTTGTTTGCCCTCATCCAATCCATTACTGATGACAGACACTTGTTTGGGACCATGACAGCCTCCCTGGGCTGGAGTGGAAAGGAGTAGTAGAGTTGAGTGTCATCAGCATATTGATGACACCGAACTCCAAAACTCTGGACAACCTCTCACAGGACCTTCATGTATATGTTATATAGCATAGGGAACAACACAGAATCCAAGGGACCCCAGAGGCCAATGGCCAGGGGTCAAGCAGGAGTTCTCTAGCACCAGATTCTGAGTTCACTCCTCCAGAAAGGAAAGAAGCCACTGTAAAACAGTACCTCCAAGTTCCATCCCAGAGAGACGACCCAGAAGGATACCATGGTCGATGGTAATGAAAGCTGCTGAGAGGTCCAGTAGAACTAACAGAGATAGTTCCCTGCATAAGTCATCCACCAAGGCAACCAAGGCTGACTCTGTCCCAGATTAAAATGGATCTAGATAATCTGTTTCATCCAGAAATCCCTGGAGTTGGAAAGCAACCACATGTTCTAAAGCCTTCCCCAAAAATGGTAGGTTGGACACTAGATGATAATTTTTCATTATTGTGGGATTCAGGAATGCTTTTTTAAACAAATGCCTCACAACTGCTTCCTTTAGTCAAGATTGAACTCTGCCTTGTTGTAAGGAGACATTGACTACCTCCTTTACCCACTCAATCAGTCCCCCCTGACCTGCTTAATAAGCCAAGAAGGACAAGGGTCCAAGACACATGTGGTGGGTTTTACCTCTCCAAGGATCCTGTCCATATCATCAGGCTGCACAAGTTGAAAAGTATCCATTAACACTTGACAGACAGGTGCCAAAGTTACATTCACTGGCACTGTGTCAACTGTAGCATCCAAGTTGGAGCAGATCTGAATGACGTTATCTACAAAATGCCATGCAAATTCTTCACAGCGGGCCTCCAAATGGTCTGCATTTACTACTTGAGTATGAGTGTAGAAGAGACCCCTGACTACTTGGAACAGCTCTTCTGGATGACTTCATGTAGATGCAATGCTGGCAGCACAAAATAATTTCTTTGCTGCCTGCACTGCCATGGAGTAGGCCTTCCAGCCTGTGTTTGGTCAGATTCACTTTGAGTCTTCTGCCAGCATTACTCTAGTCTCTATCTCACTCGCTTCATCAACATCAGCTCCCTGGAGAGTCAGGGGCTGGTTTGGCTCCATAAAAGGGGATGCTCAGGAGTGATTGTGTTCATGGCCTTGGCCATTTCCCCATTCCAAAGGTTGGCCAGGGCTTCAACAGAATTGCCTGCCACAGTGACAGGAAACTTGTCATAAATATTTTATTTATAGTACTGAAATAATTTTTTCATAATTTAATTTAATTTTCAATTTTTCTGGAGGAGGAAATTAAAAAATGATTCCCCTCTATGCTTCCAATTTTTTCTGAGCCTTCACATCTCTGGTTGTGCCATCCAAGAATCAATATATAAAGAAATGAAACACAATGTATTAAAAAGAGTGTTGTGATTGCTCCTTCTTTTTATCTGTTTCAGCTTTTTAGGAGGACCAGGCAGTCTAAGGAAATTCATGTAATAACTTCATGTTCAATCTGCTTCCAGTAGCAACTGCTGAATGAATGATTCCAAGCAATAATACAGTACATTTGTGAAGCCACATAATATTCCATTTTAGGAACTGCCAAACCATTATATCCAACCAATTTCTGAAGCATGGTGTTTATAAATAAAATAACTCCTATGTATTTGCCTGCTCATGTAAAACTTATTGTCATAATGGCTCCATTACTTCAATTCTTTTTTTAGTAAATAGAGAATGACTGAACCAAGAGCAAAAATATGAAAGATACTCATCCAGAGTATAGCTAAGTGGCTGACTATAGGAAAACTCTTTAACTACACAACATGGTACTGAAATCTACCATGATGATATTGTCTTTCATGGGAAATGGTCATAAACCTCTGTATTATTTTTTT
>CM034701.1:104712242-104726347 GCA_020142125.1 Phrynosoma platyrhinos
AGAAGAATGTATTCCAGATGTTTCACCTGCATATGTGGCTGGCATCTTCAGAGAAATCAAGGTTTTACCCTTGCTGGAGAATCATACTCAGCCATCTGCACACTTAAAGACCAATAGAGATAGGGGATTTTTTTTTCATTTGGTTAGTTCTCTGAACTTCCTAAAATTCACAAAGTTCTTCAAGAAAACTGAAACTGACATTTTATTTTATTTTTTTAAAAAAATGAACGTAGGCAAAATTGACAGGTTCAGCCATCCAGGAAAAGAGCTTTAACTTAATTGCTTAACTCTTTGAAGCCTGGTTTTGAATCTCTATTCTTTTATGTTTCTGGTGCTGAATTCAAGCCTGGCTCTGTCATTTGGCAAACTGAGACAATCATCTCGGATGGCAGATGCTGAGGTGCAGCAGTCCCAACCATTACTCCTGAGTCTTATAAACCTTCCCCTCTGCTGGAGGACTGAACTGTTTGTGTTGCAAGACACATCCTGCATTCCATAAATTAGTCTGATGTCTTCTGGTGCAGCAGAGGATATTATCCTATTACAAGCACCAAGCAATATTCAACTACCATACTAATTGGCTTATGTAACATAGAATAGACTGTCATATTCCTTGCTGGCATGGTGAGAGAAAGTGAAAGTGAGAGATTTGTCCAGCTCTATGTTTTGGTCAGGATAACAGAGAGGGGAAACTGGTACAAATTACGAGGGTCAGTTGATCTAAAAGGGGGGCTGAGGTCTAACTATGTTGCATATGTTTTGTTGGGGGGAGCAGAAAAGCTTCAGAACCTATGTTCTTTGATCCATTGAGAGCAGGGACAGCAGACACCTGCCGTGCTCAGAACAGACCACTCCCTAAGCATTTCTTACACAGCAAAATGACCTCAGATTACATAACAAATGCTTCAATAGTCCACCTCTTGTGTGCATGACTGATGCCCATAACCCCTATGAGTTACTGGTTTGGCTCAGTGGATAGGGAAACCCTACGCACTAGCTGAGTTCAAAAATAGAGGGAGAGCAGGAGAGGAAAGGATCTGCTGTTGCCAGGGCTAAAGGGAGGGTCCTTTTTTATTTTGCATATGGTAGGTATTTAGGAAAGAGCAAGAGGATAAATTCTTTGTAAGGGGATTTCTATATTGTATTTGTGTCTATTGTGTATTTTTGTTTAGGACTTTACATCTAAATGTTGTAATACCAGGGACATCATTAGGATGTGGACTGCACTGGGTGACAACTCAGAGAGAGGGTGAAGACCTGCTGGAGAATTTCACGTGGAGGCTTACCATCCTTCTCCTGTTGTTATATTGCCTTTAAATCATCATAATCATATGATCAGGGTTCACACCCTTACATGCTTCTCCCGTCCTTCTCCTATGTTTAAGGCTTAAAGGAAGTGCCCTCACGCACCTGTCCCATCAGTAGAGCCAGAATTTAGTAATAACAGGAATTTCCACTATTATCAAATGATGGCTCCATTATGCTTTACTGATGGGACAAGTGCATGGGGATGCCTCCATTATGCTTTAAACATGGGAGAAGGATGGGAGAAGCACATGGGGAGGTGGACCACAATCATGTGATTATGATGATTTAAAGATGATTTAATGATGGGAGGAGGACTGTAAGCCTCCTGTGTGATATTCTCCATAGACCCTGCCAGCCCCTGCCAGCCAGAGTGCTTCATCTGCCCATTCACTGTGGTTTCTGGCAGGGTTCGGTTGCTGCTACCAACCAACACCTCATAAGGTGCTGGGAACATTGGGACAGTGTGTATAAGACTAATTTAATATATAACTTGTTGTACTGTTATAAAATATATGTTGGGATTTAGTTTATGATTGTGTTTGCTATATTCAATTATCATTGGCCTATAGAACTCAGAAACAGATACACATCCACTCTTCCTACTCTCAGCTCTGGAGGTCCAGCTAGGATTACCACATTAAAAACTGGAAATGGCTCCTGTCCTTTCAGTGGTTGTGTAGAAGTAGAAATTTCAGCAGCTGTTGCTTGTTACCTGGATGTGTGACAAGCAACATGTGCTCAAATCCTCTCTTCTATAAAACCATAAATGTATGGGAACCCTCTCCAGTTTTTGATCTGGCACCCCTACAGGCCATCAAGGTGAGTAAGACATGAGGAAGGCACATCTCAATTCTCACAAGAGGATGCTGAGGGCTCCCATGAGAATATCTAATCTTTGAGACTCTATAAATTTCATGGGGGGGGGGAGCCTTCCTCTTGTGAGACTTGAGGCAGGTTTTATATACCAGCCAGCCTTACCTGCTACCTTCTAAGACACAGATTTCTAGCCAGTCTCAAGATGATGTGACAACAGAGAGCACTGTCCTGTATTGCCTTTGAAAAACCTGGCAACCCTAGCTGGAGGTCTAATTTTCTTTTTTCACCAGGCCCCAAACATATTCTCTTATGGATAAGGAACTTAACATAAGGAACTTATGGATGAACCACTTCTTAGATGTTACACTATTCTATGGTTCCATGTAGCAAAGAGCTTTTAAAACACTCTTAAAACACAACATTCTGAAATTACTTACTTTGAAAATCAGATCTATGCTTGCTTCCTTGAACTCATCATGGGAAAATATCTCATTAAAAGTGCATAGTTTTTTTCATGCATCCTACATGATCACTTTAATGTAGTTTCAAAAACAGTAATCACTGTGATGAGACAAAAGGTCTTGATGTTATGAAAGGTATCTGCAATAATCTAAAGCATCATATGTAAAAGTAACTTTTGACAAATTACCTCTGCAGTTACATCTTTATTCGGATAAATAATCACTTGTCTGTCAGTTGTAGTGAGTACAAATGAATTCACATTCATATTTGGTTTAAAATGAACTAACATGAAAGAACCTTCAGTTCTTTTTAAAAAAATTAACCTCTGGAAATAATTACAACATTTTACTGCCTATACTTCACTTTTAATTTATAATTAACATCAGGTGGTTCTTTGATCTTGCTGATGTATTTTTTCTTATTTTCTTATCAAGAGTTTCTGTGCAGCATATAATTATCCTTCTTAGCATGACAGTGACTCTGAATAAGAGGAAGCCTTAATATATACTTTGGAAAACTAGCAACTGAAGAAAAACACAATAGCTGTGATATCACCCAAAGTATAGCTGTTTAAAAATGTAATGATTTGCAAGATGCTTATTGCTTCCTTTCCAAAATAAAACAATGGCTTTAAGGAGTTTCCTTCAGATATGCATGACATGAACAGCAATATTAGGTCATTTCCAGCAACACCAAGTTATTCAATACATTAATATATGAGAACAACAATGTATTAGAGCCACGTTTTAAATACATTAAGGCAACAGAGAAAATTACTTTCCTACTGTTATCCTTTATGAAACAGACTCCAGACCTTCTCAACAGATGTTCATAATTTTTCTAGATTGGCTGGTAGTGGTGGGAACTATTGCCCAACAATATCAGGGAAACCAAGCTGGAAAAGATTTATAGGGATAAAATCAGATGTCATAGTATAGCTGCTAGCTGCAGGCAGTTAGGCTTAGTGAAAATTAAATGCATTTACACATTGGTTACCCATCTTCATTTCACCTACCTCATGGTCTTCCAGAAACCAAGTAGACAAGGTGGATGGTAACAGCTGGAGTCAGGAATATCCACAAGCAACCTCCTGTTCCAGATTGTTTTAACAATTTGAAGTCATCAAAATTAGTCCATCTTTCCCAGAGAAAGCTGTACTATCCTAATAATTACAAAAATTTTCTCCACAACCCAATTAGTTGCTGCTATAACAAGAACATGTTGAATTTTATACCTGGCAGCTTTTGAAGACAATGGCTTATGGTAGCTTCTAAAAACACCTAATACAGGTAGACACCAGCTCAAGTGCTTGATTCTGGGGCTAACATTGGCCTTTGACAAATGGCTGTTCCTTTCCTTTGACTAGTAGGTCACCTCCCTGAATTCTCAACATATGCCATGGTCAACAACTGTTGAGAAAAAGGTTAGCCAGCCTCTCTAGTTTTTCGTCTCCTCTGGACCACTGGAAGAAGGGGAGAGAAAGCAGAGGTGAGAAGTCAGTGTTGCACAAAGTCTGGGGAGCAAGAGATTTACAGAACTAGCTTATTCTAAATCTGGACCTACTGTCCTCTTTAGGTGGGCTTATCTAAAGAATACCTACAAGCTTGTTTGAAGGATGCCTTTTTCTCCATTCTTCCTCTGTTTCTGTTTTGTGGCTTGTAGTTAACAACCAAAAAAGCCAAACAGAGGAGTGCCTCAGCTGGATAACCCCCCCCCTTCTTATTTAGGATCCTCACGTCTCCTAGAGATAAATGTACAGCAAAGAGTATTGGTGTGTTCCTAGCAGGCCATCTGGTTTCACTGACTTCCAAAAGAAGGAATGCATATATCCTGTGCTAGATGAATTATGCAGTGCCCAGCTGTCTTTACCAGTTTACTTCCATTCTGTGTGCCCCATTTTCCCCCTCCCAACTATAATCCCTTATCTAAAATTGCTACCATGCCACATGCCCAGACAGAACTGTCTATGTAAACGCCAGCCCAGATGCCTCATGCAGCAAGGTCACTGTAATAACACAAATTTGGTTGCCTCATCTATAATTAAATCAGGAAAGGATGTTTTATTTATCATCAGCTTGGCATTTAACAGCAGGTTTACTGTTCCTACATATAACCCATAAGTGCTTGTTTCTGGTGAAAAGCTCCTAAAACAACCTGCACCTGCAAGGTACCATTTGAAAACTCATATCGTAAATAAAAAATCATTTCAGAATCAAAGATAAATTTCATTTCCCCTAAGCTGTCAAAGTAGTTATGATAACTGGAGTGTACATAAGCCTTTTTGTGAGCTTATTGCTTGGAAGATTCCTCATTGGCCAAAGGAACCACTCTGACATCAGAGCAATTCAGCCAATTGCTTCACAAGAGGAACTGCAGGCTGTATAAGTAGGGGAAGGCAACCATGCATAAAAGCAGTGGTGTCATCAGGGGGTGTGGCCCATACCAGGTGACCTCCTTCTCTGGGGTGTCACTTAGTGTGGTCCAAACACACACCCCAGGTGATACCATTGTCACCAAGCATGCCTTTTAGATGACCTTTTGTGGGGGGGATTTCTGCCTTCAGTCAGAAGGCCTGGAGGGGGGTTGCTGCCTTCCAAGTCCACCCCCCTGGAGGGGCTTCAGTGGTCTGGCTGGGTGGGGGGAAGGGCAAGACAGTTCCCCCTCCCATGCACTGGGTGACACCAACCCTAGTAGCATCACTGCATAGGGAATGAGTATTGGGAAGGTGGTTTTGCAACACTCACAGCTAATCATATAGACAAATTATCATACTTTAGCTAAAGATAATGGCTTTGATCCTAAGTCATGATTCAATGCTGTGGAATTCTGGGATTTGTAATTTTGTGAGATATTTAGCCTTTTCTGTCAGAGAGCACTAGTGCCACCACAAACTATAAGTCACAGGATTCTATATCATTGAGCAAAAGCAGTTAAGGCAGTGTCAAACTGCATTATTTCTGCAGTGCAGGTGAGACCTAAGGTAAGGTTAAAAGGGCGGTCATGGAAGAACTCCACTTACACCTCCTACAGCTTCTTGCACCCCCTCAAACCTATTGAGGAGTTGGGTGAGACCTGAACAATGTTAGAAGGAGCATAGTGACATCAGACAGATTCCCACAAGGAACCCTTAACAAACTATCCAACTTTGTTCAGGCAGGGCATAGGTACATTAATTTTATAATGTACTGTTTCTTGAAAAGTCTCAATAAGAGACAGATGAGGATGATGTACATATTCTAAGGTTCTGGATGTCACTTATAAATCATTCAAATATGTGCCAGAGCAAGCAAATTAATTTAAGACTTTGTTTTCAGGGACGCAGTGGCTCAACAGTTAAGACACTGACACTGATGATTGCAAAATCGGAAGGTCAGCAGTTCAAAGTCCAGACAGCACGTGACAGAGAACTCCAGTCACTAGTCCCAACTTCTGCCAATCTGATCACAGAGTTGTCTTTGACAACACTTGCTCTTAGTAAGCTTAGTAAGGGAGATGAGCATCACCCCCTACAGTCGGACACGACTAGACATTCTTGTCAAGAGAAAAGCATTACCTTTATTTTTTTCTTATTTTGGGTTATGACTTTCCTAAAAGAACTCTGGTAATTTCTTCATTATTTCTTTATTTCAGAATAATGAATATGATACAGGACTGGGTAAAATTAATGTGCAACATTTTTTGCTCTGGAGATAAATGTGATATAATTAATTAAAAAATATACATGATTGTCATAAATAAATACATGCATTCCAATGGCCTTTTAGAATGTCAAGGGCTGCAGTCCTGTAGAGATATCATTCTGAACAGATATGTGTATGAGTACACAGTTGATGTAAATGGAACTTTGCTCTGCAGACAAAAACTCTCAAAGGTCTCAGTGACTGACCCTATCAAGTTAACAGTTTCTTTCCTGTGCATTGTTCAGCTCTGGCACACCCAAATTATTAGTAAATTAATAGGAAGCAAGTTGGACAGAAGAAAACCAGTAAGACTAAGCCTTAAAATATAAGGTTTACATAAATCTCAGAAACAAACAAAAATCAGAACTGAAGAAAAGGAAAAAAATCAAATAAAAAATGCCTCTCAGCAACATTAATCCTCATTTAGGGAAATTCAAGGGGAGGAATTTGTAGTCTGTGAGCAATTGAGAGAGCATTTGGTGCACAGTTCTGGTGGTGCTATAATTTATAGAGGATCTCCTAAGAGCCTCTTAATTGACAGGGGTCTCCGCTTACCCTGCTTTTTAGATGTTCTGTTGCTTATGCCAAGATGCAATTTGGAATCACACAGCACAGGATATTCTGTTCAAAGGCTAGGAAAGGTTGTAGCAGTTTATTTTTGCACAAACATACTGGGAAGGGCACGACCCCACTCACTCTTTCCTATTCCCCCCTGCTGAGCTGACTGTAAACTATTTTTTCACTTTGAACTTATTTTACAGCAATTAGATAAGTACAAAAAGGGGGAGTGAGAGGAGAGAAAATTGGGAAATTTAAAAAATGCTAAGAAAGTTGACCGTCAGAGGAGAAACTAGTGTCAGAGTATTGATGGGATATACAGTCAATGGTGAAATGTAAAGATGTGTGTGTCTGTATTTTTCCATGAGAACATGCTTCTAGGCCGAACACAACAACTCAGTCCAGGTGGCCAAAAGACAAAACAAAAGGAAACCACTAGATGGGAAAGTGTTCTTGTTTACACAAAGGAAGCAACAATAAAAGTTGTTATGAGAAAGTAGATCACATGCTAAAGATGAACAAGAGGTTGGGTTAACATACGTCATGTACTGAACAACCAATTAACCTGAGGTTAACACCCAAGAGGTGGAAAAAGGCTGGGCTGAGAAAATTGTGTATCCGGCATAGAAGTCAGTCTGGTTTTGAACTTTCATTAGAATGGATTAAGTTTCTTTATTTTTGCTGAAGCTATAGCATGTCTTACTATTTCACAATGTAGCTTTAAGGATTTATAGTTTTGTTCCTGTTAGCCACATCTGCAAGATGTGATGCTTTAGTGGACTTTATAGTTTTTACTTTGCATGTTTTTCTATAACAAAGCTTACTGCTAGAAGCTTGGAAGCTCTGGGTGTTGTCACTCTGCTGAATTTAAACTCTGCTGGATTTACAAAACCTGCTCCTCCAATACCGAACAACTAGGTCCATCCCTACCAAATAAGGACAAAAGATGGTTGAAGCTTATAACAGAGGAATGGACCAAACAAACTTCTTGAGGGAGAGATGTCCTTAGAGAAGACCTATTCATGTAGGTCTAATGTAGGATCAGCCCATCTGGGTGCCTACCCTTGCCCCATCTATGTCAGAAATATTTCTGAAAGAACTGAAAAAGAAGAAAGAAATCATACTTGAGAAGATTTTGTACCCTTAAACATGACCTAAAATATTTTAAATAAAATATTTAAGCCTGCTAATCTAACTCAAGTCAAGTTGCCCATGAGTGGTCCCACACAAAAATGAAAGCATGTGGTTTATAGAATATTTTATACAGCAGTGATAAATTATTTTTCCAGAATGGTGTTCCTTACCACACATTCAAAAGCATTCTTGGGGCAGTAAAATAGTTTAATTGAAACTGTGCTGTGAACAGAACAGTATTTGAGCAGTCACTTTGAAAGACACAACATTATAAGGCAACATAAATTCCAAAAACTAAGCAGATTACCAGGGACAAGAGTGGCTCATTGCCCTGGCAATGTAGGAAAGGGTCTTTAGGGAGGAAAAATATTAGCTCACAGCTTCTCAATGTACAAAATAAAATAGACATATCCTTGAAATCAGTCAAACTTCCATGTCAACCTGAAAGAAGGAAATTAGAATGAAAATGAAACATCCCTTTCAATGAGTAAGTTGCCAGAAATAAAGTTACTTGAGAAGCAAGTCTGTCACTTCTAATATGTTGGAGCTAGTGTAGCATAACACTACATTTTCCCCATGAATGTATGCAACTGGCAGTGCGGAATAGAAATTCAGGTGCTCTTTTCACCCTCCCAAACCTTTGAGTCTTTTTGCCTTCTAGTTGAAGAATGGAGAAAAAACCAATCTGATACACAACAGGAGCCAGTCAAGGTGATCAAAGATGATTCCTGACACACTCCAATCCTCAATGTGGTCTTCAGAGGCTGGCCCTAATTTCATGCCTAGTTTATCTTTTTTGATTTTGGAGAAGGAGACAAACTGACCAGCTCATGCCTGATTTCCTGCTGGTTACAACGGCAACAAATTGGGTATTCCATGGTGCAAAGGCAGAGAGTTACGTTAGTCAGTGAATTACACATTACTCCCACAAAAGGAAATGCTTAATCAAAAAGGCCTAGAAAAAGAGAAAAGAAGACATGTTTCTATGCAATTTGCCTATACTGGTTATATGTTTGGATGAAAACATAGTTGTAATTTAAATAGAAAATATCCAAGCTTTCAGCTTCCCCCCCCCAATATATACAAATATAGGCCATATTTGAACAGTCACACCATCCAGGTAGAGTAGAACATAAGACAACCTTATGAATTATTTTGCTGTTGAATAAGATCACTTTTGGAAAAATTTAGTAGCCATTCTTACCACATCAATATGCCAGACAAGAAAAGGCAACTGGTAGCCATTTCATTTAAGTTCTTCTTATATGTAATTTACAGGCATTGAATTATCATCAGTTAAATGGAAGAGGTTACCAGTATCTCAAATACTGGTAACAGAAATAGCCTATAGAGAAGATAGATGCCACATGTACAGAACAGTGTACTTATAGTGTTTACATGTACAATGTAATTCGGTGACTATGGAATAGGGGGGCGAAGTGCAACTCCCAGGGCCAATCCCCCCCCCACCAGGGCCCACCAAGGGTCAAAAATGCAAAAAAAATTGTCCTTTTTTATCCAAAAGGTCTCCAAATGACTTCTACAGGATGTGGAGGGATTTTTCCCCACATTTGGAGCCTCCCTTGACCCCTGCTAAAACCAATTGCCTCAAAACCATCCAAAATTCTTCCTGGGGCCCAGGAAGAGCCCAAAAAATAATGAGAATGCCCCCATGTCCCCAAGAGCTTTTCTTAATGTACCCTACTGACATGGACTGCCAGATCTCTGAGAACTGTAACTGGATGGTTGGCTTCTGCACACAACTGGGTCTGCTACTGTCTTGTCTCTAACAGACTTTATTTAGTGCTTTGCCCTACAAGCAAGACAACTTTGACAAAAGCTGGCTCCATTCCATGTTGATTGGCTATCACTACTCATGATGTTGTCTCCTGAACTTTTTTTTTTACAGTTTCTTTGTCATTTAGTCAGGTGACAAATGCATGAGTAAATGATAAATTTTGTTTTGGAAGACTGGTGATGGGTTGGAGCAAATCTGAACATTTGCTCCAAATTTTTATTTGTTAATTTGCATAAACAAGTTACGTTGTAAAGAAATGAGATTCATGCAGACATACTTGTTCCTTTTTTTAATTCCCATCATTTGATGACATTTGTTTTCCCCATAGAGTCATCAATTGCCTATGTTCTTTGTGCTGCATTGTAATTTTATTTTAAAAAAAACATTTTGTGCTTTCCTTTTCAAATATTGTTTTAAGACCCTGAAAGTTTTCCCAATAAATCTGTAGCAGTGAAATTCTTCAGTCTGCCACAGGAAACATAGGATACAAGCAATAGAAAAAGCAAGCTTTTGCTACTTAGGGTTTAAGCACATAGTTCCATTTCAGCCTCAGGTATCAAAAACTTACTTTTTACTTAAGCCTAGGATTTTGAACAATTGTGCTAAGCATAGATCTCATGATAATCCAGTCCAGAACTCAGGAAGGTTACTTCTTACTTACAATTCCAGTGGCCATGTTGGCTAGGGGAATTCTAATAGTTGAAGTTCAAAAAGTAACTTTTCCAAACAATGTTAAGTAATTGGGAGCCTCCATACCATTGGCCAAATGCACCCTACCCACTCCACCATCTTTCCCCACCTGGCCAGAACTCAAGCCACACTCTTGTCACTTAATAGAAAGGAAAGCCCATGAAGCTGAAAATTCAGGAGGAGATCAGCCTTTTCCTCCCCAGGGGATAGACAGCCCAAGGGAAGAGAAGAGGAACTACATATATTTTGTTTTGGTCACAGCCACTCTTTCTTTTGATGACAGCCAGTTTTACTTTATATTTGAATATACCTACCTATATCATGTGGAGCTGACTGCAAAGTTTCACA
The DNA here is from genome assembly GCA_020142125.1 of Phrynosoma platyrhinos. Taxonomy (NCBI): domain Eukaryota; kingdom Metazoa; phylum Chordata; class Lepidosauria; order Squamata; family Phrynosomatidae; genus Phrynosoma; species Phrynosoma platyrhinos. The sequence continues at coordinate 104,723,037 of CM034701.1, forward strand.
TAAACTAGGCAAGCTACCCCCCAGGGTTAAATGAAAGTGCAATTAATGGGCAAAGACTGAGCACTGGAGGACCATGGGGCACATAAGGCCTGGTGAGCCTTCTCAAGTGGAGGTTCCTTCCCATTGATACTCCTTTTTCATTCACTGAGGAGCAGGGGGTTGGTTGGAGAGAGCGGTAGCTAGAGAAGGAAGCTTAACCCTCCTCAAATGCTGCTAACATTGATAAAATGAGAATGTACAGATGAGGAATATGATAAAACCTCAAAACAGATGTGAAATTTCTGTTGCTAATATATGCTGGCCTAAGCAACAGAAAGAAGTAGGAAAAGACTCCTTCTACTCTCTCTCTCATCCTGAAGGAACTTCAGTAAACCATAAAGAGGTGGGAAAAGACTCCATCTACCCCACCCCCCATCCTGAAGGAGCTTCAGTGAAATAACAGGAAGAGGTGGGGAAAGACTGCATCTAAGAGAAGCAGGGGAGAGTGAGGCAAAGCACCAACTCAGCCCATTCTCCACCCCCAGCTGAGCCAGAGAACAGAGAGCCACTGGAGGACCAGGCAGGTGGGTGGAGGGTGACCAGAAATCTTTGTCCTCCCCAAAACCCCAGGAAAGTAGCAAGCACTGCCAGAGGACCAGGCAGGCAAGTGAAGGAAGAACAAGGGTGACCAGCCATCTCTGCCCTCCCCCAACCACAGAGAAAGGAGTGAAGAAACTAAATAAGGGAGTAAGTGGGGATGTGGATGGAGTAAAGCAAGGGGGGCACAAGGGAAGGGAAGGAGGGAAACCCAGGGAGGCATAAGGGGATGTCTAGGAAAGCAAACAAACAATAATATAGGGAGACAAACAACTACTGGATAGCAGGAGTAGTGGTGGGTGTCACTGACAGGAGTGAATTGTGACACCATAGCTAACGTTGGTTGGCACTGCACACAGAGAGGTGTAGGTGGCCATCCTTGTGTAACCGCATCACCTAGTAAAACCCATGATGAGACACCCCAAGTGAGACACAGGAAGGATCAGAGCATTAACAGAAATAGAAGGAAGGAGAAATAAATTGGCAATATTAGCCAAGGGCATGAGAAAAATGACAAGACAAATAGCAGACACCCTTAGGAAGGCAAATTACATCCAAAGCAGCATTACACATAAAATAGGGATGTGGAATGTGAGAAGCATGAGCCAAGGAAAGCTGGACATAGTAAAAATGGAAATAGAATGCATGAACACAGCAGTACTGGAGGTGAGTGAGTTAAAATGGACAGGAATCAGCTACTTTGAATCAATCATTCAGTGTTCTACTCAGGGAATGAAAAGAAAAGAAGAAACGGGTTGGCTTTCATACAAAGAAAAGATGTGGCAAAAGCAGTCAGAGGATACAATGCAAAATCAGACTAATCATTTCAGTAAGACTCCATGGTAAATCTATGAATATCACCATAATTTGAGTATATGCACCAACCACAGAGGCAGAACAGGAAGAAACTGGAAGATTCTATGATGAAGTTCAGGAAGAAATTGACAGCACACCAATACAGGAATTCAAGCTGATCATTGGAGATTGGAATGTAAAAGTTGGAAGCAAAGAAGAATAAAAAACAGTAGGCAGATTTGGGTTAGGGAAAAGAAATGAAGCAGGTGAGTGCCTGATAGATTTTTGTGAAGCCAACAACCCATTCATTACAAGCATATTTTTCATACAACCAGAAAGAAGGCTATACACATAGACATCACCAGATGGTCAATACAAAAACCAAATAGATTATGTAATTGAGGTAAGAGATGGCAAAGCTCCATACTGATAGCCAAGACTAGACCAGGCACTGACTATGGTGAAGATCATGAATTACTCATATCAAAAATCAAAGTAAAACTCTATGTAAAAAAACAAAGCCAGTAATCATACCAAAATATTGTCTAATCAATATCTCAACAGAATTTAGTGACTACATAATAAAAGAAGATGGAGACAAACACTTTAAATAAACAAAAAGAAAGAGAAAAAACCATGGATGACAGAAAAAACACTACAAGCAATAAAGAAAACAAGACAATAACAAAAGAGAGATAGGAACAAATTAAGAATTATGAATCCAACAGTACAACAGCTTGTGTAGAAAGATAAAGAAAATTAGTACAACAACCAATGCAGAGAAAGAGAAGAAGACAACAACAAAAAAAGGAGAACAAGAGATCTATTTTACATGATCTAAGAGATAAAAGGAAAATTCAAACCAAGGACTGGGATGCTCTATGACAATAAAAATAACATAATTCAAGACTAGGAAGGAATAAAAATATATTGGATACAATACACAGAAGAATTATACAAAAGAGATGACAAAATGAAGGACACATAGAAAGAAGAGTCATATGAAGATGAACCCTAAATTCTAAAAAGTGAGGTAGAAACTGCAATAAGAGAAATAGCAAAATACAAATCTTCAGGAACAGATGATATTCCAATTGAACTGCTGCAATCCACATTGGCAGAGTGAACTCTAATGCTAACCAACTTATGTCAACAGATTTGGAAAACAAAATGATGGCCAAAAGATTGGAAGCAATCAATATACATCTCCATCTGCAAAAAAGAGACACAAAGGACTACAGCAACTATAGGACTATAGCACTGATCTCCCTATAGGACTATAGCACTGATACATCAGGGAATTCAGAAATAAAATTAGCATGTGCTTTATAGACTATAGCAAAGCCTTTAACTACATAGTTCATGAAAGGCTGTGGAATGGCCTTAAAGACATGGGAATTCCAACACATCTGATCTTCCTGAGGAGAAATCTGTGCTTAGGACAAGGGGCTACTGTCAGTACAAAACAAGGAGAAACAGAATGGTTCCCAATTGGCAAAGTAGGGGGCAGGGGTGGAGTGAAGTGGTTAGACAAGGCTGCATCTTATCACCCTATCTGTTCAGAACATATTGTAAGGAAAGCAAGCTTGGATGCAGAAGGAGGAGTGAAAAAAGGAGGAAGGAATATCAACAATCTAAGATATGCAGATGACACCATAGTACTAGCAGAAAACCTCACAGATCTGGAACACCTACTAAGGATGATCAAAGAGGAAAGTGCAAAGCCAGGCTTAATGTTGAACATAAAGAAAACAAAAATAATGACCACCGAGGACCTTCACAAGTTCAACCTCAACAATGAAGAAATAGAAATAGTAAAAGAATTCCTATACCTGGGATCAAACATTGGTAGAAATGGGGACTGCAATCAGGAAATCAGAAGAAGATTGGGGAATGGGGAGGGTGGCTATGAAAGAACTTGAAAAGATCCTAAAATGCAA
>CM034701.1:104758714-104790963 GCA_020142125.1 Phrynosoma platyrhinos
AGAGTCCTCCAAGTCCTCCACCTGGCTGTCCCTGACACAATCCTAATTATAACTATATTGCTTATTTCTGAATTTGCCATTTATATATATGATGATAAATATATAGTGATTTATTCCATGATAAATTCTGCTCTCTCTGAAAAGGAAGTGGAAATAAAGAAGATTTTGTCCTCCTCCATATAGCATCGGTAGATTATGGCAAAAAATATATGTTATTTTCCCAAGCTTTCATCAGTTTCTGATTCCACCCAGTCTCTCCTCCCATTAGCTTTCTCTCATAAGTGTCCAATTGTGACCTACCTTTACTCCCTCTTCAGTCACCTCAGTCTCAAATGTCCTTCAGGCTGATCTTTGTTATATCATTTCAATTCCCCTGTGAGCCAGCCTTTCCACTCTCCTCCTGTTCTTTTTAGAGCTACATTTATTGCATATCATTTGTCTTTTAAGCATCAACATGACATTAGTAGACAAAATGCACTGACAAAGGTGAGTGGTAGAGCAAGGAATGTGAACAGCCAAACTGTTGAATGAGTAACATGAACTCTTATAAAATGAAACCAAGCTATTTATTTATTTTGATTTCCATACCCCATTTCTTATAGAACTGGGACTCTTATTAAATTAAATTAAACATAGTCCAGAAATCTGTTGGTATCATACACAGCTGTAACCTGGGGTTAGGCCAATGTATCTCATTTTGTGGAGAGATCAAGGAGGTACCTCCTTCATAGCTCCTCACCCCTCAAGGAAGACAATGTCCCTGCCAGGACAAAGCACTTACCTTGAGCATGTAGTGATCAGGAGAAGATTGGCAGGGTGGGGTACCAGAGTAGTGGTCACACTACAGTTTTGCAGCTGGGCGATCAAAGGAGACAACACTTTCTCAGATTCCCATTGACAACATGTGTACTTGATTGGGGTCCTTTTATTTCCCAACAGCAAAATATCAGCCTGATTCTGCTCTGGAACCCTTCCTCCTCCCTCAACCACTATCTCCTTCTTTGGAGGTTTTTAAACAGAGGCTGGATGGCCATCTGTGAAGGATGCTTTGATTGTGTATTCCTGCATGGCAGCAGGTTGGGCTGGATGGCCCTTGAGGTCTCTTCCAGCGCTATGATTCTATGATTCTATAAGCAACAATAATTGAAGAGGTGTGGGTGGGAAGACAAAACAGACTTCATAAAAACATTATGGCCAGAATCCAACAGCACATGGAGCAGAGTGTAGCACTCTGCTCATTGAGTTCTACATTATCACAAGGTTCCTGGGTGTGCAAGCCTACTTGGAAAGGAAAGTGGATGCTCTCTTGCCAATTTAGTGGCCAGGGAAGGTGGCAGGGTGCCCAGAAACCATCCAGCTGCTCTTCTGCAACTGTGCACAAACAGCAGCTGTCCTCTCCCAGAACTTCCCTTGCCCTTTGCAGGGCAGGATACTTTGTACAAGGAGTTACTGCTTGCACAATGATTATAAAAGGATATAATCTTATAAAAGGATATAATAAAAGTGGGAGGAGAGAGAAACTGGGACATTTTAGAAGCAGCTGAAAAAGTAGTACCTTCAGGGCCTCTACAGTCAATGCTTTGCACTGTCTTGGAAGTAGGGGAGGGAAGAGGCAGCCACGCGCCGGGCACCCCAATCCCTCCCCAAAGATGTCCTGATGCCACATGCTATAGTGCACAGCGCGTGGCACCAGGGCATCCTTCCAGTGCAGTGTTTTGATGCACTGTGCCAGAAGATGTGCCAAAGAGCCGCATAGCGGCTCTTAGAGCAGCCTATTTGCCACCTCTGAAAGGAATGTCATTTTGGCACTCCTTTCCGAGGTCGCAAAAGGGAGGATTGGGTCTGATGCATCTGGCAGCCTCGGTCTCGATCCTCCATTTCCCGGGGTGGCCCAGGGCCGCCTGTCTGCATCCCCCCTTCAGTTATCTAGGTCTCAAATCATTTAGGGCTTTAAAGATAAATGTCAGGGCTTTGAATGGTAGCAAATGAGCAGTCAGGGTAGAACTTTCCAAATTGAAGCAGTATATAGTAGCTTTTCATGTAGCTTTTTGGTCATTTGTGTACCATTCAGAATTTTAGACTGAAATGTCAATTTTTCCATCAATGCAAAATTCCATAATCTGCTTCTCCATCTGTTGAGAGATAGACTGGAAACACCTTTCGAGTTTGTAACAATTTCTAAATGTGCTGCTGCATACATAAAACCAATTAACTTTTTATGCTTTACTTGTCTATCATCATTGATAAACAGTTAGAGAAGTCCAATTATAGGCGACGCTTGCAACATTTGCCCTGTAACATTTGCTCATTTCTGCAAAAACATCTGTCCAGAAATCTTCCATCCATGGACAAAACCATCAGAAATGTATATAAGTGCCAAGAATATTACAGCCATATAAGTGCCAAGAATATTACAGCCATGTCAACATAATCCACTTAAATTTGAATTAATATACTTAAGTCTAATTCATGTTAAGACACCATCTGTGATGAACCTTCAAACTATGTTTCCTGAAATATGAAATTGATTTTAATAGCAGTTTAGACCATAAAGAATCCCTAAAACTAACTTCAATCTTGATCCCCCAATTTTGTTCTCCAAGCATTTTTAACTCCCAATAGTTTGCCATAACAGACTTCTGACATTAGAAAGTAAAGTTTGGAAGACAAGCCCTTCATTGATTTCTAAGCATTTGAATAAATTAAAAAAAAAACTCCTCAGCACGTATAATGGCTGCACTTGTACACTTGGAAAATTTGCAAAATGGATACTGTAATATGTTTGCTTCCACCAAACACCAACAGAAACAAGTTGCTGTCATAACTGCAATCCTGATTTAGGATTATTATTGTGATAAAGGTTGTGAATACAATATAAATCTTTCCCTCATTGTCCTTAAACAATCTACCAGCATATGTAAAACTTATCAACATAAATAAAAAATAAATGGCACAAAAAGGTAATAGAGGTGAAGAAACTGTTAACAAGCTCCTTTGCCAATTAGTCAAGACTTTCATAGCATTATAAAAGGAAAGTATTAACAATGAAAAAGGTTTATGAGTAACTATGAAAAAAGTAAACCTCAAGGCCAATCCATAATACTCTTACCAGCTTCTAGTAAAGGCCAGACATGAACATTATCCTTCAATGTGAGACCTATATGATGTCTAAATGGAAAGACATCTCAATATATTGCCAGGCTCAGAATCCCTAAATCCACATTTTGAGTTTGCTTTCAAAGTATTAGTTTTTGGAATCTTCAGATGTTTTTATAATAATGTTTACTCTCCATATTATTATTATTATTATTATTATTATTATTATTATTTTGCCAATAAGACAAACTTTCACAAGGCATAGGAACTTCTGGCTGTTTTGAAGGGCAACCCCACTGATAATAATTAAAGGAATTAGCCTGAAAGTTACCAAATTATGAATAACTGTTGCAAAGCTATCTCAATATAGGAATGGGCATAGTTGATGAACTAATGACCAAGAATGTAGTGGCAGAGTCTGTAGAATAAGTACATAGAGAGATCTTGTAGTACCTTTGAGACTAATTGAAAGAAATAAATTGGCAGCGTGAGCTTTCATAGACTTGTCTACTTCCTCAGATGCATTTAGGAAGTAGACTGAAGTCTATGAAAGCTCATGCTGCCAATTTATTTCTTTCATTTATTAGTTTCAAAGGTGTTACAAGATCTCTCTATGTAACAATATAGTGGGTTTTGCCTCTGCCACTGGGTGTTAGTGACCATGCCAGCATTATGGCAAAACATGAACAGCTATCCAGTGGCATAAGAAGGAATTATTTGTATTTTGTAAGTTAACTTTTGCTTTAGCTTGACAGTTTGAGGCTGAGAAAAGATATGAAGACTGGAGGAGTAAACTTTTAGCAACCTGTTTGTACAATACTCATAGTTAATAGGGAGATTGGTCATGCTTGTGCACTTTTTCTTTATTCACTCCTGCACTGTATAACCCTTGGGTACCCCTCTTCCTTTATTCTCACTAGGGGCAGGAGGTGCAGTCCAACTCAGGGACACCATAGCCAGCCAAGGGAAATTGGAATGGCATCCATGGAATGATCCGGGAAGATAATTGTTTAGAAGCTCAGTTTTCCCATTGGCTGTGAAGGGATGCTGGACCTCACTGGTGTAGACCTTCTGCTGCATCATTTACCACGAATAAAACTTATAGCAAGATTGCATGCAGTATTTAGAACCAAATATTGTATTGGAGAGGCCTGGGATTTCAACAAGCTCCATTTCAAAACAGACAAAAATTAGGGAAGTATTAATTTTCACATAATAAAGCAGCTTGCCTAAAAAGAATATTGAAATTAATTTGGCTATGCATTAGCTACAGTATATTGTGTAGTGCAAAGGGATGAATTCACTGAGTCTTTGCTCATGTCCTAATTTTAGAATTTAAAGAATATATATTTCACCTTAGGGTTGCATAAGTCAGAAATTCATAACAACAGCAACAACAAATACTAAAAATATAAGAAAAGTTACTCTTCCAAATAAATGTCTTAATGTAGTTATGATTCTCTGTGCTATGATAGTAAGCTCTGGAAATGATCACTCCTCTTTTATAAAATAGCATAGATGTGAGTAGTAACCAAAGAAACACCATGCAAAACAGGCACATTTGAAGCTGAGGCATGTGATTAACTTTTGTTTCCAATGCACAAACAATTTCAGTAGTAGATGGAATTTTCCATGACATTGTCTTTTCTTGACTAGAGAAGTTGAGTAACACCTACGCAGTGATGCAACTTTGTTTATTCTACAGTGTTCATCTGCCTTTCAGCCAGAAGTGGAATAATTGCTCAATTATCTTCTCTTCTTTGAGAAGAAAAGAAAAAAAGTGAAAATTAATTGGACAACAAAAAAATTATAAACACCTCACTGTAACGCAGATTTGGCATACTTCCGATACAGTACTATTTTTTCCCTTCTTATATAGCAAGAGGGATAAACATCTGCATCACCATGCTCAGCTGGGCTCCACTGAAACATGTGATTTGATGGAGGAAGAATTCAGAGGATCAGGGCACTGGGGTATTATGACTAGAGATAATGATAGAGATGATAGCAACAGTAGCTCATGGCTCCCTTGTCAAGGGAGCAGGGAATCCAGATTTTAGTTTGAACTTTGCAAGAGAAATTTAGGGTGCTGATTCAGCACTCTGAAAACACCTTTAAAGTTTGGACTAAAACTCCACTAACATGGGGGTGATCACTTACTACTGGATGATAACATCAGGTACTCTCCACCCCCAAACTGCAGAACTTTATGTTCCCTCATAGTTACAATCCTCATAGTAGTAAAAGAGCAGGATGAGTCCTCCCCCCTTCCCACCAGCAACAATGTGTTGTTTTGAGCAATGTCTGGAACAATGCCAAGTTTTTTGCATTATGGTCTTGAATGGACAATTAAGACGCAGTAGCTAAGCAGTGTTAACCCTGATCAGTACTTGGATAGGAGACCACCAAGGAATACCAGATGATACAGGTTATATTTCAGATATAGGTAATTGCAAACTACCTCTGTGTATTCCTTGCCTTAGAAAACCCTGTGAAATTCCTGGGGTCACCATAAATTAACAAATAATTTGAAGGCCCATATACACACTAAGTTTTACAAAAGAAGTGCTTCACCTTAAGATGAAAACTACCAGAACTAGTTTATTGATAATGGGGCAGGAATGTCTTGATAAGCTCTTACATTTTAAAATCTACTATTTTGCCACTGAACTGGTGCAGGTCTAATAGAGATTCAAGTACAAATATCACCTTGGAACACTTGTTCTGTGATACTAGTTAGCTATACATGACAAGAGCTGGGTTGAGCCATTTGGCAAACATATATAAAACAAACAATGTCAAATGTGTCTGCCAAAGCAGGGATAATTGCAAAATGAAGTTTATTTGAAGCTAAGATGGCAGTTCCAAGAAGTTTGGGGCTTAAAGATTCCCATGAAGGTGACACATGCAATATGAGTGCAACAAAAAGTGTAACCAAGTTTAGGCCATGGTTGTTTGAGTGCTCCCTTTTCAGAAGGAATTTCAAAACTGTACACCTAGAACACTGGATCACAGCTCCTTTGTGTTGAGTCACAATGATGGCAGCAATATTAGAAGTATCACTGTGGAAAAACTTTAGGAAAATAGGATGTTCTCCATTGCAAGATGAGAAACAGCTAGGAAACTGAGCTCCAGCCTCAGACGCTACTTCCCATGGCTCTCACTGCTCCAGTATCAGAGCTCCTATGTCAATGAGTAGGGGAGGATCAGGCTGTAGCATGGATGGGAAGATTTTGGATAGTTCAGATTCAAAGCCTGTTAGTGTGTGGATGATGGGTGTTGCAGTGATGCTCTTTGACACCCAGCAGAATCTCCAGGACAAGCTGGCTGTTGTGATGCACAGCCACTTTGTAACTCTTACCATCAACTGGCTCAGCTTCCTTTCTTCAGGATCCTGTCTTCCTCAGTCAAGAAGACACACTGTAAAGTCCAAAAGCATAGTTTTATTAATGCATATAAAAGAAAATAAGATAGCTAAGTAAAATCCATTGTGATGAACTTTTCCAGTTCAGCCATGAGAGATTACATCTTTAACAATCCCAAAAGCATGGGATCCCAACTTGTTGCAGTTGAAAGTTAAAAAGAAGTTACAGATCCATGTTTCCAGATCTAGGAGTTACATTGTAAAAGCAGTATAAACATACTAGAAGCCATCTCCTAACTCCATGGTTAAAACCACTGCCAGACACTCTCACGCACACTCACATTTTGAATTATAAACATTCTTAAAAAAAGGCTTTTCTAGGCCCTTCCCATACTCCACCTTCTGGGTGTTAACCTTATGTTGATTGGATAATGTTTGTATGATGTATATTAACCCAGCTTCTTGCTGTCCATCATCCACCACATGACTATTTTCTCAAGACCTAACGGTGTTTATGTATTGTTATCAAGGCTTTTCTAATAACAAAATCTGTGTCCATGAGTTGTACCTTTGGGAAAGTTCATGTTTATGACTTCTTGGCCATCTGGTGTTAGATTCACTTTGTTTCTCTAGATGTTGCTCTCATGAGGAAAATTCCACACACACATCTCTACATTTCACCTTTGACTGTATAACCCATCCATATTCTAACAAAGCCATCCCTGATCATATCTGTGCCCTCAAACCAAGGGAACCTTTACACCAGCCCTACAGCAGAAAGGACAGTAAATGCCATCTACCCCACTCCCTTCTGCTTTAATGGCAGTGGGGGTGGGGGAGGGCATCTGGCATTCTGATGTTAGAGCTAGAATCTTCCTGCCCTACACTTGTATTGGGCCAACTCATGAATGCAAAGCTTAATGTAGTTAGGATTAGGTACAAACATTTTCATTTCCGGTACAAATGCTCTGCTGTCAGAACCTTCTTCTGCTACCTGATCTCAGAGATCTACCAACTGAGCAATCTGCCAGCAGAAGGGGGAAAACATTGGGAAATTGACAGAAAAGGAGTTCAATTAGTTAGTTAGTAAAATATTTATACCCTGCATCCACATCATGGTATTACCCATCACTATGTATGGATGTGAGAACTGGACAGTGAAAAAAGCAGATAAAAAGAAAATCAACTCATTTGATTTGTGATGATGGGAAAGAGTGCTGAGAATACTGTGGACAGCCAAAAAGACAACCAAATGGATCATTGAACAGATAAAGCATGAAATACCACTAGAAGCCAAGATGATCAAAGTGAGGTTGTCATATTTTGGCCACATCATGAGAAGGCATGACTCATTAGAAAAGGTGATAATGCTGGAAAAGGTAGAGGGAAGTAGAAAAAGAGGAAGACTATGTGCCAGATGGCTGGACTCAATTAGGAAGGTCATGGGCAAGACTTAAGCAAAGCAGTGGAAGACAGGGGGTCTTGGACATGTCTCACCTACAGGGTTGCCATGAGTCGAGATTGACTCGAGGGCAGTTAACAAAAACTATGGGCCTGTACAGACTGCTAGAAATAATCCAGTTTGAGACCACTTTAACTGTCCTGGCTCAATGCTAGGGAATCATGGGAACTGTAGTTTATTGTGACACCAGAGCTTTCTGACAGAGAAGGCTCAATATCTCAGAAAAAAACATGAAATCAATTTAGGACATTCAATTACAACAGCAAGGATTTTAAAAGAAAATGTATTAAATCATCTGTCACTTAAAACCAGACAATTTAAAACCAGTTACCACAAATCAAAAAAATGCCAAGCGTAGCACATGTGAAAATTGGATAAAATTAATTGAAGATTTTAATAAGAAGCCATGTTTTGATTTGGCACCAGAATTACATCAGCATTGATGCATCTGAGGGAAGAGTATTCTGTAACTCGGGTGCCACAGCAGAGAGGCCCTCTCCCATGTCCTCTTACACAGTGATTCCCAAACTTTGGTTCTACAGATGTTTGGGACTCCAATTCCCAGAAGCCCTAGAAAGCTTGGCCAGCAGTCAGGAATTCTGGGAGCTGGAGTCCAAAACATCTGGAGGTCCAAAGTTTGAGAATCACTGTCCCACAGTGTATTCCCCACCACCACCACTCTTCACATCGAAGGCAAGTGTGTATAAGGAGAGCAGGAATCCCTGACATAAGGTTCCAAACCATTTAGGGCTTTGGAAGTTATCACTAGCACCCTGAATTTAAACTAGAAATGTATTGGGAGCCAGTGCAATTCCCTTAACATCAGTGTTTTATAGTTTTTATGTGATATTCCAGTCAGCAGTCTAGCTGCTGTGTCCTGCACTAGCTGCAGTTTCAAAGTCACCTTCAAGGATAAACCCACATTTACGCTTTTTCCCACCCAGAGACATAACCAAAGTGGCAGCACAAAGTTAAGCCATGACAAATGTCCTAAATCAGGTCAGTAACTGTAGGGGTTTGGATTCAGCACAGTTTTAACTGGCCTAGTGTCTGCTCAACTGGCCCTTGGCCATCTGAAATGGATGTGACAGGTTGTCACCAGAAGAAGTTGTCATGAATATATGAACCATTGAAAGAATAGCAGGAAACAGCATGAGGTGGACAGAAAAGAGTTATTTTACATGCACAACAGCCAATACTGCAGCTAAGCTTCATTGAATTATTCATCCTGGCATTCCAGGAGATATGATGTCACACATTTTACTTTGGAATAGGTTTGTATTCTTCTTCTATTCAGTCTGGCTATGAGGGATGGGGGGTGTCATGTTGCAGATCCTTCTATTCATAAGAGCTTCCACTAGGTACTGCATGTAGTAAGCCTGTCACTCCAGGGCTAGGAATGCACATGCACTTGAGGGAAGACATGGTGAACTCCAAAGAGTACACTTTCCTTCAACAGTTGCCCTCTGTAGAATGGCATATAGTAGGCTTTCTTGGGGGAGGGACCTATTTCTATACAGATGAAGCAAAGTAGGTTTGGTCCTGTAAAATGGTTGATGGGACAGTGCTATTGTATGGATCACATTCTATAGTCCATGTCAGTTTGATATGTCTTCAATCATAAGTACATCTCATCCCATTTTCTACTGGTGGAAGGAAGTTAAATTCACTTTTATGAAAGTGGTTGTAAATTAGCCTGAAAATTCACTTTTAAATAGCCATTATCTCCCATAAATTCTGTGCACATTATCCCATACTATATGCATTTGGCATGAATTTTTGAGCAAACTTTTTCAGCTAAGACACACAGCATAAAATTCAGAGAAATGCACAATCCGAAGGAAAAATGCATTCTCGGAGGTTGGAAAAGATACTTGTTGGACTACTTCTCCCAGGATGCCATGAAGATCCCATATGTTAAAGATTCGTATCGCTTGACCAAATAAAAATTTGAAATGGTCTTCTGTAGAAGTGCTGCTGAAAAGAATGAACCATGCCATCCTCAATGCACCTACTTTCATTTTATTTCTGAAGCCAAGCAGGGCTAATACTTTGGTAGGAGACCACCAAGGATCTCTAGGTGGAGCTAAGCAAGAATCCTGCTTGAAACCCTACAGAGCTGCTCCTGCTGCCAGTAAAAGCTGGCATTACTGATCTAGATGAACCAATAGTCTGACACAGTATAAAGCAGCTCTCAACATCCTTATGTGATTCTCCACTGAACTTGCAGAAGCCAAACTGCTTTTCCTGATTCTGTTGCTCCTGCTGCTTCTGGAAAGCAAGTCTTTAAATTAAGATGTATGCTGCAACTTAGGACAGAAAGTGAGCTGATGCCACAAGCATGAAAGAAAGAACTAGATATTTATTTGATCTGCTCTTTGTATGCATGAAGTTTTAATCCCAGCAGAACTTTTATGTTAAATGAAGTGTCACTTTGGAAAACAAAATTGACATAAACTGAATAGCATGCTTTTCATGTTGTTGACAAAATAGGCTATATGACATTTTGGAAGACATAAGAGTTATTCTTTTGCTTATTCTAAAAGTGGGGCAGGGGAAGAAGAGGGAGAAAAATAGAAGAAAAAGAAACAAACTGTTTTCTATGCTGTATAAAATGAGAAGGAGTTGAAGGCGGCCATTTCCAGTCTATGACAGTTTGAAAATTTTTGTAAGCCTTTTTTGTCCTGTTTCTTCATCATTGTGCACCTGTACAATCACACACACACACACACACACACACACACACACATCTACAGGCATTTATTTGAACACGCACACACACATGAACAACATGTATTTCACACTGACATATGAATATAAACACCCATTTTAAGCATATTTACTTATGAAATACAAATTTATCAATGTGTTTTAAACAAATGTTTCCATTTATAAATGCACTTGATCCTAAAAGTAACATGTTTGGTGTGAGTGTTGGTATGTTTTTGAGATGAGAACTGCATAGCAAAATTCTAGCAAAGTGCTTTTGGCAGGGCCCTGGATTACCTTTCACTTACACATTAGTTTCTGTCCCACCTTACCCTTCTTGAGAATCCACTACCAAGGTGTCTCAGGGGAAATTAACTCCAGAATATGGAGGCCTCTTTGTCTTCATATCTTTGGATATGCCGCAAAGGACCCGTCTGCAGAGGACCTTTGTCTCCTGTGGAAATGCCCCCCCCCCCCGGCATCGGCCAAAAAAAAGCAAAAGTCTTTAAGGCTTCTTTTAAAACAAAATGCCAGACTGACTCTGCTTCATAGTTCCCTCATTCCAATGCCTTCATTTTTTCTTCCTATCCATTTGTATCATTTCCTGATCTTTCCCTGAACTCACAGCTTTCTTTCTTATCACCACTTCCCCTACCCAGCTGAAATCCTATCTAACCATATGATAACTGGGTTTTGGTTTTTTGTTTGTTTTATTTTTCCTTTTCTTTCCCATCTATCCCAGTCACCCAACAGCATTCCACTGGACTTTATTGGTTGAACCCAGAAGAGAAAGGACTCTAATCTTATCCATCAAAAGTACAAAAGCCAAAGGAAAATTATTTTCCATACCATACTTTAGGCCAGGAGATGTAAAGCAGGTCATTTCACCCTAGTATTGACAAAGAGTAAATTGCTCAAGCATCCCTAATTGCAACTAAGTGCTTTTCATCTCTCTCTTTCTGTCTCTCTCACACACGCACCACTTACTTTATTGCTAAGTGCAACATCTGCACTAACCCAATACACAAACACATTATTCTTCATATGAGTGAAGAAATGCCTTAATCCCAGAGGGTGATGGTAGTGAAATGATCTTGCTGCAAGGAATATCCTCCTTCAATGAAACAAGCAGACAGTCATAAATGCAGTATGTCCTAAAGAGCAGAAGTGTAAAAGATTTTTAAAGCCTTCTGGATAATAGAGTGTGAAATACATTTAAATACAAAAGGGCATTATGGCATCTAGGCAAATGATAGAGCAATGCTGATTGGGGAAATCACTAGAATATAAAAAGAGCAGTGTTGAAGAAGACCAAAGGCCTATCTAGTCCAACCTTTTGTTCTCTGGGTGGCCAAACAAGCGTCTCTAAAAAGCTCTTAAGCAGAAATTGAGCAGGAACATCAGTTGTGTTCCCCAGCAACTGGTCACTAGAAATAATAGTCATCATTACTAACAGCTAAAAATACCCAAAAGCTTATTCTCTTTGAATTCACTTGAATTACTTTTCAAGATTTTCAAGTTGGTAGCTACCACTCCATCTCATGTGAGCAAATTCCACAGTTGCCATGGTGAGGTTTTCGGAGAGTCTGCAAGAGCAGTCCTACACAGAGAGTAAAAATGGGCTGGTTCTTTCTCAATGCAAATCTTCCTTTGCATTGTTGCTATTGTTGCTGTTGCTAACTGCTCTCATGTCAATCCTGACTAATGGCAACCCTCTAGATGAGACATCACCAAGACTCCCTTGTAGTCAAAAAACACTCTGGGGAATTATTTATGTGGGCTAGCTACAATAGCCTGGTCAAGATTGCTCCCATCTGTATACCAAAGGAGAAGAGATCAAAGGGGATCACAGAGACAGAATCTTCATGAACAAACTTGTATTTTTATTAAAGGTGGCAATCACCCAGCAAATAATTTCACGCACACATACATTCCAGGACTAAGGAAAATCAAAGGTTAGCATGGGATAGCTTAAAGCTCAACTAGTGGAGATACTTACATAAGACGAGGTTGCGTTTTGGTCCAATCAAGGTGTGGATGATGTGAGATACAGTCCATCCTGGCAAGTGGTGAGGAACAAGTGTATTAGAACTAGTTAGAATCCACAGTGACAGAGTGTCCCCATGCACTCCATCTCGTACATCTAACAATGGATTTTGGAGGTTTTTATACCTTAAAGGCAAAGGCATCTGAGGGCCTGAACACACTGCCAGAAATAATCCAGCTTTAACTGCCCTGGCTCAGTGCTAGGGAATCATGGGAATTGTAGTTTATTGTGGCACCAGAGTTCTCTGACAGAGAAGGCTCAATGTCTCAGAAAAAACCTACAATTCCCATGTTTCCCTAGTGTTGAGTCAGGACAGTTAAAGTGGTCTCAAACTGGATTATTTCTGGCAGTCTGTTCAGGCCCTGACTCAAAAGGACTGAATCTACATTGCAAAGGGATACTTGGTCTGGCAATGTCCGGGAAAAGAAAGGGGTTGTAAATTAGCCTTATCTTGTTTGCCTGGCAGAGCATCCTGCTTGTAAATCTCCTGCCTCCTGGTTCTGGAAGTGTGAAGTTCCCTATTTGCAACTTCCAATCTAATCTGTTCAATGTGTTAACATGGTCTTGTGTGGATGTGACCCAATGCTTCAAGGGTAATGGCTACCACGACACAGAGTCCATCTAGGGTCATAGAGGAGACCTACACACACCAAAATTCTAGAGATGTCAGAAAGGCTAACAGTCCCCCCACCACCACCACCAGAATTTCCATATCAAGTATCTAGGGGATGGATATTTCAGAATTAATCTTTGTCAAAGGAAATTTTGTGGTGTTAATTGTGAACTCAACCATCGCTTTAGGAAACATCAATATCAGTGGAGCTTCTATTTGGGGGAAAGGGTTTGACCACTCTTCCGGAACCCATCATCTGGAACCCATTAATTCATATTTAATCACTAGCAATATATCAAAGCACTACTTCTAATAGAAGAATCTATAGACACACAATAGCAAAAGAATCAGTATCAAAACAATCAATAACTCAAATATCATCAGACGGCAGTCAAAAAGGTTCAAATATAGTCAAAGAATGAGTCTACAGAGTCCAATGGAATGGCTGCAATAGCTAAAATTACATTTGAAGAGCAATATAAGACAATTCAGGTGAGATAGTGTTTAGAACTTTGACAAGTTGTGTAGTGATTAATGATGTTCATATCAAACTGTCCAGCAAATTTGAATATGATTGGTAAAAGTTTGGACTACCATCCATAACAAACAAAACAAATTTGCAATTGGCAACTTGGTATGCCATCAATGTGGCTGTAGGCACTTTTGTGAAAGTTTCTTGAGCATAATATCTGTACGTATGTTGTCCGGGAAGCATAAGGAGTGTCCATAGCAATGTATCAAGAAGCACTGCAGGTGTGTAGCTGAGCACTGTCTGCGGGGCTGGATAGCTGTGCAGGTATGACAGACATCTGGAGAGCTGCCTCACCACCACCACCACCACCACCACCACCACCATGTTGGTGAAGACATTCTTTATGATTTACAGGAACCAGGAACCAGGAACATTTTAAGAAAGTAAATGAAAGAGGAAAATAGGCAAAGAATAGGAAGATTAATTATTTACATGCCTAAGGGTCTGAAGAGGACAGTCTCTTTCTCTTCTAGCCACCAGCAAGGCTGCTATGGCTAAAATAGGTGATGTTGAAAAGGTTCATGCAAGAAATCAGTGTCAGAGATGGGGCTGCCAATAAGCAATTTAAAGGCATTTGCTCTGGAGTAAAATTTTAGAGATGCAGCACACGTCTGGAGACATGTGGACAGGATAGTAAGTAAATGCAGGACAAGCAAAGTTAACAGAAGAGTAGGATAGGGTCCCCTCCAGGATACATGACTTTGTTAAAAACAGAGACAGAGATGGCTTTCTTTGAAAAAGAGCACTATGCTCTTAAGAGGCCAGCAGCATCCATTTTTGACTGTGTCCAGCTTCTTGGTTTGGTCAAGGATGCTGGGAAATTATGCAAATTAGGCAAAATTTTGGGAAAAACCTCCCCAAAACAGTGAATTTAGCAAACTTAGAGATGAGAGATCCCACTATTTGTAATGAGTGACTTATAGGGATCTCAATTCTAGGCTTGTCTCAATTGGGTTAAAGTCATCATATCTCGAAATGGTGTTTGGGCATCTGGAAAAAATGCTATGAATTTGCCCTTGCAGTTGCCTCTGTGAAGGGGCTCCGCTCCTGCTAGAAAATGATTAGTCTTGGTGGTGGTATCCTGTGTTGACTCTAGCCTTTATGGGAATGGTGCATGGTCCACTGATTGCTTCATCCAGTATTTTTCTAATGCAAAAGGCAAGCCCTCTTGTAACATCTGAAAATACTTTGTTTAGCAATCGGTGCAGTATATTATCTCCAAGACTGATCACGTTTTATCCTCGAGCCGGGGAAGAAAGCCAAAATCCCCCACTCTCCCCAACTGGTTTAAATGATAGAACTGAAAACCTCCTCTCTGTCCTCACTGCTCAGGAGGCCAAAGGAGGGGGGCATACTCCTGTGGGGGAGATCTGCCTCCATTTTTAAAGCCTGAAAATCAGTCAATTGTTTCCTAACCCAGCATATGAGACCTATGGAGCCTGCAACTATGACAATTTGAAAACCCAAAATTAAAGCTATAAGATTTGTAAGCAAATGTAAAACAACTTGTCCTGTCATTGACCAGCTTAAATCTCCCCACAACAAGTGGGTCGAGGCATGTTCTATGTCCTGAGTGATCGTAATTATTCTTTTGGCATAGAATACCACTCACGTGCTTCTTCCATGGCATCAAAAACTTCATAAATTCCAATTTAAGGGGGTGCCCAATGGCAATCTGCTTGGATGTTGTATTCTCAACTAGTGTTAAACTGGGTCAGATAGACTGGTAAAATAGCATTTGTAATCCCACATACCAATATCCATATCATCCATCTGTATAGGTTCTGGGGCATCTCTCGTACCTGTAGGGAAACAGAGAGTCGAATCTAAGTTGGAGCTTCAATTATCCTCCCTCAAGGGACACAAATGTTTCAGACAAGACTAATTAAGGGCAGTTCGGGTGAGTCCCACACCACATGTTTCATGGGGACAGGACCTCCTTTCCATTCTTTTAACTGAGAGGAATGAAAGTGTTTACTTTTGTCTCCATGTTTACTAGAAATGCAGATCTGATAGACAGCTGATAGACCACATGGAAGCAGGTTAACTAACCGCAAGTCAAGGATTGTGAGGAGAATAGGAAAATCATTCACCACCTGTAGTTTCTTTTCTCACAAATCATGATTTTTATTTAGTGTGGATGGGTTTTGCCAATGGAAAATGATTTTGTGTATCACAGCAGGAAAAAGAAGGTAGAAGTACCAATTCAGCCTCACTCAGATATTTGGTCACAGTTTGAATCTTACTGTTGAGATGCTAGTAATCACAGAGACAGCAGGTGTCCTGGCCTGGAGGCAATGGAAAGGGCATCTGATGTAGAAATGAAGCCAAAAGAGTCTCATGAAATAAACTCAAAAAGTTCAAAATGCAAACTATTTTACTGTTGGGGGGAAAGTTTTCAGTTTTCTTTCCAAGTGGAAAAAGAGGGGTGGGGCAAAAAAAAAAATCAAATTAGCATTTCCCCCAGGAAACATGTTTTAAAAAACATTATGAGGATGTGAGGAGGACAAGAGAAGATGTGGGAAAATTCAAAAGTCATGAAGATGAAGAGGATGGGGGCAAACAGAAAACAAGAAGCTTTGTGAGAGATTGGATGAATTGAGGTAATGTGTCTTGCAGTCATGATGAACCTCTGCTTTAAACTTGTCATTCATTCACAGCTGCCTGCCTGCATTTCTAAAACAAATGAAGTATATCAGTGTGGCAAACATGATGCTGAAGAATACTTTTCCATCAACATTTTGGTCACTACTTCACATACAAACTAGTTAATATATGGTCTATTTTGGCCACCAAACTGATAATATATAAATACACAATCTTAAAACAAAGTAAATGTCGTTATAGCTTGGGTGAGCAGGTTGTTTTCAGTTTTTGCCTCTCAGTATAGGCTCAATGATAAAGCACATGCTTTAGATGCAGAAGGTGTTTCAAGTTAAAAGGTGTTCAGATAGCAGAGTCAGATTTCCAACCTCCAAAAGCAGTTTGTTGTTAACTGTTGTCAGGTTAGCTTCATGTTATGGGGATCCCATGGATAAAAGACCTTCAAGTCACCGTATTATCAACAGCCCTGCTCAGGTCTTGCAGAATCAAGGTTGTGGCTTCCTATATTGAGTCTATCCATCTGGAGTGTGGTCTTCCTCTTTTCCTATTGTCTTCTAATTTACTAGACACCATCGTCTTTTCTAATGATTCATATCTTCTCATGATAAGTTTAAAGTATGACTTTGCTGGCTCCCTGGCAAAAGCCTATCCGACATGGGAGACCTTATCAGCAGCACCGTTGCTGTCTGCATAGCTTCTTGCTATGCTTGTAACATGATTTTGTATTGTAACATGATTTTGTATGAACCTACAGTTCTTTCTTGAATGACTCTGGGGGGTTGCAGACTGCCAGAAATAGTGCAAATTGAGTCCACTTTAAGGGTTAGGGTTAGTGCTAGGGAATCATAGGAATTGTTTTTTTTCTGAGACATTGAGCCTTCTCTGTCAGAGAGCTCTGGTGCCACAATAAAGTACAGTTCCCATGATTCCCTAGCACTAACCCTAACCCTAAAAGTGGACTCAGTTTGCACTATTTCTGGCAGTCTGCAACCCCCCTCTGTCATCCTTTCATCTCTTTTATATAGTTCTTCAGTGTTTCCACTTCTTCCATCAGTGTTTTATTTCTACCTGGTCACGTAATATGCTTCCCTGCTAGTCATAGAGCATCTCTGTTCTTGGTATGAGCTTCCCCTTAATTGCTCAGATCTAGTGGAAGATGTTTCTCGTTTTTCCTTTTTTTTTTTTTTTTTTGTTGTTGCCATCTTCTATTTTTCTGCATTGGTTATTATAGTAGTTCTCTTTATCCCTGCACACAAGTCTCTAAACAGGTGCATTCAGGGGTCTGACCCTCTTACTGTCACCTATTACTGTTCTTTCTTTTCTGTCTTTAACTGCTTAACAAGTTTCTCCTCTCATCCAGAAATCCTTGTTGTTCTTTTTGGCTACAGGTAATGTCTGTTTGCATTCCTCCCTGACAATGTCCCTGGCTCCACTCCAGAGTTCTTTTGGCTCACCGTATCATTTCTTCTTCTACTATGTTCAGATTCTCCTCATTCATGCTTCTCAGATTCCATGTTCCTATAATATGTGCTGTGCAGCATTTGTCTCAGCATGTCAACAGCTGAACATTATTTTGGCTTGAGTCCTGTTACATTATTAGCAACAGTGCCACTTGTCTGCTTCCAAAGCAATTGCCTAGGAAGAAGACTTTCAAATATGAAGACTCTCTGGATGTTCGTCCCAGCTGAGATAAATTCCACAGTAAAATCACTTTAACCACTGTATATTTTATGGATTTAACATATGGCTTTTTATATACTATAGCATTTTATTAACAGCTGCATGTCATGACCCTCTTTGAAGTGGACTTGTGGCATGACATTCTGCAATAGTTGTTGAACTGAACACTATTTGTGTCTTAATATTGCACTAAATTGTGCAATGCACAGCTAGAAAGTTATTTTTGTTCTTTACAATATGTTCTTTCTAAGATCTTTATGAAACAAATTGCAGGAGCTCACTGAGTGCCATCAGGCTTGAGAATCTCATCTTCTAGCACTATCTCTTGTTTCATTTGGGGTTGTCTCATCATGGGGTTTCATGGTAAAAGACATTCAAAAGGGGTTTACCATTCTTCCTTCTCTGCATTACTGACAGGTGTTAGGTATGGTGCCATTGACATTATCCCTGAGACATCCTCTGTCAGTGTCATCCCATACCCTACTACTGCTTCTGATGCTCAGTATCCCAGCAAAAGCCTATCTGACATGGATGACCTTATTAGCAGCACTGCTGTCTGCATAGCTTCTTGCCTCACAGGAGCACACAATCTCACCATCACAGAAATGCAGTGCTATGGTGAGAAAAACAGCTACAGGTCAGAATAGATAAGGAATTCCATGGGCCAATGATATGACTTGGTATCAAGACTTTCAAATTCACAGTCACTGCATTTTCAAAAAGCATTATGGTTAAATAAAAAGACCATTGGTGGCTAGTGGTTTCCATGTCAGTGAAGAAATGAAACTATTCTGCATTTTAGTCCAAACTTTTAAAAGTAATCCAGAGTGCTGAAACCTATCCCCAATATAATTAAGTGCCTTTGACAGCTTCTTTAAAGTCAGGATCATCCTCTAGGCATATTTCCTGGCCATTGACATGGCAGCCATCAAATACCACCAAAGTAAGCAATTTGCTAGACACAAGCACTTAGCATTCAGTAGTTCCTCAATGGCACACGTAATAAAGATGTTGCTAGGAGCACCCAAAAATCTTTTCCATCCTTTTTGTTTTCAATAAATATAAGAAACTATACAAAATCTTGTTACAATAGACTGGGCAGACTCACTCTTACTGATGGTTTTCCCCAACCTTGGACCTTTCAGATGTGTTGAATTAAAACTCCCATCATCCCCAGTCGTCAATCATCATCCCTTCCTTCTCTGCTTCTCTGCCTAAATGCTTCACTCATTGAGTGAGATAAAACCTTCTCAACATTAGGCCTTCCAGATGTCTTCCACTACACACCTGCTGGCCATGCTGATTGGATTGATAGGTGGTGTCATCCATCATATCTGGAGAGTGAAAGATTAGGGAAAGCTGATCTAAGCTTTTTCCTCATGTAGTAAGTGAAGCCTTTAGGCACTTGTGTAATGGAGGTTTTTTGGGTCAAGTGTCTTTACCCAGCAGAGAATATAAACATATATTTAGGAGTAGGTGTTAGATGTATGTTATAGACATCTCTATGAATATATCAAAAAGAGTCTATATTCATTGTGGGAGTTTATATACATTTTTTTTCATTCAAAGAAGCAAAGATGATCAGTCGTTCACAGTATGGTTTTGATATCCTCTGTTTTTTATTCCCCACCACCATCACAATTGTTACTTCATTACTTTTCCTTCCATGCCCTTTGCCATCATTCTGAAATGATGGCATGCACAGAAAGCTTAAAAGACTCTCAATTCTCCCCTCCCATCTTCAGAAAGAAATCCCCCCTTCCACCCTTAGCTGTTCCATAAATATGTCTCTCAAAAAATGAGATTCTCATTTTGCAGACTATAAGTAACTGATTCACCACTTCTCTTAAGAAAGCATTTATCATTTGGAAATAAGCAAAACTGACACTTTTCTACTCCAGTTGAACTATGGGCCTTTACAGATTGCCAGAAATAATGCAGATTGAGGTCACTTTAACTGTCCTGGCTCAGTGTTAGGGAATCATGGGAATTGTATTTTTTTCTGGGACATTGAGCCTTCTCTGCCAGAGAGCTCTGGTGCCACAATAAACTACAGTTCCCATGATTCCTTAGCACTGAGCCAGGGCAATTAAAGTGGCCTCAATCTGCATTATTTCTGGCTGGCTGTAAAGGCCCTATGAGAGATATTTAACTTAGGTGCTTCCAAGGCAGATTGTATCCTGACATTTCTTACATATGATCATCTTATTTTGTTGATTGCATTACCAAAATAAACTTTTTATACTGGAGACAATATGAAAGGAAGTTGCATCTCTCAACTTTGAAATCTGTTCAATAAATTGAATTTTAATTACTAGACTCGAATGTTGTTGTTGTTGTTATATAAGCCTAGAACAAAAAGTTGGATTTTGTTTTCCCCATGCTGAAAAGACTGGAAAATATCATTCCCATGACTGATAGCTAATTTCTTTGGTTCTGCTCCCAGTGATAAAAACAGTATTTGTCAATAAGATGTACCAGGAAATGTAAAGTCCACTGAAGCTGACTGTGATGGGAGCCTACAAATTCTCATTGTTGCATCTAAAGTCTTGATTGAACACCATCATCCAAAATTCCAAACAAAATAAAAATACCAAAGTGAAATCGTAGAAAACAGTTTGAAAGGGCTACTTTTGGGATTACAAATTTCAGAATTCCCCAGCCACTGAGAAATTCTGGGAGCTGTAGTCCAAAACTATAACTTTTCCAAGCTTGGTATCAGAATTCTCAGAATGTGCACATTGTCCTATTAGGTAGGAGGACTAATTGTTTTTGCATGGTGAGACTGGAATGGGACCTGCCATTTCAGCCTCATTATTAAAGGCAGAGGTATGTCCCTGTTAAATTATATCCATACTAAACTGTTATACCAGTTTGATATGATTTTAACTTTCATGGCTCCATGCTGTGGTATCTTGGGATGGATAGTCTGGTGAGGTCCTTAGAGTTCCATGTTAAAACATTAGTGCTAACATTCAGACAGGTCATGCATTCAGCTCATTTAGAATGTGATGCTAGAAAGGAGTTCGATGGATAGATACCATGGCCATACACAAGTAAATGTTATCATGCCCATAAACAAGTAAACAGATCCAGGACATCACTAGAGGGTGCGGGAGTACAGACCATATCAGATGACACCCAAGGGGGTGACACCACTGTTCCTCAAACATGAAATAGACTGTGGAATTCACCCACATCCCTTTAAAATTTTGAAAGGATAGTGCGAGTAGGGCAAGGCTCAGTGAGAAGAGAAAGGAGATGCCCCAGGTTTTATTTTAAAATAATTTTTAAATTTTAAAATGTAAATTTAAAAAGATTTTAATTTTAAAAAATAATTATTCTTTTAAAATTTTCTTTAAAAACATCACATCTCACCAAAGTTTCACTTTAACCACATGAAACAACGTACAAGCAAATACATTTAGCCTGTGAGTGTGGTTTTGTAATTTAAAGATATAATTTTAATTTTGCTAGTTGTTTATGTCACAAATATTGGCATTATATTTAGTGATATATGGGAATCACAATTTATGACTAACATTAGTACAAAAAAAATTACTCAGGATTCTGTATGGTATGGTATGAGAGAAAGTCAATGGAGGGGGGTGACACCTTGTGTTACCGCACCACGTGACGCCAACCATAGTGACACCACTAAATGAGTTCAAGAATAAATTAAGCCTAACATCTCCCTAAAAGTCAAAATGACTAAACTATCATATTTTGGACACACTATGAGATGAGATGACTCTTTGGAGAATATGATAATGATTGCTAAGACAGAGGGCATCCACATTACAGATGGATTGATTTCATTAAGGAAGACAGTTTTGAGCTTGCAAAGCCTATGCAGGGCAAGTGATCTTGAAGGTCTCTTGTTCATTGTGTTTCCATAAGTCAAAGTTGACTTGATGACACATAACAAGCAACAAATGATTATAATGTTTCTTAACCACTATGTGGGGATACTGTACCTTGGAAGGCAATGAAAACATTCTTGACAATTTGGATTTCTGAATGAACCATCACCAGCAAATTACCTACAAGTAAATTAGTATGTGATTTGATGTCACCTCAGTCACTATACATCTTAGGGAGGACAAATCACATATGCAGCTCTGGAAGGCATTGAATAATTAACTGATGAGGATGGAGATACATGCAGATTCTGTCTCTCAGTTCTTTGTCTTTGTTACCAACTATATTCTTAGCTGTTTCCAGAATTTCATTGATCTCTTTCAGGAAACTATGTACTAACTACTTATGCCTGATGTATTATCAAATGCAATACAAATGCAAGTAAGCATAGGATACCCTATGCTGAGTGGAGGCATGGCTCTTTCATTCTTTGCAAAGCATATTATTCAAGCACTGAGAAGTTAAATCCTTAATATGTCCTGCAGTCATGATGGCAGTGTGTTTAGAGTTATACAGGCTCTGGGGTCTGTTCTCTCCACCCAAGAAGTGGGACCCTGCATAGTGAATGCACTGCATTCAACATTTGATTTCTGTCTGTGTGGCATCAAATCAAGAGGCAGTTTTCTTTGTCCTTAAGTGCTGAGGCTGCATCTACAAAGTGGCAGAACAGTTTCTTCAGATACCATTAGGTCTGACTGTAATTCCTGTTATCAAATGCAGAAGCGACCATTAAGTAGAAGGAAAAATAGAAATAGGAAATTTCTCAATGAATTCTCATTTTGCACTTAAGCATGTCAGCCTAAAAGCATAAAAAAAAATGCACTCGTGAGGTGGCTGGTTTATGATCCATTCTGTAAGGCTTAATAGGCCAGCAATGGCAGGAGAAGATGAAAAGTCAATGAAAAGTAATACAATAGATGGCAATTTTGTAATGGATGGATGAGATGTCTTTGGTACCTTGTATTGGAAAATCATTTTTAAGTCTGGAAAAAGAAGGTGGGGTGCCACTGAGGAAAATAAAAGGAACTATGCTTAGCTTGAAGGGATGTGACTTTTGAATATGTTGCTCTGGAGAATAGCTTGAGAATAGCTCTAATTTCCCCAGAGCTCACCCAATGTTGGGGCACAGGTGGCAGTTTCAAGTAGGAAAGGAGCAGGCTCCAAGGAAAGCTGGTATCAAAGTGCTTGCTGCAAGGCAAGTTTGAATATGAAACCAGCAAACACACCAGTCATCAGTAACTGCACATGAGTTGTTATCATGTGGCCCATCATGACATCAACAAATATTTTGGATTTCACTTTTTAATACAATTACATCAGGGGCAGGCAACCTTTCTGAGACCTGGGCTGGTCTCCTGTAGCCCAGGTCTTGGCTGGGTCGGGGGGGGAGGGGGAATGGTGGTGCACGCGCTCACACACGTGCGCATACCATCCACCGCCACAAATGACCCCCCCTGCACACTGCCACTGTGGCGCATGTCGCAGTCGCCATTTTGGAAATCATAATGGTGGCCACAATGCGTTTGCGCATGCGCAGTACTCTTGATTTCCAAAATGGCGATCGCAGTGAGCATGGCCACAGAGCGGCAAAAACGCACTGCAGTGATGCGCGGTGGTGGCAGCAACCTTCAGCCTGGGCCGGTAAGTCCGGGGACCGGGGCCTTAACCAGCCCCCGGGCCATAGGTTGCCAGTCCCTGAATTACATAATTAGCAGAATGCTATACAATCATCTTTGGATAGAGCTAAACTTAAAACAATTTTTGTGTTGCTTGGTTGACTGTGTTGTTTTGTACTGGGTTTCTTTTGTTTTTCTCTTTCTTCTGTTCTTTTCTGGGTGTATTGATTTGTTGTTATTGTTTATTTTCATAAATTAAAAATTAAAACCAGTAATAAAAAGCATATATTAATAGCCATATAGAACCTGGGCATCCCATCGCACCATTGGGATGAGAAGGAATCACTCAGACAACAGGATCAAGAAACAAAATAGCATAGAAGCAGCTCAGGAACCAACCAAAGGATTGCTAACCTGACTGAAGCCAATTCACTGTCAACTTAGAATCTCCTGGTACCAAGAACCCTTTGGTCTCAGCATATTTTGTTTTGTTTGTATCCCACCTTTATCACAAAAATGGAACTTAAGGCATCTTGCAATTACATTGAATAAGAAATAAATTGAATAAAACAATCAAATTCAAGCACAAATGTTTAAAAATGAGGTTGGCATAAATCTTTTTCAAATGTTAATAAGATCATAAACTGGATTTACAATGTCATAGTTTTGAGGATCTTCATTTATGATTGTTAATGACTGAACCTGACCCACAAAAAAGCTTCCAAGTCAAGTAGCACCCAACCAAAAGGTTTCTGAGGTGTTGAAACCAATGTGGTAGGAAATGACAGTTGCACTGCTGTCCTAATCATGGGGCACACTGACATAAGCAGTTGTGAAAGGATCCCTTGGTTTCTCTCCAACAGTTGTCTCAGTTTACCCTGAAATCAGAAGACTGCTGCATATTTCTCAGCAACCTGATCTGCAGTGCCTCCAAAACCATTCAGTTGAGATGTTGCTGGGCTTAGGAGACAGGGTTTTGAGGTCTGGCATTGGCAGAAGTAATTCTGATGACAAAGCATCATTATAGTAGCTTTGTTGGCCAATGAAAGATCTTGGACAATATTTAAACCACATAAAGAAAAAGAATCCACACCCACTTAAAACTGATTCTACAAAGAGCAAGATAATGGTTTCTGTGTTGTGGCTCCCATGTCATTGAGGGTGATGAATCCACATTTGGTTTTACTCTAAATATTAAAGGATCTATTCAAGGTGCTGAACATGACCTCCAAATAACTTCAGCACCTTGAATATCTCCTTTAAAATTCAAACTAAAATCCAGTGTGAATTGATTGCCCCACTGAGACGGAAGCTACAAAACTTCTGTTGTCAAAGACGGAACTGAACATAAAGTTTTGACTTCTCTGTCCACTAGTAGAATGGCAACAGGGTAGAGGCCAGCCTGGCCTCCCTTAGTAGGCAGTACACAATGAATCATTGGGTGCTCTCTCAATGTAGACATCCTTTTAATCTGGATTCAAAACCCAGTTTAGTAGGCTGTTTATAGAAGTCAACACTATATTAACCACATATTACAATTCTCAGTTACTGATTTTTTTTAAAAAAAAAAAAAAGCAACCAACAACAGAACATGTGATTGTTCATGAATAGAGAAAATCACAGCTTATTACCTTTCAGCAAAACATATATTCTGTTCTCTCATTTTATACAATTGGGGTCAGCCTGATCTTGGGTCTTTCATCATATTGCTTTATATGCCTGCATACTTTGCCATTATATTACTAAGCCAAGTAGTTATTTTTCTTGTATCTGGGGACATAACTGAAGAATTCTGATAAAGTTCCACCATTTATTATTTCCATTGTTCTAACAAAAAGCATCTATTAAAGGAATTTGGGAATGCAACACTGTATCAGTGCAGAAGACATTAAAATGTATTTTGAGATTAATTTACTCAAATGCTTCTTACAATTCACTAGCTAAAATAATCACTATCTCTAGTCACTGCAGCAAATTTAAATTATACTGAAGATGAGGTTTTGCTTGCTTAGTATAATCTTTTTTTCCTTTTGACTTCTCCAGAAAATCTGAAGCCTATTCTACACATATATCTAAATGTGATTTTATTAAAGTAGTGTGTCAAGCTGAAGAAATCCATGCAGAGAAGTAAAATTTCTGCTGTTTTATAAAATATCCTCAGTCAACAAACAAGAAAAAGCAAAAATAGTAAAAGTAGAAGTATAAGGAAAATAATTTTAATTTTACATCACTTCCTGTCTTACACATTAAATAACTTGCAGCCCAATCTTATTAGTTTACTAAGACATAAGTGCCATTCAATACATCTTTTAAAATCCCAAGAAAACATACTTTGAATTTCAACCAAACCCAGGCCTGCTGTCTGCTATACCACAATGTGATTACCATATATACTCGACTATAAATTGACCTCATATGTATATAAGTCATGGGCAAGTTTGAGAGCCAAAATCATGGATTTTGCTATGACCTGTGGATAAGTTGAGGGTAAAACCTAGGCACATATAGCAAAGGGTCTAAAAGGATGAAGCAAAGCAAAGCAATGTCAAAGAACTTACAAAATTCCAGTAGATATAACTGTTTGTGCTTACTCTTAAGGCTGGATGGATGAGAGAGTAAAGGGGGTCAGTGCTTCCAGGACAGATTATACTCTTGCTTTTCACCAGAAAATGGTTCTTTCTTTTAAATAAGAGTTAAGATACAGTGCTTACACTGACCTGTGGATAAGTCAATTCAGTTTTTTGGGTCAATTTTGTGATCTAAATTTCTAGACTTATACATGAATATATATATAGCATATTCAATCAAGAGTCCTTTCAAACTACACAGTCAATATGATTCCACTTTAACTGCAAGGTTCTACACATATGGAATCCTGAAATTTGTGGTTAATGAGGGATATTTCAAATTCTCAACCAAAGAATTCTAGTGCCTCATTGTTGTTATTGTTCTGTGCTTCCAAGTCATTTCTGATTTATAGTGACCCTAAGGTGAACCTATCATGGCTGTTGTTGTTTTTTGGCAAGATTTGTTCAGACAAAGTTTGCCATTGCCTCCCCCCCCCCCCCCCCCCCCATGCCGAGAGAATATGACTTGGTCAAGATCACCTAGTGGGTTTCATGGTCAAGCTGGGAATCAAACCCTGGTCTCCAGAGTCATAGTCTAACATTCAAACCACTACGCCACGCTAGTGCCTCAAAAAACTACAAACCTCAGAATCCCATAGGGTGGAACCATGGCATTTAATTTTTGATATTCCTTAGTAGGTGTTCCAGATCTGTGAGGTTTTCTACTAGTACTATGGTGTCATCAGCATATCTTAGATTGTTGATATTCCTTCCTTCAGTTTTTACATCCCCTTCTTCTGTGTCCAAGCCTGCTTTTCTTATAATATGTTCTGCATACAAGTTGAACAGATAGGGTGATAGGATGCAGCCTTGTCAGAGCCCTTTGCCAATTGGGAACCATTCTGTTTCTCTGTGTTCTGTTCTGACAGTAGCCTCTTGTCCTAAGTACAGATTCCTCATTAAGACTATCAAATGTGTTGACACTGCCATGTCTTTAATGGCTTTCCATAGCCTTTCATGATCTATGCCAGGGGCCAGTAACTTATGGCCTCCAGGCTGGTTTCGGCCTGAGGCCCCACGCTTACCAGCCCAGGCGGACCCCTGCCGCCATCGCCACCTGCCACCACTGCCATGCGTTTCGGTTCTGCACAGGTGAGCACGCCGCCACCGCCATTTTGTTTTCCAAAATGGCAGCCGCAATGCATTTGCGCATGCACAGGAGTACTGTGCATGCACAAATGTGTTGCGGCTGCCATTTTGGAGAACAAAATGGCAGCTGCAACATGCGCAGAGGTGGCTGTGGCAGTGCTTGTAGTGGTGACGGCGGCGGCAGCGTGTAGGGGGAGTCACACTCGGTGGCGGGGGTTGCACACGCGCGCATGAGCACGCACGCCGCCATTCCCCCCCTGGGCCCGCCGGAAGGGACGACTTTGGGGGATCGGCCCCCGTCTCAAAAAGGTTGCCTACCCCTGATCTATGCAGTCAAAGGCTTTGCTATAGTCTATAAAGCACCTGTGGATTTTCTTTTGGAACTCCCTGCTACACTCCATTAGCCATCATATATTTGCAATGTGATCCCTGGTGCCTCTTCCTTTCCTGAACCCTGCTTGGACCTCTGGGATTTCTCTCTCCACAGTTTTCCATGGAATTCCACAAAATTCATTGACAATATAAGGATTTTTTTTGCAGTACTAAGTATAATGGATCGTGAACATGAAGAGCTTTGGTCTGAAGCCAAAGGAGAATGAATAAAGGTACTTCCAACAGACAAAAGGAAAGTGAAGAAACGATGGATGACTGATAAAATGCTACAAGCAATAAAGGAAAGAAGAGAAACAAAGCAAAAAAAGAGATAGAAATAAACTAAGAACTATGAACAGTACAATGGCTAGTGTGCAAAGATAAGGAAAATTATTACAACAACAAATGTAAAGAAATAGAAGACAACAATAAACAGGGAAGAAAAAGAGACCTATTTCACAAGATTCAAGAAATCAAGGGAAAGTTCAAATCAAGGACTGGGACACTCTACGAGAATAAAAATAACATAATTCAAAACCAGGAAGGAATAAAAAGACGTTGGATGCAATACACAGAAGAACTATACAAAAACTATACAAAAGAAATAACAAAATAAAGGACACATGGAGTGAAGAGCCATATGAAGATGAACCCTAAATTCTAAAAACTGAGGTGGATGCTGCAATAAAAGAAATGGCAAAAAACAAATCACCAGGAACGGATGATATTCCAATTGAACTGCTGCAATCCACAGTGACAGAGTCAACTCTAGTGCTAAAGCAAAGCAGCTTCATTTTAAAGCAGCTTCATTTATATACCACTTCATATCGCGCTATGGGGTGTCTAAGCAGTTTACAACTATAAGCTCATTGCCCCCCAACAGTTGGGTACTCAATTTTTTTTATTCAGCATCCACCTCAGTTTTAGCAACCTCGGAAGGATGCAAGCCTGAATTTAGCCTGAGCCATGGCTAGTATTGAACTCGCAACCTTGTGGTCTATGAGTGAGTGCCTGCAGTACAGGCATTGAACCACTGCACCACCAGGGGTCCTAACCAATATATGTCAACAGATATGGAAAACAAAATGATGGCCAAC
The DNA here is from genome assembly GCA_020142125.1 of Phrynosoma platyrhinos. NCBI lineage: Eukaryota > Metazoa > Chordata > Lepidosauria > Squamata > Phrynosomatidae > Phrynosoma > Phrynosoma platyrhinos. The sequence goes on from CM034701.1 coordinate 104,787,544, forward strand.
AGATTGGAAGTGATCAATATACATCCCCATCCACAAAAAAGGAGATACAATAAATTGAAGCAACTATAGGACCATAGCATTAATCTCCCACACAAGCAAAATTATTCTCAAAACACTACAACACCCACCATTACACATTCTAAAAACTCTTCATAGCCTGATATAGGCTATATATTCAGGGCTAGCTTCTTTCTAGGGTTAGATGTGTGGCAATTAGCAACATAACTTTATCAGTATATATTTATTAATACATCTGGGTTCTGCAAGAAATATTGGAACATATAGCATTTATTTCCAAAATTTCCAGCAAGTCAGAAAAGTCATGCTCTCTAATGGCTTTCTATTGGCTCATACTCTCTATGGCATTCCCTTCCTCCACCCATTTCATAAAAAAATTATTACCCCACAATTAATTCCTATTCAAATATTCATCTGAACACTTGCAAGGCTAAAACTGGGAATGAGAACATAAACATGCATGTAAACCTTGTCCCCGACATCCCTGATCACTTGAAGGTAAGTTAGACTTTTGAATGTTAAGTGACAAAGTTTGAAGAAGGCTTTGTAAACTATGTATTACTGTTGTCCTTTGACCTGAGATAGAAGAGAATCTAACAGAAATGAGCAGATTTTTTAGCATGTTATGGCCTGAATCCTATCAACCCCAACTAAAGTCATTGATAAAAGTAATTGCTGAAAGATGATTCAACACAAAAGTAAAACCCTTTGATTCAATGGGTCTACTTTAGTTGGAACAAATAATAAGATTTAGGTTTATAAGATCTGCCTTTACCTTCTTTTCATTGAAAGTCATTATATGGCATTTATCTATACTGAACTACAGTCGGCATCTTATAGCCTTGGTACTTAATTGCTGTAAGATTTTCTGCTCTCCTCTTTCCGTCCCTCCCTACCCCCCAGCTCCCTCTATAATTTGTCTTAATTTAGAACTGGAAACCCATGTAGAAATCACAGGTGCTTAAATATAGCTAATTCTGAATGCCAGATACTTAAAGGATTATATTTGACACACAGTGCTCTCTAAAGGAACTGGGACATTTTGAAGTATCAGCAGCTAGCTGCCAAAAAAAAGTATGGAAAAATGACAAAAAACAATGGATTTTAAAATCTTCATCTTTATACTAATCAAGCAAAAAAAAAAAAAAAGGTTCTAAAGCTTGTATTAGACTACCAGGTTCTTCTGAGATTGTTTGTTAAATAGCTATATAGTGTAATGCAAATTATTTTTAAAAATCTGCTATATGGCAGAAAATATTAATAATTTGCATTACACTTTAAATGTGCAATGTCCTTGGAATTTGTTTTGCTTATTTTTTCATTTACAGTGGCCTTTTCATGGCTAATAACTGTTATTATAATTTTACAGGCAGGGTTTTTTTTAAAAAAAATACAGTGGGCCCTTGGTATCTGATGGGGATTGTTTCCAGGACCTTCCATGGATACCAAAATCTGTGGATGCTTGTCCCATTATATAGCATAGTAAAATGGTGTCGCTCATACAAAATAGCAAAATCAAGGTTTGCCTTTAGGAATTTATATATTTTTGGAATATTTTCAAGCTGTGGATAGTTGAATCTGAGGATAAAGAATCTCTAGATATGGAGGGCTGACTGTAAAAATAGTGGTGCATTTCAAACTATTGATTGATTATTGTTGTTGTGTGCCTTCAAGTCATTTCCAAGTTACGATGACCCCAAGGTGAACCTATCACAGGATTTTCTTGGCAAGATTTGTTTAGAGGAGGTAAACTATTGATATTAGGACCTAATAATTATTTTTAAGAGAACTGAAAATGGAATGAAAGAAACAGAGACTTGAATCATGAAGGGGTGGGGGATAACTTGAGGTAGCTTTATGCAACCTGCCTGCCTGGTTCTCTGGAAAAACAACACCTGCCTTCCCTGGGACATTGCCCATTCTCTCAATTACATCATACAAAACTTGTCCAGATTCCCAAGAGACTGGTGTCTCTGAGCAGTTTAGTATTGTAGCAGAAAACTTTTCAGGCAACAGGCTACTCATTTCTTTCAACTGATGAAATTCAGACAGACATCCAAGGTAAGTTCTGTAATGTACAAAATGGTACATGAAATCCCCTAGATGGTAACACAGCATTACTGATTCAGATCAGAAGCCTGATATTGATTAGCATGTGGAGTAATTGCTGCCCTGTAGGCGCAGTGGGACATTGGAACTTACAGAAAGATGAGCTGAGTAAATTTTTAAAGAAATGACTCTAAATCTGTGCTTTGTGCATTTCCAGTTGCCAAGTGCTAAAGGATCTATGCCTTACAGCCAGAGGTTTTGTCCCCTCATAGGTGATCTCTCAGAGCCACATGCCACAAGAAGATGGGACCAGAGCCACTTCTTTTTAATTCTCTCTTTCCCCCACTTTCCTTCCTCTCCTTGGGTCATCATATAACCCCACATTATTTTTCTTCCTTCTTTCTTAAGAATCATAAAAAAAAAAATGGTTGTGGAGTGTGGTAAAGTTAAATTAACATCATCATACCCAGTACTCAGAAATATAATATCTAAGAAAATTTATTTCCCCTCCTTGACTCTTCTATATATAATATCTCCACTAAAAAAAAAAATAACACAGAGGCAGTGTGGTGTAGTGGTTTCAATGTTGAACTATGACTCTGGGGATCATGGTTCGAATGCCTGCTCAGTCATGAAAATCTAGTGAGTGACCTTAAGTATGTGAGCCTTGGAAGCAAAAGCAAACCTTGCCAAGAAAAACCTGCTTTATGGTTTTATGGTTGCCATAAATTGAAAATATCTTGAAGGCACACAACAACAAAGCCATATTCAACTCATCTTGTACTGCTATACTCACCACACCCTTGCCAGAACAAGGAACTTAAAAACATGTCTGCTTTTTATGTATAAATTTGTGTAGAAATAAATTTTATTTCTCATGTCTTTATCATAAATCTAATGAGAAATCTTTTTTAAAAAAAATAGACTGAAAGATGTTATTGTTTATAAAGATTCATAATTCCTCTCTTCAGACCAATACAATATGAGAATCTTGTTGTTCTTCAGGAGCCGAACCTATCTTCAGCACCACTTCCTCCCATACAATCCTCCCCAAGCACTCCGGTCCTCTGGGAGGAATTTGTTACAACCAATGAAAACTAGGCTGTCTACAACCTCCCAGAGGGCCTTTTCGGTAACCGCTTCCAGACTATGGAATGTCCTGCCAGATGAGATCCATCAGATTACGAGCTTAAGCAGCTTGAAAAAGGCTGTGAAGATGGGTCTCTTTTGGCAGGCCTTTCCTGACTAGAATTCCTGGCCTCAGGAGCCTATTTATTTTACCTCTCCTATTGTTGCTGCCTTTGTTTGTTTACTGTTTGTTTCAGTCTGTTTATTTTAATTTTGATGTCTTAC
>CM034701.1:104815170-104827790 GCA_020142125.1 Phrynosoma platyrhinos
TAGATATTAAACAACATCAGGGACAGAATGGCACCCTGTGGAATGCCACATGTTAGCTCTATTTTTTGAGGAGCAGCTGTCCCCGAATGACACCCTCTGGAACCTGCCCAAGAGGAAGGAATGGAACCACTGAAGAACAGTGCCTCCCATTCCTAAATCTCTCAGGCACTCCAAGAGGATGTCATGATTTATTGTGTCAAAAGCTGCTGAGAGGTCCAAAAGCACCAACTGGGTCACACTTTCCCTGTTGGTGCTAAAGCACAGGTTATTTACCAGAGCGACAATGGCCGTCTCCACCCCATATCCAGGTCTGAAGCCAGTTTGAAATGCATCTAGAAAATCAATTTCATCCAACATTGCTTGGAGTTGAAAGGCCACGGCTCGCTCAATCACCTTGCTCAAGAATGGTAAATGCAAGACTGGCTATAATTTTTCAAATCCAGGGGGTCCAGGGAAGGTTTCTTCAGGAGCGGTCTAATGACCACCTCCTTTAAACTTAATGGAATATTTCCTTCCCTAAGGGATGCGTTGATGACCCCCTTAAGAAAGGGCATCAAGGCATCACCCCCCTGGACAACCAGCCAGGATGGGCAGGGATCGAGGGAGCACGTGGTCTTCCTCACTTTTCCAAGGATCTTGTCCATGTCATCAGTACCCACCAACTCAAACCAATCCAGTCTAATCTCACAAACGGGTTTGCTGGAGACTTCATCAGTCACTTCTGTTATAATCCTGGTGTCTAAGTCGACTCTTATCTGAGAGATTTCATCTATGAAATACTTGTTGAAAACGTCACAGCAGGCTGTTGTCGGGTTGAGTAAAGGGTTCTGCACAGGTGGAGTCTGTGTCAGCTCCCCTACCACCCTAAACAGTTCTGCTGGACGGGATTCCGCAGACGCAATACATGCAGAGGAGAAGGATTTCTTTGCTGCATGTATTGCCTCTTGATAGGAATGAAGAAATTTCCTATGATGAGTCTTGTCAGATAAGAGTCAAGTCTTCCACTAGGTGCATTCTAGTTGTTGTCCAATCTGCTTCATTTTCCTAAATTCTTCTATAAACCTGGGATGGCAATTTGGAGCAGGTTGTAAAGGACGCTTGGGAGCGATCGTGTCGATAGCTCTGGCAAGATCGGTGTTCCAAGTATTAACCAGGGCTTTGACAGGGTCGCCAGCTTTACCAACCAAGAAACCCTCCAATTGGCTCCATTAGCCTCCGAGGGCAGACCATTCTAATAGGCCATTCTAATAGTGCAAGGTTTGAGATGCATGCTGGATGAGAAAAGATCCACAGTAACCATGATGTTTTTGTAAAGTTGAGCAACACTGGTACAAACATCAGAAATGGAGGGGTGGATACATCCAGAAATGTGAAGGAGGAACCTAGCACTTCTGTGGACACACAAACACAAACACAAATACCAAAGCAGGAATACCAGGGGTAGGCAACCTTTCCCCTTTAAGGGCTGAGGGACTTCAGCTCCCAGAATCCCAGGAGCTATTGGCCAACATGGGACTATTGGCCAACATGGGACTATTGGCCAACATAGCTGAGGCTTCTGGGAGCTGAAGTCCCTCAGCCCTTAAAGGGGAAAGGTTGCCTACCCCTGAGGAATACGTTCAGAGACAAGACATCCAGGAAAGCAGTAGTGACACTAAGGATGAGCATGGCAGGACTAAGGTCATCATTCCATGAAGGACACAGTGAGTCAGGAGACCAACAGACAGATTTGTTGTGCAGGAGGCACGAGCCTGTACTGTTGTAGTTGAGGAGCCTGATGATTACAAGGATGTGCTCAGGTACACAGTTGGTGAGCAAAATAAGTGGAATGTAGCCATGGATCAGGAATTTGGTGCATTGGGGGAAAGAAAAGTGTTTGAGGTGATTGACAGAAAGTGCAAGGCAGAAAGTGATTGGTTGCAGGTGGGTTTATAGAAAGAAGGACTTACCTGATGGGACTGTGAAGTACAAAGCCAGGTTGGTAGCCAAAAGGTACTCACAGGAGCTGTTTGAGAACTATGACAGGACGTTCTCACCAACAGCTAAGACAGAGAGTTTCAGGATGGTGTTTGCTGTTGCTGCCAAAAGGAGGTTAGTTGTCGGTTTTGACTTTGAGACAGCATATCTCAATGCCAACTTAAAGGAGATTGTGTTCATAGAGTAAGCTCCTGGGTTTGAGTGTAGACAAGGTCTACAGACTCAGGAAGGCTTTGTATGGACTCAAGCAAAGTACCAGATGCTGGAACCTTTGCATACACAAGGAGCTATTGAGGCTGGGTATTGACGCAGTGTGGCCAATGTGTATGTGTACACGAAGGGCAGCATAATCCTGGTTATTTATGTAGATGACTTGTATGTTGCAGCCAGGGATCAAGAGGAGATCAGATTGGTGCAATGTGAGTTTGCACAAAAGTTTAAGATCAAGGACCTTGGACACCTGAGGAACTACCTAGGGATAGAGGTCCCTAAGTTTTCCCTAGGATCTTTTCTTGAGTCTTGGCAGGATCGTTCCCATCATCAGTTCAGCTGGTTATATAAGAGACTCTGTGAGCAGAAGAAGAACGTTGTTTTTGAACTGAGCAGAGTCACATTGTGTGAGCTGAAGAGTTGCTTTTATTATGTATATATATCTTTTGAATGCTTGTAGGCCACTGAGGAAGACTGTTGTTGAAACACGTCTGGCCTTTAGTTTTTACTATTTACTATTATTATATTATTTTATTTTCTGCATTTTCATACTTTTCAGTGGGGTATTGTTACCCTTTTAGAAATTTTGCGGACTTATTTACTTCAGGGTTCAGGTTTTTTTGGCCTTGAGTTTTGAAATTTTGATTATCATTATAATATTTACTTTTTGCATTTGCATACTTTTCAGTGGGGTATTTCTATCCTTTCAGAAATTCTATTGGCTTTTCTGCTCCAGGGTTTATTCTTTTATTTCATCATATTGTTGCCTTTGGGTAATTGGAAGTGGGATTATTTTATCCTGGATATAATTTTTTTGGCAGAACCCTTCAATTTGGTTTTTTCATTAGTGTATGTCACATGTTACTAAGAAGACCACCTATATATGGGAGAGAGTCATAATCTCCGTTGTTGGTTAGTTGTGGGTGGTTGGCAAAGCACTTTGTTAGTCTGTATAACTGTGAGTATTCAAAATGGATGTCTGATATCCTGTGTATCTTTGCAAATATTTGCAACAAAGATTAAAGCCCTCACTGTCCAGCTATTCATTTCTCCAAGCCGAAAGCAGCAGCTATGTGGGGGAGGATTTTATTCCTATGCCCTCTGGAGCAAGATTCTTCACAGAAGACCATCTTCTGGGCGTTTCAACCTACGTGCTTCAACTCTGCATGTGTGTATGCTAGATCCTACCTGTCTGCATACCCCAACAAATGATTCCTAAGAAAATAATTTCAAGATTTCATTTCCTGTTGTTCTAAAGAATTCCTGCTGTATGAAATAAAGACCATGCAACATCCAAAACCACAACCAGGATATGAAAGCATACAAATAGAGCCTTTTTACATGCATTTATTCATTGATAGATAATCAAATGTTCAGTGTGCTGGTCTATATTCACACTAAATATTCATCTCATTTTATCAAAGAAGCTGTGTGATCAGCTACATCCCCCCCCCCATCACACTACCTCTGTAGTAATAATAACTCTGGCAACTATGCTGGAATTCTATTCATATTGTGCATGAAGAAATTACATATCTTCTCAAATAGCATACTATGGGGATCATACTGGCAAAGCCATAAAATTACAAATGACTTTCTGCATCTCTGCATAAAGCAAACAAATTGGAAGTGAGGCAGATAAGAATGCCCATTTTTCCTATTCCCCAACTGATAAAGTTCAATGGGCTAACTACTGATTGTCTTATTCTGTGGAAAGAAATACATATACAGTTGGCCCTCTGTATCCATGGATTTTTTTTTTATCAGTGGATTCATCCATCCACAGATTAAAAATGTTCAAAAATAATATAAATTCCAAAAGCAAACTTTTATTTTGCCATTTTATATTAGGCACACCATTTCATTATGCCATTGTATTTAATGGGTCTTGAGCATCCATGGATTTTGATATCCATGGGTGGCCCTGGAACCAAACCCCAGTGGATACCAAGGGTCTACTATATAAATATATTATACCAGTGGCATGGCAGTCAGTGAGTTACATGCTTCATTAAGGCCTGTATATTTTTGGATGCAGTTCTATTATTTCCCATTTGTACTTGTTTTTTACTTGCTCCACACATATCCTGTTGCAAGAGACTGCCAAATTCTATAATCACTTGCAGTAACAAGGGACATATTGGGGAGGGGGGAATACAATTGGCTATTAAGTCCAACTCCTTACAATAATCAGCTACAGAGAAAGAACAACTCAGGGCCTCGGCAGACGACTAATTGGGTCGTCTTCCGGGCCTGGAAGAGGAGGGGCAGCCGCACGTTCGGCGCCCCTTCCTCTTCCTGAGGTCGCCCCAGAAGCTGCCGGCCCTCCGCACGTCCGGCGCTTCCGGGGCAACCTCCCTCCGCAGCGACCGGACATGCTGCGGAAGATAAGACAGCGAAAGTGTACCCGCCGCTTTTAGGGCGCACTTTCACTGTCTTGAGGAAGGAGCGCTGATTTAGCGCTCCTTCCAGGGACGCCACCGGTGCACTGAGATGCGGAGGCTGCGGCCCCGCGGCGTGCCGGCGCAGGGCGTCCTGGACGCCCTCGTCTGCTTCCCCCCTTACTCTGATGTGGAAGGTGCAAGTGTCACTCTATAGTATTTAAACAAAAGTTATGGAAGTCCTTTCAATACTCTTCAAATTTTAGTCCAAAATTTAGTACTAACCCCAATTTTCAGATAGGGTCCAGCACCTTGGATAGCTCCTTTAAAGTTCAAACTATAAACTCATTATGAATATATTGTTTCAAGTAGATTAACAGTAAATTAACTAATAGTTTAATTATTTACTGTTTAACTGATATTTCCTGCAATTTGCTGTTTTTACTGTTACACACTGGTTAGAGAAAACAGAGAAGAAACTGGGTCAGTGTGACTGGTGCAGCCCAGAGAGACGAGTGCTGTGCATAAGTCCAGGCAATACAAAAGCTGCTTTTAATAAGTAATATTTCCATATACAGTACAACTTTTGGATTTCCTATTGATGGCCAGCTTCTGCTGTGAGCAAAAACAGGCATTGTGTAATTGTTAAACCAAAAGTCTAAACTACACATTGTGTGTATGTATGTGCCTTCAAGTCACCTGTCAACTTATGGTGACTCCATGAATTTTCCAGAATCATTGACTTGGGAAGGACCTCAAGGGGCATCAAGTCCATGCCTTGTCATGCAGGAACACAGAATCAAACACTCTGGACAAATGGTCACCCAGCCTCTGTTTAAAAGCCTTCAAAGAAGGGGATTGTACCACTCTCCTAGGGAGTGTGTTCCACTGTCAAACAGCTCTTACTATCAGGAAGTTCCTCCTAATGTTGAGGTGGAATCTCTTTCCCTGTAGCTTGCATCCAGTGCTCCATATCCTATTCTCTGGAGCAGCAGAAAACAAGCTTGCTCCATCCTCAACATGGCATCCCTTCAAATGTTTAAACATGGCTATCATGTCACCACTTAACTTTCTCTTCTCCAGGCTAAACATATCCAACTCTCTAAGTTGCTCTTCATAGGGTTTCCAGGCCTTTCTCCATTTGGGTTGACTTCCTCTGGACATGCTCCAGCTTATCAGCATCCTTTTTGAACTGTGGCGCCCAAAATTGAACACAGTATTCCAGGAGAGGTCTGACCAAAGCAGAATAAAGTGGCACTATTACTTCACTTTTAGACACTATACTTCTACTAATGCAGCCTAGAATCTCACTGGCTTTTTTCAGCTGGTGTGTCACACTGTTGACTCATGTTCAACCTGTAGTCTACTAAGGGGGGAAGCAGATGGCTAAAAGGGCCATCTTGGGGGCAAGGAAGAGAAGAGGCAGCTGCATGGTGGGCACCCCAACCCCTTCCCGAAATCATTGTCGAAGTGCCGGCCCCTCTGCACGGCCAGGGCTCTGACGATGACTTCCTGCCACAGTGTTCACAAACGCTGCAGTGGAAGAGTTGCCAAAGGTGCGCCGCCAGCCTTTTGCAGCGCACCTTCGGGGACTTGTGGAAGGAGTGCTATTTTAGCGCTCCTTCCAGGGGTGGCGAAGCTGCGCCACGGGGCTGAGGCATGGGGATACCTCGGCCCCGCAGCGCAGCTTCCCGGGGCGGCCCATGGCCGCCCGTCTGTTTAGCCCCTAAGACTCCTAGATTCCTTTCACATTTCATAGGATTTTCTTCAGAAAGGAATTCTTGGAAGTAGTTTTGCCAGTTCCTTTCTCTGAAATATAGTTGAGGGGGGGGCTATATTTCAGAGAAAGGAACTGGCAAAACCACCTCTAACACACACACACACACACACACACACACACACACACATATATCCTGGGAATAAATAAATAAATAAAATATAGCACCAAAATATAGCAATGGTAAACACTGTTGGGAGATGTAGTCCAACAGCAGGTGGGGGGGCATTGGTCCCTCACCTCAGAAGGGTTCTTCAATTCAAGTCTGGTGTAGAGATTTTAAAATGTATGAGACAGCAAATTTATTTATTAAAATGTATAAAAAGGGGAGTTGCCAATAAATAGTTTACTCTTAGATAACATGGGTCACCTGATCACACTCTTTGCTGCTATGGTGAGATTATTTGATTTGTACCATAGTGGTGATTTTTATTTAACATTTCTACATATAAATGAACATATGCAAATATTATGTGAATATCAGGCCTCTTTTTCCTATTTTTCAAGTAGCAACTAAATGCCAACCCTGCACATGTGACAGCAATACAATCAGATCCATCTAAGAAAGAGAATTGTTTTCCTTACAAATGGATAGAACTGTCTTTTTTATCAGCACATATCTATAATATTATAGTACCACCAGGGGACATGTGAAGTTGCTAAAAAGGACAGATCCTATGCACTCTCTTTACTTTAGGAAAGTGGCTTGGAATGATAGGGGCTGGAGACCTCTAGACTGGCGGAGGCTGTACTATGCCAACCACCTAGACTGAAACAGAGTGATTTGTAGTAAGTATGCCTTCTAAGTTAGCTTGTACCATGTGTCAGATAAAATCAACTAGAATTAAAAGTGTGAAGCTGATCAGTAGGGATTATGCTCAATTTTTAAAACAAAACAAATCCTCAGATAAACTATTGAAAAAGGACCCTCAAGGAAAGATGATAACCCAGTCTTTATGAAACTTGTTGACTACTGACAGTGAATCACTGATAAAACAGGTTAGTACAAGTACACATTATAATAGAACAAATCCTTATATAACTGAAAATCAGTATCTCTTTTCTGCCTTGCCACCTGTGAAATCTCCCTTATCCTAAGCTATTGGAAGAAATATTTCTTCAGCTATAAAAGGACTCATATTCTAGCTCTGAGACTCATAACTTTCCAAGGACCAGTAAAAAACCAAAGGCTCAAAACATAATTGTTCTTTTATGGCTGGTTTATGTCTAAGAACAAGGATCCCTTGTTTAATTTCTTGTTTTATCCTTGGAAAGTCCTGTAACATCCTTCTGTCCATTTCATTTATATGTATAACATCTATAATCATACATTTGGTAAATTTTACAAGTGTTGTAAGTACTGTATTTTTATTTGGAATTAACTCTAGACAGAAAGCTCTAATCATTACAATTTCATTCAGCAAGAGTCTACTTGAGTTTTGCACATGACAATAAATTGAATTATTTCCTATTGAAATGAAGAAATCAAGTAGTCCAGCCAAAGAAGCAAAAGTACAGAGCAGGGACCTATTGTCAAAGTATTGTCAAAGTATAATAAAACACTTGTGGGGGGGGGGTTGATAGCATGAGTGTGCTTTGTAATGAAAGCTTAGATTGAATCTACACTGCAGAATTAATACAGTTTGACACAATTTAAACTGCCATGGTTCAATACTATCGAAACCTGGGATTTGGAGTTTTGTGAGACATTTTGCCTTCTCTGTCAGAGTGTTCTGATGCTACAACAAACTACAAATCCCAGGATTCCACAGGTTGGAGCCATGACTATTAAAGCATTGTCAGACTGCATTAATTCTGCTTTGTGGCAGCATCCTTGAAAAGGATCCAGAAATTAAACAGAGTGTTTTTATAGTGATCAAAACATAAAGAAACCTTGAATGTTGAAATTTCAAGTTCTACCAACCAGTATTTTAAAAAAGCACTAACTAGCATAACATTATTTTGCAAAAGTAATATCATCATGCCATTAACAAACACAAACACACACACACACACACACACACACACACACATCATAATGTGTCACAAGTAACATTGTTAATTACAATGTGCTGCTTCTAAACTCCAGGAGCTTCTTTTTCTCCTAGAATCCCTACATAACACTAGTTAGAAAGACCATAGCCATGCATTTTGTGGATGTGCAACCTGAACCTATGAAAAATTAAGCATGCCCACTACATTCAGTGGTTTAGACACATGTAACCCAGATACAGATGAATTAATTTAATGTTTATTCCACCTCTTCTCATCATCATGAAGGCCTGCAGCTGTTATTGGGCTACAAGTCCTAGCAGTCCTAACTAGCAAAGCTAATGGTAAGGAGCGCAGGGCGATGTAGTCCAAAAACATCTGAAGGGTCGCACAGTTCCCACTCCTGAAGTAGAGAATGAACATTTACATTTGTAGCTCTGTTCATCCAAGCAGCTCTTCAGTGAGATGTCTTGGTCTAACCCACCTCACAAGGTTTTTGTAAGGGTAAATTGAGGTGGAAACAACATATGCTATCCTGACCGCCTCAGAAGAATGACAAGATAAGAAATAATAATACAGTCATTCCTCCAGATTTGTTGACTTCCTATTTGTGGTTTTGAATTTCCTTAGATAGGAAGCCAGGAGGGACAAAATGGTTCACACGCCCACAGCGCACATGCAGGACAGCACAGCCATTAAAAACAATGGGGCTCCAATATTTGTGGTTTTTCCAATTTGCAGGGGGTGGTGGTGTCCAGAACTGATCCCCCACAAATCGGAAGGGATGACTGTATAATTTTGTGTTCACTGTCTATCTGCAATGTAAGTTATTATGAAAGATACCAAGGGGCTCAATGTTCCTAAGTGGAATTTGAATCTGGGACTCTCCTGTCTTAAAGACTGAAGCATTAATTGGGACCCCCTGGACTTCCTACTCATAGGTTACAACACTGTATGTCCTTACAGGGTATCACCTCCACTAAACAGAGAAGGACATACTTCTGAGTCAATATCCATAGAATTTCACAGTTAATCCATCAAAGCACATTTAAAATCCATATATGACAGTGGACCATTTAACTATGCTGACTAAAGTATGACAAGCTAGCTAAAAGGATAAGAAGGCATAACTAATCCATGTAATCTTGAGTTCAGAACCCTTAGCTTTCTAAATAAGTTAAACTACACCTTGATTTGACTGCTGTGTCCTTGATAGTTACTCTTCTGTTAACTTAAGCTTGACCAGCTTTATTGAAATATCAGTGTTATAAATATTCCACCCTTGGTAACTTCCTATGCTCCTGCTTCACTGGTTTAATATTTCCTAGGTTGACAATAAACATTTCCTAAAGTGATTTTATAGTCACAATCAGTAGACTGAAATGGAATCATTTATTTTTGCAGTGATTTCTTAGGCTAAAACTCAAGTAGCTATCTCTGTTCTTTTGAATAAAAGAAGATGGAGCATGTGACGAATCTAGCAAGATTAAATACAGTTATAAAGAACCTATAATGACAAGTCTGTTAGGTTTTTTCACCAATACAAGAGCCTACTGTCAGAACAGAACACAGAGAAACAGAATGGTTCCCAAATGGCAAAGGGGTCAGGCAAGGCTGTATCCTTTAAGCCTATCTGTTCAACTTGTATGCAGAGCATATTATACAAAATGCAGGCTTGAACACAGAAGAAGGAGGGGTGAAAATAGGAGGAAGGAATATCAACAGTCTAAGATATGCAGATGACATAACACTACAAGCAGAAAGCATCACATACCTACAGCAACTACTAAGGAAGAGCAAGGAAGAAGGTGCAATGGCAGGCTTATTGTTGAACATAAAGAAAACAAAGATAATGGCCACAGAAAATCTTCACAGATTCAACTTAGACAATGAGGAAATAGAAACAATAAAAGTGTCTTCATACCTGGAATCAAACATTGATCAGAGTGGGGATTACAGTCAAGAAATCATAAGAAAACTAAAGGCCAATGGGGCGGCTCTGGGCCACCCCTGGGAGCAGTGGATCAGGGCTGTGGCAACCACACACCATGGCCCCAATCCTACTTTTTGACACCCCCAAAAGAGTAGCAAAATGCCACCCCTTTTGCAGGTGGCAAAAGGCCGCCCTTAAACCGCCACCACAGCTCTTTTGCAGCTTTTTGGCACAGCATGTGTGCATGCTGCACCAACAGAGCTCCCTGATGCCACGTGCCATGCGGACAGGCACACAGTGTCAAGACTATGGAACGACCTGCCGGATGAGATCCATCAATTGACATCTTTGGACAGCTTCAAGAAGGCTGTCAAGACAGATCTCTTTCCAGAAGAGATTACCCCGGCCTTGGGAATTTCCCTCCCTCAGGAGAGTTCCCACAGCCTCCTTTATTAATGGAACTGAATGTCACTGTGGATGTACTGTTATTGTTTTTATTGCATTATTCATTGTCCAATTGTTGTTTTAATATGTAATGTGATTTAATAATTTTTTAAGGGGGGAGAGGAATATACTGTTTTACTTGGTATGATGTTTTAATGTTGTTAACCACCCTGATTAGGTTATCAAAGGGCGGTATATAAATAAATTTTATTATTTTTTATTATTATTAAGGCAACCGGTGTGTGGTTGCCCCACCCCAACTCCACCCTCAGGCCGGCACTTTAGGCCGGTCTGCATCAGGCCTAAGAATGAGGATAGCAGCTATGAAGGATCTAGAAAAGATCGTAAAATGCAAAGATATATACCTCAGTAGAACAAAAGTTAGAATCGTACAATCCACTATATGCCCTATTCCCATGTATGCATGCAAGAGCTAGACAGTTAAGAAAGCGATAGGAAGAAAATCAATTCATTTGAAATGTGGTGCTGGAGAAGATTGCTGAGGATACCATAGACAGCCAAGAAGCCAAACAAATGGTTGCTTCAACAGATCAAACCAGAAATCTCTCTGGAAGCCAAGATGACTAGGCTGAGGCTGTCATACTTTGGCCACATCATGAGAAGACATGACCATTGGAGAAAACAATAATGCTAGGAAAGGTGGAGAGAAGCAGAAAGAGTGGATGGCTTCATGCTAGATGGGTGGACTATAAAAGAGGTCACAGATATGAATTTGCAGGAACTGAGAAGAGCAGTGGAGGACAGGGAATCTTGGAGATGTCTGATCTATAGGGTTGCCATGAGTCAAGATCAACTCGAGGGTGGATGACTAGTTTCATTTGGTTAAAGTGAAAATTTGGTAAGATGTGATGTTTTAAAGAAAATTTTAAAAGATTTTTAAAATTAAAAATTAGAAGTTTAAAGTTTAATTTTTTTTAAAAAAAGAAACCTGTGGCCTCTCCTTTCTCCTCCCACTGAGCCTTGCCCCACTCACACCATCTCTTTCACTAAGCTCCAGTGTTTTAAAGGGATGCAGGTGAGTGCCATTCCTGTCAAAAGGCAGCTATTTGGAGAACAGTTGTGTCACTCCCCTTAGGGTGTCACCTAGTGTGGCCCACATCTCTGCACCACACTAGTGATATCCCTGAAGCAGTGGCAGTGATGTCAATCAACTCCAGTTTTTAATCTAAACTTTAAACATAGCTGTCCAAGATGTTCAACCCTATTCCTAAATAAAACTCTACATCTTGGATAACTCCTGTAAAGCTAACCAAGACCTGGAATGGATTCACTTCCCCACTGACATGGGAGCAACCAGATGCCACTGAACTAGAAATGTAACATTTTTGCATAAGCTTTACCATATATATATATATATATATATATATATATATATATATATATATATATATATATATATATATCATACTCTGTTCAACTAGTCATTTACCTGCAGTTATTATGATATATTGATACAATTTTGTCAGTGTCATCATTGGTCCCTATGTTGAGAAAATCAATTTATTGTGTCCTTTCTTTTTGTTACAGGTTGTGCAAGAAGTGACTAAAGTGTAAGATGGAGAAGTATGGGGGGGGGTATTGTAAAGTAATAATTATCACCCTGTAGTTATTATGGTATATTGATGAAATTTTGTCAATCTCATCATCACCAAGTCAGTTTTTCTCTTCCCAAAAATGAAAATTCTGTTTCAGGATCACTGATTTGACAACACAGATGACGTCATTCATGAAGTGAAGCAGTGATTTAAGGCACAATCTGAAGACTTCTACAATAACCGTATTCAGAGGGTTAAGAAATGCTGGGGAAAATGTGTAAATCCAGGTGGTGACTATGTAAAGATAAGTTAACAACTACAAATCAAAATAAATTTTCTGTCAATTTTTT
>CM034701.1:104827890-104847252 GCA_020142125.1 Phrynosoma platyrhinos
ATGCAGGTTCCTGGCAAGCAAAGCAAGGATCCTAAAACTCCTAATGTGGCCTTGGTGTATCCTGGGAAGAACAGGATGCTGCTGCCTGTGTTATCTATGGAGGAACAAATAACAAAATGTCTGGACAAAGATTGATAAGACTTGGAATGTTTTCTACAATAACAGAGAAAAAAACCCAGAAAGGATTCGTTTTGGGAGTTGGTGGGCAGAGGCCAAAAGGGTGGTGGTTGCCCAGTGCAATGTAAAGACTTTAAAAGATGATTTTTTTCCAACCAGCAGTGTGTTCCTGATCCATAGTAGCAGGATTCCCATGGCCTCCATGAAGATCGCCTGATCGCCATGGCCTCCATGAAGATCCATGAAGATCGGTCTTCAGTGAAGTGCCACTAATGTGTGTGTGAGTATATGGATGAATGATTGAGTGAGAGAGCTCTCTTGATACTTAAATGATTATCTTATTTGTCATGTCTTAATAAATGTTATATGCATAGTGTCTAAACCCCAATCTGGTTTCCTACGTGTCTTTGTTGAAAATCCTATAGTCTAGGGTGGCTAAAGACCTTTGTAGACTGCCAGAAATAGTGCACTTTAAATTGAGGCACTGCCCTGGCTCAGTGCTAGGGAATCATGGGAACTGTAATTTATTGTGGCACCAGAGCTCTCTGACAGAGAAGGTTCAATGTCTCAGAAAAAAATACAATTCCCATGATTCCCTAGCACTGAGCCAGGGCAGTGCCTCAATTTAAAGTGCACTATTTCTGGCAGTCTGCAAAGGCCCTAAATTTCTCTCTGGATCAAAAGAACAGAGAACCTCGGTTGATGACACTGTGTTGCAAACTTGTGTTGAATACTCCCAGACAGAAGCTAGCTCTGGCAAAAATACTGTGCAGGGCGGACATTTTGAACCAAGTTCTCTTCCCTGAACTGAAATTAATTCCATTTGTGTCTACTGCTAAGGGCCAAAGTACAAGTAATATTGGATATTTACACAATCTTTTTCCCTAGGACATCATATCTATCATATATCTTCTTATGTTACACAGTCAAAATTCCATGAGATACAGTGGTGAATTATTAGAAGATAAACAAATTTATATCCCTGATATGGCAGCATTATTGGCCATCATTGTATTTGCTGTAGTTTTGTATCATGGCCTATATTGTTTATCTCTTGTTTCCATAATTACAGTCAACTCTCTGCTATATTTATGATATAATAGCCATTAGGGACTTCTGATGGCATTCCTAGTTTTGGGCTTTCATATATTTCACTCATGCTTCTGATCTGAAGCATTTGTCTAACTGTGTGTTTTACTTATGTTTCTGCTTTAATATGCCAACATCTAAGTATATGGATCAAATGTTGGACTCAGTGCTGAGTCCTCTGGTTAATGCCTAGTTATTACCATATATCTATGCAAGTCTCTAAAGTACTTTTGGAATATCTTGATGCTTCTTTTCTCAGTACAGAAAAAAATAAAGTACCTTCAAAATAGTTGTGGTATTTTGGGTTGCATGAATGATAATCACTTTTCAACTATTACAGGTAATTAGATTTCTACAGAAATACCAGAAGTCTTATTGCAAAATTCTAATAAGACAGATTTTGAACCACTTTTTTGTGCCATGTTACTTATTACCAATTCTATTACTTTAATAGAATTATCCTTGAATAAAGCTAGTGTTTAAAAGCATACCCAAATCAAACAAAATGTTTATCTTGGGCACACACTAAAATAGCAATACTTAAAATATCTAACCAAGCAAATTAAAACAAATTAACAAGCAGGGGAAAATAATCAGACATTATGTAAGCCACATCATGACATTATCACAAGAAGAAAGTAGGAAAATACAATAAAACCATTAAAATACTGCTATTTATCACTAGAAAGTTTGCTTTGATTAATGGATTTTCTTGATGAGAAGATTAAAGTCAAGATTAAAATCAAATTGTAACTAGCCCCAGTAATCAATTAGCATTCAACCAGTAATCAGCTTTTAAGTATCTTCCACTCTCTTGCATTTTTCATACCAATTATTCTTTCAGATAACTCCTTACTACCAGAGCAGTGTGAATCTAGCTGTACCCTGAAGTAACAACTACTCGTATACTGAACATCTTTCCACAAGCAGGTGGCATTCAGTTAGACCACCACTCCTATCCATTCCCATGCTGACTGGTAATTACAGGAGTCATAGGCTGCATCTGCACTGCAGAAATAATCCAAGTTAACACCACTTTAACTGCCATGGCTCATTGCTATAGAATTCTGGGAACTGTAGTTTTGTGAGACATTTAGCCTTCTCTGTCAGAGAGCTCTGGTGCCACAACAAACTACAGTTCCCAGATTTCCATAGTATGGAGCCATGGCAGTTAAAATGATGTCAACCTGGATTATTTCTGCAGTGCAGATACAGCCATAGTCTAATATATCTGAATTACACCATCTTGGGTTTCCAGTTACTTCCTTGAACAAAGTGACTGTTCATTTAACAGTTCTGAAACAATAAACAGGTACCATTTTTCAATTTAAAAAAAGCATTGGTTTGTATCTTCTGTTGTTCTTCTTATATGATCTGATAAGTTTCTCAAGAAACCACATGTCCCAAATAGGGTTCCACCACTTCTCTAATGTTACATTGCCTGTTTTACAAGCAGAAGCTATTTCAAGTCAAGCCACTAGTAAGAAAAATGTGATTAAATATTTGTGTTTCAATTTTATTCTTTTCCTTAGGTATATAGACAGTAATAAATAGACCAGGCTATCTTCTGTTTGGTGATGGTAAAAATTAGTTTGAATAGGTTTTGCCAAAATTCATTAATAACTGGGCAGCCACATATGGATGTATGTTCCAGTTTGGTTACATCCTCTCCAGCATTCAATAGTTTTGACCATTCATGAAATTCAAACTGGAATTGTGTGTGTGTGTGTTTTTAAAGAGGTTTCCCTAGCTATTGTAGAACATGATTTAAATTGAAGCAAATACATGTTTATCCAACTATCATCTGGATTTTCAATGTCTAAGGGGGGTTGCAGACTGCCAGAAATAGTGCAAATTGAATCCACTTTTTGGGTTAGGGTTAGTGCTAGGGAATCATGGGAATTGTTTTTTTTTTTTCTGGGACATTGAGCCTTCTCTGTCAGAGAGCTCTGGTGCCACAATAAACTACAGTCCCCATGATTCCCTAACCCTAAAAGTGGACTCAATTTGCATTATTTCTGGCAGTCTGCAACCCCCCTAAGTCTATTTTCCAAATTGTTTCAGCACTAGGTTCAATGTGACATCACTGCCCCAATAAGCAACTGGCCGGGAACGATCTGGGAGTGGGTATTGAAGTTGTGCGGGGGAGAGGGAGGTATGGCAGGAACAGAGTGAGGCAATGTTACAAAAGAAGCTGGGATTGATATTTGGAAGCTATCCCACCTTCAGCTCACTCTGTTTCTCAGAATGGTTTGGAGAGCATACCATCCAATCCACAAAACGTTACCTTGCTCCTTTGCAATGCCAGGGCGGTTAAGAACAAGACTCACATTATCTATGATCTCCTCCTAGATGAGGACGCCGACCTGGCTTGCTTCACGGAAACCTGGCTGGGAGAGGATAGCGCCATAACGTCGACACAGGCCCTCCCAACCAGCTACTCCATCAGTGAGCAGGTAAGGGGAAGTGGGGGGGGTCGGAGTGGCTTTGGTTCATAAAAACAATTTGAGCTTGACCAGGATGCTTGCCCAGAACACAGTCCACTTTGAGTGTATGCACCTGAGCCTGCAGACCAGGGATAGTTTGGGGATTCTGCTAGTATACCAATCACCCCATTGTCTAGCAGACTCCCTAACCGAGCTGACACAGCTGGTCTCGGAGTTGCTGCTGGAGTTGCTTCCTCTCGGGTAGATCCCTCTTGAGACCAGTGTGTCAAATCCTATAGGCACAGTTCGGGAGTTCATGGAATCCATGACAAACATGGTCCTATCCCAATTGGTCACTGGGCCTACTCATTGTGCAGGTCAGACTCTCGATGAGGTCTTTAGTACAGAATGGAAATATCTGTAGGCAGAGGTTACCAAAACCTCCACATTGTCATGGATGGATCATTTCCTGGTCAAGTTTGAACTAAAAGCCACTGTTTGCCCTCTGGGGGTGGTGGACCCATAAGAATGGTCCTCCCTCAAAGGCTAATGAAACCAATTGGATACCAGAAAGCCTTGGAGGGTTTAATGACTGGGAACACCAGTGATTCTGTCAAAGCTTTGGTCAACACCTGGAATACCGATCTCACCAAGGCTATTGACCCAATCGCTCCCAAGTGTCCTTTCCAACCCGCTTCAAACCGTAAGCCTTGGTATACAGAAGAGCTTAGGAGGATGAAGCCTTTGGCATAATAGATCACAACACCCTCTTGGATCACCTGAGGGGGTTGGGAATTGGAGGCGCTGCATTGCATTGATTCCGTTCCTTCCTCTCGGGTAGATTCCAGAGGGTGTTGCTCGGGATAGTAGCTCCACCAGGAAGGAGCTTAAGTGCATCATCCCTCAAGGTGCAATCCTGTCCCCAATGTTACTTAATATCTATATGAAGCCACTGGGAAAGATCATCCGGAGAAATGGGGTGGGGTGTTATCAGTATGCTGAAGACACCCACATATATTTCTCCATGTCTCGGTCTTCAGCCTTGACTTCAGATGGCCTCTCTCCTCTCAATGACTGCCTTAAAGCAGTAATGGACTGGATGAGGAAAAACAGACTGAAACTGAATCCAGACAAAATGGAGGTACTCACAGTAGCGGCCCTGAAACCAGGTATTGGGATACAACCTCCAGTCCTGGATGGGGTCACACTCTCCGTGAAGGACTGTGTTCACAGCCTGGCAGTGCTCCTGGATTCATCACTTCAGATGACTAATCAGGTGAATGTGATGGCCAGGAGTGCATGTTATCAGCTTCGGCTGATATGCCAGCGGCACCCTTTCCTGGAAGTAAGGGACCTAGAAACTGTGGTACATGCACTGGTAACCTCTCGTCTTGATTTCTGCAATGCGCTTTACACATCTCATCCGGCAGGCCATTCCATAGTGTGGGAGCAGTCATGCTTGTTCCAGAAAGTCCAATTAGTACAGACTATGGCAGCCAGGCTGGTCTCTGGTACATCTAAAAGAGACAATATAACACCAATATTGAATTCTCTTCACTGGCTATTAGTTTCCGGGCCCAGTACAAGGTGTTGGTTATAACCTATAAAGCCCTAAATGGCTTGGGTCTAACCTATCTTCGAGACAGCCTCTTCCCCTACAATCTGCGCCATGCACTTCGGTCCTCTGGGATGAATTTGCTACTGTCGAAAAAATCAAGACTGTCTGCAACCTCCCAAAGGGCCTTCTCGATGACTGCTCCCACACTATGGAATGGCCTGCCGGATGAGATGTGTCATATTATGACCTTAGACAGCTTTAAAAGGGCTGTCAAGACGGATCTCTTCTGGCAGGCCTTTGCCAAATAGTTTTCCTGGTCCCAGGAGCCAGCCCATCTGTACGTCTATTACTCCCTGCAGCACCCGTTGTTGCTGCTGTTTATTCTGCAAACAGTCAGCATGCTGCTCTATTTTAAACATTGTTTTAATCTGTGGTTGTTTAATTATTTTTAAGGGGAGAGGGGCTTGGATTTGGGATTGATCTTATTGTGCTGTATTTTTATTCTGTAAGCCACCCCAATTGCTTGACAGAGGAGCAGGATATAAATAATTTTAATTTTTGTTGTTGTTGTTTTATTATTATTATTAGATAGCAGAGACTTGTTTGACAGAGGGGTGGGATACAAATAAAATTTATTATTATTATTATTATTATTATTATTATTATTATTATTATTATTGCCCTTTCTATTGTTGTGTACATATTTTTTCAAAAATTGTAAGATATCTTGGGGTTTCTTTCTTAACCATTAACAAAACTGTAGATGCAGACACTTGATATAGAGATAACCAGCTGATTGACAGGCTAAGCAGACTGGCAGCACGGGGCCGCCCTGGGAAGGTGCACCACAGGACCGAGGCATCCCCATGCCTCGATCCTGCGGCGCACCTTCGCCGCCCCTGAAAGGAGCGCTAAAATAGCACTCCTTTCACAAGTCAGCGAAAGTGCACCACAAAAGCTTGCAGCGCACTTTCACTGACTTTTCTGCCGCAGCGTGTCTGGACGCTGCGGCGGGAGGTTGTCCCTAGAGTGCTGGCCGTGTGGGGCGCCGGCGGCTCCGAGGACGACCTCAGGAGGATGAAGGGGCACTGAGCATGTGGCTGCCCCTTCCCTTCCTTGCCCCAAGGACGGCTTTTTAAGCCATTTGCCGAGGCCCTTTGATTCTGTAAACAGGGATACATACTTGAGAGAACCACCAGAATACCACCAAGATTTTTGAAAAGACATTCTACATCCAAACACTTTACAGACACTATTAGAAACTCTGCAATCATTATTTAAAATCAGGAGATATAATAACCATAAGATGTATGAAAAATAGTTTTAATAATCACATCTTGACTTGACTAGTACTGGCCAATTTATATTTTGTTCCTTCTTTAGTTATTCTGAACCATTTTGTTTATCTATAGACTAATAAAATTTAAAACAAAAATTTTCTGAGACAATTTGTGATGTGGAAACTGTGGTTCCTATTCTGGTGTTGCAGGGCTCCATTCTCTATCATTTAGCAGTAGTAAAAATGGCGAAATTGAATATTATTGTCCCAGAAACCCAGGAATCCCAAGAAGGGATCTCAGGACTATTATGCTACTGAAATAGGTGAAAATGCTGATGAGTTGAGTGTATGAACCATGTTTGGTGTACAAGATTAAAACAGTCAAACTGGTTTTGGCCACCACTAGTTTGCACCTTATATTGTAATAAAAAGACACCAGAAAGCACCTTTGGCACTTTCAAGAATGGAAAGAAAGCAGGACTTTCAATGTATTTCATTTTTCTGTGATGGGCTACTTATTTTTGTTGGCATTTCTAACAACATAGAGGGACAGTTAAGGGAAGATTTCTTGCAAAGATCAGTTTGAAATATTTATCAGCCATAGCACCCTATTTGCTCTTGTGACTCTTTCGGTAGTATATTTTCTATTATAGGGTTACCAGCCAGGGTCTGCAAGAGCATCCATTTACCAGCTTTTCTGGCCTTTTTATGTTAGCAGATACAAATGATGCAGTATTATTGCTTTCAGTGAGGCACATGATAGAATGCTCAGCCAACTTATATATAAAAGTTTCTGTTAAGGTTAACAGGTTCATCTTTCAGTGGATTGTTAATGCATGAGTAATACACACAAAAGCGAAGCCAACTGCAATAGGTAGGTGGGGTTAAAAGGGAAATTGCTTTTAGTTGCAGCAGCCCCAATTTGTCAGGACTCAGGTGTCAATTAGAAAGGCAAGAAATGTCTTTGGTGTGAAATAAAGAAATGGAAAGGCAATACTTTCTCTGGATTCTACTTTGCTCTGCCATTTTCATTTGTGGGCTTTTCTACTCCATTCCATTATGATTTTCCAATAAAAAACACAGTGCATATGTCAACCTGACTTCTGCTATTATCTCTACTGTTTTTGTTCTCCCCTTACCTCACTCTTAATGAGCTGTTTCGTTATTGTTAAGATGACAGCTGCTTCATGCTTCCCTATTAATATCTGTGCCTGTTAACAGTAGCATCATGGCAAGTAATAAATTTCTGGATGATTACCTGACACATTGGATCTTCTGAGGCAAACTTGGGTCTCGAGGCTGATTAATCTTAATGGAAAAGCAATCACAAGTGTGAACAACACTGCTTAAACTGTGCATATTCCATTGGTAAATGAACATTGTGAGGTGTGAATTGGGAGCTCTGAATCCAATCCAAGTTTTTGTAATCTGATCCCTTTATAAAACATGCATTATTATGAAATCACTCCTAACAGTAACAAAGATTAAAAACAATAGAGAATAACATGAAGTAAGAAAATAAATTTGGCAATGGCTGGCATCTCATTAGTGACTTATGCATGTGTAAGATCCCTTGCATGTAAGCATGTAAGAGCTAGCATGGTGTAATGATTTGATGGACTAGGATTCCAGAAGAAGACAAAGCAGACTTACGACAGTTGCAGCAACTGCCTGATGAGCAGTCCAGTTCACCAAGAAGAGGAATGGGAAGAAAGACATACACACCTTGCCCACATGAGAAGTGATGACTCCAATGTCTGGCACAGACTCTCCCCCACCTACACAGTGAAAGGCTATGTACTCACAGCTGTGAAGCACATGCCTTAAATGCTATCTGACATGTTGGCTGAGCTGTAGAGAGCCTCCTCCACTCAAGCTACTGGAAGCAAACTTTCAATTCACCTCTGGAAACTTGACTGGGCTACTGAGTCCTTGGGACTAGGACTGTTCACCAATATATCATCTGTTCAGACTTTGTTTTAATTTATGGCTGCTGACCTTGGACTCTTTGACATCAAATACTTCTTACATCTTATTGAACTTTGGGCCTTCGCATTTTAGTTCAGCATGAAGATGGGACACAAAGTATGAATCTGCACTTACCTCTGGAAACCCACTAGGATGATCTGGTGCAACTCACCGTCTCTCTTAGCAAAAGGCAATGGCATATATCCTAGGAATAAATTTTGCCAAAAAAACTTGTTATAGGGTTGCCATAAGTCAGAACTGACTCAAAAGCATATATGAACAGCAAGGTCCCTTACACACATGGTTGTACTTTTTTGGCCATGGTGTAACTCCCACATTTAGTTGAAGGTTGTACAAGCAGAATTGAACGTGAAATACCATTTCACATGTTGCACTATTGTGCATTGCATATGCAGATAAGTATTGGGCATTGCAATTGTGCGTTTCACATTTGTTTGCATATTCAGTTGTGCAGTATTGCAATTCACTATTGCACAATTACCATGTAACTCCATGAGTGTAGAGTTACACACTATCTCCTGGATACAGGATCACAATCAATTGATAATCCCCAGGGCTAAATCCAGCCAGAGAGGATAGTGTTGGAAGACCTTGGAATGACTTGTTTGTTGATATATCTTTTAACAAGAATAACCTGGATCATGTGTCGACCACACAGCATCTGGTAGCAGATGGCATTTCCCAAGATATATATTTAAAAATTGTTATATACAGTGGGCCCTTAATAACCTCTGGGGTTTGATTCCAGACCCCCCCCCCACTGCCCCAGATAGCAAAATCTATGGATACTCAAATTAAATACGGTGGCATAGTAATATATTAAATAGAGTGGCATTATATAAAATGGCAAAAGCAAGGTTTGCTATTTGGAATTTATATTTGTTTGAATATTTTCAAGCTATGGATGCTTGCATTTGTGGATAAATAATCCATAATCCATGTGAAGAAAGACTATTTTAAAATTTTAAAAATAGAAATAAATGCCACAATAAAACCACAATAACAATCTGCAAAGTAAAGGGGAAGCCATGGTGTAACAACTGACTCTATATGTAGTTGAAGAATCAGACAGGTTTTCGGTGCAGACTAGTCTGGATATATACATAAGATTTTGAACCAGTAATGAGGGCCACCATATTTTACTTCTGCTATTCATGTTTTTAAAACCTAAGGAGGAAATATCTAGAAAGTGCATGTGATTGTACATCTCTGTAAGGTTGAAAAGATTAGACCTGAGTATGAGAACTGTGTCTAAGCAAACCTCTAGGTCCTTCCCAGGGGTGTACAAGTTTTATATTCAAGGCAGTCACAACAAGTTATATGAGATTTATACATAAATGATTTGCTGCGGTATGCAATAAAGTTCAGGAACAAGCTTATACATCATACACACCAGATTATACCAAGCACACTATTAAACAGGACAACATCTCTCACAACTCAAGAAACTTGGTTGTACATAGCTCTTCCAAATCTAACACATAATAACTAGTGTTCATAAAATTATGCTCTTTGACTCTACAAAGGGTTTTCATGGACTGAATTTTAGTATAAGAGGTGGATTTGAAACTGGAAATGGAACTTGCTGTTGTTAACTGCCCTCAAGTCATCTTTGACTCATGGCAACCCCATGAGTGAGACACCTCCAAGCCCCCCTGTCCTCAACTGCTTTGCTCAGGTCCTGCAGGCTCAGGGCCATGGCCTCCATAACTGAATCTATCCATCTAATATGCAGCCTTCCTCTTCTGCAGCCTTCTACCTTTCTTAGCATTATTGTCTTTTCTAATGAATGATGCCTTCTCATGATGTAACCAAAGCATGACAGCCTCAGTTTGGTCATCTTGGTTTCTTGGTTTTGCCAGTTCCTTCCTCTGAAAGCTAGCCTACTGACCCTGCATAGCTTCCAGGATCTGGATGTTATTGGACAGCAGCTCCCAGCATTCCTCAGCATTGGCTACATCCAACAATAGCTGTACTCAATAACTCCATTGAGTTCAGTACATTATAGTATGCACTGAAGAGGGCAGAGTAGAGAAAGAGAGAGAATCAGAGTTTGGAAAAGTATTGGGATACAGCCCCCCAATCCACCTTCAGGCTATAGGACTTGTAGTCAAAACTGATCCTAGCTTGTCTTCTTCACTCTATCTTCCTCATGAACCATCCAAGCTACCCCCATCCCCATCCCTTGTGTGACATTTTATGTTTTAGCTTTGAAAAATCTGAATCCAGTCATTGTAAAAATGACACACAATTTCAACACCTCGTTGGCAAGACAGCTTCCTATGTCATTTGCTAGACTTTTCCAGTGCAAAAATGCACATACTCTTGCACCCCTGCTGTTTTATTGCACTGATACAATAAAACAATAAAACTTTAAAACAACAAATTTCAGAAGGAATTTCCCACTCATTTATTTCATTTGCAAATGAATTATCTGAAAATTCTCACACCTAGGGAATCATGTAGCAAATTTCTCAGCTTGTACTGAAATCCTGATAAATTAACAATTTGTATGTTTAGCAAACCATGATGAATTATTGTTACATCCCTACCTCCAAGCCTCCCTGTCCTTAACTGCTTTATTCAGGTCTTGCAGGCTCAGGGCTTTGGCCCCCTTAATTGAATCTATCCATCTAATATGTGGCCTTCCTCTCCTTCTGCTGCCTTCTACCTTTCCTAGTCTTATTGTTTTTTTCTAATAAGTCATGTCTTCTCATGATGTGGCCAAAGTATGAAAGCCTCAGTTTGGTCATAGTACTACCTGAAGGAATTCTTTTTGGCAGAAAAAGGGCCTAAATATCAGCCCACATCAGACTATATGTTTGAAATCTTATACTGGTACCTCATTTTGCTAAAACTCCACTGTGTTAATTTCAAGCAAGCCAGAATACTCAATAAGATTTATATATGTGAGTGTGTGTGTGTGTGTGTGTGTGCAAAAAGCTTGATTTTATTTTTCCCATACAACAAAGGTTTGTTCTTTCAAAAATAAGGAAACAGAAGTTAGGAAAACACTGTACACGTTCTTTGAATCTGAAGTCTATGAATTAGGGATGCTTTTTCTTTAGCTTTTTGATACTGTTATCCTACTGGAAAATGGCAAACTGGCTGGGGTGAAAATCATTTTTAAAACACATGATTATTTTATTAATATTTGATGCAAAAATGAGAAAATATATACCAGAAAAATATAGCATAGATAAAAAAAACAATAAGAATAAAAGTTATCTTGAAAATATTATTCTAATCCATTACAGATTGTACCCATTTCTCATTTAATTTATTTAGTAGTAGTACATTTGATTTTTTTATTTTGTAGTAGTATATTTGATTGCCTAAGAATAGCTTAGGAAATCAATGTGGCAGCCATAAGTCAGCAGGTGACCTGAAAGCTCTCTCTCTCACACACACACACAGTAGCATATTTTATTTGAGAGCCAGTGTGGTGTAGTGGTTTGAGCATTTGACTATAACGCTGGAGGCCAGGCTCAAATCCCAACTAAGCCAATGGGAACCCACTAGGTGACCTTGGACAAGTTACACCAGGGGTAGGAAACCTTTTTGAGCCAGGTGCCGGGTTGCTGTCCCTCAGACAATTGGGGGGGGGGGGCGAAGCACCAAAAATAAATAAATTAAAATTAAAATGATTTTTTTTAAAAAAAATAAAAATTAAAAAAATATTCATGCACACTCTCTCAGCCCCAGAAAAGCCATGGCAAAACCCCTGTGGAGATTTTGCCAAGAAAACCCCAAGAACAAGTAATAACAACAGTAATCAATATCATCATGGCGGGGGGGGGCTGCATTCAGCCCCCGGGCCTTAGGTTGCCTACCCCTGAGTTACACTCTCTCAGCCTCAGAGGAAATGAAGGGCAGACTCCCTCTGAATAAATCTTGCCAAGAAATCCCCATTAGAGGTTCACCTAAAGAGTTGCCATAAGTCAGAAATGACTTGAAGGAACACAACAACAACAATAATAACAGCAACATTTACTTGGCCAGAACCAGCAACAAAACTAAAATATCAAGATAAAATAATCCCACAAAACTAAGATATACATGTATGTTCATTTAAACATGAAACATGATTTGAAAGCAGGAGACAATAGTCAAAATATATACAGTCATGGAACAAGGCTTAGTAGAGCTGCATGGGGGGAGGGGGCTGCTCCATACACAGTGGCCACAGTTGAGGGGCATGCCCCCCTGTATTTCCCCAAATGAGAGTTGGGGTCCCTCCACAATTTTTATGCTAATTCAAGGGTTGCCATAGCTGCTAGGCCCAGAATTGTTTTGGGTTCAGCAGATTCAAATCCAGTTCCCAACTATCCCAGCAGCAAGTCACCAGCATGTTATCCTACTCTCTTCATCCATGAACATCAGGGGGTCAGGACTACATTTTCAATCATTTTTTAAAATTATCTATGCTGGAGAGGTTGACCAGTGCCTTTTATGCACCACAGAATAAGCACAAGAAGACACCCTCTTATTTCTTGGTCTGTTGCCTAATAGAAACTCAAAGGTTGTTTGTTTGGTTGCTTGTTGTTAATTTGATCAAGTAACTATGTTAGCAAAAAGCTAAGTGGACAATTCTTCTACACATGTAATAACAATAATTTATTCAATGGCCAAGCATAATTCTTATTAAAGAACATCAGTATTGGCATGAATCATATCAGCCATATTTTCTTTAAAACCCTTAGTCATAGTCCTGCATCATTTTTGGTAAGTATGTAGAAGAAGCCAGAAATGAGTGCTATAGTGAATACACCTTCCAATTTTGACCTCTTGTGTTGATGAAAAAGGATGCCAAAAGCATATGTAACTATATTCAAGTGGATATGATTATAAAGTTCTATACTGCTGGGAACATCTGCCTTATTAGGAGTTCTGACTGCATGGAATTGTGGAACTGCACTCCTCACAACATTGTCACTGCTCCTTTGCATATCTTTTTCATCAGTACTTCCTTTGTGTGCCTTCCTTGGGTAATTTGAATGCATGTGGCTGCAACAGGCACCCAAGGCTCTCTCTACACACTTATAAAAAATTAATGTCTGAACTGGGCATCTGATATACAGACACTTGGCTGCATGATACTACACATATTTCAGCAGCTGCAAATAAATATATTGCTAACACTTTGGCTACAGTTCAAAACATATGGAGAGTGTGATTTATGTCTGAAGACAATAGGATTCTTAACAGTTTCTTCCAAACTGCATAACAGGATTACATTTGTACCATTAGTGATCTAATCTCAAATCATCTATCAGTCCAATAGTTCTCTCCAATAAGTTCTTCATAAAAGATGAACTCAAAATGTATATGTGACTTATGATCAAAAGGGAAAAAAATATTAGTGGACTTTTTGTTTAATTTTCCAACCTATTGTGGCTTAAGTTATCTTCTTAAATATGATGGTTAAAAAGCTTGTTTTTTAGTCCTCATTCTAGTTCTCTGTTTCAGTGGAATTACATCTTCATAAAGGGACTTCTGTATGTGGGAATTAGAATTGGTCAATTTCCTAATGTCCAAATTCAGTAGGGGACTGCTGTTATGTTACTACGTAGCAGAGCCAGCAAAGTGTACCACTGTACATTGAGCACTCTTGTGGGTGACTGATATATGTCTTTGCAATTCACTAACAAGGATTCTTAGTCCTTCTGCTACTTAGCTATGTATACATAAAGTTATGTTAAGTAAAAGATGATACAGGATTCCAGTGACCATTTTCATATTCTCTGCCCCCTACTACACAAGAGTTTTTTATTTACACCACTTCTGCAGAGAGGGCATGGAGAGAGCAATAGGACCCTGCTTTCTGGTCATAACCTCAATAATTTCAATGCATGGTAGCAGCTTCTGAATGAATTATTTTAATAGGAAGAGGCCTTCATGCAGTCTACTGGAATATGGACCATGGACACTGAATGCCAGCAAAATCATCATGCAAATGATGACATTTTAAGGAAGACAGAACAAATTCAGATTTTTCACTCCTATTGGAATGGCAATACTTTTTCTTGCTTTGACTTCAATCTTTGGCCTCAAAATTGAGGTGTCAGAATTTTAGTGTCTCATTCATTTTGAGGAAGAAGTACTAAACTTTACTATACGGTGACCTTTTCCATCTTCCTTAATTTTTGAACTGTTGTCCATTCCCTGTTCTTCCTGTTTATAATCTCACGTACTCGCATGAGCAAGAGACAGTCAGAAGGGGTGCTCAATCAAAATACATACCATCAAATATTCTAACATCTACTCCTTAAAATCTTTATAGGACGTTTTCACACACAAGCCTGGAGTCATTCTGGAACGGATCCTTCAGCTCACTCCGGAATGGCTCCGGTGGCGGCAACCTAATTCCTTTTTAAAAAAGGAATTACAACTCTGGGGCTTATGCCGGTGGGCGTCCGGAGTTAGCGCTAAATGGGGTGGGGCTTGCTGCGACGTCGTGTGAACAAACGGAGCAAGACCCCGGACCGACACCGGCTAGCGCCGGGGATGGCGCTGGATGGGGCGGGGCTTGCTGCGACGTCGTTTAAAAAATTTTCAAAGGAGCTGGAGTGGGGCCGGACGGAGGTAGGCTAGCGTCTGCCTTAAGCCCCGTGTGAAAATGCCCATAGTCTTTTACTGAATTTACAAGGCTGTAAGATTCTCTGAGATAGTTCATGGAGACAGATACAACAGAGTTCCTATTTTATCAGCTGAATTATAATTGCACTCCCTAGAGCTTTGAACCCATAACCCTAAAGTATGAATCGTACATCTCCAAAGAGACACAAGGTGCTTTTGAGAAGAACAAATTCAGCATGACTGGTCCCAGCTGAAGCCCAGTGATTTAGAAGAGACAGTGCTCTCAGGGGTTAAGCCCTGGAACTTTTTGATTATCAGGGGCAATAACATCATGTGCCAATTCCTCAGACTCCATTGTTCCTGTTGACCTTAGGAGCAATGCTTGCAGCAGTGGGGAAAAATATTTTTCCAGTAATAACACACTGTTATGGTCTACCTCTGTTGTAATGCAAAGTATTTAGAGTGGCTTTGGCTTGAATTATGCAAAAGGATCTTGTAGCATCTTTGAGACTGAGTGAAAGAAAGAGGTTCATAGCATGAGCTTTCATAGATTTGAGTCTACTCCCTCAGAAGAGCGGAAAGGGAGGGCCTCTGGTACTTGAGGAGGCATTATGAAAAATGCTGAGCAATCAACAATAGCTGACCACCTACAGTATGATAATATAAACAGGTGCCGGATGCCAGCATAGTTATCAGAGATTATCTGAGCTTCCTAGTGAAAGCATGCTTGATCCTGACTCTCCTTGTCTTCTCAGCTGGAAACCTTGACACTCGGATTGCTGGTTTGCCTTGTCCCTTTAGACTCAACCTTGGATTGCCTACACAACTCATCTCTTTCTGGAATCCTGGACTTTGTCTGGTTGTACCCTTGGTTTGTTACTACAATACTTTTGCTTTATGACTGTTTGTGTGCACAGAACTCTTGAGTGCCTTAGCTCTGCACACTATTTTGTTCAAGCTAGCAATGCTTTCATCATAGGTGATTTAGGGTTCATGTACACCAGATTACAAGAAAATGATATTCTATCATAAGAGACTGTACAATACTGAAAGCTGCAGTGGGAAACCTTTGACATTTCACATGTTGGTAGACTCAAAACTCCATCATCATTGATGATTAGCCAAATCATGATTGGTTGGGGTTGTTGGGATTTGGAATTCAATATCTGGAGTGCTACAAATTGCCCACCTCTGTCATTTATAATGAATAATTGCATGCTACATCTGATAATGAATGCTAGGTCTGACATGAGCTTTGTAAATAAGCTTTAGGATGGAATCATTTTGGCTAGGAAATAGAAGCAGAGTTGGGGGGGCATTTTGGTGGGAGTTAGGGGCAAACCCTGCCCCACAAATGTGAAAAACTGTAAATATAAATAAAAATTGTGAATGCTATTTTTTTTTAAACCAAAGAGATCACTTCTCTAGGAATCTCTTGGTCCTCCAGCACAACTCTATGGGCAATTTCCAGTGGAAGGTCTAGAGGACCTAGAGATTCCTAGAAAGGACATATTAATCAAATCCACAAATCATTAAATCTACATAAGGGGAACCAGCAAATGTCAGGGGACTAATTCCAATTTAAAACACAATCCTAGAGTCTTATCTCATGTCAAAAGTAAGCTGGCACAAAGCAAGAGAGAAGTGACTTTCTGCTTACCTCTTTGCATTCTATTCTCTTCCCATAGGATATGGTCATAAAAGCATGTCTTTTGTTACACTGGAAAAATCCATTTGGCAAAAGGCATGTTTTTACAACTGACTCCCTCTGAAAGGAGAACAGAAATGCTATGACATCATGCAGAGAGATAAGAAGAAAACCACTTCTCTCTTGCTGTGTCTCAGTTTACTTTTGACATGCAATAAGGCTCCTAGGTCAGGGTGCAATTTCTGCCACCACCATGGGGCAGTAAATAATAATAATAATAATAATAATAATAATAATAATAATAATAATTTTTATTTATAGCCCAACTCTCCCTGCGGATCGAGGCAGGTTACAACAAATAAGAATTACAATGAAATACAATATACAATTAAAATCCACATTTTTAAATACCCCAACCCCCCTCCCAGTCATAAAAAAGAAGCAAACTAAAAACAATGACAAGATAACATGAATAACAATATAAAATACTAATTAAAAGAGGAAGAAATAACAAATTAGCTAAAATTAGAGGTAAGACATCTATTTTTCTTGAGGTAGACGGGGGCTATCAATATCAGTAGAGGGGAGACTAATCTGGAAAGGCCTGCCGGAAGAGATCCATCTTAACAAACTTTTTAAAGGCTTCTAGAGTGGTAATGTTATGGATCTCTTCCAGTAGGCCATTCCATACCCCAGGAGCAGCAGATGAAAAGGCCCTCTGGGTTAACAGAGCCAATCTGGTCTTCTTAGGCTGCAGTAAATTCTTCCCAGAGGACCTAAGAGTGTGGGGTGGATTATATGGAGGAAGGCGCTCCCACATGTAGTCTGGATCTAGGCTATGTAGGGCTTTAAAGGTTATAACCAACACCTTGTATCATGCCCAGAAACTAATTGGCAGCCAATGGAGAGATTTTAGAACCGGTCTTATATGGCTGGTTCGAGATGTATCTGCAACCAGCCTGGCTGGCATATTTTGCACCAATTGAAGTTTCTGAACTTGGCACAAGGGTAGACCCATGTACAGCATGTTGCAGAAGTCAAGTCGAGAGGTTACCAGCACATGTACCACTGTTCTAGGTCACCTGGCTCCAGAAAGTGTTGCAGCTGGCGTGTCAGCCAAAGCTGATAACAGGCACTCCTGACCACCGTGTCTATCTGTGGTGTCAACTGGAGGGCCGAGTTCAGGAGCACTCCCACACTTCAGGGGAAGTGTGACCTCATTCAGAACTGGTTGACATATCTTCCATTCTTAGGTTGGGAATCCCTATAGCAAGTACCTCCGTCTTATCCAGATTCAGTTTGAATCTGTTTTCCCTCATCCAGTCCATTACCACCTTAAGACATTCATTCAGAGGAGAGGTGCCATCTTTAATTGCTGCAACTGTCCGAGACATAGAGAAACATATCTGAGTGTCATCTGCATACCGATACCAACCCGCCTCATATCTCTGGATGATATCATCCAGCGGATTCATGTAAATGTTAAATAGAATAGGAGACATGATGGTGCCCTGAGGGATGCCAGATTTTAGTTTCCTTTTAGAAGAGCAACTGTCTCCCAGCATCACCATCTGAAGTCTGCCTGAGAGATAGGAATGGAACCACTGCAGTGCAGTGCCCCCAATTCCTATCTCTACCAAGCGTTCCAGAAGGATACCATGGTCAGTGGTATTGAAGGCTGCTGAGAGATCCAAGAGCACTAACAGGGTCACACTTCCCCTGTCAGTGCCCAGATGGAGATCATCGACTAAGGCAACCATCGCTGTCTTAACTCCATACCCAATCCTAAATCTGGTTTGAAATGTATCTAGATAATCAGTTTCCTCCAAGACTGCTTGGAGTTCAATGGTGGCTGCTCTCTCAATCACCTTGCTTAAGAATGGCAAAAGTGAGACCAGCCTGTAGTTGCTTTTGTCCAGGGGGTCTAGTAAAGGCTTTTAAAAAAGTAGTTTAACCACTGCCTCTTTTAAACTATGATTACTATGATTGATAGTGCATAAACCCAAGAAAACAAAGCAACTGTCCATGGAAGAAGGTTTCTGCTCTAGCCATTTACCTGACATGCATGTTTTCAAGGTGTAAAGAGGAAGGGTTATGGGTGTAACATTAAATTGTGTGCACCCCATCTGTAACTGGGAATTACAAGGTCGAGGGGAAGCTGTACTTCCTGCTTTTGTATGTGTAGACCAGGGGTAGGCAACCTTTCCCCTTTAAGGGCCGAGGGACTTCAGCTCCCAGAAGCCTCAGCCATGTCAGCCAATAGTCCCATGTTGGCCAATAGCTCCTGGGATTCTGAGAGCTGAAGTCCCTTGGCCCTTAAAGGGGAAAGGTTGCCTACCCCTGGTGTAGACTGTATGTCTAACTTGGACTGGGAAATAAAGTTAACTTCTCTTCAGAAACTTATGAAGTTATTTCTGTTCATAACATAACATTATTATTTTGTTTATAATGACTTTGGAACCTTTATTAGAAAAAATACGAACAAATGAACTTATAAAAGGAGTTAAATCAGGAAAATATGAATTTAAAGTGAGAGCTTATGCAGATGACTTGGTAATTACTTTAGCTAATCCAACTGAATCTATCCAACCATTATTAGAGACAATAGAGGAATATGGAAAACATGCCAGTTTTAAAATTAACGCTAACAAAACTAAAATGCTGTTGTTTAATTTGA
>CM034701.1:104878666-104889280 GCA_020142125.1 Phrynosoma platyrhinos
GCCTTACGAGTCTGGTGTGATGAAGTCCCAAGTTCCATTTTCTTCACCATGACATGAACAGTTCTTGGATACTTTGCTTTTCTATGACTTCCTGAATCTTCTGGCTGGCATGGCCAGTGTGAAAGAATGTATGGAAAGGTGGGGGGGAGGGGAGAACTGGAGTAGGTTGTTTTGGCCTTGCCCCCAACCATGGCCAGAACAGGTTTGAGGAGGCTTAGGCTAGGTACCCTACATACTTCCTGTGCTACCAAAGTCAGACCCATCAGGCAGTAAAAGGCAGAACTCCCTTTCATTTGCTTTAAGAAAAAATTGCTAGAGTGTAGATACTTTCATAGCAAAATGCTGGGTGTATCTGCCCACTATCTCATTTTCCCCATTGCTAGTCAACTGTTTTTAATCATTTTTAACTATACATACTTTCCCCACCCCTACTGTAGGGAATGGCATTGTTAATGTGGGGCAGAAGGGCTAGTTGCTTGGCAATGCAGAAGCACCCCTTCATAGAAACTTTCTCTTTTCACTTTAACAAAAGAATTATCTCTACAGAGACAAAGGAGATTATCGCACAAGTATAAAAATTTGATTTACTTCTCCCAAATTCAAGTAAAATTTGGGCTGCATCCGGGTCCTATTTCATGGCTTTTGTCACCAAATCTACCATCCAAATGCAGCCTGAGTGCAGACCAGCTCACTGAACTTGCTTCATGGCCATTTTTCAAAAGTTGAATTTGGGAGAGGGAATTTGGGAATTTGGGAATTTGTGTTTTTATGCTTGTGCGATAATCTCCAAAGAAGTGCCTTCTTCCACCAAAATGAAAAAGGAAACCCTTTCCCACAGGAGCTCCTTATGAACCCAGTGATTTCTACCTGGCCAGCCCAAATATACTATAATAATAATTTCACACTTTCTGTGTAAACATCTACATGTCATTTTCCAGCTATACAATGGCAAAATATTCTGATTTATCTATTGCTTCTTAATGTGTAACAGAACAATTAAAAAATAACCTTTTAAAAGTATTCATTTAAAACAGTGATTCCCAAAGTGAATGGTACACCCCCCAAGGGGCAGTGGAAAGATCCAGGGGACAATGAGGGGAAAGATGGCAGAAGGGGGGCAGTGAGGGAAAAAGGGAATATAGGGTTGTTTTTTTCTGTCTGTGAAATGGTGCACAAGAAATACAATGGGAATTAACAGCCTTTAGGACCACGGTGGGAGTATGAGTTGCATGAAACTTATTTTCAGAGTCCCTTAAAACTACAATACCGCCTTGGCAATCATTTCATTTGGTGGTGTCTCCCACCCTTCGGTTGCCCATATGAGCTCACTCCCTTAACCATGTCTTTTACTGGTGATGGTGGTTGGGAAATGTGTGACGTACAAAATATTGCTTCTATAGCCCAAAGTGGGACGGACTGACTGACTGACTGGAACAAGGAGTGAGAGAATGTAGTGGTGGGGAAGAAATAGTGGCAAAAAGTGGCAAAAGGGAATCTTTTAAATTTGGGATCCTGCTTAAGCTTTGCAAGCTTTGCCAGGACTTGGCTGGTAGATTGGCTTTCTTTCATCAGACAGGATGAGAGAAGAGGCAGCAGAAGAAACAATGTTTGTATATGGGTGAGTGGGGGGGGTCACTTGCAGCTGTGTGAGGAAGACATATCTCTGGGGAAGGAGAGGGAGGAGTATCTGAGTTGATTCTTGGAAACAGTCCTTTGCCTTGGAGCAACTCCTATAGTTAAAATCTCTCCCTTTCCGTGTCCATGCCAGGCTCCAGTGCAGAGCATGTGGCCTCTATAAACCACACACACACACACACACACTGGCTGCACTCTTTTCCACCCCAACAAAAAAGCATTGAGAGTCTTTCCTTGTCAAGGAGACACTTCTCCTTTTGCACCTGGTCACCTTGGGAGCAACAACTGAGCAGCTGGCTCAGCAGTGACTGAGAGGTCACTTGCCCACACTGTCCTTTGCTGGAGGGGTGGCATGTGTAAGAGACTTCTCAGTTGTTGCTCCCAGCTTGACTGAGTACAAAAGGAGCAACAACCGAACAGCCAGTCAAGCAGTGACTGAGAAGCCTCTTACCTTTGCCAGCCTTTGCTGCATGGCCAGCACAGGAGAGAGGCTTCTAGGTCACTACTCAGGCAGCTGCTCGGATAATAATCCAAAGGTAGCAGTGGCGGAGATTAGTTGCTTGCAATAGAACTGTAGATCTAATATTTAAAAATATCAATGGGTGGGTGCCAGTGTTGTCGCCCAAGAGGAAAAGGAGTGGTAGTTGGAAAAAGTTGGCAACCACTGATTTAAAATAAACTAATCAACCCTACACAACCAAATCACAGGATGGACATGTCCAACCAATACACTTTATACCTGGAAGATTCAGCTGGTGTAAATTTCAGCATGACCCAATCCACACTTCCCAAACTAGTGCATGGACTGAAATTCACTTTATCTACCAGTTTTCGCAATTCTGACACTGCTCTCAGCTCAGAAATATGCATATATGTCAAAATATATTTTGAGAGAAAATACATTTTAAAGGCACGTTTTGTGAAAACATGTTTAGAAAAGTGTGTTCATATGGAATTTCTATTTGGAATATTGTTTTAGGTAAATTAAAATGAAACCTGGACAGAGTTGATTCAATGAGTGAATGAATGAGAACATGGAACATAAATAAATTGATCCCCCCCACACACACATACATAGAGCTTTGGTCTCAGCTAGGTAATTGCATGATGCCTTTTTAAAATGCATGTTGAAAAAACAACGTGGAACAGAAATAAACTGAATATTTTTCACACAGAGAGACACATACACACAACTCACAAAAATACATGCACTGCTTTGTTTTCATCCAGGTAACTGCATGAACCTTTTTTAAACTGGGCAATAAGATTAAATTATCATCCAGAATTTCTAAATGTAATTTCCTTATTTTCCATTTCCTCCAGTTTTGACATCCATAAAACAAAATATCACTAAATTATACTGTATCCTTGCAGGCATATTTAAACTTTTAAAGCATTGATTTTTTTTTCAGACTGCATAATTGTATATGATGCCTTTATTGGGGATAAACCTTCTAAATTATAGGCAGAAATATTAATCCTGACAAACACAAAATAATCTGCATTATCATTTCAGAAATAATATATCCCTCTTGAAACAAAAGAACTAAGGTGGTAGGCATGAAAAATGCAATGACAATAACCTAGAGCAACTTCAATTGAGACAACTGGTCTGATTTTAATCAAAACATTTATTAAACTCCAGAACACAGCACCTTTGTATATTGCGATGGGGAAAATTTTCATTACTTTGTCAATGCTATTTACAAGACTCTAGCTTCACAAGGGAACTAAGAATGATTGGTCTCTGTGCTTTGGGCCATCTTGCATTCTGCAAATGATGTGACTGTGAAATTCTGCTATGAATTGATCCTGTGAATGCACATGCCTTAAGAGGAAGAAACGCAAGTTATTCCTGCTATTTTCACAGCATCACTAGTCACCACTTGACATTACCATCTCTAGGAGGGCCACTGTGATATTATTCTAATGTACAATCACTCTACCATATAATGCATTAGATAAGTATGATACTGAATATTTGGACAGTTTCTGTTTAATCAGAACTAATGCATGCTATTGTACAAGTTGACATTAGCCTACAGACAACTGAGATGAAACAGGGGAAGAAATAATGCTCCTTTCTTTTCTAAAGGGCAAAGCAGTGGTAAATCTTCGAGGGTGTTCTGCTGATTTCACTTATTTGTTCCTGAGAGTTGTTCATATGCTGTTAAAATGCTGAGGGTCTTTGACTCTGATGTACTGGAGACCTGTGAGCTGAGTGGGCACTGAGGCTAATCCTGAAATGTCAGAGAGAGGTGTCCCTCTTGCTCATACTATGAGTTCCTGGATGCTTGGAATCAGCTATTCTGGAGAGGTGGGCATCAAAGCCATATCTCCTCAATACATGCTCCTCAATACATGAGGCTCTACCTGGGGTAGAATTATTGAGTTGGAAGAGACCATAAGAACCATCCAGTCCAACACCCTGCCATGCAGGAACATGCAGTCAAAGCATTCCCAACAGATGGCCATATAGCCTCTGCTTAAAAACCTTCAAAGAAGGAAACTCAGCCACACTCCGAGGCAATATGTACCACAGTTGAACAACTCTTGCTGTCAGGAAGTTCTTCCTAATGTTTATGTGGAGTTTCTTTTCCTGTAGCTTGTATACATTGCTCTACGTCATAGTCTCTGGGGCAGCAGAAAACAACCTTGCTTCTTCTTCAATATGACATCCTTTCAAATGTTTAAGCATGGCTGTCATGTCACCTTTGAAACATCTCCAAGCTAAACATAGCGAGCTTCCTAACTCTCACCAATTTGGTCGCCTTCCTCTGGACACATTCCAGCTTGTTAATAATCTTCTTGAATTATTGTGTCCTGAACTGAACATAGTATTCCAGGTGAGGTCTAACCAAAGCAGAATAGATTGATATTATTACTTTCCTAAATCTAGACACTATATTCTTATTAATGCAGTCTAGAATCACCTTGGCTTTTTCATCTGCCACTGCACACTACTGACTCATATTCAGCTTGAGGTCTGCAAAAGGCCAAAAGGCCCATGTTCCATCAGTCTTGCATCGTTCTGTTTGCAGGCCAATACCTCAGGGCCAAGATCAGGCCAGATCCTGGTGGAGTGGACCCAGATCCAGTGGATCTGCCCAATCCGAGTGTAAGCAGGGCTTTAACGCAGGTCAAAGTGAAAGTGCAGCAAACCCATACCTTAGTCTCCCATTGCTGTTACTGAAAAGACACCCCCATTGCCATATCTGATGTGGAAATTGGGTGCTTGTCCATGTGGGTGCAGCTAGGATCCCCATTTCCACATTGGATGGGAAACAGCAATGGGAGAGTAAAGTAAGGGGTGTGCAGCAGTACTGGGTCCATGGCACCCATCTGTCACTGTGCCAACCTGGGGACAGATTTGGGTTAACCCATCTTCTCAGCCCCTAAGATTCCTAGATCCCTTTCACATGTACTGTTCTCAAGCCAGGCATCGCCCATCCTATATCTTGCATTTTGTATTTTCTCCCTAGTGTAGTACCTTACATTTTTTCCTGTTGAAATTCATTTTGTTAGTTTTGTCCCAGTACTCCAATCTGTTAAGCCCATTTTGAATTCTGAACCTGTCCTCCAGGGTATTGGCCACCCCTTCTAATTTTGTATCATCTGCAAATCTGATAAGCATGCCCTCTATCCTATCATCCAAGTAGTATAATCTATCATGTATCCTATCATCCATTTAATATCTTTAATATTAAATAAAACTGGGCCCAGGACAGAACCACTAGTAACTTGTCTCCAGGATGAGGAGGAGCCAACACAATGTTCTGCTCTGTTTTCTGCTACCATTGGAATTCACTTGGTAAGGACATTGTAAATGGCCTTCTCAGTGGTGACATTTTCCACTTCTTTCTTTGAGCAATTTGTTCAGCCTTCCAGATTTCAGAAAATTTGTTTAAACTGTTCTGTTTGGAAGTGCAGTTTATGCTTTTTGATCCCCAAAGTTCTCATGATCTTGCAATACCTAGTAAGTTGTTTGAGTTCTCAATTGATTTTCTTTTCCAAATTGTAAGCTACTTGTGGGGTCCATTTGGGCCCAAAACAAGCATGTTAATATTAATATCAATAAAAGAACAGTTCTTGGGCATTAGAGCTTTCCAACATGCAAATGCTTCTCTTCCTATAACACAGAAGGACAAAAATAAAGTTTATATTCAAAGCTCATAACTTAGAAGGACACAGTGGCCAATTTGCATTTCACATGAGAAAATTTAGTATTGATCAGTCAAGAGCTTTTTGAGATTTACAAATTTACACAGTTATACAGCTCATTAATACAAAGGCCAGTGATTGAATGTAAATACAACTGTTTTTCTATGTTTCAGACCATTCATCAGCTTTACAGTAACTACACATTCCATTCAGGTTGTTCTTCAGCCAATCAGTATTTGATTACATATTAATATCCAACACAATATCTTCACACTGGAATGTCAGCATTCTCAACTAGTCTAATATTATAGGCAAGACTTCATAAACACAGCTGTTGCCGGCATGAGGTCAGAAGAAAATCTCTCTCCAGCAATTAATTTGAAGCTGAAAGAGGGGCAAGTCTCTTCCCTCACAGCTTAGAAAAGTTACTTTTTGAATATCAGTTCCCATAACCCTTCAGGCAGAATGGCCAGGGGACCAGGCTGTGCCCGAAGCAGTCCAGTACCAGTAGGAGAGCGGAGGCTCCATGTGCCTCTGTGCTCAGTTGGTGCTTGGGCATGACAGAGGGCACAGACCTCACATCTCCAGCTCAGAGCTGACGAGTGGGCAAAGGAATGTAGCTGTTTATTCTAATTCTGTGCTTGCCATGCTCAGACCTTCTGTCAGCTTTAAAGGTGAGACAATGTCCTTCTGCCTTCTCTCTCTAGGTCTGAGGTGGAGGTGAAAACAGTATTGTTATGGTTCTGCATTTGGACAGGAAATTACAGAACTAAAACATAAGCTGGAGTTGAATTTTGACATCCCTCAGACTGAAAGGAAACCTTTCGCTCATCTCACTTATTCACATCCTGGATACCACCCATTTCCTATTCTATTGTGAGAAAAATGAGTATTTTTAAAAAAAAAATATCTCATTAACACATATTATCACATAGTACGTAACACATAAACACAAACCACATAAAAAAGTTATTTTCCATCAGGAGTCCTACCTATATACATATATTCATAATTCTTTCCACTTAAACATACATTCTTTAATATAAAATGACTTCCTAATCTCAATTGGTTGGATATAATTACTATATTTTATATTTTTCACTTTTACTTGTGCAGTTAATCTATTAAGTCTCAATTTTATCATTATTGCTATTACTATTCATTTCTATCTAATATCCATTTATGCAATAAGATATTTTAAACCAGGGGTTGGCAACCTTTTTTGCCAACGGGCTGGGGGAGAGAAATGGCGCTGGGGGGCGGTCTGTGCATGCGTGCTTGCGCGCACGCGCACTTCGCTCCTGGGGAGCATGGGTACGTGTGCAGCCACCCCCTACATCATGCATGCATGCGCACGGTGGGGGTCCCCCAAGAGGGCTACCTCTGAGAGGCCCAGAGCCACTGCAGGTGCCCCCCAGGAGGCTTCCCTAGGCAGCGCCGGGCCACCGAGAGGCCCGGCGCCGCCGTGGGTGCCCCGCAAGAGGCTTCCCTCGGCAGCGATGGACCTCCGAGAGGCCCAGCGCTGCCGTGGGGGCCCCCCGAAGGCTTCCCTTGGCAGTGACAGGCTTCCTCTGGGGCACCATTTTGGCCGCACCACGGCTGCACACACCACAGCCGCATTTTGTTTTCCAAAATGGCAGCCGCGGCTTGTTTGCACATGCGCAGGAGTATTGCGCATGCGCAAATGAGTCGCGGCACCATTTTTGCAGACAAAATGGTGGCGGTGCACGCGGCAGTGGCGGCGGGGGTCCATGGGGGCTGGTCGGTGGGGCTCCGCAGGCTGGGTGCGGCCCATGGGCAGCAGGTTGCCAACCCCTGCTTTAAACCTTTACCATTTCCTCTTAATCCCTCTATTACTAAT
This sequence comes from Phrynosoma platyrhinos, assembly GCA_020142125.1. NCBI lineage: Eukaryota > Metazoa > Chordata > Lepidosauria > Squamata > Phrynosomatidae > Phrynosoma > Phrynosoma platyrhinos. The sequence goes on from CM034701.1 coordinate 104,886,324, forward strand.
GTTGTTGTAGTTGTGTTTTAAATAGTCTATCAGTTCTGACCATTCTTTCTTAAGTTTATCTATTGATCCATTTCTAATCATGAATGTTAGTTTCTCTGTTTCAATATAATCATACATTTTCAGTAACAATTCTGAAGTATTTGGTATTTTGACTTTCCAATTGTTTGCATAAGTAAGTCCAGTTGCAGTTATCATGCAGAAGAGGATTTTACCATACATTTTTTCAGAAATAAGAAAAATTATTGAACTTCAGGTTGGATAAAGTATTCAGGTACCACAATGGCATTTGCAACAAAATGATACAGGTAGTGATCTTGTAATAGACCACTCAAAATAAGAGAAGAAACATCATTTGAAAGAATGAAGATTTTATTCTTAGAAATAGCCCAGCATATTTCAGTCTGGAAATATTTTTATGGGGCTGTTTTAAAAAAAAAGGGGGGGGAGAATACATAGGCAACAAAAATTATAACAAGACACAAGTTACAAGTTACAAAACCCATTATATGTGCATATATGTTACATAAAATTCCATGCAAATTGACTCAATTTAAAAATTGCATATTAATAATAATATAATAATAAATTTTATTTATAACCTGCCCCTCTGGCATACAAAGTTAAAACAGGACAACAGTTATAACAATTCCATCCCCCCCTCAATCCCTAACCCACCCACCCCATAAAAATTAAAATACAAATTAAATCAATAATAATTTAAGACAGTGGAACAAACAGTGGAGGCAGGGACCAGTAGACATCCGAGCTCTATTTGGGGCGGGAGAGTTATTCCAGGAAGGCCTGTCGGAAACCAAGCAAACTTATAAAAATAAAAATTAATACTTCTAATACAATTTTAAAATCAACCTGCAGGGATTCTAAAAGGATTATCTTCTCCGCTTATGCCTGGCAAAATAATAGTTTACAATGTTAGAATCATGACATTATACTTTTCCAATTTTTTGAATGTGCATGAACACCCTTATCATAACACTTCTACAGTAAAATGGAAATTTAGGGGGTATGTAAAAACTTTTGTTTTTAAATAGATGGATGTACTCTAGATTTAAACCATGAGAGACTTAACACATCAAGTTTCAATATCCATTTCTTTTTAAAGTAGGGCCCTATCATTCTGGGTATCATTCAAGTGTAGATCCTTGAAAAAATGATTACATTCCAAAATATGGTCAACCAGAGAAGCACCTGATTGTCTGTTCATTATATTACTAAGATCTTCCCCTATACAGACTTTCAAGGCCCTAAACATTTTTCTTATACAAAATTTACTGCAGGGACACCTAATAACATAAACCACATATGGAGTGCTACAAGTTGAAAATTGTTTTAGGATATATGTATTTTCATTATGATCCACAAACTCAAGTTATCTTGAAAGCATATTTGCAGTAAGCGCACCATCTACATGGATGATGGTCTTTAGGGGCTGTTATTGATGGTAGAATGCTGGAATGGTATTGGTGTGTTCTGAGATAATTTCTTACAATTCCTTACAAATGTATGACTGTATGCCTGCAGGCATGTTTCCTGATATGACTATAACGTAAGATGTGTGGTGACTTACAAGAAATGTAAAATGAAGGATAAACTCGGCACTTAAATAATGAGAACTTTATGTTCTTTCCTAAGGGAAGTTGTTTCTGTATGTTTGTTCATTTTAATAAAATAGCCTGACAAATAATTAAACTGCCTGCTTATTGTGAAGTCAAAGGCTTTCATGGCCGGCATCCATAGTTTTTTGTGGGTTTTTCGGGCTGAGTGGCTATGTTCTAGAAGTTTCTTTCTGACATTTCACCAGCATCTGTGGCTGTCATCTTCAGAGAATGCTGGAATGGAAGAGAGTTGGTATATATATATATACTGTGAGACCCTGGGTAGGGTGGAGTGATTCCCATGTAAACTATGTATTGTTCTGTTGTTGATGGCATGATGGGAATGATTATATGCTTCAGGTACCAGGGCCCCACATCATGTAGGACTTTGCAAGCCAAAATCAGTACCTTTAATTCAGCCCACAAACTGACAGACAATGTTACCCAAAATGCTGGGATCTGAGGAGGACACCTACAAATTAATATGTTTTAGGGAAATTTAGTACTTAACTCAAAGGAGAGTTATAGTGCATCTGGAATAACAGGCAGCCAGGGTTAGCAGCCCAAATGTATACCATGTCTGAATCACACAGAACTCCAGAGGCAAATTCAAATAGGCTTCCATGTTTTTATTAGAGAAAATAATCAACATACACAAGCACACATACAGGAGATTATCACATGCAAAAAAAAACCCGACTTACCCCTCCCAATTATATGAAACCCTGCAGTTAGGTACTATTGCAGGGAAGATGCTGCCGATGCCACCACCCAACCACATCCCACCTAAAACCTGCCTACAAGCCACTCTCAGCTGGCCGATTTGCAAAGTTGGGAGCTTCCCGACTTTGCAAATCGGCCAGCTAAGCATGGCTTGTAGGCAGGTTTTAGGCAGGATGCAGTTGGGTGGCGCCATCAGAGGCATTTCCCTGTGATAATACGTGACTTCATCCTGTAATCAACTGTAAAACTGGAGGGGTAAGTCAGGGTTTTTTACATGTGATAAACTCCACACTCACACACACACAGAAGAGCAAGGGAAGCAAAAGAAGGAGAAGTTTAAGGCCTTGCTAATGGAGATACGTTATTGATGTGGATCTTGATTCCAATCAGTGGGAATCCAGAACAAAGATTCAATAGCCTCTGCAGTAAGGAGGAATTAGCCAGCGTATTGAAGAGCCTAGTCTAGTCAAATTAACAGAGTGCCTGCCTGCTTGCAAACTAGAACAAGACCAGAGAATGGCTGTTTTACTAGCTATACATATACCCAGAATTATGTCTTGGGGGCAGACACCAAGGCTTGAAAGGATTAGAAGCCTTGCTAAATGATTTCCCGGGGGGGGG
>CM034701.1:104910895-104922912 GCA_020142125.1 Phrynosoma platyrhinos
TATTATTATTATTATAGATGTTGCCCAGCCATCCTTACTATCAAAAAAAAAATCCTCCTATCATTCAGTTTTTAGGGTATGGAGAAAGTTATGCCTGCTGGGATTTTCTAAGTTCTTTGGTATCATTTTCCTTCACTTCATCTTTTACATCTTTTTTTCATGCCACTAAGTTTATCCTCAACTTATCCACAAATCATATCAAATTCCATAATTTTGGCCCCAAAACCTGCCCTCAACTTATATAGCAATCATGGACATCACAAGACAGTTGCTACTAACACAAACATCTAGAAACCTGAAGGGCTCTGTTGACAGACATTAGTGTACTTTGAGATGGGTAAATGAATAAGCCTGCAATGTCATGGGGCAGTGGGAAGTGGTGGATGCCATGTCAGTGGAGTAGTGATAGACTGAACTTTAAAAGAGCACTCCCAGGGGCTGGGCCTAGTTTGGGGATGGCTCCTCTAAACCTGGAGGAGATGCACTGACCCATTAACATGGAAGCCATCATCCACCACTTCTTATGAAAATGATTGGGCCTTATCCAGGCATTGTCTGAGTATGGGCCTGCTCCCTGTGTTTCTGTCACCGATTGACCTATTGTTGCTACTAAGCAGCTATTTAAGATTCTGGTTATTGTTATTGTCCGTTAGTAAGTGTCAGAACCATGCCTGCGTGCACGGATTCTGTCAGGTTTTTATTGTTGTTGGGTTAAGCATTTTAGTATTCTAATAGTTGTAGTTGATAGGGGATTGTGGGTATCTTAGTAATAGCAAATATGTTAGATGGTATGGGGGTTTGTAGTTTGAGGAAATACCTTCTACAGGTCCTCAAGTTGTGAATCCATGTTTAACAAATCTGATGAAATACTGATTTAACTGTAGGGCTTCTTTTTATCACATCATTGGATGCACTTTGTAGTTTGAGGAAATACCTTCTACAGGTCCTCAGGTTGTGAGTCTGTGTTTAACAAATCTGATGAAATACTAATTTAATTGTAGGGCTTCGTTCTAGACAATGGATTTTGTAGGATGTTCCAAGACCCTAAAGTTATGTGGGGTAGGTCATAAGACAGGGTTAAGGGAGAGGCTGGGAAGAGAGCATTATTGGAGCAGCAGCCCCAGTCACATAATTGTGAGAGGTGCAGTGATGGCTGCCTTGAAAGCGATATGTTGCCATTTTATTATTCCTAGTGTGACTGCTGCAAGATCGGGGCTCACACAGTAAAGTCCAAAGTTCAGTTTTCCCTGAACAGGGACATAGATCTCATATACTTCTCAGAAGCCTTAGGCATCTGGCATCTGCCTGGGAAAGCTGGGTGGAAGTGAAAGGAGCTGCCTTAGACAGTGGAGATTATCACACAGAGGCTTACCATCACTAAAACGTGACTAAATAATTCAAAAACCATGATGGTGTGATCACCAGTTGTGCTTGTTTCCCTTCATTAAATTTTCATAGAAGCATCCCGCTCCTCTCCCATCATCAAAGCATTCATGCAGCAGACATTTCTCCAATAACGGAAGTTCCTGTTATTGAGGAAATAGCTGCTGCGCAAACACTTTGATAACAGGAGAGGAGCAGGAAGCCTCCATGATGATTTAATCACAAGAAACAAGTGCAACTGGCGATCACACCATCACAGTTTTTGGATGATTTAGCCATGTTTTAGCAATGGTAAGCATCTGTGTAATAATCTCCAGTGTGATCAAGAGCCACTTGCAACATCCCTTGCATATTCAAGTTGAGATCAAAGCAAGATAGGGCAGTGCAGGTCCACAGGCACAGCAACATAAATGCTTGAATATTAGACATGGGATTCAGTATCATTCATAATCAGTACCTTCTTCAAAAGGCTGAGAGGGGGTGAACTATGAGAACCTCAAGATATCAAGCCTGGTCACTCAGCAGCCAGCAAAGAGGAGATTAAACTCTAGCTCAGAAAAAGGAGCTGTGCACAGAATCACTGGAACTACAGAACCCTGTCTTGCTGTCATTCAAGGCAGCAGTTCCCTTTAGGCCCTGGACTAAGAGAATGAAAACTGGAGATGGCTTTTGTCCTTTTAATGGTTGTGTAGAAGAGGGAATTTAGCATGTGTTGCTTGTTACCTGGCTGCATGACAAGCAACACTCTGGTAAACCTATATAGATGGCTGAACCGTATAAATGCACAGGCTTTATTCCCCAGCCCACAAAAGCTTGCTGTGGCCTCAGAACAAATGCATAAACACTTCCTTTTGGTGAGACCTTCACACACACACACACACACACACACAATGGGAAATGTAATTATTTGTACTGAAGGTCTTTTTTCAGCCAAGTGGCAACATCTGAGAAGGAATTACTCTCTTGCTTTCCCTCAGAGAAATGTCACCTATTGCTTACCATTTTCCTTTTCTTCACTTACACACTGTGTGTGACTTTTATTCTCTAGGTAGCTAGCTGTGTGGTTCCTTGTTTCTGTCCATACTTATGCTTTAAAACAGAAACACAGGAAACAGTGATTTAAAAATGGTCAGAATGATTCTAAACAGGCCTCGTTGCCTCTTTTTATTTTGAGGACTTCACTGCTGACAACACAAAGGCCTTTCTAGTGTTTTTGAAAATGTGCTGTCATCTGCTTTCACAATGTCCAGCCCATGCTAAGCAGTGGCCCTAAGTGGGCATTCTCAGTGTGAGTTGTCATTCTTTTGGCAGTCACAAGCCATTTGCTGTTTCATTTTGTCGTGTTGCATTGCTGCAGTAATGGAACCACCAGCTTTCTCAATATACTCTCTTGTCAAGGAGACATTCCCACAGCCATCAAACAAAAGAGGACTCTAGCTCTGAGCGACTCTGAAAATAAAAGCCACACAGTGAGGGTGAGTTAAAGAAAAAAGAATAGCAAGGAGTATAGCTGGCACAGTGACATTTGTCTCAGGAGTGAAAATAAATCCCATTAAGGAAGTGAACAGAGGCAAATAATATAACAAAGCATCAAACTGTGAAAAGACTTTTTGACTTAACCCAAACAGCATCACAGCAAACTCAACACACAAGAACTGGGTTTTTTTAATCCTAGCATCTTTCCAAAGGAAATACATTTTCAGCTAATAACTCTCCACCTCATTGCCAGTATAAGCCTGAAGTGCTTATCTGCAAAATCTGAAATATGTGTGCTCCCAAAAAATTTTTTGCAAGGTTGTCTCAGAGTACAGGTCAAAACTTGAACATCTTATTGGATTTTGGAGGGTGTGTAGGCATTAATAAACAGTAAGGGGCTTATAGGAAAAGCAAGCTGGTTTTGTAGGACAAAATCGAAACAGAATCAGATCCTGTGTACAATCATAAACCTCAGATCTGGTCCTATCATAAGGCCGAGAGAGGCAGCTGTCTCAGGTACCAGATGTTGGGTATCATGAACAGGCAGCTAATTATTAGCTATAGATACACCTTTGTTAATGAAGAAGATATGTTCCTGGGCATTTCCTCTTTATCAGAAACTTTGGTACCAGAAGCAGAAAGAATATGGAAAGAACAAGGATAGCTTCCTACACCACAAAAAAGAAGAACAGATCACTAAGAGTTTGCAAAATATTTATCCAAATCTATCAATATCCACATGTGAAATGAAACTAGGTCTTGAGTAAGCCTTGCAGAAATATAAACATTTTCAGCCTTCTAGAGGCCATTGAAAGCATCTTCCACAATTTATCCAGGGATAATTTTTCCTTCACTAGCCTCCACCTTTCTTATCATTTTCATTTTGATGGCTATTTTGCATTTCCTGCATTCAATAAAATATTTTGAAGGGAGCTACTATTTACTTTCCCCCTTTAGGTAGGTACAAACTGCTACAGCTAGAGTAAAACCCCACTTTTCTCCCCACCTTAAGCATCATTGTATTGTTTACTGCAGACTTGCTGCTTCGACTTGACACTGAAAAGCCCCATTCACATTACAAAAATAACCCAGTGTGAAACCAGGTTATTTTCGTGGTGTTCACACTTGCCCCAACTACATTTTGTGCATAACATAAATAAAATGCAGCTTTTTTCCAGTAAGTGTAAGCAAATTTTATACACCTGTCCCAAAAAGCTCACTCCCACTTTTCTCTCTTTTCACCCTTTCAGCTTTAACTTGTGTTATGTGGGATAGAATAACTGAGCCCAAGACAGGACAATCCGATGTTTATTACAAAAGGATTGAATCTTAAACCTGTGGCTTGAAAAAGCTGCACCTAATCCTAAATTGTATCCGTTCTATCTTGAGAAAAAATGCCTTGTGTACCCAGGCGACTCTTGTATTAAATATATCAAAGAAATGTAAGCCTCTGATACACAATTGTTCTTTTTCCTTTTAATATCAGATATTAAACACAAATCTGGTGGCTAAGCTGTCAAATACTCTGGACCACAGCCAAAAGAAGGAGTCTAGTCACTGCTTGGGTCAGCTAGTTCATCTCCATACACTAAAAAAATAAAAATTAAACCAACTAGACTTATCTCCTGTGAGATGGGCTAATGACATGTCTGGAATGTTCCAATGTAAAAAGCTATTACATCTATTTAAAAAAAACAAAAAGGAAGTCCTTTCATTTATAATCTGATTAACAGAGACATAATTATCAGATCTTATCATAAACCTCATAATCAGACCCGCAAACCAATGCAGCCCTTTTCCGCCTTTATTCAAGTGTCTTGTGTATAACATTGTGAAGCGGAGCCATCCTTTTTGATTTCTGACATGAGTAACATTGTTGCAGATTATGCATCTCAATAAGGTCACTCTGCTGATAGAGTAGGACAAGTTTTCTCATGCTTTTTGCTTCTCTAATTAAAATTCCAGGGTTTGAATAACTTATCATGCCTAGAGACAGAGATAAATGGATGAATAGATGGAGAGATCCATATACCACAGGCGTGGAATAACATTCTGTGCTAGCAGACAAGAGAAGGTAGAATTAATAACTATTCTTTGAATGATAACAATTCAAAAATGCCAGTAAAGCTGTGCTTCTGCACGCAAGCTCTCCCTTTTGTTTGTGCATCTGTGATTCAGAAGAGAAAAGTTAATTTTAAAAACTACTCAATGAGACATTTTAAAAGTTTACTCATAAGAGCCTATGGAATGCTAAGTAGCTGTTCTTTGTACAGGCAGCCAAAGTCACTGCAGCATTGTAACAGAGATGCATCTACCAAGCTTATGGTTTTGTTGCCTCCTCCTTCCTCTAAAATTAAGGGTTATCTTCCCCAGCCAAATGTTGGCAAAACTCACTCTCAAAGTTCGCACAGGCTGTGAATCACAGGAGTTCGTCTTATCTGAATTCTGATTCTACAAAATTTAAATAGGTGTGATGATGAGGTTTGTAACAAAACTAACTGTGGGTGTCTGTGTTTGTGTCTTCACAGATTTAACCTTAAGAACTGGTTTAATATTGAATACAAAAATTCAAGATTTGTTATCAATATAAAATGGCAATGCTGGCATGCTAGACTCCTGTTCTACTTCAAACATGGCAGCCATCTTTGAAGAGCAAGTTTACTGCCCCTCCCCTTTACTGCTGCCTGACCAGATCAGGAAATTCCCAATTAACTTTAACAAATCATTTATAGTGAACAATTAGATTCAATGTTTCAATCACTTCTCATACTCTAGCCATCTTTACAATAAACATGTAAAATAGGCACATGTTATTACCCCAGTGTTACAGACGATGCATGGGGGAGAGCAGAAATGAAAGTACAGAGGCATGACTAATACCACCCAGTTGAGCTGTACATGGACTGGCCAATCTGATTCAAGGCCTGTTTGGAGATTTGGATACAATACAATCTTAGGTTGATCTGCATCTGATCTGAACTGATCTGCATCCCAACTCCTGTCCTGTGCTCCAGTCTGTAAGTGTCCTAGCAGAGAGTTATAATTCAAGAATGTTCAAGTAGTCAATAAAGTCCAGCTCAGTCACAGATTATCCAACAAGATGGAAAGCAAATCAAAAACTTGGCCATCAGCCAGTCCAGGAGATATTATAACAAATCAACAATCTAGATATCAAAAACTAACAAGGCATAGATGAAGCCATCAAAGCAAAGCCAGCCCAAAGTCAAGGAAACATGAATTCCAGAGTACAGTCAGTCACCCAGATAAAATGGTTGTAAACAACAAAGACACTGGGGGCAGCTGGAAGATTTATGGACAGCTCCCTCAACAACACTAGGTGCCTAATTAATCAGCATCTCCCATTTAACAGTGGCTGGGATTGGCATTTATCTCTTTGTTGCTCAGCAAAGGATGGGGGCATGACTTCAGTATCTTCAGGATCTGTAGTCTCTGCTACATTCTGCTGGGGAGCAGGAATCCTTATTGCCTCAGCCTCTTGCTCCTAGGACACAGAGGGCCTTTGCAGACTGCCAGAAATAGTGCAAATTGAGTCCACTTTAAGGGTTAGGGTTAGGGAATCATGGGAACTGTATTTTATTGTGGCACCAGAGCTTTCTGACAGAGAAGGCTCAATGTCTAAGGGGGAAAAAACAATTCCCATGATTCTTTAGCACTAACCCAAACCCTTAAAATGGACTCAATTTGCACTATTTCTGGCAGTCTGCAAAGGCCCAGAGAGACCTTCATTGTCAGGATCAGCAGATTCCTAGCAACCCACTTCAGTCCACTGGAAGGAATTTGCTACAACCTATGAAAATGAGGCTGTTGACAACCTCCGAGAGGGCCTTCTCTGCCACTGCTCCCAGATTATGGAACAGCCTGCTGGATGAGATCCGTTTTATTACCACCCTGGACAGCTTCATAAAGGCTGTCAAGATGGATCTCTTCCGGCAGGCCTTTCCTGAATAATTATCCCGGCTCAAAGAGTGAGCTTTTTTTTCCCCTTCAGTGCTGCTGTTGATTGTGCTGTATTGTTGTTGATTCTTAGTTTTATACTTTGATTTAAGTAATGTTTTAAAATTGTTTAATATCTTTTCATGGGGAGAGTGGTTTGGGGACTAGATGTATTTACTGGTGTTTTTACTTTTGTAACCTGCCCCGATTGCGTCACAGAGGGGCGGGATAGAAATAAATTTTATTATTATTATTACTATTATCATTATTAAAAAGATTATTAACTGTGTGTCAACCTGCCAACAGGTAATAAATAATAATAATAATAATAATAATAATAATAATAATAATAATAATAATAATAATAATAATTTATATCCCACCCCTCTGCAGAGCAATCGGGGCAGCTTACAACATTAAAATTTACATTAAAATTTAAAATTTAAACCATTAAAATTTAAAAGGTAGCTTTAGAGGTTTTTGTGTTAGGCAGCTCTTTTTTGAAAGTGTTGTTGTTTTCACTGGAAATATTATTTTCAAAAATAGCTCCCAATTCATAGAGTTTTACCAATAAACAAAACTGTGTCTATGTGTCTTTCTGAATTAATCTAGAATGACCAAAAAGTACTGAGCGGCTATATTTTTTTATGAATAAGCAGACTCCAGACTAATGGTGGGGGAGAATATAGAATTGCCCAAGCACCACCAAAAAAAGCAGTGTAGTAGTGAAACTATGCTCTTAATAACAGTTCACATATCCACACTTTCCTTCACTTCCTAAAACACAGTCCCACCCAATAAAAAACAGGTGATTAACCAAAATGGCTAAATAAGAACATTAAAACCAAGAGCTATGATAAGCCTCTCCTGCCTGATAAATACATGTACACCTCCAGCTACATAGCAGTTAACTTAAATCTAAGAACAACTGTCCATCCCTCAGCACACCTCTTTCATGATCTGGTACTAACACAGTTAAATCTAGCAAATCATGTCCAGAGGCTTTCTGTTGCAAGAGATCTCACTTATTTTCCAGTAGTTTTGACAGGCACAGAGACAGAAAAAATATAAAATCAGCTCGGAAAGGAAATACCATATACTATGTATTTTTACTACAGAGTAGTCAGCTTAGAAACAAATAACCTTTTTGTTCTGTTCCCAGATATAACAACTAGCATTTATATTTCAGAAATAGCTTGACTCACAGTAGGAGAGATGAGGCATAATCCAGTATGTGGAGTTCTTTGTGAGAACCAGTGGAATAAACATGTTATGGTATTAGTAAAATGTGTTACTATTTTTCAACACCATTTCACACCCAGTTGCTTTCTCACTCAACCCTTTTAGTACTCCTGAGACACTGGTTTTCTGTGATTGCATGTAATATTAAAATTAAAGACAGTAGGAAAAGAAGTAGACCACATCAGAGATGGTTTGATTCAATGAAGGAAGCAACAGCCCACAGTCTGCAAGACCTGAGCTGGGCTGTTAATAACAGGGTCTCTTAGAGGTCTGCTGTTCATCAAGTCACTGTAAGTTGAAACTGGCTTGATAGCATATAACACAGCAACAACAACAATATGGAGATTCCACATGGTATACAATATAGTACTATATTGTCCAGCAATGTGGATAATATAACTGTGGCCAAGATATGGGCATAAGAGAGCCAATGGTTTGTGCAGCATTATGTTCTCACAGTGGCTACCCAGATGCCATGGGCAGCACACAAGCAAGACATAGGTACATCACCTTCCTGCCCATGTTCCCCATCAATCAATATACTGTATCTGATACCAGAAGGAATACCTATATCTATCATGACTGGCAACTAATGATACTCTTATCTTTTCTGTATTTGTCCATCACTTTTAAAATTTGTCCAAATAGGTATCCATCACTATATCATGCAATGGTAAAAGATGCTTCTACAAGTTTCCTTCAAAATAAGTCCCATTCAGCAAAGGTTCTTTGCAACATTTCTTAAGAGTTTTTTTATCAAGGTTCTGCTTGTTGCTTTTTATCAATCGTGGTTGGGAAAGTAGTGACAACAGTCTCTTAATAGCCTTTTGAATATCAATTTAGCTCTAAAATGAATGGGGAATGCATAGCTCATTGGTGGTACAAGGCCCACAACTCTTTTTTGTGGTCACATAGGTCCTTGACATGCCCCAAATGCCTCCACACACGCCTCACATTTTCAACCTACATCAGGTGGCAAAATCTCCCCAAAGAGTTATTTTTGGTGTAAGCACCCCCAATCTCAAACTCACTCAAATCCCCATTGCCAAAAATCAAGTACAAATTGATTTTTAAAAGCATAGAAAAATCAACTGTAGGTAGAATTTCTGTTACTTTTGAGACAGATTTTTAACTGAGAATCTAACAAGCTATTACAATGGTGAAAAGTGGCCCCTGCAGTTGCCCAGCCCTGCTCCAAAATGGAGGGGGGGGGGTACTGAGAGGAAATCAGAAATTAAATCTCCCCTAGAGCCAGAAACTGACAATGTGACAATTATGAGAACCTGTTTAAGGAATAGCTAGGAGACTACAGGGATTACTGGATGGGGCTTTTAAACCGTGAGTACACTGGGAAGGAAATGGCTTTGGTGATATTCATCACATGATAGATGCCCTGTGCCCAAACCATTCCTCTTCATTCACAGGAGAAGCCCATGAATGACCTGGCAATCATGCAAGTCTCAAGGCACAAAACTTTACTCCTGGAGCAGTTGTGCAATTGCCAGTCACATGGCATCACAGTGTTCCCCTGTCTCCTCTCCCACTCGCTATTATGAAACACCCTGGTTACCCTTTTTTTCTATTTATTCTCTTTCTTTCTTTCTTTTTTACTTCCATAGGGCAACAGAGTTCTAGAATTGTGGAATCTCCAGAAGGGAGAGAACAAAAAAAAATCTCTAAAGGCATGCTGGGTAGGGAATAAAGTGGGAATTTGGGGTTAAGGGAAGAGTAAGGAACAGATTACAATGGGAGCATCAGCCCCAGTCGCACAATTGATTGAAGTGTGATGATGGATAGTTGAAAAGTGGTATGTTGCCATTTTATTTTTCATAGCGTGACTGCTGTGAGAAGGGGGCTGGTGTGGTAAAGTCCTACAACAAAATCCCAAAGATATTAAAAAAAAACATACAGGAGAAGAAAAGCGAACATATTTTCCTGATGAAGAAGCCAGAGAAACTTCAAAAGCTTGCATGATGTATTTTGTGCATTTCAGTTGGTCAATAAAGATATCACTCTTTTGTGGATTTTGGGTTTTCTTGTATTTTGCTGCATGTCCAACACAGATATCCCTAAATATGTTAACTAGAGACTATGGACGTTATCACACCAGGGGTCTCAAAGCGGCAAGAAAAGTGGCATGGAATCAATCCAGAACCATACCGGAATAATGCTGCTTTCTTGTCTGATAATATGTTCCATTCCGGTATGGTTCTGGATTGATTCTGGTCGCGGCAGCTGTAATTCCTTTTTGAAAGAGGAATTACAAAGAGCTGGGATGATGCAGCAATGCACCAGGGATGATGCAGGGATGGGCGGGGTTTGCTGCGACGTCGTCTGATAATTTTGGCAAAGGATCCGGAATGATGCAGCGATGGTGCAGGGATGGGCGGGGTTTGCTGCGACGTCGTCTAATAACTTTGGCAAAGGATCCGGAATGATGCAGCGATGGTACAGGGATGGGGCTGCTTTAGACCCCGTGTGATAACGTCCTATATGTCAACCAGAATCCTCCAGCTACAATCAACATGAATCAAAAGGAAAGTGGGTGGGAGGAACAGGCTCATTGGTCCTGAAAAGCCTCAACTGCATTTTTCTTACTCCCTTTGGCCCGGCTGGTGTTTCAAATGCAGTTTCTTGATGGTAAATTAGATCTTCAAACAAACAAGCAAAACAGAGGACAACACAGAAAATACGAAAATTCAATGCAAGTATTCAGATTCTCTGTTAAAAGGTGACTGAACAAGAACAACTCTAGAGAAAGGGTCTAGTTTAAAAGCAAATGTTCTGCTTAGAATTGCTAGAACTCCTCCCAAATATGATACCAAAGCTTTTAGATTTTCTGATGTACTGAGAAAGAATATAGCCAAGATATGCCACAGTCTTTGCCTCTTGTCACCATCTTCCTTGCTCCTCTCCTGAAATGTTGTCCTGTAGCTGGCAATGGAAATATCAAAGATGTTGCTAAATATAGGCTGTTACTAAATTAAAGCTTTTAATATTTCAGATACAGTTTAAGTAATGCCAAGGTTTTTATAGTGAAGGGGAAGTTGCACAAGAAGAAACTGAGACCATGGAGTTGCAAAATATTTCTCTTATTTCCTATATGCTTTATTTATTTATTTTTATTAAATTTTATTCAATTTTAAAAATAAAAAATACAATTAAAATATATTATTTTGTCATTTTTACAATACTCTTAAACATAATTCAAACTTCTCTTTAGTTCTTTGAAAATAAGTGCATTTTTTAGATATTTTGCATTCACCATTTCTGTATCTCTTAATTTTGTTTATACATCTCAAACCCATTTTATTCAACAAGTTCTAAAATTTCTTTGCTGTTTTATTCCCATTTTCTGTTTAAATATTCTGTCACTGGAGCCCACTCTTCCTCAATCATTTCCACATTCTCATTATTTAGTATTCTTGTCAATCTATCCATTTCCTTCATTTCTGACAGTTTCAAAAGCCATTCATCTATCGATGGAGTTGTCTCATTTTTCCATTTGGAAGCTATTAGTATTCTTGCCGCTAAGATCATATAAAGTAATATTCTCCAGTATTTCCTTGTTATGTTCAATTCTAATTTGTGCGTCATGTTTAATAAATATAATTCTGGATACAATTCAAATCTACTTTTAAGTATGTCTTCAATCACAATATTTATTTTTTTCCAATATATTTTCATTTTGGGGCATCTCGACCAAACGTGGTACCAAGATCCTACATTGTGTTTACATTTCCAACATTCATTTGTTTGTAATTTATATATTTTTGCCATTCTAGCTGGGGTGAGATACCATCTTTGTTGCATTTTCCATTGGTTCTCTCTAAGATCTTGTGAACGGGTAAATTTTCTTGTCATCTTCCTTGCTTTCTCCCAATGCTCTACCATGATTACTCTACCAATGTCTCATGCCCATTTTATCATGTTGTCAGATATTATCTCTTTTTCTTGCTTTT
>CM034701.1:104923012-104938356 GCA_020142125.1 Phrynosoma platyrhinos
CTGTCTATTTCTTTCAATTCTTCTTCCACACCTTGTAGTTTATTATCAGTTTTGAATCTTTCTTTGATTTGAATGTATAATAACCAATGCATTTTTTCATCTAGTTGTCTAATCTCTGACAAAGCTTTCAATTCCAGTTGATTCCCGACCTTCTCTAATATCTTTCCTATATGCTTTAGAGAAAACCAATGTTCAGCATTCATAACTAGTCTCCAAGTGGGCCCATTGATTTCAGTTTTATTTCTGTGAATCCCTGCTGAAATGTTCTCTGAATAAGTGGACTTTGGTTTCATGTCAGACTTTTAAATTATGTTAGCAGCATCCTACAGACTGCATAGCATGAACAAACTTATATTCCCCTCATGCTTGAAGAGTGATTTCATTGTTTGAATCTTTGCATTAACTCTCTGTAAGACAACATTTTCTGCAGAATTGTTCTGTAGATTTTCTTTCTCCTTTTCACCCTCTCAGACCCAATATATAAATTCTTTCATCCCCAAAAAATTTGGCATTTAGTAATAACAACAGAGCCAGCATGGTGTAGTAGTTTGGGTGTTGGACTTTGACTCTGGAGACCAGGATTTGCATCCCTGGTCAGCCAAGGAAACCTACTGGGTGACCTTGGCAAGTCAAACTCTAAGCCTCAGAGGAAGGCAAAGACAAAACTTTGCTAAAAAAAACTCTTAACAAAAAAAAAAACCAAGGTAGGTTTCTCTTAGGGTCACCCTAAGTTGGAAACAACTCAAAGAGCACAAACAACAACCACACCACAAGGAAGGTGGCATTACAGGTGGATTGATTCAATCAAGGAAGGCACAGCCCAGAGTTTGCAGGACCTAAGCAGTGCTATTGATGACAAGGTGTCTTGGAGGTCTGTCATTCATAGGGTAAACTGTAAGTATAAAAGTCGACTTGATGGGAAATAACAAGTACATTTAATTTAAAGGTAAAGGTAAAAGTAGTCCCTTGGCATGAATGTCTAGTCATAACTGACTGTTGGGGGTGGTGCTCATTTCCATTACAAAGTCAAAGAGACAACGTTGTCCAAGGACTGCTCTAGTGGTCATGTGGCCAGCATGACTGCATCAAATGCTGTTTCCTTCCCACTGAGAAGTGGTACCTATCTATCTACTTGCATTTGCATGCTTTCAAACTTTGCAAGCTAAGTTGGCAGAAGCTGGGACTAGTGATAGTAGCCTCGAACTACCAACCTTCTGATACTCCAGTCATCAGAACTTGACATCTTAATCACTAAGCCACCACATCCCATACATTTAATTTGCCATGTGTTAAAATTAAGCTTTGTAGAAAAGTATCTTAAAGGTGGTTGGCCAGATGGCTAATTGGATGGATCTTACATTGGAAATGTCCTTACAAAATCCATGTACCCTCCCTCAAAACATTTTTACACACCATAGGAAAGAAGCATTACCAACTTCACAGCCCCTGCTGGATCTTGCAAAATTAGCAGAGAAACTAGCCCACACTTATATACCACACATCTCTACAATGTGCAGACTTAAAATTTTGAAGTAATAAAGGGGCATTGGGAACTAGAATCACATGGCTGTATTCATAAATGTGATGGGGTTACAAGTACATGTTTATTCTTATTTATCCCATAATTGTCTAGAACTTTCCCAATATTTGTCTATAACTCTAGTTCAGGTCTTTCTATACATAATGCCATGGTGTTCCCTGTTGGATAGTTTAACAGCACTATAGCCTATATTTCAAGGAGGGGTGTTGTAACTATATCCAGATGAGCATCCTGAAATACCTGCTGATTCCCACTGAATTCAACAGGACTTTGATGGATCCATCTTTCTGGATAGTAAGAACCTAGTGGTGTGCCATTAATATCTCCAGAGTCAGATTTCATAATGTAATCAGTGACAGCAATTATTTCATTATCTTATAAAGATACATCTTTTTCCAGGAACAAAATACTCTGAGCACTTCAGAGCCAGGTGAAAATGATGATGTACTGTGCTGCAAACTGATCATTTGGAAAGATTTACTCCCTCATTTCTCCCTTTTAGACGCACACACAGCAGGATCATATTCTTCTTTCATGGATTCTTCTTTCCTAGAAATGTTTAATTGGGATTTAGGGGGGTTGCAGACTGCCAGAAATAGTGCAAATTGAGTCCACTTTTAGGGTTAGGGTTAGGGTTAGTGCTAGGGGATGATGGGAACTGTATTTTATTGTGGCACCAGAGCTCTCTGATAGAGAAGGCTCAATGTCTCAGAAAAAAAAAAAAAACAATTCCCATGATTCCCTAGCACTAACCCTAACCCTAAAAGTGGACTCAATTTGCACTATTTCTGGCAGTCTGCAACCCCCCTTAGTAGACAAACATGTAATAGAAAAATGAGGCTATCTCCAAATTACATTTAGAAAACAAATAGAAGCAAATAGAAGAAGCAGCTGATCACATATGCAGTAGAGCGAGATGAGAATGAGGTAATAGAATTGTGCATTATCCTAACAGGTATATGACTTCACACTGTTGCCAAGAAATGGTAAACAAATTTCCTGTAACTAGAAAACAAGAAGTGGAATAAGCTGAAGGTTCTCCCTTATATGATAGATATTTACATTAAAAAATTGTCTTTTACACCTTTCTCCCAGAGTAGAACTTAAGGTGGCTCCCAAAAATAATCATATTTTAACGAACTTAATAATAAAAATAAATTTCTTAAAAGAGTTACAAATCACCACATTAAAATTTTTAATATAATTTAAAAGACATGGAAAAGTTTTTAAAAAAAATAAAATAAAACACACATCTCAATAAGAAGCTTCCCTGCTTACACATTAAAAGCCAACAAAAAGGTTTTTACCTCCCACTGAAATAAAAGAGGGCAATGTAACTTCCCATAAAAGGGCATTCCAGAGGTTGGGAGCAGCCACTGAGAAGTCTCTTTCTTGTGTCCTCACCAAATAAGCCTGTGATGGTGGCGGGATCAAGAGAAAGCCTTCCCCTTTAGATATCAAAACTCTGGCAGATTCATATGGGGAGATACAGCCTTCCAGATAATCTGGACACAGAAACAAGCATTGAGAATTGCAGTGGCAGCAGTGATGTTTGGGAGTACATTGGTTGCTAGTTTGCACGTATCTGGAAACTATAGCTAATTGCAGCTTATGGTATGTGCCAACTATTGGATCTGATATCAGTGGGGTGTTTAATCAACCCTAAGATGTAGTGTGAATTTTAAAGGAAATGTGCAAAATGCTAAACATATTTTGTAGAAATGGTTCAGATAACACCTTTAAAATTTGTTCTAAAATCTAGAACAATTTCATCAACTCACTGATATTTATAGCCACTAGCTACTACTGAGTGGCAGGTACACCTCATTCTTTTTGTTGTTGTGTGCCTTCATGTCATTTCAAACTTAGAGGGGTTTTTTCTCAGCAATATTTTTTCAGAGGAATTTTTCCATTTCCTTTCTCTTAGGCTTAGGGGCATTGCAGACCGGCATAAGGGCCGGCCTGGGGGTAGAGTTGGACGGAAAGGACACAGAAGAGCCATGGCACTGGCTCTTAGGGTGGCCTTTTGCTACCCCTAAAAGGAGTGGCATTTTGCCACTTTTTTAGGGGTGGCAAAAAGAAAGATTGGGGCCATGGCATACAGTTGCTGCAGCTCCAATCTGCCACTTCCCAGGGCAGTTCTCTGCTGCCCCAAACAGGCTGTCTGCATCAGCCCTTAGAGCAGGGGTAGGCAACCTCTTTGAGCCGGGGGCCAGGTTGCTGTCTCTCAGACAATTGGGGGGCCGAAACACCAAAAGTAAATAAATAAATAAATAAATAAATTTTAATATTTTTAAAAAATATGCATGCACACTGTCTCAGCCCCAGAAAAGCCATGGCAAAACCCCTGTGGAGATTTTGCCAAGAAAACCCCAAGAACAAGTAATAACAACAATAATCAATAACATCATGGTGGGCAGCGGGGGCGGGGGTAGCAGGGGGCGGCAGCGGCAGTGGCAGGACCGGCCTGGGACCAATCCAAAGGCCTCGGGGGGCGCATCCAGCCCCTGGGCCTTAGGTTGCCTACCCCTGCCTTAGAGAGTGTGACTCACCCAGGATCATCCAGTGGGTCTCCATTAATATATGGGGATTTGAACCCTGGTTTCTCGAATCATTACATTGGCTTTCCTGCAACTCATTCCAACACATCTGAATTCTCCCACTTAATGAGCCATGGAAATTAAAGTGGTGTCAAATTATTATTTCTGCAGTGTAGATGCAGCCTAGAGCTCAGGAAATGCATCTGATCAAATTTCATGCCTATTAATTGAATCTTATCCCTCCTCTCTTCCACACATTCTCTCCCCATTCTTTTTAAGAGAATGAGTGCTTTGTGTCTATTTGATACTGTGGAGAGGAAATATAAATATATATATATTTTTGTTACTAATGTTAATGATTTCCTCCATGGGTTTTTTTAGTGTTTTTTGTTTTGTTTTGTTTTGTTTTTGCCTGCTCCACATAAACTAGCAAAACCAAAGTTCAGAAGATTATTGTGCCATTTGTTACAAATAGTTTTAAAAAATAAAAGTAAATTCTGTTTGTAATAATTGTTTGAATACACAATATTTTAATATACCAATTGTGATAATGTTATGGCAAAACAAATTGTACATAGGATATATACATTTGCTGGAGTGTTATACTTAAATTCAAATTGTGAATTAAGCACTGAAGAGAACAAGCCATGATACAAATATTTGATATATGTATACTGGATTCTGTAATGAATATTCAGCACAGGTTTGAAGAAAAACAGTCATTTATGTCATCTGATTCAGTGAGACCATCATCCTGTCCCTGGTGCCCATACAACCTAAAATGTGCTGAATATCTTGAAGAAATTATACTGTCATAATGAGACTCATTTTACAGGTTGCCTAAGCAGTGAGCATGCAAACTACTCCTCTGTTAGACTTTTGACCCACACATTCTACTGAGTGTAATTATGTCTTGTGATTGTGCTTGAGAATAATTCTTTTTTGTTTGGAAAAAAAATACTACCTGGAACAAATCAATTTTAAGGGGTTTCTGTGTTTCAGTTATTACAGAACCTGTTCCCACCCTGTCCATTATGGAAGCAATATTACATTTTTATATCGAATAGGGGAAAGCAACAGAAATAGAAACATAGCTGAGACTTTACTGTGGTAAGGGTAGCCGAGATGAAAACAGCTGGGAGAGTAAAACAAAGATGTTGTTCAAGTACCATGTTGTAGAGCAGGCCTACACGACTTGGCAGTAGGTAGGGGCCAGAATTAAAATAGGTTAAGCTTCTTTGGGCTGCAGATAGGTTTTAATTAAACATTAATTGATTTATAATATAAATTAGAATTAATTAATAATATTAATTATAATTAATTAATATTAATTCCATCCTCCTCCTCTGCCCAGTCCTTTCCACAGGAGAAAGGTGAATGGCAGAGGAGATTTGCCTGTCCATCTCCTCCTCTGCCTGGACTTCTCAGGAGAAGGCTGAGCGATGGAGGAGCCTTGAGAGGTGAGCGTTTCCCCCTCTTCCTCCTCTACTGCCCAGTCTTCTCAGAAGAAACCTGGGCAAAGGAAGAGCCTTACAGATTTACATTTCCAAAGAAGAAGAAGAAGAAGAAAGCTGAGCAGCAGGAGGAGCCTTGAGGAACAAACATTTGTGACTCCTCCCATCCTTTTCCTCAAGAGAAAGCCAAAAAGTGGAAGAGCTTTCACCTGTCCTCCTCCCCATCCTCTGCCTGTTCTTCTCTTCAGGAAAAAGCCAGGAGGTAGAGAGTCTTCTAGGGTGAGTATTCACCCTTCCTTCTCATGGCACTTTCCTCTGGAGGAGATCAAGCAGTGGAGTAGCCTTGAAATTGTTCCACATTGTTGCGGACCACTCAAAATGCTTTGGCAGGCTGCATGTGGCCCCCAGGCCATATGTTGTGCAGACCTGTTGTAGAGGTTGGTGCTTTGGAACAGGTTAAGACATACTGTCTTCTGTTATTCAGCATAAGTCAAGAGGAAGCTCTAAAGTAGAGGTGAAAACCCTGCAGCCCATCCCCCCCAGATGTTGCAGTTCCCAGCGTTCCTCACCATTGGTTAGGGCTGACAGGATTTATAGTCAAAGAACCGCTGGAGAATGACATGACTCCCACATTTCTCTAAAACAAAAAACATACAATTCTCCATCTGTCTAACCATTCAGGAAAAGTGTAGGAAAACAGATCATGTTTTGTAAAGTCTGAGTACTTCAGGAATACGGCCTTGTTTGTCTGACAATCTGAGTCTGTGCTGTATTCCATGTTTATACCTTTGTTTGCCCCACTGATAATAATCCCAAGACATTTGACTATTTACTGCTACAAACTTACCAGAGAAAATGAACCTAATTTAGGGACTATGCAGACAGGTGGCTCTGGGCTGTCCCTGCTAGCGGTGGATCAGGGTCGCAGCAACCCCACGCAGCAGCCCCAATTCTTCCTTTTGCCGCCCCAAGAGCTGGTGCCATGGCTCTTCCACACCCATTCAGCACAGCGTGTCTGCACGCGGCACCGGGAGGGTGTCCTGACACTGCGCACCATGCAAACAGCTGCTCAGCATCAGAACGGTATTGGGATACGGTTGGGGCAGGTGGCAGGTGGCTGTCCCGCCCCAACTCCAGCCCCAGGTTGGCCCTTTAGGCCAGTCTGCAACACCCCTTAGATCCTCAGCTTGGACTTTTTGGACTACAACTCTTAGAATCCCTTAACAAATATCCATGCTAGTAATTCAAAGATATAGCCGTGTTAATGTGAAGAAGCAGTATGTAAAGAGATCTTGTATCACCTTTGAGACTAACTGAAACAAAGAAGTCGGCAGCATGAACTTTTGTAAACTAAAGTCTACTTCCTCAGATGCATTTGGTAGAGTGTAGGCCAGGGACAAACATATATATGCCATTGGTATGTGAGAATAGCAATTCAAAATCAAAATCCTTTGTGTATGGAAATGAGTGCTAGCTATTGTTTGAGAAGCAATAGTCCAAAAAATAAATATTCCAGCTTCTTATCAGATGTAGCACAATCCTTATGTTCTTAAATGAAATGAGGACTAATTAACCCACAACACAATACATGGGAAGAAAAGGATGTATATCAGAGAATGTTCAGATATAGAAACAGCTATAAAGGATATAGCTAGAAAGGATATGTTCAAGAGTAGCAATATATATATATATATATATATATATATATATATTAATGTTAGTCTGGAATATCAGTATGAAAAGGGATCTTTTAGCACCTTTGAAACTAATTGAGCAAAAGAAGTTGTAGCCTAAGTTTTTGTAGACCAAGTCCATGAACTTAAGCTACAACCTCTTTTACTCAGTTAGGGGCAAAACAGATGGCATCAGCGGGGTGGCATCAAGCCTCCTCTGCCATGCCGGGTTGGGGCCACAGCAACCACACACTACCGTGGCCCCACTCCAGCTGTTTGCTGGCACAAAAAGAAGCAGCAAATTGCTCCTCCTTTTTGAGCCAGCAAAAAGCTGGCTTTTCCAAACCACCATAGCTTTGCAGCATTCCTCTGACATGCAGTGTCTAAACACCACACCACTGGAGTACCGCAAAGCTGGCCACTGTGTGGTCAATAGGGCAGTGTGATGCCAGCTTCCTGGCATCTTGGGGCCATGCATCATGCATACACCCACGCCCCCAAGCCCCCAGGAAGCTGGCGTATTGTGCCAGTCTGTTCCAACCCTTAGTCTCAAAGGTGCTACAAAATCCCTTTACATATGTAAAACCAATACTGATCTACTGAGAAAAGCTAAAGAGTTTCATCTGTTTGTGATAATGCAATTGTTATTATTCTAAAGGCCAAAAGAACAACTAATAGAATTATTCTTTACTAGACTGTATGGACAGTGAATACAAAGAGAATGAGGAATGTGCTTGTGAGAGCAATGAACTGAGGATCTGAATATCTGGTCTTAGGCCAAAATCACACACTACATTGATGCACATCTTCCACTTCTCTCCTTTCCCTCTGTTGCCCTTTGTGCCTTGCAAATATATTCCAAATGGATCTTGGAATAAAATGAAATACCTCAAATCCCAAATAGTTCTTTGTGGGGAGCCTATGTGACATCAAAATCACCTGGAAAATATGGTAGCAGAACCCAAAATTAAAGCTGTTCACTGACAACTGTTTGGCAACCTGGAGAGCTGCCACTGTTTGAGTAATACATTTCTCTCCCTTCCCATTCTCTATGTAAATTGGTTTTGAATATATTGAAAGGTTTATGTCTATTTGTCTGGGGTGTGGTTAACTTAGAATTCTTTCACATCCCCCAGATATAACATTATGATTCCACTTGGAATCCTGTAGAGCTCTCTGGCTGAGAATTCTAAGCAGCCTTTCCTAAACTATAATCCCAGGATTCCATAGAATGTTGCTATGATAGTTAAAGTTGAATGATAATGCTATAATTGGGTACTGTGAAATTGCTGTGAGTTGCAAGATGGGTTATTGTAACCCACATCAAAGGTCTAGTGAACAAAAAGGCTGTTACAGCTGTGCACACCACTTCTGAATGGTGAGAAGTTCCAAGGACCTCAGTCCTCATTCAAGGTCAATTTCTATAGAAAAAAAGGCATGGGAGCCTTGTGGTATTTCTGTTATAACGTGAGCATAAGATGAAGGTTCACAGCATTAACCCCACAACAGATTCTTTTTCCTGGCTGGATTTCTAGGAGAAACAGCACCAAGGGACTCTCTGCAGAGACCCAGTCCTCACCTCCTTTTTCAGTTTTCACAATAGGGAACTCATACACATACAGCCCTGATTCAATCCCTACCCTTATTTTGTAGAGAGAAGGGCAAATCATCTCACACCAGCATGTATGCCTTCTTAGGCATCCTACTTACAACTGAGACACATCATCTGAACACTGCCAAATGTTTGGTGTTACCTCAAACTCCTTGAGTGATAGGTCCACTAAGAGAGTCAAGAAATCAGAAATGGAAGAAATCCTGTGAGGTCATCCTGATCAATCTACAAATCTGTAACAATATAAAACAGGAGTGGATCAGTGTAAAAACATTTCATATGTCACAGCAGTACCCTACCATCTGAATAACTTTTTTTAAAATGCTTTTCTGTGAACACTGTATTCTTCTTCTTTTTTTTTTAGTACAACCATTTTTTAAAAAAAAAAAAGTTTTGTTTTTAAAATGTTGTTGAACTACACCTTCAACTACACCTGGCTAAAACCAATTGTAGTCCAACAACATATGGAAGGCCACAAACTGCCTGCCCTGGATTAGATCAACCTGGTCCAATTTCATTATTCCATTGCTGGAGAGCATGCTTACAACTGGAGTTTAGGGAAATTAAGTAGACAGTCTTCTTCTCCCCCCCACACACATTATTTTTATATCATTAAGACCTAAAGGTAAAAGGTATCCCTTTGACATGAATGTCTAGGGAGTGGTGCTCATTTCTGTTACCTACCCAAGGTAACATTGTCCAAAGATGACTCTGGTGGTCATGTGGCCAGCATGATTACACAGAACATTGTTATCTTCCCACCAAAGTAGTACCTATTTATCTACTTGCATTTGCATGCTTTCAACTGCTAGGTTGGCAGAAGTTGGGACTAGTGATGGGAGCTCAATCTGTCCTGTAGCACTTGGACCTTGAACTGCCAACCTTCTGATCATCAGAATTGGTGTCTTAACCACTTAGCCACTGCATCCTACTGGGCCTTAATCCAGCATCACTCATTTGATGAAAGGATGTCACTCCTGTTTATCAACAGCAGTAACCATCTGTACACAGAATCCGTTTTTCAGAACTCTTGCAAGTTTTAAGATGCAAACTTTTTTCCATGTTGCTTTCTTTTATGATTTTTCTTTAGATCCTAATTATAACCTACAAAAAAGCAGCCTGATTTCTCTTTCTTAATACCACATCAGAACAGATCTTGTGATGGACACTGAATGACAGTGAGCCAGTAGAGTAATTCTGTTTTCTTTCTGCTCTGCTGAACTGTTATGAGGCCCAGTAGGCAGCTGATTGAAACTTCATCCTGGGAATGGGGGGGGGGGGGGTTTGCCAAAAAAAGAATTTTTGTTCTCATAGTCAATCAAGAAAATGTAATACCATTGGGTATCTTGATCACAACTGTACCAATGAGATATAATCAAGGAAGCTTGATATTCTTTCTCTCTCTTCCTCTCATACTCATTGCCAACTGTATCACTTGCATCTGTAAGATACTGTACAGTATGAAACATTGGACTAGGAGCTCAGATAAGACTTTTGGATGAGGAAAAATTATGTTTCATTGTTTCTACGTTATATAGACATAAGTTTTCCTCACTCAAAAGTCTTATTACTTTTTAATAAACATAATTTTCTTGGAATTCTGATTACATCATTGGATTCTGGAAAAGTAGGGAGTTCCTCTGTTGCATGATATCATTGCAGAGGCCTTCCAAATGCAGGTTTTGATAAGATGGGAGAGACAGAAGATAAATTCAATTGCTTTTCTCAATTAGAACAGATTCTGCTGAGGCATTGGGATTTACATTTATGTTGGTTTTTATTCAGCAATTGATCCAATCAGTCTACTCTAGTTCAGGTTAGCAACTGGATCCTGCATCACCCTAGTGGAATGTAAAGCTCCACCAGATGTAGGCTTCCTTTCCCTCTCCCTGTATGTACAACTGACTTTTCTGCTGCTGGAGTGCCCCCTGTGGCCATTTAGTGACTGGAACAGAGTGGGAATAACCACTCAGTGGCTGGCTGTGTTCCTGCTGCCAGATGCACAATACAAAATGTCAACTTCCCGGATCTCTGGGAGATACAGAAGGATACCTTCACCTTCTTAATGTGATGCAGCCAACATCCAGTTACCTCCACCACCCCAATCAATAGAAATATACATTGCAAGACTGTGGGCTCAATGCACAAATTCTAGCTTATGAAAGGGAATATTTTCAGTTGTTTGTATTTGCAGCAGGATTGATCTCTGCTCAAAGTACCAGAGAAAGATGGATGGATCAGAAGCATCCTATGGGAGCTTCTATAGAGTAATCAAAATAAATTATTTTCAAAATCCAGGCATTGTCAGTAATGGTTTGCCAGATGTTATAGTGGGGGAAAAATGAGGCAACACAGGTCTTGGGGATAGTACTTTAAAATCTGAGTGGTCAAGCAACTTTGGGATGTCATTATCCAGATATTTTATTAGTGGAAGATGCAGGCAATCTTTGTACAGGGATTTTCCGTAAGTGGAAATCATACACTCCTGTTGTCTCACAACAATTGCATTGTTGAATCAAATGGGAAAATACCAATTTGAAAGTAATCAATATCACACTTCTCTGCAATTGTGCTATATTGTTGCTTTGGTCATCCATGGTCCCATGCTCATTCTTCCACATCACTTCACTAAATCCACCTTTCTCCCCATGCATGCCCTACCCAGTACATGTGTGTCTTACAATTTTTTTTATTTTTCCCACAATTGCATCATTATGGCAAAATGATTTTAAAAAATTAAAAGAAAATAAAACAGGAAAGGAAAATGAAGTAAAAGCACCTCCAGCCTGCTTGGGAATATTGGGGGGGGGGGGAGAAGGGAAGGGAGGAGGGGAGGAAAATCATACCCACTCATACTACGTGACTGCCAGGATCTTGAAACTGCAGCAGAAGAGGCCTATGTAGTTGCAGCAGCGATATTGGGAGCCAACTGATGGGTTTTTCCCATCAATGAAAAGGTGCTCTACACCAGCAATTGAAATACAAAGCAGCAGTAGCAGAGACACAGTGGCATGTGGTAAGTACCAACCAATGACACTATTATCCTGCTGTGATTGTGATTTACCAGTCTTCTGTGATCAAGTCTAAAGAATTAGATGGAGTCTCTAAAGAACAAAGTAGGAGGTGATAACAATGATACAAAAATATGTGTCAAATTGACTTCTGTTGATAAAGAGATAATAGAGAGAAGGAAGACCTACAGAAACAGGGGGGAACCAAGGAATCAAAATCAAATATATATATTTAAAAAAATGGAGACAGTATTTTGAAAATCACCATAGTGTAACCAAAACACTACAATCAAAGTATTTATGTGGCTCCTTATTTAAATAGTTCTGGAGCTAATTGGTAGGAAAGTACCCATGCAAAAATAGAGCATTCACTGTTTGATAAATAAACTAATACTATAAGAGTCTTTTACCAGAGAGAATGATAAAGAAAGAAAAAATATTAACAAATACTCTAATAATCTGAAAAATTATGGCAATGCTGGATAAAAAACCTGGGTCAATGTATAAGTACATAAGTACATGTATATGTATATGTAAGTACTGTATGGAACCATCCCCTTCTTTGAGTAGAGTGGTAAAAGGCAAGAACTTAGGGCCTCTACAGTTGAGTGGCACAGAGCCACCCGGGTCATGCCACGGCCCTGATCCTCCCTTTTGCTGCCCCAAAAAGAGCAGCAAAATCCTTTTAGGGGTGGCAAAAGGCTGCCCTAAGAGCCAGCACCGCTGTGCCGGGAGGGTGTCATGATGCCTCATGCCATTCGTAATGGCATGTGGCATCAGGATGACGTCAGCATGGGTTTGGGGCAGCCAACATGTGGCTGCCTCACCCCAAGTCTACCCCCAGGTCAGCCCTTTGGGCTGGTCTGCAGAGGCCCTTACACTCTCCTGCAAGCACTTAAAAGAAGTACCAACCACCCTACTCTCTCATCCATCAATCCATCTAATCACAAACAGTTATGCCAGCCAGAATTTTATAAGTCCTTTGGCATTGTTTTTATTTCCTTCATCCTTTGTTACAGGCCCCTAAGTTTTACCCTCGACTTATCCAAGAGTCATATCAGAACCCATAATTTTGGCTCCAAAACCTTCCCATGACTTATACACGAGGTCGACTTATAGTCGAGTATATACGGGGGTTTTTTTGTTCAATCAGTGGTGGCAATTCTTCTTGTTGTTGATTTGTTTCATTGTATTAGTTGGCTTTCATTATTGCAAACTGCTTTGGGATTTTTTCTTATAAAAATGAACAGTCACATAGTCATACTCTTAAAAAAATAACAAATAAATAAAGGACTTCTATCCCCACACACACACATTTCCTCAGATTTTTAAAGCCTTATGACAGTACTTCTCAAACACTGTGTGGGACCCCTGAAGGAGGGCATGAGAGTTGCTGGGGGGGAGGGAGACTTGAAGGCCCTGATTCCTCCTCCTCCTCCTCTTCCCAAACTTTTTAGTGTAAAATTTACCCATGCATTGAGTTAAATATTGAATTTACTTAAATAAAACTATTATAATTTGAACATTGTTATTTCCTGATATAATCTTAAAATATGAATTTTCATGAATATGCCAATGAAAATATGGACACTAAATACTGGGTGACCTTGGGCAATTCACACACACTCAGCCTGAGGGGAAGCAATGGCAAACTTGCTCTGAAGAAATCTTGTCCCAAAAAAAAAACATGGCCTTAGGGTCGCAATAAGTCAGAAATGACTTGAAGGCACACAACACACACACACACACAAATATACCACATTGAGTAAAGGGGCAATGTCAGCATGTAGATGTAAAGGGCAGTCCCAAGGGTAAAAAAGTTTGAATATCACTGCTTTGTTCTGCCCAAAATTTCTCTTAGAATACAAACATGTTGCATCAGTCTTTAGAACTACAATGGTTGCCACAAGGAGTGGTAAGAAGGGGTTGCATTTATTTAAAAAATGAGAGAAGGAATCATGCTGATTTCCCCATAAAATGCTCAGCAGGTTCACCAGTAGAGACTGATGTAGAAGCAACTATGAAGTCCCAGTGGAACTGATTAAATTGGATGTTTGCACAGTGCCTCAGTACTCAATAGCTTGCCATGGCAGTTTTATTTCACCTCACCAGGATGTTGTACACATATAGGAAGCCATTTTCACATACCAGCATGACCAAAGAATATATATATTCTTCCCATAACTGACTCTTCACCACCTGGTAACAGGTGTGCTAAAACATAGTTTATCAAATATATCAGCTGCCTGACAGATTAATGGGTTTTTAGCATCAGAAGAGCCAGGTCCTGCCAATGTCAATGAACTTGGGTCTCCATTAGCAACAACAGCAGTAAGTGTTAAATCAAATGAGAGTGCTGAGCTTGCCAAAAGATCTCTTTTCCTCCCTTTTTCCTCCAGTGCCTGAGCACTGAGATAGGCAAAAGGTCTCATAATCCTATTCCAGGAAATAATGTGAAAGAACTGTAAAAATACTGGAAGCCAGGACTGAGATGTCCAGAAATGATATTAAAAAATCCTTATATTCATCAAGGGAAACAAAGAAAGATCTCTTTCTTCAGAAGAGATCTTACTATAACCTCCATTACAAAACAAACCCCACTTTGAAAAAGACATCAGTTCTTTTCAAAGCTGGATTTCACACAAGACATTTTATTGCCTGAGGCAAAGGCCAAAGTGGTGCACTCCTAGTGTTTCCAGGTTTTCTGGAAATAAATACAGGATGTGTGAGGCAAGGCTATATAAGGCCACCTCAACTTGCACAAGAGATGGGCCTCTTGTGACAACCCAGGGCTTCCATGAGATTTCAAATTTTTCAGGAACCTAAAAACCCATGCAATAATGGCAGGCCAGACATCATAAAATGAAATGAAATCCTTACCCTGTTTGCTTAACCTGTTTTGGCAGATCTAATAAACCAAATGGCATTAGAGGGTAAAAAGTATAACCATGGTGAGGCTCATTGCTCCAAGTATCATGTTAGAATATAGATGGGTTATACCAGGGGTGGGTAACCTTTCCCCTTTAAGGGCCGAGGGACTTCAGCTCCCAGAAGCCTCAGCCATGTTGGCCAGTAGTCCCATGTTGGCCAATAGCTCCTGAGATTCTGGGAGCTGAAGTCCCATGGCCCTTAAAGGGGAAAGGTTGCCTACCCTTGGGTTATACAGTCAAAGGTGAAATGTAGAGATGTGTGTCTGGAATTTTCCTCATGAGAACAACATCTAGGCAAACAAAGACAGCCCAGTCCAGGTGGCCAGAGAGTCATAACATCAGAAGTTCCTAGCTGGAAAAGGCAGCAAAGAACAGATAACAGTATCCAAAACATTATTAGGCCTGGGAAATATGTCACGTGGTGGATGATGGACAGCAAGGGGCTGGGTTGACAAACATCATACACATAACAGCCAATCAAAATAAGGTTAACACCCAGAAGGTGGAGAAAGGGCAGGGCTGAGGAATCTCTTTGTCTAGAATTGTTTATATTTCTTGCTTTTCCTTCTGTTTGTGTGTGTGTT
>CM034701.1:104948632-104961037 GCA_020142125.1 Phrynosoma platyrhinos
ATGGCATTGATCATGCTGGTTGGGGGATTCTTGAAGTTATAATCCCAAGGTTTTCCTAACTAGTTCTGGCTTTGTGCCTTCTGATTCTGTGCAACATCACAAAAACCAGGAGGGAATTTCAATATGATTCAGTCCCATTCATGCAATGCTTGGCCAGGTTACATCTTTTAAAAAAATAGCCCCTGTATTGAGTGAAAAGAGAAATACTTCATAAATGTCATCTCCTTCTAAAAGCTTCATGACAAAGTTTTAATAACTTCCTTGCTGCCCTATTTCTAATTTCCATATCTTTCCATATCCAGGAAATGCTCCCTGTTTAAATCTTCCTAGAATACAGTTCACAAAATCTCATTTTGCTATTGCAAATAGGTAATTTGTCCTGCTTTCACAAAAAGCAAGACACCTTCCTCTTTGTTTCTTTTCTTGACAAATTACTACCATTATTTAGAAAGATCAAATATTGTTTTCCAGGGAAGAAACTCACGAGGCCTGCCAACAATTAGATTCTGTCAAATATGTGATTTCTTACTCAGATTCTTGTCACTAAATGGGGAAAAAACTTATTCTTTGGTACCTCAGGGATCCAACCATTTTATGATTGTCATATTAAGTACTGGCATTTGTTGGCTGTGTTTATGCCAGGCTGAGGAAGGAAAGTTCACCTTGGTATAGTCAAAGTTTTGCTTTTTCCATAACTACATGGGAGTTAATAAGCACATCTCTGCTTTAATTTGCCACAACTATCAGTTGGAGCATGAAAAAAATTGGTTACATCTCATTTGGAAGCACTTGGGGTATGGGAACCTGCTCCAAAAAAGGAGTCCCCATGAGATGCAGCCAAGATTAGGGACTGAAACCACCTGCCTCTCATCGCAGGAGCCTCCCTGTGATCAGAACATGCTGTAATGGATCCTGATAAAGGCTGAGTATCCCTTATCTGAAATACTTGGGACCAGAAGTGTTTTGGATTTCAAAGTTTTGCAGAATTTGGAATATTTCCATATATGTAATGAGATATCTTGGAGATAGGATCCATGTCTAAACATGTAATTCATTTATGTTTCAGATTAACTTTGTGTGCATAGCCTGAAGGTAATTTTATATACAATATTTTTAATAATTTTGTGCATGAAAAAGGGCATGTGTACATTGTATTATCAGAAAACAAAGGTGTCACTACTCAGCCACCCAAAGTGGACAATTTTGGATTTTGGAATATTTTGGATGTTGTTATTCTGATAAAGGCGACACAACCTGTAATGTTGTCACTTCCAACAGTGTACCAGCAGTCAAGCTCCCCAGTGCTTGAATCTAGCTCATACTCCTTTACAGACATATCCAATCTGTCCTCCACATTTGCAGGGTTGGGGGCTCAAGACCCCTGTGAAAGTGAAAAAAATGGATATGGGGAGGCAGGACAGAGAAAAAGGAGTGCATGCATGCCCTCCCAACTGCTCTAGTCATGGGCTTAGCTCCCCCTCCCTCCTGCTGGGAGGGAGAAAAAGCCCAGGACAGCATGGTTGGCATGTGCACCCTTCCAAAATGCTCCATTCCTCAACATGGCTTTCCCCCACTCCTGTTGAGAGGAGGGGAAGCCCAGGTCAGCAGGAGGAGGAGCACACACACACACACCCTTCTCAGCCATGTGGGAGAGGAGAGCATGGTCAAACCTGTGAATAATCAAATCCATGAATATTAAAACTGCAAACATGGAGGACTGAGTGTATAAGGACAGGGGCTTAATGAAGAGGGTGCAGGGAGTATAGACTACACCATGTGACACCTTAGGGGGTGACACCTGATCAGGCACTCTGCCCACTGAGGCCACTGGCAAGGTGCAGTTCTGTTGCCATCCAGCAGCCCTTTCCAGACCTGGCAGCAGTAGTACTATGGACTCTTCTTATCTCAGCCTCTTCTTCCTGTCACCATCACCTCTTTTTCTCAGCTGGGGGACTGCTAGGCAGCAGCAGCAGCAGATGGCCACAGCCAGCACCACCTCCCACCCATTTTCCAATGCCTTGAGCTCTCTCAAACTCAGCTGAAAGAGCCAAGGCTGTAGAGAATCTCAAATGGGAAGGAGCAGTGAGGTAAGCCAGTTGCAAGCTCTCTGCAGCCACTGCCAGCCCCCCTCTTGTTTTTCACCAAGCCTTGAGCTTTCTTATCCAAGAGACCC
This sequence comes from Phrynosoma platyrhinos, assembly GCA_020142125.1. Lineage (NCBI taxonomy): Eukaryota > Metazoa > Chordata > Lepidosauria > Squamata > Phrynosomatidae > Phrynosoma > Phrynosoma platyrhinos. The sequence goes on from CM034701.1 coordinate 104,950,806, forward strand.
CAAGACCCCAGAGAAGCCAAAACAGATGTGTGGCAGTTGCAAGCCAGTTGCAATCTCACCACAGGTACCAAGAGAGCCAAAAGCCATAGAAAGCCCAAACAGGAAGCTGCATAGAGGTGAGCTGGTTGCAGCCAAGAATAGGGTGAAGGAAGAGGCTGCTGGGTGGTAGCAGACCACCCCAGTGAACAGCCACAGCAGGCAGGGGGGGCATCAAGCAGCTTGAGGGGTCGGTGGGGCAGCAAGGTGGTCAGACAGGGGAGGGTGAATGGCAAACACTCATCTCTGCCTGTTGCTGTTTCTTCTCCTACCCACCTCCCTTCCTGTTCTTTCCACATGTTGTCTCTTGGATTAGCTTCCTGCCTGAGGGTGACAACATGAGTTTACTGCACTGGGATGACACCAAGCCTAGTGATGCCACTGAGTAAGCAGTAGCTAATAAAGGCTGTGACCAGTTTCAATCCAGTACTTCTTTGTGTAGTCACTACCTTCTGCCCACCCTACCACTATTGCCCCAGGTGTTACTTCAAAAAATGTGTGGTCTTTTTTTTTTCTAGGAGTGTTGATACCATCACAATACTTATTATCAATATTTCATACTAGTATGAATCATGATGAATGTGGGGAAATCATAGAAAAACAATACTTCACGTTTTTATATTAATAAGTATTGGAAGCAGGAAAGCAACCAATGAGATATATGGGCATTGTGTCAAAAATTAATACTAAAGGAAGATGGGGGAACTTTTTTTTAACATCAGCCTTCATTGCTCTAGATATTCATATATTATTTGTCTAAAATATGGCAGTAACTTCAGTCTCTGTCAAACTGCAGTTGACAGACAAAATGTCTACCTCTGATTACTCTCCTTGCATCTGCTCTGGTTTTGTACATTACATCATTCCAAGTTCTGACAGAGTCTTGATTAAAGTTGTCTTTAAATTTTCATTTCTTCTTAACTGGATGTTCAGCCTAATTAAAATTCACATCCTTCTCATTTTTGCAAGAAAGGACTTGCATTGCAATTAATACCAAACTTTTAAAAGGGGGAGAGTGGCATAGAAATGTAAATATAGACAGGGAGCTACTGTTTCTTTTATACATATAAAACTCTAGCTAAAAATGCATGTTGAATCATATCAGAGTGACTATTTTTGGTTTATTATAGCATCATCCTTGCCCAGGATATACCTCAGTGTATTCAGGAGACAATGTCTAACTTTACTCAAAAGTAGGGTTGTGTTTTGTTTTGTTTTTTGAACTTTACAACTAGTTAGTCCTCTGTGGGAAGCTAACTGAGGCAATTCAGTAGATGCAAATGTCATGCAACAACAAGCTCCAGATTTTCAGAACCACTATAAGTTTAAGACATGATACAAGGCTTACATCTTTTGTTTTCCAAGAAGGCTGCAAACTGTGCTGTGCTGTTTGATTTTAAAAATGAGAAAAGTGCATAATAGATACCCTTTGTGCACAATATGGCCTTTCATTTTTCCTGTAGGAAAATGGATGAATGAATGAAGTTTCGTGCAATATTTCCAGAGTTAAAATTGTATAAACCAGTGCTTGCAGGAAGAATAGCATCTAGCACAGAAGCCATGGCTTATGTTACTCAGGATTTGTTACTTTAGCCACAAATTGTTCTACTGACAACTGAACAAAGTACAGTTGTTATCTTTATCTATATCCTTCCTTTTCCCTAAAACCTAAATTCAAGACAGCTTGATGTTGGAAAGTTTGCTCTCCCCATTTCTGGTTTGTTCTGTCCTAAGCTTTTTGATAGATCCTGTTTCAAAGTAGACACCTGTGGAATCAACTAGGTTCTGGCTTTCAATGTAACAACAAGCCATGGTTTAAACAAACTAGTTAGTAAGCCCACAATGAAACATTTATGGGGGGGGTTGCAAGTGCACATCCAATAAAAAAATAAGATAGAATTCAAATTGTGGCTTCTGGTCAACATGTAAGCCCATCCAGTAAGGAACACAATGGTTCTAGGAAATGGATACTAAAGGAAACATTTCAGAGGTACTTGTATGATCATTTTTGGTACAATAACTGCTTTGCTACCTGGCCATATCCTGGTAGGTTATGGGGATTAACAGCAGTCAACATGTGATCAATGCAGTCCTTATGTATATTATGTATGCCTTATGCAATGATTCAGTATGCCATTAACTCAAAAACCACTCTTAATACAGAAAAAACACTTTAAAAGATCACACCGCATAGATCAGTATGCTTACATGTCTATAAAATATATGTATCAACAGTTGTAATAATGGCTAAGATAAGTCTACATACTGGAAATAGCACTGTGAAGTTTTATTCGACTATACAATATTGTGAGAGCCCATGTGGTATAGTGGTTTGAATGTTGGACTAGAACTCTGGGACACCTGTGTTCAAATCTGCACTTTGCCATGGAAACCCTCTGAGTGACCTTGGGCAAGTCACACATTCTCAGCCTTAGGAGAAGGCAATGGCAAACCCCCTCTGATCAAATCTTGCCAAGAGAACCCTGTGACAAGCTCACCTTAGGGATGCCAAAAGTCAGAAACAATTTGAAGACTGACAACAACAATACATTGTTGTACAATCCCACTGGTGCTGGTGGAAAATCTCATACCAATCATTCTTTGGTTCCTGATCACAATGAGTTTTTTATAATATGGATCCTATAATAGAAATATATTTTCCACAATCCAGAAGAAAATAGATATGCTTAATTCCCAGTGCAATCAGATGTGATACCACTGGCATCTATTATTATTATTATTATTATTATTATTATTATTATTATTATTATTATTATCTTAAGTTCTATTGATCTGATTGACACTTAGCTGCAACTTACTCTCCCTTGATTGACACATCATCTTGAGTGGCTGATTCAAGATACAATCATTTGAGGTGAGAGGGGTAAGCAAAGGGACCATCTACTTGGTTTTGGAAGTCCAGAGGAGCAAATGAAAGGGCTATAAGGCAAAGACATCAGTATGGAAACTAGGCATAAACATGTATTGTCACTTTCAAAAACAAAAAGTGACAGTGAAACTCTGAAGAGTGGACTGCGTTCCCATTCTAGCCTACTTCCCAGACTCTCCTTGCATATGCTACAGAGAGTTCCTCAACCCTCTTGAGCTGAAGTGAAGTGGGAAATGCAAAGGGGAGTAGGAATATGTTCCATTAGACCTGCCAATTCTGCTGCCAAGTAGTTACAACTGGATACAAGCCAGTACAGAACAATAACAGGAAACTCCTGATTCCACCTAAATTTCATGTCACTTAGGGATTAAACTATATAGAGAACTAAAGGGGTTCTTATTGGTGTCTGATTGACAACAGGAGAAGGAGCCCAAGACCATCCCAAAAGGGGCACATCAGGGTTTTTTGGAAGCTCAAGTCAGGATTTCCTGGAAGAACTTACATATAGGGCCTTTATTATGGCACCAGAGCTCTCTGACAGAGAAGGCTCAATGTCTCAGAAAAACTACAGTTCCCATGATTCCCTAGCACTGAGCCAGGGCAGCTAAACTGGACTCAAGCTGCATTATTTCTGGCAGTCTGTAAAGGTTCATAGTCAGGGTGCAGGGCTGTGCTGCATAGCCCTGCTTCCCAAAACTGTGAACATGGCATCACTCCACCACACTTTCATACAATATGAGCAAATGCCAGGAGGAAGGGTACAGAATCACTTGCAAGCAAAGCAAGGTTTGGGTTCACTCACATGTTTACTTAAACTTTTCCAAGAATGGATTCAAAAGCCTGTAAACATATGCATGAGAATTAGTTAGGTTTTTGGAAACCAAGAACATAGAAGTTTTATGATAGATCTCAGTGACCAGGAATGGTGTTTTAAAGGCATTTATCAATGAAATCGCAAATAGTAAAGACATATGTATAAGTAAACACTTTGTTGTAGTAATTGTGTGCCTTCGAGTCATTTCTGACTTATGGCAACCCTAAGGTGAATCTATCACAGGGTTTTCTTGCCAAGTTTCTACAGAGGGGGGTTACCATTACCATCCTCTGAGGCTGAGAGAGTGTGACTTGCTCAAGGTCATCCAGTGAGTCTACATGGCTGAGTAAACACTTTTTGTTGTTGTTGTTAACTGCCTTCACATCGATCTCGAACCATGGCGACGCTATGGATGAGACATCTCCAGGTCCCCCTCTTCTCTACTGCTCTGCCCAGCTCCTGCAAACTCATATTAGTGGTCTCTTTAATAAAGTCCATTCATCTAGCATTGGGCCTTCCTCTCTTTCTGTTTCCTTCTACCTTTCTCAACATTATTGCTTTTTTCCAATGATTCATGCCTTGTCATGATGTGCCCAAAGTATGGCAGTCTAACTTTTGTCATCTTGGCCTCCAGGGATATTTCTGACTTGATCTGCTCTAGGACCTATTTGTTTGTCTTTTTGGCTGTCCATGGAATCTTCAGCACATCTCAAATGAGTTGAATTTCCTCCTGTCTTCTTTCTTGACTGTCCAGCTCTAATAATAATAATAATAATAATAATAATAATAATAATAATAATAATAATAATAATAATAATAATAATAATAATAATAATAATAATAATTTTTATTTATAACCCGCCCCTCTGTGTGGCAATCGGGGAGGGGAACAACCAGTATAAAACAGAACAAGGTTAAAAATCAAACCCTCATCCCATAATCCCACCCTCCCATCCCCTTAAAATAGAATTAAACAACAGCAAGATTAAAAATGCCACATTAATAAAAAACAATTATAAACATATAATAACAAAAAATAGAATCAGCGGCATCAATTTAAAAACTCTCACATCTATATCTGGTAATAGGGAATAAAGTGGCTTGTATGATTCTGACTTTTGTGCTGAGTTGTATATCTTTGCATTTTAGGAACTTTTCTAGTTCTTTCATAGCCGCCCTCCCCATTCTGAATCTTCTGATTTCCTGGCTGTGGTACCCATTCCGATAAATGTTTGATCCCAGATATGAGAACTCTTTTACTATTTCTATTTCCTCATTGTCTAGTTTGACTGTGTAAGTTCTCTGTAGTCATTATTTTTGTTTGCTTTTTATGTTCAACAGTAAGCCTGCCTTTATACTTTCTTCTTTGATCCTCTTTAGTAGTTGTTCTAGGTCTGTGAGGTTCTCTGCTAGTATTATGGTGCCATCAGCACATCTCAGATTGGTTGATATTTCTTCCTCCTATTTTCACTCCTCTCTCTTCCATGTCCAAGCTTGCTTTCCTTACAATATGTTCTGCATATAAATTGAACAGATAGGGTGATAGGATGCAGCCTTTGCTGACTCCTTTGTCAACTGGAAACCATTCTGTTTCTCTGTGTTCTGTTCTGACAGTAGCCTCTTGTCCTGAGTACAGATTCCTCATTAGGACTATCAAATGTATTGGTACTCCCATGTCTTTAAGGGCATTCCATAGCCTTTCATGGTCTATGCAGTTAAAGGCTTTGCTATAGTCTATAAAGCACATGCTGATTTTCTTTTGGAACTCCTTGCTGTGCTCCATTAGCTATCGTATATTTACAATGTGATCCCTGGTGCCTCTTCCTTTCCTGAACCCTACTTGCTTGCTTGCTGTGGTGGAAGCTGCAAAAAAGGAAATGGCAAAAATCAAGACTCCAGGAACAGATGATATTCCAATAGAACTGTTGCAATCCACATTGCCAGAGTCACATCTAGTGCTAACCAACATATGTCAATAGATATGGAAAACAAAACGATGGCCAACAAATTGGAAGCAATCAATATACATCCCCATCCACAAAAAAGGAGACACAAGAGACTGCAGCAATTATAGAACCATAGCACTAATCTTCCATGTAAGCAAAATCATGCTGTAAACACTAAGCAACTGGACATGGAAGGAGGTGAAACAAAGGTATCTTATTTAGGGCCATTGCAGACCAGCCCAAAGGCCCAGGCTGGGGGTAGAGTTGGGCCCACGGCTTCAGGACACCCTTCCAGTGCAGTGTGTAGACACGCTGCGCCAAAAGGGTGCAGAAGAGCTGTGGCGCCAGCTCTTAGGGTGGCCTTTTACTGTCCCTAAAAGGAGCGGCATTTTGCTGCTCGTTTAGGGTCAGCAAAAGGAAGGATCAGGGCTGCAGCATGGGGTTGCTGCGGTCCCGAGCCGCCGCTCCCTGGGGCGGCTCTCTGCCACCACAAATGGGCCATCTGCATTGGCCCTTAGATAACTTTGGTGACTTAGGGGACACCAATCACTAAGGATTTCAAGATATGAGATCCTGGTCCCATTTCTCCAGTTTTCAAGGGGAAAGAGTATGAATCTTGGGAGGAGAGCATGTAAGTGATTGAAGAGATGAGCACCGCCCCTTATGGTCAGACATGACTTGGCAGCCTTGTCAACGGGGAATACATTTACTTTTACCTTTAAGTGGGTAAGCAGATGGACCAGTGGGTGGGTGCTTTCTTTTTTTCAGATGATTTTTTAAAATTTCAATGGCATCATATAAGCAACTCAATTTTTGACCATGAAACCTCAGGACCTGGAATAATCTTGACCTGGCAGTTCTAAGCAACTTCCATTTCAATTTTTCAAACTAAAGCAGGCCTTTCACAGACAATAGGATAGAGGAGGTGGTTCCTATTGTAAATGTGTATCAGTGAGCCCAGAGTAATGATGTTTGGGCACTGGTTTCATAGTATACGGAGATAAATTATTATGAAAAGTCACTGGATTTTCTCAACGCACTGTATTTTATGCCTGTAGAGCTTGGAGTATAGGACTAGGATTTCAGGAAAACTGGGTTCAAATCCTCACTCATCCATGATAACCCACTGGATGACCTTCACCAAATCACACTCCTTCAGCCTTAGAGGATAGCAATGGCAAACCCCTTCTGAAGAAATCTTGCCAAGCAAATGAAACAAACATGATTCCCCACTCCTATCTAGACTGAGGGATTGAGGATCCTTGCCACTTGTCAGCTAATTCTGGGTTCGGTCTGCACTCACCTTTACCAATTCCTGATCACCAAACTTATAATAATGGTTAAACCAGACAGTTTGGATTAACATCAACACGGCACTTAAACAATGTCAAGTCTTTAAATTCTAGCATATTTCCATGGGAAGGAAAAACAGACTCTTTTGGTGCTATTTCAGGCTATTTATTCTAAGCATTAATTGATATATACATACATACATATACATTCTCTTCAGGGTAAATCACAAACATATCATTGTCTGAGCACTTCAGCTTAGTTATATTCCATAACATTATATGTAAGGCATAGAATCATAAAATCATAGAATTATAGAGTTGGAAGAGAACACAAGGTCCATCCAGTCCAACCCCCTGCCATGCAGGAACACAGAATCAAAGCACCTCTGACAGATGGATATCCAGCCTCTGTTTAAAAACCTCCAATGAAGGAGTCTGGGCTTTCATCTTAAAATTCAAACAATTATCCATGAGAGAATACAATCTCATCTTCTTGAACAACTCTTATTATATTAATAGTACAAAGGCATATGTCTATCCTAGCTATACCTTATCTGTATCAGCATCTAGGGCAGCATTTCAGGGCTTTCAGGTTATCAGAAACTTTCCTCAGGAAGGCTATGTCATTTCTTCCTGCACTGGAGGTGTGCCTAAGCAGCCTAATTACATGGCTCTAACTAGCTCTTTTATTTTCTCTTAACATCTGTGCAAGACATCGCTTTTCCAATCAGAGGTTTAGATCTTATCTTTTTGTTCTTTTGCACTTTTAGAATACACAGATCTACCATATATACTTTATTATAAGTCAATAAATTTATGCCCCCAAAATGACCCTAAAATCCTGGATCAACTTATATACGGGTCAATACACTAATACAGTAGTTGGCTTAGAAAGGTCCTGAAACAAGCACCGCCTGATGCCCCGCTCTTTGCACCTTAAGGCAGGAGTATGTGTGTGTGTGTGTGTGTGTGTGTGTGTGTGTGTGTGTGTGAAAGAGGTTTCCAATCTGATTTGAAAGCTGTCTCTTTCCATCAAAGAAAACCCCCTCATTTAGCTCCACTTCTTTCCCTTCCCAGTCTGATTTGAAAGCTTGCCCTTCCCATCAAAGAAACTCCCCATTTAGCTCCACTTCTGTCTCTTCCCAATCCACTTTGAAAGCCTACTCTTTCCATCAAAGAAACCCCCCATTTAGCCCCACTTCTGTCCCTTCCTAATCCAATGTTCAAATCTTCTCCTCCACCAGGGAAGTGGCGTTAGGTGATCGGGAGAGGTCCAGAGAAGGAGGGATGGAAGTGGTGTTTCCCCTTTCCATCCTTTGCTATAGCCCCCTAGGTTTTACCCTCGACATATCCATGGGTCTTATCAAAAACCATGATTTTTACCCTGAAACCTTCCCTTGACTTATACATGAGGTTGACTTGTACATGAGTATGTACAGCAACTCACAGGATGACTTTAACTCATTATTTTGCTTTTTTGTTGTTGTTGTTGTTAACATTCTTTAAGGGAACTTTTGGTACTTTTCCCAGACTTGAAATCCAAGTCTGGATTTCCCTTCTTTTATTACAAACCAGAAAATGGACAAAAACTGTCATCAGTCTTAAGCACTACATTCTACCCTCTATAGCAGGGGTAGGCAACCTAAGGCCCGGGGGCCAGATGCGGCCCCCTGAGGCCTTTGGACTGGCCCCAGGCTGGTCCTGCCGCCGCCACCACCACCGCCCCCCACCTCCGCCACCGCCTGCCATGATGATATTGATTATTGTTGTTATTACTTATTCTTGGGTTTTTCTTGGCAAAATCTCCACAGGGGGTTTGCCATGGCTTTTCTGGGGCTGAGTGTGCATGCATATTTTTTTATTTTTTTATTTATTCATTTATTTATTTATTTATTTTTGGTGCTTCAGCCCCACAATTGTCTGAGGGACAGCAACCCAGCCCCCAGGTTAAAAAGGTTGTCTACCCCTGTTATAGACAATGGATAGGAGATCAGATTTTAAAAAGGATTCATGATGCTTTCAACATGTTTTCAGGCAAATTGAAAAAAGCATAAAACATGAAGAAGATTAAGGGGGGATGCAGACAGGCGGCCCTGGGCCACCCTGGGAAGCAGAGGATTGGGGCCGCTGCTACCACATGCAGCTCTTTAAATGCCTTTTCCAGTGCAGTGCGTCAGGTCGCTGTGCCAGAAGGATGTCTTGACGTTGCGCACCATATGTAATGGCACACAGCATCACAACGTCTTCAGCATGGGGTTGGGGCACCCAGCATGTGGCTGCCCCTCCCCATCTCTGTCTCCAAGCCAGTCTGTAGAGGCCCTAAGATGCTGCAAGGACAAAGTTTAAACAGTTCAGACTTTCCTTTCTGAGCACATTTTAAATGAATTATCTTGGATGGCTAGGGGATGTTTATAAGCCACTACCAGAGTGTGGCAATGTTACTTTTTGACTATGGACAATACTGGCCTACATTGTTATAGAACTATTATTCCACTTTTACTGCTACATCTGCCTTCCATGGATTCCTGGGATTTGCAGTTTAGGGACGGCCATTTAGAATTCTCAGCCAGACAGCACTTGTTAACTGCCTTTGAGTCATCCCCAACTCATGGCAACCCTGTGGTTAAGACATCTCCGAACCCTCCATATCCTCCACTGGTCTGCTTAAGTCTTATAGCCGTGTTGGCAAACCTATGACATGTGTGCCAGAGATGGCATGTGAAGCCATTTTCCCTGGCACACGGAGTGGGAAAGAGGAGGAAAAGGCATGGGGGAGGGGAGAAGTCCCACCCCGGAAGTCCTGCCCCAACAGGGCAGAAGTCCCACCTATAAATCCTGTCCCCCCTGGAAGTCCCACCTCCATCACAAGTTAACACCCAGTGCCAGACAGCCATTTAGTTTGGGCACTCAGCGCCTAAAAGGTTTGCTATCACTGTCTTATAGATTCATGCCTGTGGTCTCCCTAATTGAGTCTATCCATCTAGCATGTTCTACTGCCTCTCTTTCTACTGCCCTCCACCTTTCATAACATTGTCTTTTCTAATGAGTCATGCATTCTTATGATGTAGCCAAAGTATGACAGCCTAAATTTGATTATCTTGGCTTAGGCCTCACTAAACTACAAACCCCAGAATGAAAGGAGGCAGCCATAACCATTAAAGTGGAACAATAGTGCTATAACAATGTAGTGTGGTATTGGCCTATGACTCCCAGAATCATAGAATCATAGAGTTGGAAGAGACCACAAGGGCCAT
>CM034701.1:104988270-105003597 GCA_020142125.1 Phrynosoma platyrhinos
TTTGACCTGAAACAAGACATGTTTGGGTATAGAATATTAGCAGTGGCATACCTAGTATATTTGAAACCTGGTGCGGATCATTTTTTAATACTTCCCCTCATCTCTTCAACAGCCTTTTCTGGGTCTGGTGAAGCTGTTGGGTAGGAAACTTGCTTTCCTGCCAGGCCAGCAGACTTGCCAGATCTCGAAGGCAGTCCCTTCCCATCAGTGCACTAGGTGACACCTCCATACAGTCCGCAACCTCTGCTCTTCCTAGTGACACCCCAGGATATTAGCACTGAGTTAAAGCATGGAAAGTCTCTGTTGAACCAAATTTGGGGAATAGTTCACACTAATAACTACTTACATTTAATCTCCTCCAGTGAGATCACGATAAACTACATGAGCCACCTCCTGACTACTTTTATTCTTATAAGAACTAGAGGCTAGGGTGAGAGAGGGTGAATGGCCCAAGGTCAACTAATACATTTCGTGGCTGAGCAGAGACTTCAACGTGGATCTTCCAAGTGAATAGCCACCACACTAAACCCTCTCTTCTTCTACTTGCAGTCCAACAATCACATTCAGCTTCCACACTAGACTTGTTCTTTAAAATTGACTCCATCCATTCCCTCACTGGTTTCTGAGAATCCTCATCACATATCTCCCAAACTCCTACATTTCCATGTGCCCTGTGTGTTTGCTCATTCTTAGCATAGTGGTTTGTAGTGATCTATGCAGTTTTAGGCATAAACTGACCTGGTGCTATTGTGTCACCTGGTATGGAGTTGTGACCAGCTGCATTGTGCTTGATAAAGGTTAGAACCTTCTTGCCTTTACTGCGGCCATCAGACCACCAATTTTTGTTCCAAAACAACACTCTGCTGTGTTGGAAAATGTGAGCAATAGTAGTGTATCTCACAAGCAGAGTAATTAATATTCACAAGCAGAAGATGAACAACAACCTGTCCTATCAGATTGTTGTTCATCTTGATTTACCTAACAGGTAAAACCAAATGAAGGTTTTTTGCTTACAAATACTAAAGATTTCATTATAGCTCACAGTGAGAGGTTCTGCAACATGTGCTCTTCAAATATGTAGGAGACAAATACAAGTTGCAAGAACTGCAGACTACAAAATGGAAGGCAAACAAACTGGGGGGGGGGGTGCCTGTTGAAATATGGTGACTCCATGGATTCCATAGGGTTTTCTTAAGCAAGGAATATTCAGAGGTGTTTTTCCCAGTTCCTACATCTGAAATAGTTGGTCTTCTGTAGCCACAGATTCTTTATCCATGGATTCAACCATCCAAAGCTTGAACAAAATATAAATTCCAAAAAACCAAACTTGATTTTGCCATTTTATATAAGGAACATCATTTTATTGTGCCATTGTATTTAATAGACTTGAGCATCCACAGATTTTGGTACCCATGGAGGTGTCCTGGAACCAATCTCCAGTGGATGCCAAGAGCCCACTGTATAGTCTACAGATTTACTGCAGGAAGAGAGACAGTGTGGCAGGATTTGAAGTGAATACATGCTAGGTCTAAATGCTTATATGTATAAATTAACAACAGAGTATAGGCATGTTAAGTCTGCTCCCTCGAAAACTGTTTCTTGACTTAAAATGGTTTTTTTATGATGGTTTTAAGGGAAAAGTGAAATTATATTGGGAATGATTATTACAATTTGACCTTTTAGAAAATTAGTTAAAGGGGGCAACAATTACCAGTCCTGAAGAAAGGTTCATGGAAAATGGAGAGTGCCTCAGATAGTTTCTGACTGAGCTGGACCCTCTGTGCACACATGCAGCTGGAGCAGATACCTATATCCTATTTTATACCTTTAAGACAACTTGATGTTACCACATGTTGTAACAAAAGCTTTGATGGTTTTCCCTGGAATTGACAAAAGGGATCCAGAATGACTGATGGCTTTAACTCTGGAGTGATAAAACACTGATTGGGTTTGAGACAATTCCTGGATAGTTGGACAGGAATGGTGAAGAGGAACACAATATGAGGTGAGATGGAATGTAGGATCTCCAACTGCTTTGCAATTGGACTCCTTTTGTCTACATTGCAAGAGGAAATGTAAAGGGGGGAGGGACAGAATGATTAGGAAACTGATTTAGCATTTATTCCAACACTAGATATCAATTATGAAACCCCGAATCCAGCAAAAGGTGTTACAAAGATTTTGTTACAACATGTGGTAACATCAAGTTGTCTTAAAGGTATAAAAAAGGGGGTGTAGGGTATGCTAACATATAGGAGCATTCAAATAGGTGAGTTGCCAAGAATGCAAGTTTATCTGCCTGATGCCCAAAGGCTGTTTGAGTAATAAATGGCATATAATAAAACTAAAACATAAACTACAAATATAGAACTCTAGAACAGCATTAAAACAATCACAATAAAACAGAACCTGAGAAAGATTTTTAACAACTCTCCAAATCCCCTGTCCATTCTGCAATGTTTCCTAGCTCCGAAATAAAAACACAGACAGTAAAACCATACATAATGGAAGTCCACAAGCCTAAAATACCCAAAAGAATAAAAATGATTGTTTTTAAAAGTGTGTAAAAATTTTAAAACATCTTTGCCTGGCACCAAATTGATAAACATTCTACACAGTGATCTTTGCTGGTGAGGATTGTCCATAAACAAGGAGCTACTGCAAAAAAGATATCTTGAACACAGCAGCTCCATTAGGTCCCTGGTGTAAGGTAGCACAGTTTCCCTTGAGTGGGCTTGCCTTAAACGGATGTTCAGATCATAACCCACTTCACTTTCTCATTGTCCTTTCCATTTCTACAGAAAAATAAAAAGCTATTCTCAAGTTAGGATTGAGGTAACTGAACCAATGTTCTATGTCAGGGCTAGAATGGTGTGGTCCACAGGATGCATGCAGCCCATTAGTGCTCTTCTTGAAAAATATGGCCCTCAAATACCTGCAGACACCCTCAAAATACCATCAAACACTTCACCACACACATATTCCACAACATTAGACTCTCTGTTCCATCTTTTCAATACGCTCCTATTAGTAAACCTTTTAATGTTATGTATTTCACTTTGTGTGCTCCAGTATGTGAGCAACATTAGCTACTTAACAACCCACTCAACCAGGACTTTTTAGTCCCCCATAGTCATGTTTTATTGCAGAACTCGCAGAGAAGTAGGCCTAGCAAATAGTATTTTATTATATTTCCACCTGAAGAGTTGTAAACAGTGTCCCTGAGCTTCAACCACCTGCCACATACAGTTTTTTTTCTTGCTTTTTACAGATAAATTATTGTCCCAACAAATCTATTGCCTTGGGACAGCAGAGTGTGTGTGTGTGTGTGTGTGTGTGTGTGTGTTTACTTGCTGGTCTCAGCTTCTGCTGAAATGGGGGGAAGGTCTCATGCCATTATTCAGCAAGCCATGATGTTAAGAAACAGAGGTGACAAGTTTTGATTAGTTAGTAGACTGTCCCCATTTGGTGGATGACCATGGCACTGGGATCCTCAGTGAGACTATGGAATGGCCTGCCGGACGAGATCCGTCATATGTCAACCTTAGACAGCTTCAAAAGGGCAGTCAGGACAGATCAATTCCAGCAAGCCTTTCCCGATTAGTCTTCCCGGTCATAGAGACTGTCTTTTTGCACCTCTTCTTCCCCCCATCCTAGTTGCTATTATAGCCGTTGCCGCTGTAGTTATTATATTTTGTTGGCACTTTGCCTTATTTTAAAAATTGTTTTAATTTGATGTTTGTTTAATAACTTTTTAAGGGGTTGGGTTTTGGGGTTGATCTTATTGTGTTGTATTTTTATGTTGTACCAGAGGGGCGGGGTACAAATAAATTTTATTAGTAGTAGTAGTAGTAGTAGTTCAGGACATACAAGATATGTAAAGCTAAAGTCCAGGGGTAGGCAACCTGTCCCCTTTGAGGGCCGAGGGACTTCAGCTCCCAGAAGCCTCAGCTAAGCATGCACAGGATTGTAGCCTGATGGAATGATCATTTACACATCCCTTCCCATCTACATTAGTACTTGCAGTTTTTTCCCCCCATGCTATGGACGTTATCACACCAGGGGTCTCAAAGCGGCAAGAAAATCGGCATGGAATCAATCCAGAACCATACCGGAATGGCCCGTGTCATCAGACAAGAAAGCAGCATCATATCGAAATGGTTCTGGATTGATTCTGGTCATGGCAGCTGTAATTCCTCTTTGAAAGAGGAATTGCAAAGAACTGGGATGATGCAGCAATGCGCCAGGGATGATGCAGGAATGGGCGGAGTTTGCTGCGACGTCGTCTGATCACAGGGGCAAAGGATCCGGAATGATGCAGCGATGGTGCAGGGATGGGGCTACTTTAGACCCCGTGTGATAACGTCCAGTGTGGAAGAACAAGAGTGCTGCTTGTTTTGTCTGATAAGAAGAGGGTCTGCTAGTAACCAGGGCTGCATCTACATTGCAGAAATAATCCAGGCTGACACTACTTTAACTACCATGGCTCAATGCTCTGGAACTCTGGGAATTGTAGTTTTGTGAGACTTTTAGCCTTCTCTGTCAGGGAGTTATGGGGCCACGATAAACTACAAATCCCAAGATTCCATAGCATTGAGCCATGGCAATTAAAGTGGTGTCAAACTGAATTATTTATGCAGTGCAGACATAGCCCAGAAGAAGCTGATATGAGACTTTTGCTTATTTGGACTCACTTTGAAACATTGCCCATGTTTTGCATCCAGCCATCACTCCAGTTATTTTGTATGTGTGTGTATTTGAAATTGCTATAGCCCAAATAGCAGATCTGCACAACTTGGCCTCCTCCTCTGCCCAGCCCCCTCCTCGGGTGAAAGCCAAGCAGCAGAGGAGCCTTGCCTTTCTTTCTCCTCGGGAGAAAGCCAAGCGATGGAGGAGCCTTAAGGAATGAGCGTTTACCCTTCTTCTTCCTCTGCCACCCAGCCTTCTCAGAAGAAAGCTAGGCAAAGGAGGAGCCTTGCAGGGTGAGTGTTTGCCTGTCTTCCTCCACCTGTACTGCAGTTTGCTCTCCGTGAACTCAGGAAGGAGAAGAGGAAAAGAGAGAGTGGAATCTTGGCATTCCCTGTAGACTCTAGCAAAAGCACATTCTACTTCATTAATTTTGTTTGCCATCTTGACCATACTCTGACTTTGCATGGCAACATGTGTTCCAATTTTCAACTGTGAAATGTTGGTGTGGCATTGTCCTTGTTGGCTAATCCAGGTGATTCATCTCCTCTCCTTTGGAGTACAGAACTGACAGGGTAATGATGCTGTTAGAACAAACTGAGACACATGTAGCCATTAATGGCTTGGCAAAGGGAACTGTATTTGTTATCCTAGGGGCAGTGTAATGCTTTTGTATGTTATGCTGTATGACACCCAACAACACAAAATGCCTCAGTGAGGAAATATCACATTCCCAGTGAATTCCCAAAATATCTATTGTCATCTTGAAAAGCTACAATCAGTTCAAATAGCTACCACAGTCTAAGACAGCAAATTGATGTGGCAGAAATGGGCAAAATGTCCACACTCATTACATACAATAAGCAGAGCAGTGGAAGTTGATGGATCCAGAAAACAAGATCAAATTATTTTCTCTCACACTTCCCACACCTCTTCTGCATATTTCCTTAAATATTTTCTTCTCTTCTCTCCTTTAAATCCTCATACGTAACTGAATATTTAAATTGAACAGAGGGCCAATACAACCAATCAAGCTGATCGCTCCCTCTGAACTGTCCTCCCTATTGGGCTGCTATATCCAGCTCACAGGCACACATTATACATACTAGTCTGCACACAGGAAAATTCATCGAACACAAGAAAATTCCCATTCATTAACATCCACACTGTCAACATATCTCATAAACTAAAAAGTATACCATGGCCATGCTGGGCCATGAATTTATGGAGTGCCAAAAACTATGGGAAATATATAATGAACAGAAAAATGATGGCTTGCAAAGCTTCCATTTGTGAGGAATAGCAGATACACCTGCCTTTTGATAATCAACTTTTTTGACCCAATTTTAGGGTCCCTTCACACAACACAGTTGGAATGTGGAACACATGTGCATACTCAGCATTAACTGCAGCTTTTATACCTTTAGGAAATCAATACACTTATGGACTTCAGAGGCCTTTTCGTACCACATAGTTATAACACTATGATTTCATTTTAGCTGAAATAGTTATATCCTATGGAATCCTGGGGTTTGCAGCTTAGGGATTATTATTTACAATTTTTAACCAGAAAGCTCTAATGTTTCATGAAACTGCAAACCCCAGGATTCCATAAGATTCTGCAATGCAATTAAAGTTGAATCAGAGTGTAGAGGGACTCTAGAAGTTGTAGCCCAAAAGGTAATGTTTCCAAAGTCCCTAAGAATCACTGCTTTTCCAAGCCTACTCTGCCTCTTTCTCAAAGTAAAAGGGAAATTTTATTAATAAATTTAAATCAAGTGTCTTGATTACTCATTACAACAATGCCCCATAAGCATATCCAAACAAATTCAACAAATGACCTAAAACATTAAGGAATTACAAAACACTGTTGGGAATGAATTACAGTTGGCCCTCCATTTTTTCAGGGGATCCATTCCAGACCACCACCACCCCTGCAAAAATGGAACTCGCAGATATTCAAGCACTATAGGCTTGAATGAGGCATACCCTATTGGTTTTAATGGAGGTCACCCCTCCGTGAATATTCAAAGCCACGGACCTTGTCCGCAAGAACTGAGGGGCAACTGTAGTACTTTGTGTGGCCTTCTGATGCTAGAATTCTAATTAATATTCTTGAGAGGCTGGTCTGATCAGGGACATCTTGTGAGCAAAACATTGGAGGTGTGGAGGGGGGGTTACCTATTACATCTGTGTACAATGCAAGCAATTTGAAAGCATGTAAATGCAAGTAGATAAATAGGTACCACTTTGGTGAGAAGGTAAACAGCGTTCTGTGCAATCATGCTGGCCACACAATCACAGAGTAGTGTCTGACAACAATGGCTCTTCAGCTTAGTAACCAAGATGAGCACTGCCTCCTACGGTCAGACAGGACTTCACAGCCTTGTCAATGGGGAATACCTTTACCTTTACCTTTACCTTTACCTTTACCTTTACCTTTACCTTTACCTTTACCAGGCAAACTGACTTCTTTCGTTAATCTATCAGACAGAACATTATTAACTGTTAGGAAATGCCTGAGGCATTTATACTGTTAGGCTTACAACTTTCTAATATGTATTTACCTTGACTGAAAGATTAGTACACAGAGCAATACTATTATTATTATATTTAGTCTTATTTGATAATTCAGAAAAACAATCTTCGTGCCAAAACAGTTTTGTTAAAGTACTAGATTAAGGCTTTTCTTGCTGTGCAGAGTTTGGCCCTGCCATTTATAGCACTAGCTAGTGTGTGTGTACACACACAAAACAGTTGCAGTGAATTCTTTTTAGAAAACATTCATCATTTCACCTATATCTTATCCTGCTCAGATAATTGGGACTCAAGGCAGCTCACAACAAAACTGAAAGAAATAGATAAAATAAATCTTTAAAAGGAACTGATAAAAATGCTATCACATTGAAAGGCATTAAACTATAGCACAACATAGTTTGTTCTTTTTGTTGTTATGTGCCTTCAAGTTGTTTCTGACTTACTGTGACCCTAAGGCAATCCTATCAAGGGGGTTTGCTTGGAAAGCTTTGTTCAGAAGGAGTTTGCCTTTGGGCCAGTCTACACAGTGAAAATTATCCTGGTAGGAAACAGTAGGTAGGATGGGACTAAGCATAAGAAATAAAGCAGGAGAGACTGATACAATTTTGTGAGCCCAACAATCTTTGTTGCAAATACTTGCTTCATGTAACCAGAATGAAGACTATAGACATGGACATCATCAGATGGTCAATACAAAAATCAGATAGACTATATAAGCAGATGGAGAAGTTGTATTCTTGGAGCCAAAACTATACCAAGTGCAGACTGTGATACAGATCACAAACATATCAAAAGTTAGAGTAAAGCTGAAGATGAAACCAAAAAAAGTCATACCAAAATATGATCTGAACAATTTTCAAACAGAATTTACAATGTAAGAAACTGATTTGCACTATTAAGAGTAATCGACCGAAAATCAGAAGAACTATGGTCAGAAGCCAGAGACATAATCAAGGAAGACATAATCAAGGAAGAATGCAAGAAAACACTTTCAGTAACCAAAAAGAAAGAGAAGACACAATGGATAATTACACTATATACCAGAGATGGCAAACTTTTTAGGGGCCGAGTGCCCAAACTAAAAGGCCTCCCAGCACTGGGTATCATCTGGTGCCAGGGCTGGGACTTCTGCCCTCCATGGGTGGGACTTCCAGGGCAGGACATCTTCCCCCTGCCCTCCTGGGCCTTCATCTGCCTCTCCAGAGCCAGCTGAAGGCCTGGGAGGTTGAGGGGAGAAGGAGAAGAAGAAGAAGAGGCAAGCATTGTTCCTCCTCCCCCCCCCCCATGCCAATCTCTCCCCTTGGAAGCCATGCTGATTAAACTAAGGCTGTCATACTTTGGCCACATCATGAGAAGGCATTATGCTTTAGAAAAGAAAATATTCCTAGGAAAGATAGAAGGCAGCAGAAAGAGAGGAAGACTGCATGCCCAATGGATAGACTCAATTAGGGAGGTCACAGGCCTCAGTCTACAAGATCTAAGCAGAGCACTGGAGGATAGAGTGGCTTGCAGATGACTCAAACACAATGTCACCATGAGTCGAGGTCAACTCGAGAATAGCTAACAACAACAGGATGTGAGTAGAATGTAATCTAGCCATACGCAATTCAAAGTATTCACTCTATTTTTTGGTAGTGATGAAGCAGAAGCCCTCAAACTCCAAAGAAAAAGGAATCACACTTTTTACTGTAGTATCCAAAAGAATGTGCATTATTTATCATGTTGGCATCCACTTCAAATACCTTCACATGGCAGTGGATTTCAGCAGAGGGTAGGCAGATGCGCAGGTGGACGTATGGGCATTACCTGGTAACAGATTTCTTTGGTTTTAGGTGCATATTTGTTGTATGTTTTTGTGTGCCTTCAAGTCATTTCCAGCTTAAGTCGACCCTAAGACAAATCTAACATAGGGTTTTCTTGGCAAGATTTGTTCAGAGGAGGCTTGCCATTGCCATCCCCTAAGGCTGAGAGCATAGGTGCATATAGTGCTTGCCTATTCTCCTCGGCATTTTACAGCATTTTTATTATTATTTTTCAAACTGAACCTGGATGTTTGAAAACAGTGTTCAATTTCCTCTTTCTTTATTCCACTTTTGAAGGCAATGGGTATTTAAATAGTTAAAGATCCCTAAGTATGGAGGAAATATGCAAATAGTGATTCACCTCCCTCCTGTTGGCAGAGTGGTCTGGAGAATCTCTCCCAGTGGCATCTCTCTCCCTCCTCTTTTCCTCCAATTATTAACTCTTCCTCATCTCACCCACTGCCTAGGAGAAAAGAAGGATAATTAGATTAAAAGCCTGCCTCAGTTCTTCCAGATTTCAAGTGTGATGAGAGAGAAGAAGAGAAGAGATGAATTAAGCTCCTGTTTTCAGAAAACTCTGTAACATACAATAACCAAAGGGGATACAACAGTAGATGATAAGAGAAAAGTCAAATGCTAACCTGTCAGGAGGGGAGAAGGAAGGATAGTTCATGGATCATTTATTTAAACCAATTTATTTAAACCAATGAAGGCTTTATATGTTTTATTGTGCCGAGATAAAACATGAACACTGCATTTTAGATCAAAAACTTATTTAAAGCTGCAATTGTAGCTTGCAGCAAGAGCCACACAGCACTTCAATGCTTCTTTGCTAGACAGAGACCACGACGACACCAGCAGGAATAGATAACAACGAAAGCGGAAATGCATATGTCCACATCCTTTGATTGACAGACAAAAAAAAATGGCACTCCATATGGCTGACAGCAAATATATATATGTGAATAGGCAGGAATAAGCTCAGAAGTGAAAACAATTGGACCTCAGTTCAAAGGTGCAAAAATCCACACCAATTCGCATAACAGACTTATGTGTAGACCAGCCCTTTGTCTTTCTCTGAAGATGAGAGAGTGTGACTTGTCTAAGTTCATCAGTGGGTTTCCATGCCTGAGCAGGGATTCAAATCCTGGTCTCCAGAGTGTGCAAACCATTACACCACACTGGCACAATTTGCTCTGCACTATAACTATCATGTAGTTTACTAGTCAAACAATAATGTATTTAATCTATAATATGGCGTGTTATAGGTACTACAAATTTATAGGTGCTGCAAATTATGCAGTCCAGTTCCACACATTTGCGGAAATCGCAGAAGTCAGGACACTCAGATATAATGAACAAACCACTTTTGAATTTAAAAGTCATTTTAAAACAAAATAGTAAAACACCCCATTCCAATCCATTACAAATGCACTTCCTCTGCAGCCAATGAATTGCCAAAAACTTTCTAGAATAAAGAGGTTTTCAACATTAGGCTTCTTAAAGTAAAAAGGGAAAACATTTTATGAGTGCTGGGGGTGACTAGAAGTCATTTTTGGTTTTGATGTAGCTTTCTTTTTATATGTTTTATGTTCTTTTTCCCCTGAGGGAGTTAGGGGTCTGAATTTTGATGATGGTGATGGTTTGGGCAGGAAAGTTTTAAATGTTTTTTTAATGTAGGGTCTGGGGCTTTGGGGGGTAAAAAGGGGGATTGTGGGCTGCATCTAGCCAGTGAACCCCACTTTCCCTACTCCCTACCCAGCTATAGATGAAGATACTGCCTTGGTACACATACTCCCACAATAAAATAGTGTGTGAGTGTGTCCGTGTGTCCGTGTGTGTGTCCCCTCTAATCCTTTATCTTTGGCATCCTCCCAAATATAGGGCCTGTACAGACCAGTGACAAGGGTCGGCCTGGAGGTGGAGTCAGGGCGGAGCAACCACATGTCAGCCGCCTTGATGCCACCCCGATGCCACCGTCACACTGTGCAGTGTCAGGGCACTCCCTTGGCTCAGTGTGGCAAAGGAGCACAGAAGAGCCTGGTGGAGGCAGTTAGGGCGGCTTTTTATAGCTCCAAAAAGAAGCAGCATTTGCCAGCTTTTTTTTTGGAATGGCAAAGAGCCAGATCAGGGCCCCAGCGCATGGTTGCCACGGCCCCCATCCAGTGCTCCCAGGGGCAGCATGGATCCACCCCTTAGGGGCCATCTGTACAGCCCCATAGATGTATTCCACAAAGACTTCAGTAATTTTAATCTATTATTAAGCACAGGCTAATCTCGATCAACACAAGGTTAATTTTGGGGATAATGAAGATATATTGTCAGATAAGACCATCTAACTACAGTTTTGGGTCACTTTATATTTTTACAATTCAGATCAGGAACATCTCATTTGGGGAAAGGATTTTTCAATCTCCCCCACCCCCAGCTATTTTTCTAAATTTCAAAATTCACTGCCACATCTATGCAGTGTGAAAAAATGAAAGAACAGCATTTCCATGTGCACTAATGGGATTCCTCCCTTCATTGAAATAAAATATTCAGCAACAGCTGGGGATGAATTTTTTATTTAAAAAAATGCAATAGTCATGATACAGATAAGAGCTGCAAATGCTTAAAACAAACTGACCCTAAATTATCTGCTACCTAGAATTCAAAGATATAGCCGTGTTAGTCTGTAGAATCAATATGTAGAGAGATCTTGTAGCACCTTTGAGACTAACTGAAAGAAAGAAGTTGACAGCATGAGCTTTTGGAGACTTCAGTCTATTTCCTCACATCCATTTGAGGAATCATCTGAGAAAGTAGACTTAAGTCTGTGAAAGCTCATGCTGCCAACTTCTTTCTTTCAGTTAGTCTCAAAGGTGCTACAAGATATATCTGCTACTTAGTTAACGCAGTATAGAGAAAACTGTTTTTAACAATGTCATACTCTGCAGTTATGATCCTTAATTGACCCCTACTAATGAATTTTGTTTAGGTGACAGATTTTGGTTTAACATATATGAGTTAGTAGAGATTGTCAAATCCTGCACTCCTGAACTCCAATTCATTGCTGTCTGTAGCACATAAGTAAGAATTCAAGAGGCGCTGCACCATATTGACTTTCCCTTTTGATACTCCAAAGGAGAATACAGAATGTTAGTTGGGCATGCTAGTCCTAGCTCTACAGGTCTACAGAAAAGAATGGTGCATACTGCTTATTTGTAGTTGGAGCGGGTGGGTAAGAACTGCTAAAATAACCAAGCCAGTCCAAATAAGATGAATTATGAAAGAATGTACAGATATAAAGAACCATCTTACAGTCTAGATAGTACTAAACAATGCCCCTGGCTGGTATCCAGTTCTCTTCTACACAAAATATTAATCCATCCAGGTGGTTCTTTTTTTAATACATACATGTTGCTGGGACTCATCAGAGACATTTCAAAGGTTTGATTTAGGTTGGGAGGACACCAAGTGGCAGAATAGTGAATAATCAAAAATATGAACTCAAAAACTGCAATTTTTTTTCTGATAACATCCTTTTTTAAAAAGTGCCAAGTCCAGGAATGAAGCATTTTTAGTTAATATGGATGTTACCTGTTATTTTGAGACAAGGCTTGTTTCCACATAATGTTGTTATTGTTCAATTGCTCTGTGTCATTCTCTGAATTTGGGGCAACAGGGAAGCAGGCAAATATCATTGTCTTCCATTTGTAGCATTTCCAGCTTTCATCATTTCTTCTACCTTTTTCATACAAGTTTTTAAAAAACATTAAGTTAAAAAGGATAGAATATCTGCATGATGCCTTTTTACTGGTACCAGCAGGACTTTCTGGAAGCATCTTTTCATCTAGGCTCATCTCTTAGGCTGCTGCAATTTAGATGCTTACTAGAACATGTCACATTGAGCTCATTGTATATACTGGTAGCTGGTGGCTCCAGTGTCAGGGAGGGAGAAGATCTCCTCTGGGTCTTAAAAACCTTTAAGTGCTCACATTAATGAATATATTTGGGGGATGCTCAGCACCTTGGATAGCTCCTTTAAAGGTCAGATTGACACTGAGAATAGGTTCACTGCACTACTGACATTATTATTGTAGTTGTTTGTTTATATAGCATCATCAATATACACAGGACTTTACAGATAAAAGAACAAAAACAGTGGGTTCTGACACAAACGTACATCAAAGGCACCAGTTGTAATTTCCTGTATAGAGTTGTACTATTCATTTTGTAGCCTTCATAGTTATTCAGAAAAACAATAATATAGAAAGCAAAGATAGAAATGCACTTGTAATTCTTATAAAAATTATGTAAGGTTTAACTTGGTTCAAATCCAGAGAAATGCTGGCATCAAGAGGTGGACCAATTTTCCCACCCCCTCCCCTCCAGCACCACACAAATCCACACATACTCATATACAAAAGGCTTGAATAGGTTGAAAATGATTCCCCCTTCTTCCTCAGTCCCTTGTGCCCCAGCCATTCCATTCATGAAGGACCACAATATTTGGGAAAGGTTTCTGCAACATGGAGGGGGAAAATTAGTGTTCTGCCTGTGTTTGGATCCAGCTCAAAACTGCAATAGTCCAATCCTATGAACTGCCTAAACCAGGGGCCCCCGGACTTTTTGATCCAGGGGCCAGTTCTCTGGCCCCCAGATCTTCCGGGGGGCTGGAGGCACACGCACATGCGCACGACTCCGGGTGCCATTTTGGAAGACAAAATGGTGCCTGAGTAGTGCGCATGTGTGTGAAATGCTGGGCGCATGTGCATGACTCTAGATGCCATTTTGGAAGACAAAATGGCGTCCGGAAGCGGGCACGAGCAGCGGCAGCTGCGGCGGGCCGGTAGGAAGGCCTCAGCAGGCCATACTTTGGGGACCCCTGACCTAAACACAGTGGCCCATTCTTATGAACTGCCTGAACACCTTGGAGCAATGAACTAAAGACAGCTTTTCAGTCAATAATTTGTACTCAAGTGCAGCTATCCAAATGAAAAATACATGGGCAACTTGCATAAATCAAAATGTATGGAAGTGGAGACATGATTCTTTCCAGAACTCTACTGTGGCAAGGAGGACACACTAGATAGCACATGAAGCAACAATACTGAAAGCACAATCTCATACATTTACAATGAGAAGTAATTCCTATTTTGTTCAATCTAGTATACAGATTTCCCATATAGCATGCCCCCTCTTTTCTCTTTGAGCTAAGCAAGAAATATTTTTATTGTAATTACTTATTTATAATGCTTATATCCAACCTCTCCTTATGCAGTTTGCAATGAAAACCATTCCATATAAACAAAAAAAGGGGGGCATCAAATAAAGGCAATGAAAAAGAGAAAATATCATAGAGATGAAAGGAATACCTAACACTTATGTCAAGACAAATCAGGGCTTCTCTAAATTGGCCAATAGTTCTCACAATTGGCTTACACCAGCCCTTGACCAAGACTGATCCCATGCTCCTACATGTGATTAAATGTCCTATACAGAAGTATCCTCAGATATAGCACATTGGAAAATCAACTATAAAATCATCTCTAAAATATCATATACAGAAAAGGAGAGTAAAAATGAACAGAATTAACTACATAAGATTAATTATTTACTCATTCATTCATTCCTTCATTCACAGATGGCATGAAACATACAGCGGGGTCATTCACACTACGTTATAAACCAGTTTGCATACTGGTTTAAACATGGATTGTTCACACTTGAATCAGGTTTTTCCAAAACGAATTGGGGTGGGCCATGTCAAACCCCCCCTTAGCACAGGTTTTCCGATACTGAGTTTTTCCCTGTTTCTTTTCCCAAAAAATGGGGTTTGTAAGGGAGCTGCCAATGGGAACTTGTTCCTGATCAGATTTGGGGCTTCCTGAAGGGAGGGATCAATGGGCAGAGAGTGGGCAGAGGGGCAGAACGTGCCTATCCCATCTACAGGGTGGCAAGCACCATTTTTGTGCTTGCGCTTAGTTGCCAGCTCTGAGTGTGAAATTTCCCACTGGTGTGTCCTTTAAACAACTGCTCAGCTGTTTTCTTTTTCTGCTCTTTTCCCTCAACAATGCCACTGCCAGATGTTCGGACCTCACCAAAGCCAGGAAAGAGTGTTCTTCTGGGAACATGTTTTTTAATTTTACAGACTATGTGATCCATTGCATTTGTGTGGCTTCCACGCAGGGTAATTCATTCTCCGAATGTTAATTCCTCCCTCCCCCTGACTACCATATCACTCTGCTGTTTCTGTTTTCTGCTTTTTTGTGTGTTCCCCAATGATGCCATTGCAAGGAGAGTGGGTGGGTAGAGG
>CM034701.1:105003697-105019111 GCA_020142125.1 Phrynosoma platyrhinos
GGAGGACATTTTGGACATTTGAGGGGCTAGCCACCAGTGACATCAGTGCACTACGCATCAGAAATGGTGACAGCGGGTACAAATTGATGTCACCAACTATGACAATGGAAGTGGAATGGTGTAGATGTGCACCATTTGATTGACAGAACCAAAAAAAAAAAAGACCCAAACATGATAGAATGCGATCGATATGGAGGATCCATTTTGAATTGGTACTTATGTGAACTTCAAGAGCACTAAATTGCACTAGAGAGATTCTATCGGGATAAATATAGTGGGAATGTCAATTCAGGTCAGATTCGATATTGCATTAACAAATGCATTATAGAATCTCCCCGGCACAAAACGCTAGTGTGAATGGGGCCCATATATGCTCGACTATAAGTAGAAAAAATTATGCCCAAAAATTGACCCTAAAATCCTAGGTCAACTCATATACGAGTCAATGCAGTAATACTGCTTAGAAAGGTCCTGAAAGAAGCACAGCCCCAATGCTCCATTCTCTATATGCCTTGGCAGATATATCTGAAAGAGCTACTAAGGCAGAGAGAGAGAGAGAGAGAGAGAGAGACTCTGTGTGTGTGTGTGTGTGTGAGAGAGAGAGAGAGAGAGAGAGAGAGAGAGGCAATTCCCTTCTCAATCTGATGTTAAAACCTTCCCTCCGCCTTCCTCCTTGGGATCTCTCTGTCCAACCTCATTTCCCTCCATTTTCCTTCCCTTCTCAATCCAGTGTTAAAACCTTCTCCACCAGCACCAAGGAAGTTAGATAGTTGGGAGAGGTCCAGAGATGGTGGAGGAGGGAGGGAAGTGGTGGTTTCCCCTTTAGATCATTTCTTACATGTCCCTAAATTTTACCCTCAATTTGTTATACAGTGGAAAGGAGAAGCCAGGCATAGTCAGACATGCATTCTAGACTTTAGGATTGCTGATTTCAATAAACTTAGGGAAACACTGGGAGTGATCCTGTGGTCAGGAATACTAAAGGAGAAGGGAGTTCAGGATGGATGGGAGTTTCTCAAAAGGGAGATACTGAAGGCACAATTTAAAACAGTTCATTGAGGAGGAAGAATGGGAGGTGTCTCAAGAAACCAAGATGGATGACTAAGGAAGTTACAACTGAGCTAAGTTTTAAACAGAACATATATAAGAAATGGAAAAAAGGGGAGATCACCAAAGAAGAATTCAAACAAATAGCGAGCACATGTAGGGGTAAAATCAGAAAAGCTAAAGTGCAGAAAGAACTCAGGCTTGCTAGAGAGGTTAAGAACAATAAAAAGGGCTTTTTTGGATATGTCCATAGCAAAAGAAAGAAGAGGGAAATGGTAGGGCCACTGCACAGAGAACATGGCAAATTGCTAACAGGGGACAGAGAAAAGGCAGAACTATCAACACCTTCTTTGCCTCAGTCTTCTCACAAAAGGAAAAGAGTGCTCAACCTGAGGAAAATGGAGCAGAGGACACAATAGGGGAAATGCAGCACAGAATAAGTAAAGAAGAAGTACAGGAATACCTGGTTAACCTAAATCCAGATGACCAGATGAACTACATCCAAGAATATTAAAAGAACTGGCAAATATAATCTCAGAGCCACTGGCAATAATCTTTGAGAACTCCTGGAGAAAAGGAGAAGTCCCACCAGGCTGGAGAAGTGCAAACATTGTCCCCATCTTCAAAAGGGGGAAAAAAAGAGGATCCCAACAACTATCATCCAGTTAATCTGACATTAATAGCAGGAAAGATTCTAGAGCAAATCATTAAACAGAGTCTGCAAACATTTAGAAGGGAATGCATTTAGAAGGGAATAATCACAAAAAGTCAACATGGGTTTCAGAGAAACAAGTCATGCCAGTCAAATCTGATCTCTTTTTTTGATATAATTACCAGCTTGGTAGATGAAGGGAATGCTGTGAATATAGCATATCTTGATTTCAGTAAGGCCTTTGACAAGGTTCCCCATGACATTCTGGCAAACAAGCTAGTAAAATGTGGGCTAGACAAGGTAACTGTTACATGGAATTGTAATTGGTTGACCGGCCGAACCCAAAGGGTACTTAACAATGGCTCCTTTTCATCCTGGAGAGAAGTAATCAGTGGGGTGCCACAGGGTTCTGTCCTGGGATGAAAGAATAGGGAGCATACTTATCAAATTTGCAGATTACATCAAATTAGGAGGATTACCTAATATCCCAGAGGATAGGATGAAAATTCAAAATAACCTTAATAGATTAGAAAGATGCGCCAAAACTAACAAAAAGTATTTTAACACAGAGAAATGTAAGGTACTGCACTTAGGGTGGAAAAATGAAATGCATAGATATAAGATGGGGGACACCTGGCTTAATATGACTATGTGTGAAAGGGATCGAGGAGCCCTAGTAGACCACAAGTTGAACATGAGTTGACAGTGTGATGCAGCAGCTAAAAAGGCCAATGCTATTTTAGGCTGTATCAATAGAAGTATAGTGTCTAAATCAAGGGAAGTAATAGTGTCACTGTATTCTGCTCTGGTCAAGCCCCACCTGGAATACTGTGTCCAGTTCTGGGCACCACAATTCAAAAGGGATGTTGAAAAACTGGAGCATGTCCAAAGTAGGTTGACTAAAATGGTGAAAGGTCTAGAAACCATGCCCTATGAGGAACAACTTAGGGAACTGGATATGTTTAGCCTGGAGACAAGATGGTTAAGAGGTGATATGATAGCCCTGTTTAAGTATTTGAAGGGGTGCCATATTGAGGAGGGAGCAGGCTTGTTTTCTGCTACTCCAGAAAACAGGAACCGGAGCAATGGATGCAAGCTACAGGAAAAGAGATTCCACCTCAACATTAGGAGGCACTTCCTTACAGTGAGAGCTGTTCGACAGTGGAACACATTCCCTTGGAGGTTGGTGGAATCTCCTTCTTTGGAGGTCTTTAAACAGAGGCTGGATGGCCATCTGTTGGGGGTGCTTTGATTGAGAGTTCCTGCATGACAGGGGGGTTGGATTGGATGGCCCTTGTGGTCTCTTCCAACTCTATGATTCTATTATTCTAGCTCACATCAAAAGCCATGATTTTGGCCCCAAAACCTGCCCTCGATTTATACATGAGGTCAACATGTACATGACTGGATACAGTAATTCAGTCAGAAAGCCATGCCCAGCTCTTGTACTATACCTGGTCCTTGCAGATACATGTGAGTTATATGGCCTCCACAGCAATATTCTAAGTATTACACAAGAGAATAGACCTGATTTTTCCAGGTAGATTACATTCTATTTTCTGCTTTTGGACTTTCAAAATGACAAGCCAGATGTGTAGGCAGTTTCTTTACAATGCTTTAAAACAGTAGTATATATCCTGCATGTACTGTGGAGATAAAAGCAGTGGGGTGAAGCATTTTCGATCACAAAAAGAGTGCTATGGAAAAGATTAAAGAAATATATTAAGTGACACTGTTCTAACCCAATTCACCATTCTAACAATTTTAAAAAACAGCTGGGAGATCAAGTGATAGATCTGACAGCTAAGGGGGACATAAGAACATGGTTGCAGGAGTCATGACCAAGCATAGTCAACTAGAACAGAGTACACCAGTTCTTAAAATTCTTCATTTCACTGGTTACTGCCATTTCTGAGCACTTCCTGATTCTGCCCATGGTAAGATCACCATTGGAGGCCCTCATAAAGTTAAAACAATGGATGCCTTCCAATGCATGTCCAGGTTTATCAGGTATAGCCCTACTTAATCATCTGCCATCCCACTTTGTTGCCTGCATTTAAAATTTCCCAGTTACTCTTTCCTCCCACTTTCCCCCTTTGTACTCAGCATATTTCACTTGCTGCAAATTGAGTTCAAAGTACAATAGTAATTTACACTCACTTAACTCAGCACAGGAAAGGGGGAGAGGAGAGGAAGGGTGGAATATTGCCCTTCTTTGATGACTTGGGCAAAATCAAAGTGCTTTCTTTCTTTAAAGAATTGAATCTACCTTCTGAGCATCCTTCTACACAAGAGATGTGAATAGCATACCCTCCAACTGATCCAATTTGGCAGGGATGATCCTGATTAATCCTCTGTTGTCCCTCTTTCCAGCTGCTCTTAAAATGTCTCAGTTTCTCTCTCCTCCTCCCACTTTTCCCCTTTGACTTCAGCTTACTTCCATTGCTACAAACTGAATCCAAACTATAAAAGGCTTTCAAATCTCAAAGCACAAGAGTAACTCAAGTTACTTTTAGAGTTAATTAAGTTACTTGAGTTAACTTAATTAACTCAACAGGAGGGAGAGCAGAGAAAGGGTGGAATCTTGCCCTTCCCTACAGGCTTAGGTTTAAGTTAACTAATGTAGCATTTTCTAGCTTGTCTCTTCTTCCTCATTAATAATGTTTGCTATCATGACCACATTCTGATGTTGCTTGGACATATATGTAGATTTCATCTGTAAAATGTTGGAGAGTACGGAACTGTGTAGCCCATGGATTTTTCTGTCAAGGCCTTTTGTGTGGCCCCAGACCACAGCCCTAGACCATTTTTAGTTTGGTAAAGAAATGTAGAACCATTCTTGCAGAAGCCTCCGGGGGAGGGGGGTACAATTCTTCTGTTCTATATTATTTGGGGGTCCTTCCACATCTTCTTTTGACATCAAATAGCGGTGTTTTTTTTAGAAAAACAGATATACCTTCTGATCTCTTTTGTTTTTTCCCAGGGTCCAGGGAAAGAGATATGAGTCAGGTCTTCCCACAGGACCCTCTACAGTTGCTTACTCCTGTTCTTTACACATTTGCCTTTTTAAGCTGAAAGCACAAGATCATGGCCTAAGATCCATTTTTTCCCCACTATGATCAAGGTGCACACAGTGACAAACAACATAATGGCAACATTCTGTATCAACAAGTAAAGGGAACCAAGTCGTCAGCCCATACAAACAAAATCAGTGTAATAGGAAGGGTGCCTTCAGCATGACATCACATTAACAGTAATTCATGTAAGACTGCATCAACAGGGGTGCAGTATCTAGATCAAGAGAAGTAATAGTACCACTTTGGTCAGACCTTCCCTGGGAGTTATTCAGATGTCGTTTTTCAGGACAACTATGAGAATAATCTTACACATTCCAGTTTTGTTGTTCACACTATTTTTTACCAGAACTGCATCTCTGCACATCTCTGCATGTTCTGTTGCTCAGATGTGTCAGCACTGCGAATAAAGATGGAGTCAATGGAGCGGATTTATTCGAAACATGTTCAGGGCATGCAGAATTTTATCCTGGTTTATCCTGGATCTAGTAGCATCAGTTATTCACACAGCTGACAATGCAAATCTTTTAGGAAAACTCAGAGGAAAAACCCAAGATCAATTATCCCGGTTGAGTGGGTTTTTTTGGCAGCCTCCCCAAAAGCTTACTTGGGTGCATTCAAAATGCTTGTGAACAACAAAGATTCAATCCACATTCTACTGGGATTAATTTCACCATCTGAATAACCCCCTAGAATACTGTATTCAGTTCAGGGCCCCACATTCAAGAGGGATATTGACAAGCTGGAGTGTGTCCAGAGAAAGGTGATCAAAATGATGAAAGACCTAGAAGCCATCCCCTATGAAGAGTGACCTAAGGAGCTGGGTATGTTTAGCCTGGGGGAAATAAAATTAAGAGGTGAGTTTATATCCATCCTTAAATATTTGAAGGGATGTCACACTGAAGATGGAGCAAGCTTGTTTTCTGCAGCTCCAGAAACTAGGACATGCAACAATGGATGCAACCTAGAGGGGGAAAAACTCCAGCTCAGTATTAGGAAGAACTGCCTGACAGTAAGAGCTGTTCAACACTGGAATATACTGCCTCAGGATGTGGTGAAGTCTCCTTCTTTGGAGGTTTTTAAACAGAGGCTGGATGGCCATCTGTTGGGAGTATTTTGATTGCGTATTCCTGCATGATAAGGGTTGGATTGGATGGCCCTTGTGGTCTCTTCAAACTATGAGTCTATGATTCTATGGCATAAGGTGAAGAACAAAGGGAGTCCACACATATCAAGTCCTGCAAATCCACAAGGAACAGGATATGCAAGAGATAGACATTACTGCTGCCACTGAAGGACCAACCTCCACTGAAAAATGAAGTTTTTTGTCAGAAGATGGACTTTTGACATAGGTGAACTCTGTTGGTCTTGGAACAACTTCACTGATTTCCCATTTGTTTCTGAGTACACTTCAGAGTGCTGCTTTCAATCAGCAAATCCATACATGGTTTAGGAACAGGATATCTGAAGGACCATCTCCTGCCACATCATCAACAATTTGCCCTCATCATCAGAGACCCTATTAATAATTACATTTTTCCACTCGGTTTCTGACTGGAAAAATTGTTTCAAAGTTGTTGAATTTATTTATTATTTATATATTGCATGTACAGCCCACCTTTCTCCCAAAATGGGATCCATTTGAATGTTAATCAACATATTTTGTTGGAGTTTAGAGACTTCAGGTATTTATTCAGATAATCCAAGAGAATTTTCATCAACAGATAAAAGTAAATCATCCATGTAGGAATTTAGGTTTGTTTCTATTTTGTTTTCAGAAAGGAATTAATTAAGATTCCAGTCCTACGCACACATTTGTACTAATAAGTCCCATTTGAATCTAATATGGCTTATTCTAAGTAGACATATGGGATCATTTTGGATGTCTGTAATACTTTACAGATGTGTCTGGGAGTAAGCCACTTTTAAACATAGTGAGATTTACTTGTAAGTAAACATGCAAAGGACTGCAGTGTTGGAGTCTGTCCCCATCCTGCACATACCATCTATGAATAAGCAAAGCAGACTCCAAGCAGGCAACCTTCTAATCCTTATAGTGATACTGCTTTCTTCCTAGGCCTGGTTGAATTGTTAGCATATTCTGAGTGCAGTCAGCCCCCATAGGAATGCTACACACTATGTTTATATCAAGAAGCTGCAGGTAGGAATGGAAGAAGAGGGTTGCCACACCTTTAGCTGATAATTACTTTACTGACTAAACTGGTATTTTGACAAGCAAAGTTTTCAGCACTATAGAATGCTTTATTTAAATGACTCCTAAGCACTGACATGGGGAATAACTGGCAGTACATGATCTACAAGAATTTACCCTAGACAATTAAAACAGTTAAAGAGGTCCCATATCTTGGTTCAAATGTTGATCAGAATAAAGACTGCAATCAAGAAATCAGAAGACTAAGACTGGGAAGAGCAGATATGAAAGTAATTGACAGTATCATAAAGTGTAAAGACATAATTCTGAACACTAAACTGAGGATAGTCCAAGCCATTGTATTCCTCATCACAATGTATGGATGTGAGAGGTGGAGAGTGGAAAAAACTGATAGAAAGAAAATCAACTCATTTGAGATGTAGTGCTGGAGAAGAGTGCTGAGGATACCATGGACAGCCAAGAAGACAAACAAATGGGTGCTAGAACAGATCAAGCCCTAACTATCTGGAAGTCAGAATGACTAAACTGAGGGTATTGTACTTGGCCACATGATGAGGAAAAATGAATCATTAGATAAGGCAATGGTGCTAGGAAGGGTGGAATGCAGTAGAAAGATAGGAAGACCAAGCCAGATGGTTAAACTCAATTAGGGAAGACATGGGCCTGGGCCTTTAGGATCTGAGCAGAGTGGTTGAGGACAGGGCATCTTGGAGAGGTCTCATTCACAGGACTGCCATGAGTTGAAGACAACTTAAGGGCAGTTAACAACAACAAACATGATCTGCTGTTGCTGTTTTTCACTTTATTTCCGCGATAGACAACCTGTTTGTCTTATAATATGTTCTGGACTACAAGTCCCTTGATTCCTTTGGCTGTACTGGCTGGAGTTTATGGCAGTTATAGATCAAGCCTTCTGGAAGACATCAGGTTGCCTACTCTTGGTTTACTAACAGCATCAGATGGGGACTGCCTGAGTGGTTAGAGAGAGTGGTTAAACAAGTGGAGAACAATATGTTCTCTCTGTGTGTGGAATGTATTTCAATGACAAGCTGTAAGCAATTGTCCCCTCCTACAAACCACATCTCCTTTGAGCTGCTGCTGGCAGTAGCATAACAGAAGGGGCCTAAACATAAAGCTTAATGACATAGCAGCAAACATACCTGGTCTCTGGTTTTAGCACTGAAACCTCTGGGCCTAGGAAAATCCTGAACTGGCAACCCTATTGAGAGTTCGTGCTGGCAGGAGAAATATTGGCATTATGGCTGCCACACACATTACCCTAGAGCATCTAACATTGCAAGCACATTACAGGTAGGATGTACACCACAATAGGTCCCATGACTGAACTGGCTTCTCAGATGAGAAGTGGGGACTGTCAATTTTTTTTTTGCTGCAGACATGGTGAGGGCATCTGGCTTGGCATCAGATGTAGAGTACCTGACTGGCAAGAAATATCCAACAGGGCAGCTAGTGTTGATTCTCCATTCTAACTATACCTAGCCAAACACCCCACCCCACACAGGCCTTACCCAACCCAAATGCTATCTTCTCCTGTTGCCCCTTAATTACTGTTAGGGTAGGATGGAGGCTCATCCTAGGTCTGTGTTGGCGAACTTATGGCACATGTGTCATCTCTGGCACATGAAGACATTATGGAGGGCATGCAGAGAGATGGGAGGGCAAGGGAAAAGGAGGAACAGGCACTTGCCTGCACCTCCTCTTCCCCCACCCTCCTGTGCCTTCATCTACCTCCCCAGAGACAGCTGAAGGCCTGGAAGGATGGGGGAAAGAGGAGGAATAGGTACACACCTGTTCCTCCTCTTCTCCCACCCTCCCAGGCCTTCAGCTGTCTGCAGAGAGGCAGCTGAAGGCCTGGGAGAACACGGAGGGAAAAGGAAAGGCAGCTGAGGACCCAGGCGGGGGGAAGAGAAGGTCCCACCCCCTGGAAGGTAGAAGTCCTGCCCTCAAAGCAGAAGTCTTGCCCCCCACCCGCAGAAGGTGGAAGTCTCCCTCCCCCCAGAAGACAAAGTCCCAACCCCCAACCCCACCCCACCCTCCTGGCACTGGGTAACACCCAGTGCCGGAACCCCTTTAAGTTTGGGCACTCAGTCTCTAAAAGCTTTGCCATCACTGTCCTAGGCCATGGCTAAGAAGAGATAACAGTCCCCTCCTACAAACCACATCTCCTTTGAGCTGCTGCTGGCAGTAGCATAACAGAAGGGGCTTAAACCTTTCTCCTTTGGGCTGTTTTGGCACAAATTACAGCACTTATGGGGGAGAATGTTCAAGCATTTAAGTTTCCTGTCAAAATCTGTAATAGTAAGAACATGTGGGAGAAAGTTGTCATCTCAGCAATAGAGTACAAATGGCCTCCAAATAATAAAAAATAAGAGTTTCACAAATAGCAGAATGGTGGGAAAGGAGAACGTAACCTCCATATTGCAGACTGTAATATACCATCAAACTTAGTAAGTGCTTAGAATAGTCTTCCATTTCCCGAAGCACTTGGCAGTAAACTGATTGGGGATTTTTTAAATTAAACTATTTAGCATTTGCTAAGGATTTTAATAAAGTTGCCCCTCTGTTTTCACAGACTTCAAGTCCATGTCCTTGCCCATTAGCAAGCAGAGAATGGAGGGGGACAAAATGGGGGTGCCCGTGGCATGCACCCACACACCCCTGTAGGTGCACACCTCCATTCAAGCCAATGGGGCTTGAATATCCATGATTTTTCGTTTTCGCAGGGAAGTCCAGAATGGATCCCCCATGGGAATGGAGAGGCGACTGTAATTGGAATAGAAAATTTTGCTCATTGTATCTCATTAGTTTCATAGTAAGTGAAGAACTGTGCACATGGGCGGGGGGGGGGGGAGATAATTTCAACTCAAGAGTAATATTTTTGTAAAAGACTCATATTAGTTGAGGGTAAACCACTTTTACTGTGAAAAATCATACTCGCTTTGTTTTTCCAGTTCTCTTTCCCCCTTTTTCCAGGAATATCTTGTTCCTAATGTATATTTTTTAACATTTTGAATTGATGCTGACTATAGATATGAAAGTGGAAATGGAAAGATACAAGAAGTCAGACTGGGAACTGGTAAAACTGCAGAGAACTGTGGGGAATTAATTAATGCCATTAAAGCTTAGCATTTGTACAAGCAACCTTGTAAAACCTGTTGTTCCAAAGTGTCTGGCAGTGGTTAAGTGATTAAGTTAAACAGTCTGATGAATGAAGGATCACAAAACAATTCCAAAGGCCATGAAGTCCAAGAACTTGTTGTCTGCTAAGAAAGAAGGGTAGTATGATAATCTAAATGGAGAATTGATTAACTGTATTCTCATGAAAGGAAAAATAGAGCTGTCACATTGACAGCTTTCTTGTCTACAATGTAGCCACAATGGTCTCTTAATGTCATATTGGGAATGAAAACTCACCAAGATCATAGCTACAGCTAGAGAGACAGGTCTTTTGATCTCAGTATGTGTGCTGTATGGATTTCATATCCATTCAGATCTGCCAGACATCCTTTGAAGAACTTTAATAAAATCTAATCAGACATCTCTCTACCTCTGCTCGTCAGAATGAGACATCTTAAGGACTATTCTTTACATGTTAGATTGAACATGTAGGATGACTCTCACTTGCATCCCCTATGCATGTTCACCATAATTTGAAGGAAATGCTCGTGTGCATTCAAAAGCCTGAATCCTATTGATAGTCGCAAATCAAGTAGATCCATTGAATTGCTGAGATATAATTACATGTTGAGAGAGCCAGTATGGTGTAGTGGTTCTGGTGTTGGACTAGGATTCTATAGACCAGGGGTCCAATCCCTGCTCAATGGAAACCCTCTGATTGACATTAGGCAATTCATACTCTCTGTGCCTCAGAGGAAGGCAAAAGCAACCCCCCTTTGTGAACAAAGCTTGCCAAGAAAATGCTGTAACAAGGCTACCTTAGGGTCACCATAACTTGGAAATACAATAAGAACTTACATGTTGAATCATCATTGAACAATTGATTAAAATGGGTCTAGCAGTTAAGATGCTGACTCTGATGATTGCAAGTCAGCAGTTCTGAGACCCAAGCACCATGTGACAGAGTGAGCTCCCGTCACTAGTCCCAGCTTTTGCCAATCTAGCAGTTTGAAAGCATGTAAAATTGCAAGAAAATAAATATGTACCACTTCAGTAGGAAGGTAACAGCATTCTGTGCAGTCATGCTGGCCACATGATCACAGAGTAGTCTCTGAGAACACTGGCTCTTCAGCTTAGTAATGGAGATGAGCATTGCCCTACCGTCAGATATGACTTGACAACCTTGTCAAAGGGGAAACCTTTACCTTTATCTTTATCTAATGGAACTAACCAGTAGAATGCAGACCAAGGTACAAGGTACATTTGCACCAAGGTACAAATCATGTGATCTTCTAGAATCTAGAGTCTAGATGCTGGACTGTAACTCCCAACAAACTCCCTTTGGCTAAACTGGCTAAAGCTGTTGGTATGTGCAATCTCACCACATCTGGAGGACCTTGCAATTTCTGTCCTTGGTGCACATAAATAGGCTTTATGTGCATGAGGTAGGATCCTGCTTATTCAAGGATTCCAGACCACACATACAGACCCTATACAAATACACTTTGAACATATACAGGCTCTTTCACAGGTACTGCTGAATGTATTTAGGATGACAGACAGAGCCAGTTGTATTAATTCACTCCTTCCTTTACAACTACAGGCATTCAACATATGGTCAGGTTGCTCACCTGTAACTGTATTTCTTCAAGTGGTCATCTGCGAATTCACACAAATGGGTCATCTCTGCGCCTGTGCAGCTAGCTTGAAAAGTTCTGGTATCACTGGGCAAAACTTCAGTTGCAACTTTTTGGCAGTAGCTCCACCCACCCCATAAATCCCCTGGTGTTCCCACTCTACGTCCCCTCTACAATGGCAGAATTGGGTCGTGGGTGTTCAAAGAGCCAGCTCAGTCCTGAAGACAAGATACGGTAGAGGTTCTCAATCTTCCAGGATGTAGATGACACAGTAGCTGGCATCACCCATGATCTCTGGGCTATTTTTTCCAGGGAGGGGAAGTATGCAATAACAGGTGGTGTGGGTATTTTACCATGCACCCTCCTCTCCACTGGATCAACAGCCTCTTCATCCATGCGGGTCACCTCAATTTCAAGCACGCTGGCCATCCTAACAATTTGGTCTGTGAAAGAACTGACATCATTGGTTGGGGAGGACGATGCCAGGTTGACCAAGGCAGGAGGAGGTGATGATCTGTCCTCATCAGATTCTGGAGATGGAGACCTTGACCTCAACACTGAAGGAACCAAGGCCAAAGAATCTTCCGGCAAGCAAGGGAGAGGCCTGTGGCTGAACAAAGAAGCATGCCAAGGTGGAACTGGCAGCGCTGGAGGAGAGAGAGGCAATACCTGAGATGGAGCAGGCAGCATAGAGCGTTGCCAGTCTTGACCCAAGGATTCAGGGTCGACAGGTAAGTAGTATTGGCCCAATGGTGGATCAAATTGGAGGTCAGGATACTGCAACAGAAGAGAGTTCTGTTTAGCAGATCTGTCTAACAAGGCCCGATCAGCCTCTAGTCTGAGGGAGGCTTGATCCCGAGGTCGGTACCAATCTCCTGAAACCTCTTGAGACCAAGAGGTGCTGGGAATTGACTGCTTCTATGGTGTCAATTCCAGTGGCTCCTCAAGGATTTCATCCTCGGACTCAGACTCTACTCAAATCAGAGGGGAGAGTGGTATGGCAACCAGAGAAGGCTGGGCCAACTCGGACCCGATGATGGCAGGAGGTGTTTTCAAAGCCTCGGAGGCCCCATGATGCCAAGACCTCTTGAAAGAGGAGGATCTGGCCCTCTTTGAATGTGATTTTCATGGTGAGATGGAGCGGGCTCTTTTTGAGTGGGGGTGCTCAGCAGAATCTCCATCACTGGGCTTGATATGCTTCTTTTTAGAAGTCTTCTTCCCAGCTCCATCGCCCCAGTCCTTATCGGGTTTAGAAGCCTTTTTTTAGGCTTTCACTCTAGATCTGCCCCTCTTGCTCTCGATCTCCCTGGAAGCAGATGGTAAAGGCTCCTCTGAGACCTGAGTTGGAGCTGAGGCCGGTCTGAGGGCCTATTCCCAAAGGGCCACCTTGAACTTCAAATCCCTATTTTTGAGGGCTTGGGCGGTCATCCCCTTACACAGGGAGCAAGCCTTAGGGTTATGGGATTCACCCAGGCACAAAACACCTGGGGTCTTAGAGTTGCGCTTTTGGCAACACTTGAAGGAAGCCATAGTCAAACACAAGTCGTTGTCCATGAGGCAAATTCAAAGTCCAAGAAACAGTCTGTAGGTCAACCAATCTGCAAACAATCACAAAGCCGAAATCTGATAGAATAAGTCAAAAGCCAGAACAGGAGTCAAAGCCATAGGTCAAATGGTGTAAGTTAGAGAGCAACTCTAGCGAGCTAAGTTCCTTGCTAGCTGCAAGTGCAGCGGATGAAAGGAACTGGAGGAAGAGTGGGAACACCAGGGGATTTATAGGGGTGGGCAGAGCTGCTGCCAAAAAGTTGCAACTGAAGTTTTGCCCAGTGATACCAGAACTTTCTGAGCTAGCTGCGCAGGCACAGAGATAACCCACTTGTGTTTTTTGCCGAGACCATGAATAAGAATATATGAATAATCATTTAAGTGTTTTGATAAGTGTGAGATGTCCATGCAAATACTTTTGACTGAGAGCAGATTTTCTCCAAATCTTGTCATATCCAGCCAGTGATAGATGTGCTGCAGCTTTTGGTTGCATGGGGCAGAGCTTGGAAAACTGGTTTTTAGATTACAACTGTGTTGTTTTTTTAAACCCTTTAACATGGCTGTATAACTTTTCTGTTACCTGTTGCAGTTAATACTGTTGCCTCTCAGTGTTAATGTTCTAGTTGGATTATTGCTAACTTACCTCCTCCTTTTCTAAAGAGAACAAGTCCAGTTATTGGTATTATGATCATGTGTTATTTGGTATTAATAGTCTTGTCCTAATAGGATCTGGCAATAATGTGGACAGAATGTGGTACAGGAAGAGTGAGTGGTTTGAGCACTGGAGACCATGGTTTGAATTCCTGCTTAATAGAAACTCACTGAATGACCTTGGGCTAGTCACATTCTCTCAGCCTCAGAAGAAGGCAATGGCAAACTCTCTGAATAAATCTTGCCAAGAAAACCTAATTATAGGTTCATCTTAAGGTCACCATAAGTCAGAAATGTCTTGAAGGCATGCAACAACAACAACAACATTGTATAATATTAAACTTCAGTTAAAGTCTTATCTCATTCAGTAATCCAAAAAGTAATATCACTTTATTTCCATTTTAATGAAGCAAAGGGTCATATTGTAGAAGCTGAATAAACTAATAAAAAAGCAGGCATCCTATTACTTTAATGAAAAATAAGCTAACATTGTGCTGCTTACCACTGTATGAACTCTGGGTTTTGTTTTTTTAATCAATTTTGTTATGAATTAGGGAAATTATAATGCTTCAAATACAATGAAATTAAAAACATAATTAATATTCCCTGCCCTTTATCTTGCCTTTACATTTTATCTTTACATCTCTCTCTCGCCTTTACATTGCTGCCTCTTTACACTCCCAATTTTATACTGAAGACAGCTGTGGAGTTTACCACAGAAATGCCATTCATTCCCAACTATACCTCTAATTGTGACTTTAAATCCACAAAACATGCAGTCATCTACCATTTCATACTTGAAAAGAACATTGTGCAACTTCTGCTTTAAATGGCCATTTAGGTAAGTGCACCTATCTAAATGGCCATTTGAAATTAGTGAAGATTCCCACTGAGAAAAAAAACCTGGGGGTTATTTGCCAAATCCTTCTGATTAGATCAGTGAAGCAGGAAATCTCAGAACAATGTAAACTGAAGGGTGAGGTTTAAGAGTGCAGCTACTGTATGTATTAAAAGCATAACATGCTTAAAATAATCCCACAAACCAAAAACATGCTCCCAATATTACTTTTATTATAGTTTGGCCAAGCAATAGATATAAACATATCAGGCTATCATAGATCGGTTTAGTTTGGGGTAGGGGATAAGTTGCCCTTCAAATGTTGCTGGATTGCAACTCCCATCATCATTCACTCTGGCTAGAGTGAATGCATGTTGCAGCCCATTAACATCAGGACATTGACCCATTTCTTGGTCTAAGCTGAGCTTGAATACTAGTTTTTAGGGAGTCTCAAAGCCCTCGTTTTTGAAGACACATTTTTAAGGGGTCCCAAGGCAATAATTATTTAATCCAGAGGGTCCATCAATTGCTTTTCCCTGTGTTCTGACTGAAATAACTATTGCTTTCTTCGGAGAATCCAACATCTTATCACATATCAGAGGCATTTCACAAACCTCAAGGCACTCAAACTCTTAACACAGCTCTAGAAAATCTAATCC
>CM034701.1:105029248-105052227 GCA_020142125.1 Phrynosoma platyrhinos
CAATACTGTACATACTGGTACAGTACTATGCTATACAGTCAATATCCTACTTGATACCTGACCATTTCATTATATTAACATTTCTGTTCTATGACCATCCATCATTTATAATATCCGACTCTCAATAATTAAAAATCATTAAATCCAGAGATATACATTTTCCCCATTTTTTATTTATATAATTTGTTAACGTTTTCCATTTGTCAATGAATTAGGATTTATAGTTTTTTGTGGGGTTTTCGGGCTGTGTGGCCATGTTCTAGAAGTTTCTTTCTGATGTTTCACCAGCATCTGTGGCTGGCATCTTCAGAAAAAAAAGTAAAAAAGAAACTCTTCTAGAACATGGCCACACAGCCTGAAAAACCCACAAAAAACTATGGATGCCGGCCATGAAAGCCTACCACTTCGAATTAGGATTTAGTTTGTAGTCTTAGCATACAGGTCAGTTTGTGCATCTCAGCTAAGTCCATTTGTTTAATGAGCCACTTGTTTGTGACAGAATGTCTGTTTTCCATTTTGCATGTATATTATTCTGGCTGCTGTAATCATATAATGTGTTATTTTTTCCTCGTATAGATCCAAAGATTCATCTAACTTGTTCAATAGATAAAACTCTGGTTTTAGTTCTATTTTCTTTTCAAATTTTCAGATATTATTTTATTTACCTGGGCCCAGAACATCTTAGCTTTTTGACATGTACACCAAGCATGAACAACTTCACAGGACTTGCAATTCTAACATACATTGCTTTGACATTTATAGATCTTTGCTAGTTTTCCAGGTGTTAAATGCCATCAGTAGAACATTTTGTACCAATTTTCCCTTAATCTATAATTCAAAGTAAATTGTAAGCTCTTAGCCCAAAATTTTCCCATTTGTCCAAATATATGACATGACCAATGTTCTAGGCCCATTTAATTATGTTATCTCAAATAAGTTCTTCTTCTATATCATATTTTAACAGTAGCTTATACAATTTAATAATTGTATGGTTATTATCCTGCCACATTATTTTATCAAACTCAATTTACCCTACTTTATGATGATGTTCCTATATACACCCTTCCTGGCTGATCATTAAGGGATTGTCACAAATCTAATCAATATATTCTCACTTCAGAGCTAAAGACATCAGTCATTTCATACCCTTTTTTCAGTCCCATGGGAAAGCTATTAAGGCTTTTGTCATACCAAATATAATGCTATCCCCCCCCCCAAGGGTATAAGCAGGGGTATAAATCCACTCCAGTCCATTTTTCACAGACCAAGGCTCCCTCTGTGTAACTCATACATGGTATGAGCCACTCTGTTTTCTACAAACTCTCTTTAAGCACAGTAATTATCATCCTCTTCAACCTCCAACATCTCTCTAGCCAACCTTCCAGACCTTTCTTTCCGATCGCCTTGTATGGTTTTTAAGGTTCTTGTATGTCTGCGTGCACCATGCACATTTCTAAATAAAGCAATATTAACTGAAGCTGGAGCATTCTCTGCTGTTATTACCAGTATACATAGGTGAAAAGACCCCTGCAGTTAC
Source organism: Phrynosoma platyrhinos (assembly GCA_020142125.1). Taxonomy (NCBI): domain Eukaryota; kingdom Metazoa; phylum Chordata; class Lepidosauria; order Squamata; family Phrynosomatidae; genus Phrynosoma; species Phrynosoma platyrhinos. Next base: position 105,030,786 of record CM034701.1, read on the forward strand.
CCTCCTCTCACAGGCCTCTTTTGAGCTATAATTTCTCCAAGTTTCAAGAAGATAGTGGTATTGCAGGTGGGCCCTCCCATGTCTCCCACCTTTTAGGGTAGCAACTGCTAAGCAATAAGTTATTAATACTTATTAGTCAATAATAAGTCCCATTGAGCTCAGTAAAGACTTAAGTTACTGTACTTAGAATGGTACATGCAGTGCACTTGAGAACTGGATGTTGTGCTACTAATCTTTTTTTTTTTTTTTTCTGATATCATTATCATTTACTAATTGTGAATCCAGATGGCATTTCTATTGTATTTCTTTTCCTATCCCCTCCAGGTGCCATGTCAATTTAAAAAGCACTATTGGCTCTTGGTGATATTTTGAGCCTTGGCCAAACTATAGTGTCATGTTTTAAAGTGTGAGATGGCACATCATTACTATTTTATCTGCTTTGGAGCTTGGTGATCATGTACAGCCCTCTCATTTCCATTATCCAGCTCTTCATCACTTGCAATTCTAACATGGGTTTCCTTTGTTGTGGAATTTCTAAAGTGAAAATTATTATAATCCTGCTATGCGAAGACAACGCTTAGGTAAAAACTGAACATGAGTTTTTCCGTTTCACCTATCTCCCTCAGTATGCCCTTGATTGCAGCAATGAAGAGATGAAACTTCTCAATATTCTGCATTAAAATAAAATGTGCACCTTTGACAGGGCTGGGGATGAAATTGTCATGGCTTGGCATCCCATACCTTAGGAAGCCTTGTCCATGCCAAGAGAAAAGTAAAACTGACAAATCCATTGAGTTTCATTGCATTTTTGCCTTCTCTTTTTCTCTCCATAGATAAATAGCAGCGGCGATAATAACTGATTTGTATGGGTAAAGGTAGAGCAAGTGAAATATTCATACATACACAAGCAGCAGGTGCCAGGGACTCTAAGAGGAGGAGTGACTGTTGCAGGTTCTGCAGCAGTTATCTCTTGTGAAAAAAGGTGACAGTGTTGCTGTCATTTGGAAACCCATCAGAGAGTCTTGAAGCCTCTTCCAAGGATCTACACCAGGGGTAGGCAACCTAAGGCCCAGGGGCTGGATGCGGCCCCCTGAGGACTTTGGACCGGCCCCAGGCCGGTCCTGCCGCCGCCACCTGCCATGATGATATTAGTTATTATTGCTATTACTTGTTCTTGGGGTTTTCTTGGCAAAATCTCCACAGGGGTTTTGCCATCATGGCTTTTCTGGGGCTGAGACAGTGTGCATGCATATTTTTTAAAAACATTTAAATATATATATTTTTATTATTTATTTATTTATTTATTTTTGGTGCTTTCCCCCCCCCCCCATTGTCTGAGGGACGGCAACCCAGCCCCCGGCTCAAAAAGGTTGCCTACCCCTGATCTACATTCTTGAGAGCACCTAACATCAAGACTGAAACAAGCCCAGAGGTAGCAAACATTTTGTAACTGGGCATTTAACACATAGTTTGTTGAACTGCGAGATCCTTGGGCCTGGAGTGACCATAGTTCTGTGACAGAACACTGGTTCGGTATCCAAAAAGCGACAAATTCAATCCCTGTCTGAAACTCTGGGAAGCTTGAACAGCGAGTCATTGTATATGGTTTGATCCACAAATGTCTCATGACTTTCTTAATCAAATGGTACCCAACCTTTTTGAAAAAACTGCCAAAGATCAAGGCTGCTGTGTGATAATGCCTTTCCATTGTGTAATATAGAACATCTGCAGTTCCCAGTAGCTTGGTATAGCTTTGCCAAGAATCTGCCCAAGCAGGGAGCACGCAGGAACTCAGTACAGGATATGGGTAAAGATTTAGGCCCAACTACATCAAGTGTCAGCCCTACAAGCCTTGCTGCTGCTGTTAAACTACATCAACACTTCTACTGTCTGTGTTATCTTTGGTATAGATGCCACAAGTTACTCTACTGCATCCCAGCCAAAAAAATGTAATGAGTGAAGAGAGAGACTCAAAAAAGTAATCAGGTCACAATCTTTAATTATTGTATGTAATATAGAGTAGTGTATAGTATAGTATACCATAACAGGTAACATTTGATTACATGATAGAATGTTCTAAGGGAAGCATTTGCCTGTATAGGAGAAAACCATTATAGTAGGTGGCCACCCATCAGTGCTGACTGAATCATACATATAATAATCCATAAGTGAACAGAGGGGGGTTGCAGACTGCCAGAAATAGTGCAAATTGAGTGCCAGAAATAGTGCAAATTGAGTCCACTTTTAGGGTTAGGGTTAGTGCTAGGGAATCATGGGAATTGTTTTTTTTCCTGAGACATTGAGCCTTCTCTGTCAGAGAGCTCTGGTGCCACAATAAAATACAGTTCCCATGATTCCCTAACCCTAACCCTAAAAGTGGACTCAATTTGCACTATTTCTGGCAGTCTGCAACCCCTCAGAATTCTGTCTCAGTAGATCAGGGTTCGATCCCTGCTCAGCCATAAAACCCATCGGGTGACCTTGGGAGTCACATGCGCTCAGCCTCAGGGGAACGCAATGGCAAACTTCCTCTGAACAAATCTTGACCAGAAAGCCCCACAATAGATTTGCCTTAGTGTCACCATAAGTCAGAAATGACTTGAAGGCACATATTTTAGGGAACTGTATCCTGAGGTGAGGTTGGTTAGTATGCAAGCAGTTGTGCCTTTTGCAATAAGTGTAGATAGGCATGGCAGTTAAGTGAATCTAATGAGAGATGACAGCACTGATTTTCACTAAAAGAGTAAAGAAGGGGAAGAATAGGCAATGGGACATCCAAATATACCATACAATATTTACCTTATCCCCCATGGGGGGGGGGAGGTGGGAAATGTCAGTCTTCAGAGCTTGAAAATATTGCTTTGGGGGATTGCATCTCCTAGAATCCCTTGGCCAGTTGGAGAATGAGGGCTCATAAATTTAAGGACATCACTGAAACAGGCAACACTGATCTCAACACAATGCTGTTATACCATTATATTGGTGGATTAATCTGCCTTTACCCCAGCTTTGTCATATTATCTTGGGGCTCTCCTTTGTTGTTGTGCTGTAAGAGTCATTGGGAATTCAGTTTTTCATGCTGGAAATCCATTAATGATCCTCTTTCCCCACATTGGCTAATGAGTGTTAATATCTCATTCCATTCATTATGATAATGTTTGCATAGTGGGCATGATGTGGGGATTCCCCAGGAAATCACCAGCAGGGAAGCCTCACACCACTTATGGTGTTGTTATAATGCAGTAACAGTGCGATCCCAACCTGTTAAAACTTTGGAAGTCATTATTCAGAAGGGGATGTTTTTCAATGATATTTCCTTCAGTTTCCTGTGGTACCACATGCAACAGTGTTACAGCCAGTGTTACTTTTTTAAAAAATATATAAATATTTGTAATTGTTTAAAAGGCAGTTGTGTAATAGAACTGTGATGTCATGCTATAATAGCATTATTATGGCTTAATTTTAAAAAATAAAGGGTTACCAATCATGACGTAGGAGATGGTGTAAGCAGGGTGGTACGGGCAGTTATGCTATTTAAGCAGAAATATGGTGACAGTGTCGACATTCAGCTATCTTTATGAGTACGGGTGAAGCAGATTTCAAACTAGACAACCCATAACAACTGACTAGTGAGATAAGCACCAAAATCTCCGATTCCTTTTAGTTGGCTGGTTGCACTGTGATTGCAAAACCACTTCTCTCCAGTCCCCGCTAGGAAGTAGCATATTGGCACTAGCAAGGGAGCAGCAGAGAGACAGTGATGTAGTGGTTTGAGCATTGGTCTACAACTCTGGGTTTGTCCCCATTCAGCTATGAAAACACACTGGGTGACCTTGGGCATGCCACACACTCTCAGCCTCAGAGGAGGGCGAAGACAACTCCCCTCTGAACAAAACTTACAAAGAAACCCCTGTGACCGATTTGCCTTTGGATTACCAGAAGTCCGAAACTTCTCAAAGACACACAAGGGAACAGCAGCCATATAGACAGTCAGGGTTCATTTAAGCAAACATGTTTGAGCCATCAAACTAGCACCTTTAACTGCTCAGCTCTATATAACAGCCTAGATTATTCTTATACTATTAATGACTACAGCAGTATATTTAGTATTCTTACAGTCTTACAGTAGCCTGAGCACTTTTCTCCAAAGTTCCTTCAGCACTGTGATGTGAAATGAAACTTGTGTTTTGCAACTTCACTGATGGTGCGTTATAAACATTTAAATTCAGGTTCTTTGGAATCACCAGCTACGAAATCACTCACTATTTCACAAGTATTTTTTGGAATGGCTCATTGTGTAACTGCGGCTAGGATGAACAGAATTATGTGCAGGAGTAAAACACCATTGTTTCCAGTAAAGGCATGAACTGTATTCTAGGCAAAAGGAACAATGGTTCCAATTGTCTGCTGAGAAATATATAGCAATAATATAGCACAGGATTTCTTTAATTTCTTGTGTGGGGGGGGAGGTGTCTTTCCAATTGTTCCAATCCTAAACTAGCAAGTTAAATTAGGATGTCTGTACTGTATTTCTTTTCTAAATGCTTCATTCAAGTGGGAGGTGGTGGTTTTGTGGGTCAGGTAATGTACCATAGCTTTGAGGAATATTCACTACCTTGGTTGGGAGCCCATGTCGACCTGCCCAGTCTTGTTGAAATTTAGGAAGAAAGGAGAAGACTATAAAAGAAGGAAAAGGTATAGGATGAAGAAACTGAAGGGGGAAAAAAAATAGAAGATAAGGAAACCGAGAGGACAAAGGTGGAAACAGTCTATATGTTTTAGAGCTATATATTGTATGCATCAAATGATTTGTATTATATGGGATGATATATTAGGAAATAATGAAAGCCAACTGTTGGGATAATATAAATTGTGGTGTATAAGTGTGTTTGTGTGCGATATATGAGAACTATTGTGCTGAGATATTTAATTTTTTTAAAAAAAGATATTTAAAAGGACTGCTTTGGTAAGTGAATCACAGCCCAAAGCCTTGAACTAGATCACACACACCCCAAAACCCCTCACATTTCTTCACCACATCCCTATGAAAGGCATGGCATGTGAGCATAATGCCTCCAAAACCAGGAAACCTCCTTAAAATGTCCCTCCATCCTTGGGAAACCGGTGGAGTGTGATCTCCAAGAGGTTTCCCCTCCAGCAGCCAAGGCCTGCAGCCATTGCTCTTCCTAAGGTTTGCACCTGAATCCCCCCCCCCCCCCCAAAAAAAATTCTTATGCCTGGGAACAAAGCCCAGGAAGGGCTTGACCAAAGGCAGCCATTCTGGGGGCCATGTGGCCCTTTCTCCTGGAAGCAGAGAAAAAGGGACAGACAATGGGGAGGAAGCTCTCTCGCCAGGCAGAGAGGAGGGCAGCTGCCATTGAAGCCACGGGGCGCTGCCCGCCTGCCTCCCTGTCCCTGTCCCTGGAGGAAAGGTATTAGGCAGCCCCAGATGACCCGCTGCGCCATTTGCGCAACCCACCCGCCCTGCCCGCTCCTTACGCCGCCCAGGAGCTGCGCCCGTCTTTGTGAATGCGGTGCTGCACTGCGGCGGTGCTTCCTCTCAACCTAACCCTTCCTCCTCCTCCTCCTCCTCCTCCTCCCCAGCTTGAATCAGGGCCCGCCCCCTCCGCTCGCTCCGATTGGCCGCCTCGCCGGAGTCCGCGGTCGCGATTGGAAGCCGGCGTGGCGAGGAGGGCTTGGCTGCCCGCTGCGTGATAAAGTTAGTGGGGCTGCCTCAGTGCGCGTTAGAAGCGGCGGCGAGTCGGACCGGTCTCTATGGAGGTGTCGGAGGGAAGCGCTGGGCGGCTGCTGCGGCGAAGGCGGTGGTAGTAGTAGACACTCGGAGGCCCGTCCTGCCATCCGCGCTCTTCCCCCCCTCCCTACCCCGGCCCCGACCCCCGGCTCCCTCTCCCCCTCCCTTCTCTCGCCTTTTCCCCTGCCCTCAACGACGCCGACGCCGCTCCGGGGACGCTGACCAGGCTCTAGGGAAGGTGAGGAGGAGCGGCCTCCGTTGGCGCGTAGCCATGGCGGCGCCCGTTGGGCTCTGAGGCGCGACCTTCTCGGGCCGGGGATACGGCCGGAGAGCGAGGCAAGAGGCTGTAGTCGTGTGAGCGGCCCCCGAGACGCAAAATGGCCGCCGCCTCAAACGGCCGCCATCTTGTCCTCGTTGCTACACGTTCGCGCTGAGACACAAAATGGCGGCCGCCGCCGCCGCTCTCTCCGAGACTCGGCGCGCTCCCATGAGCGGACGGGGGGCTCTTTTTCTCTGAGGCTCGGGGCTTCCGCTTGGCCGAGAAAGGTGGAGTGTGGTTGAGCTTCGGGGATTGCACCGTTCCGCCATCTCCTTTGTGTGTTGCTAGGATGGGGGGGGGAGTTAGGGCGACTTCTCGGCCGCGGTCTTTGTTCGTCCGTTGGGACGGAAGGAGAAAGAAGTGGGTTCGAGGTGGCTGCCTGCCCTTTTGTTCCCCGCGAAGCCTAAATCTTAGCGGTTGGTAGTCAGGCCGAGGAGCAGCCGAGAACAAAGGCCGGCCTAGTCTACGGGCGGCGCCCAAAAACTGACCGGTGGGGGGAGCCTGAGTTTCCTTGGCGAGATTTGTTCAGAGGCAGGGTGACCAAACGTGGTCCTCCTTTCCCAGGACCTGCCCTCCATTCCAGCCCTTTGCCCAAGAGGAATATTCCAAAAATCCCTCCATCGTGAGTAGGACTGAGAACAGGGTTCCCAGGACGTGTCCTCCATCCCAGCCCTCTGTCCAGGAGGAAAATTCCAAAAAGTCCTCCATCCTGAGTAGGACTGAGAACAGGGTGACCAGCGAGCATCCTCTTTTCCCAGGACGTGTTCTCCATTCCAGCCTTTATGGCCAGGAAGAATATTCCAGAAAGTCCTCCATCCTGTGCAGAACTAAGACGCTTGAATTTTATACTTGTATAAGTGTTTTGAGCTTTTATTTGGCCAGGGTGACCAGATGTGTCCTAACAACAAAAGAGGACAAAGCACTGGAAAATGGAGGAGATTTAAGAAAAATGGAAGACGTGGCCAAATAAAAAAACTGAACGCTCCTGTAGCCCAGGAGGGAAATGTAGATTCAGACTCCTTGGTGATGCTCAAATTGGAGGATATCTTTGGATTCCTCTTGGGCAGAAGGTTGAAATGGAGGGCACGCCTTGAAAAAGTAGGACGTTTGGTCATGCTTCTGGAGGAAAGCGGGGGTGGGCTGCTGCCTGAGTGGATCAGGCTGCAGGCTTCCTTTTGTTAAGCTGTAGCCATGCTACACCCCCCCCCCCAAGTGTTTGTAGAGAGGCTACCACACCTTGTATTCTCCATTTGTGGAATTAAAGTTCTTAGTTTGGCTTTCCTTGAAGTCCATAGGATTTAGAAAGGAGATGGGGATGGGGGAATCGGACAGCAAGGGAAACGCTAAATGATTCTCTATCTTAACTGCTTTTGCTTCCCTTCTCTGATCCGGAAGCAATAATCTTTCGTCTTCAGGATGACCAGATGTGTCATAACCACAATGGAGGGCAGGGCACCACAAGGTGTAGGACATTCAAGGAAAAGAGGTTATTATATGAGCAAAAGATGCTCATATAAATACAAATTCATGCCTCTTGGACATGTTCAGAATGGAGGACATTTTGAAATTCGTCATGTACAGAAGGTGGAAATGTAGGCTATGTCCTGAAAAGGAGGAGGTCTCGTCCCCCTTTTCATCTTGTACCATTGAATGGTACATTTGTGTTTAAATCTGTTCAGTTTTATCTCTTTCAATCCCTACTCCTGTTTCAGAGATCATGCTTGTTGCAGATATCACTTAGAGATTTGTTGACAAACTGAGTGTTGGTTTCTGCTGTGTGACAATCCTGTTGTTAGTCCTCACTGGAGTAGACCCATTGAATAAATGGGATTTTCTTCTGTGTTGACTCATTTTTCAATAATGGATTGAATGGGTGACACTAGTTGAGGTTAACCAACAGGGTGCCAGCCATTATTTTATAAGTTCCAGCAAATCTGTGTGTGTATATTTCTCTTTCTGGGTTCTTTATTATCATCTTCATTGAGTGCAGCATTTCTCTTACAGTGAAGAGTTTTAAATTGCAGAGACAAAGAAGATAAATGATGTGGGAGGAAAACCAGTGAAATTCTTAAAATAACACTAAACTTACAGATGAAATTACTAGGGAGACACTAATTGATGTTTTAATTTGAGTGATTTTGGAGAAAAGGCTAATTGGTGATTAGACATTTACAATACCTACTTTTGATTGTCTTCTAGGTTTTGTTTTTCCCTATCCTGTCAATTTATTCTTTTGAAGATTCTTCATTGTCAAGCCGCCAAAGTGGAGAGTGCGATTGCAGAAGGGGGTGCTTCTCGTTTCAGGTATATGCCTAAATTTTGTTGGTGAAACATGAAAAGATCAATCAAGTCTAGAAGTTAAGACTGTCAAGTAATTCACTTATTTACTATTTGTGATCTTCAGCTGGGACAAAGAAGAACAACCATACTACATAGCAAGTAGTTTGTCTTACACAGCTATAGTAGTTTGTGATAGCACAGTTGCACTAAGTTAGAATTATTAGCAGTTAATGCTCTTAGCCAGTGTCTCATGAGTCAAAAGGAGACAGGAAAAGGTTCTTAAAAGGGTCTACTAGCACCTTTGGGACTAGCTAAGCGTTCATAGCATACATTTCCATTGGCTGGGGATACTTTTATCAGATGCAAGAAAATGTACTACCAGAAAATAATACATGTGTGTTGTTATTACAGTGTTGATTGATTTGCATGGCACATGCCAGATGCACTCATCTCTAAATCTTAAATGTTCTTAAAAGAAGTTACAGAATCCTTGTGTAATCTCCCATCTTGTTAATAATTTATAAAAGATAGTAATTGGTTCAGAAAGGTTACTTGATTACCAAAATAAACATAAAACACAAATGCACCCCAGAGAAAAGAACTAAACCTTGTTTGGTTGTTCTCTGTCTATTTGAATGGAGATGACTTAAGTTATCACAGATAAGCAGTCATGTAACTGTTTACACATTGGCAAATGTAACAAACTGTGTGAATAACAGATTTTTGTTTTTATAGTGCTTCTTCAGGCGGAGGAGGAGGTAGGGGTGCACCTCAGCACTATCCCAAGACTGCCGGCAACAGGTATGTCTGCTTATATTATTTGCTACACTACCTCAAATGTGATTGCTTGAAGTGAATAGTAGGTATCTTAAGATTAGTATACGTGTGAAACATGTTGGCTTTAATTTATTAACAACCTCTTAGAACAGTTTTATATGGGAACTGTTCAGATGGTACCTAGGGTTAACATCCTGTTGGTAGGATGTTGTTAAGATACCTGAGAAATTTATCCTGCTTAACAGAGTACAGTTGGTTTTTGTTGTTTTTTTTTTTTTTTTAAGTTAGCTGTGAAATTTCCCCCATTTCTTTTAAACAGGTCCTGTGGGTGGTAGGGCAAGAAGAATAATTTTAAGTTGAACTTGAGTATCCTGAACTCCTGTGGCAATATATTGTTGGTACTAATCAGTAGTTCTTGTTTCCAAATAAAGCGAGTTCCTGGGGAAAACCCCAGGGCAAAACGCTCAGAAATGGATTCCTTCACGAAGCACTAGACGAGATGACGACTCCGCAAATGACAAAGAACGACACGATGCAATCTTCAGGAAAGTGAGAGGGTAAGACATACAATAATAAAATGTCTTGATTTAAAATAAGCAGTAATTGGGATATAATCTATACACCCAAATTGGATGTTTGATTCAGATCCAGTATGTGGCTTGCACATTTCCACAGACTCTTTCTTACAGCTGGTAGGCCACGATGCTGCAGTGATTGTAGACACACTGGCACAGTTCTCAGTTGTATGCTATGTGAAGATCTCCCAGTGCATCCAGGTTGAATTTCCTATATGGCCTGCCAGGATGCTTTAAAATCTCTTTAGGGGCAGTGGAAGATTGGGGCTGAGGCTGCCCCACAACTTGGCCCCAATCCACCTTTTTGTGGCCTGGGAAAGGAGCGCTAAAATAGCGCTCCTTCCTCAAGCCACAGAAAGGGCACGGCTCTTCTGGCTCAGCCCGTGCAGGAAGGACGTCATCGGAGCGCTCCGATTATGTCCTCAGCAAGGGGTTGAGGTGGCTGGCTGCCCCTCCCCTTCCCTGGCTCCAAGACAGCGCTTTACGCCGTCTGCAGGGCCCCTTAGTTTGCTGTTCAACTATGTGTGGCAGGAGGGGATAGAAATTTTGAATTTCTGGTTACTCTTTTCTGGTTGGAAGATTCAGTGCTTATGTGGGCAGAAGTATAAGCCCTAGATTAAGAACTTGTTCTTGATGCTTCTGCCCACCATTCTCAAACCTTTCCCCCCCCCCCCCACATCTTGACATCACGTCACACAAGACCTTAAATTTAAAAGTTTTGCACCATCTGCTTGCTATCCTTGGCTCCTCCACTCAGTCCCATTTCTTTGCTATCCATTACTTAAGTGGGTGCTTTTCATGCCGCTGCCTACTCCATCTAACTGTTTTTAGGCATTCTATCTTGAGTTAATTCTTGCATGCTTCTCCTCTCCCTCCTCCCCACACTTTGAAATGTTCTGAACATTTGTTAATGCTCCATTTTATTAACCCTTTCTTGCTTCAGCATCTTGCTTAACTCTGACCCAGTTTCAGTTCTCCATTTGTTATTCCTTACAGATCCATTCTTTACACTACTAGCATCCTTGCTCCTGAGATTCTTCAGTTTCCTTTGAGAAATTTTAATCCTGTCATACTGATAAATTTTCCTGTGTTCTCACTGAAGCTGGATTGTCATTTGTCTTAATTCTGAATAACTGCATTCAGTACCATCTCAGCCAGGTGGTGCTAGGCTTTCTGTCTGCAACCTCAATGTAGCATAGATTTTAATTCAGATGTATTCATCATAACTTTACTAAGAGCTGCATAGTCATGGGGGTGCTCCCATTGGGGGAAGTCCTTCTCTCTAGTTTCACAAATATTTTATTAAAAAAGCAAACCTTGTAATAAACAGATCAAACCATGGGAAAGAAAAGTCTTAGTTTACTTGTTTTTGTTTTTGTTTTTTAGCATATTAAATAAGCTTACTCCTGAAAAGTTTGACAAGCTATGCCTTGAGCTCCTCAATGTGGGTGTAGAGTCTAAGCTCATCCTAAAGGGGATCATACTGCTGGTAAGGAAAGATGCACTTATTAGAAAAATGCTGGTTTCATTAAAAATGATACTGAAGTGTATAACAATATAGTATCAGTAGAGGGAGAAAGGGCTCAGATGGATGAATTCTAGTATTGTTTAGGCTTAAGAGGCGTGGTATTTGGGAGACTTCTGTAAGATGGTGGAGGCAAGGTTAAAAATATAGGGAGTGAAAAATTACAATAATGGTGGATTTGAAATACACTGGTCCCTCCACTTTTGCAGATTTGCTTATTCACAGATTGTATTAATATGTTCTCTCTAGGAATATCTGGGTCCTCCAGCGCAACTCTGTGGTCAACTTTAACCAAAAGTCACACTGAAGGTCCTAGAGAGAACACTCCACTAGGCATTTGTAGCTCCTCCAGTGCAATTTTAATGTCTGGCAAATGTTGACCACAGATTTCCACTGAAGGACCTAGAGATTCCTAGAGGGGTGTTCTCCCAGGTAAAAACATAGTGTTTTTGTTATTTGCATTTTTTCCACATTTACGGGGGTGGGGTGCTGACAGTAAAACTACACAAATTAACATTTTTATATAATAATACTATCCTGTGAACTGCTTTAGTAATACAGAAGTGCCTGTCAAAGGGTGCAATGATGGTTTTACTACAACATCAGCACAGATAATGCTGTGCTAGCATAAGCTATCTGAAGATACTGAACTGGCACAGCTGTGTTGATTTGTGTGCTAAAAACTATTCCAGAATAGAAGCATTGGGCTTGGTGTTAGCGGTTGTCTGAAATAAACTTTATGTGACGTCTGATTTCTCTACTATCATTTTTAGTGATTGTTCATTACTGTCAATTTTCTAATAGTCATCAATGCTAGAAAGTAGTTCTCATCATACAACACAGAATAAGGAGAAACAAGGTTTAGAATCTTAACTAGACAGCCTTCTAATGGCATTCCTGGTGCTGTACAAGCTGTCTACCTGACAAGCAAAAGAACAGTTCTGATGCTTGAATGACTGTATTAAAGAAATATTTAAACCAACAAGTTAAAAGCCATTTCTCCTTAGTACTTTTTGCTAACTACCACTGGCTCCTAGGGAAATGTGTTTATTCAGTCTGCCAGAGCAGTATCATTGTAAAGTACTGTATTCTAGTGTTGGAATTCACTAGATCATGCTTGGGTTATTGTTAGCCATCATGAACTTTGAAACTCAGATGTCAGCTATAACAGGAAAAAAGAGGGAGATTGCTGAATGTAGCTCAACCTGCATTTACTGACTTTAGTGTAGTGCCAATTCTTTGACAAGGAATCTGCCACTGAGGAGGTGTGTTTTGTAGTCTGTTTCCTCCCAAGTATTTCATGAAGATTCTCCTCTTTAGATCGTAGACAAAGCCCTTGAAGAGCCCAAATATAGCTCGCTATATGCTCAACTATGTCTGCGACTGGCAGAAGATGCACCCAACTTTGATGGCCCATCAGCAGAGAGTCATCCAGGACAGAAGCAAAGCACAGTGAGTACAATCTTTTCTCAAGCTGCAGCTGATATCAGAATGAGTATTTTACAATGACAACATAAAAAATTTGCCTTTTTATTCCCAGACATTCAGACGCCTCTTAATTTCTAAACTTCAAGATGAATTTGAAAACCGCACCAGAAATGTTGATAGTAAGATTTCAGATTTTTAACATAATTTTCATTGGGTTTTGTGTATGCAGAGTAACATTGATATATATGTATATTTCTTCCAGTCTATGATAAGCATGACGGCCCCCTCCTCCCCGAGGAGGAGGAACAGAGAGCCATTGCTAAGATCAAGATGCTGGGAAACATCAAATTCATTGGAGAACTTGGCAAACTTGATCTTATTCATGAATCTATCCTTCATAAGTGCATCAAAACAGTAAGCAATGTTGATTTTCAATTTTCATGTTATTTTATTGATTGATTTATTGTATTTATACCCGCTCTTCAGCCACAAAGGCTCTCAGAGCGGCTTACAGATAGTTAATTAGACACTTCCCTGTTCACAGGCTTATAATCTAAAAAGGCATGGCACAAAAGGATAAGGGCTTGGTGGTGGGGAAGGGGAATAAGTCCAACAGTTCTTCTTTCCCCCTGAGGCCTGAACCATGGCAGATGAACTAGAGGGAGGGCCCTTCTTCTTACTTTGGCTAGGACTACTGGAGCCGGGCCTGCCTTTTGCTCCCTCTGTGGCTGAATTCAGTTTTTTAGAAGGAGTTGCAATTGAGGTTGGGGGTTGGATATCAACTTGCAAGATAGTAGCTTGATTTAAAATATCAGTAGGATTTAGGGAAGAAAATGTGATGTATGTGCTTTCACAATAAATGTTACCCTTAATCAGATGTTCTCTTTATAAATTCAAAGACGTTAATACACAAAAGCTTATATCAGGGTTAGGCAACCTTTCCCCTTTAAGGGCTGAGGGACTAAAGCTCCTAGAAGCCTCAGCCATGTTGGCCAATAGTCCCATGCTGGCCAATAGCTCCTGGAATTCTGGGAGCTGAAGTCCCTCAGCCCTTAAAGGGGAAAGGTTGCCTACCCCTGGCTTATATGGTGAGAAAAACCTGTATGTCTGTCCTACAGTGTCAGTGTGATCCAAAAAATAACTGAATCAAATTACTAGGTGTACATTCCAGTACATGTGAAGGACTGGCCAGGTCTGTCAGTCATTCCCACATGCATGTGAACTAAACAAAACACAGGGCATGGTCTCCCATGAGAAACTGTATTTCTGGAGGTGGTTACTGATAAAGGCAAGTGTCCACAAAGAACTCTTTTATTAATGGGTGCATTTCTTGACTTCTAAAACTTTAAGCTTTTGGAAAAGAAGAAGAGAGTCCAACTCAAGGATATGGGAGAGGATTTGGAGTGCCTCTGTCAGATAATGAGGACAGTAGGACCTAGACTAGACCATGCAAAAGCCAAGGTAAGTATTCTAAAAACTTCATTATGTATTGTTTGCTTGTAGTTCTTGTACTGTCACCAGCCTAGTAGGTAAGTGTTCAGTATGATTATGTATGTCTGTGTGTATATAAAGACAGTTAGCTAATGGATACTTTAAAAAAAAAAAAACATTGATGTTATTTGCCAGTCCTAGGATACCTTAAGGAAGGGTTAGGAAATATGTGACATAAACTCTTAATTTATTGTAGGTAATGGTTAGCTATGATACAGTTTTAGTTGGGAGATGCATCCTCATGTCTGGTTTAAGGTGTGCTTTGATTATTATTTTCAGTACAAAAGAAATTATTTTTATTCATTGAACATCATAGTAGTAGTTTGCTATGTTGCAGCAGAACTTTAACCAGAAAGCAAACATGAGACCTGGCATAAAGGGAGAGATGGAAGCAACAACTAAAATTACTGAATAGTGTTACTTAAAAGTGAAATTCTCGCTTCTGCTGTATTGTGTGTTCTGACATGTCAGCCTAACTGAATATGGCAAATTCTTTCTAAACAGTCCTTAATGGATCAGTACTTTGCCCGTATGCGCTCCTTGATGATGAGTAAGGAATTGCCGGCAAGGATTCGTTTCCTGCTGCAGGTAAGAGCATAAATTTGATTACTGCCATAGGTCAGATGTGCTGATACATGTAACTGAACTTAATTCTATGACACTTTATGCTTAAAGGATACTGTGGAGTTGAGAGAACACCGTTGGGTTCCTCGCAAAGCTTTTCTTGACAATGGACCAAAGACTATCAATCAAATCCGTCAAGATGCAGTGAAAGTAAGTAAGGAAAATATTTAGCGGTTGGTTCAGTTACAGATACAGTACATCTTGAATGAGTCCTTGAAATTTGTCTATGTGAAACATGTTAAATTCACATAGTTCAGCCAATTTAATAGCTATAACACTGGATTTGCCTATTTTGTTTTTAAGGATCTGGGAGTTTTTATTCCTCCTCCTATGTCTCAAGGAATGAGAAGTGACTTCTTTCTGGAGGGACCGTTTATGCCACCCAGAATAAAACTTGACAGGGATCCACTTGGAGGGCTTGCTGATATGTTTGGACAAATGCCTGGTAATTACATCAACTTGGAATTTGCTATTTATCAACCATATATTCTTGAGGTGTTTAAAAAAAACCTTTAAACAAACATTTGTGAATTCTTAAACAGGTAGCGGAATTGGTACTGGTCCAGGAGTTATTCAAGATAGATTTTCACCCACCATGGGGCGACATCGGTCAAATCAACTTTTCAATGGCCATGGGGGACACCTCATGGCTTCTACTCAATCCCAGTTTGGAGAACTAGGCAAATCCTTTTTGAAAAATCCAGTAAGTAATGGAAGCAATTTAAGAAACTGAACAAAAAAGTACTAACAGTTGATTCCTTCTTTTCACCAGAATTTCATCAGAGACTGAAGCGATAAGAAATCTAGCCCTGCTTTCTCCACCATTCATCGTTCTTCTGAAATAGTTACTTTGTCTTATATAAATGCTATACAGTACTAATAGAGGGGTGAAGACTGAGCCATGAATCAAAGAGTTGGCTAATATATAGATTGCTGTTGTAAAGAATTTTTATTTTGAACAAGCAATATCCAAAATAGATTGCTTATATGTTAGCTAATTGGTAGTTCGGTGTTATAATCTCTTTAACACTGGATAATATGGACCAGGTGTAAGGATTGTGCATCCTGAGGGCTCCTCTGGATCCCACTAAAAATGGTTGAAAGAATGCTATTTGGGGCTAAAATATCTGTAGAAATGTAGCTTTGTCAGTGATCTCAACGTGTTCCCCATACACAAAGCCAAACAAAAAACCAAAAAAAACCAAAAAAACCCAGCCCTCCAAAATCAACCAGAAGTGACTAGAATGTTTGGAGAGGTTAGAAAATAAGGGATGGGCAGCTTTTAAGAAGGACCCAAAATGACCATCCAGTCCTCTGCATGTGCATGCATTGAAGAGAACTGTTATAAGATATGCTGAAAATGTGAGGTGATTCAGTCATTGATTAAATACAAATACTGAGATTTGGTGGTTTTCACTTCCCTTTCACTTTCCTTGAAAACAGGGGCAAAGCCAACTTTACCATAATCAGAATCAGGGACTTCTATCTCAGCAACAAGGACAGTCCAAGGATATGCTGCCACGGTTTTCTAAGAAAGGACAGCTTAATGCAGATGAGGTAGATGCTTTTGTCTGAACTGACTTGGTTCTAAACACAATGCCCGATGATTATAACAAGACGCGTTATTACGAGGACCAGTACTGGAACTCCCTAACTTTTCCTCCTCCCTCTTTTTCTCAAGCCCCCCCCCCCCCCCCCCTATTTTTCTCTCCCTGTCCTTCTCTTTCTCCTGCCTCTCCCCCCAATCCTTGGAGTATCCAGTGTCCTGTGAGCAAGATTATGAGATATGAGGGCAATAATCTCATAAAGGAGCACTTGAAATAGTTCTGGCAGTTTGAAATCCTTGTTGATGGTGAAATTAATTACAATAAAATAGCATCTCCTTCACAGCTAATTTCCCTAGTTAGCTGTGAACCCTGTGGTTTATTTATTTTAAACATTTATGCCCTGTTCATCAGTTAAGAGTCTCCCAAGTAGTTTACTGTTTAATAAAATTAAAACCCTGCCCTTCAGCTTTTGATCTGGTCATTAATACTTGTATAACAAGTACAATCCCACCCTGTTTATACAGTCCTGACCCCTTATTTCTTTCCACAGATTAGCCTGAGGCCTGCTCAATCTTTCCTAATAAATAAAAATCAAGTGCCAAAGCTTCAACCCCAGATAACTATGATCCCACCCAGTGCACAGCCACCACGTACTCAGACACCACCGCTGGGACAGGTAAATACCTTCGATAACCAACTGTTTAATTAAAACTACAATTGGATAACAGTTGTGATTAATGTTCTAATTGGATTCAAAATTGCATATGGGAAACTAAGGAATTGATGAATATTTGTTGGGTGAGGGTGTCATTCTGCATTTTCTTCCTTTGGCTTTAGAACTAAGGACATTGCCTTTTATATAGATTCATAAAATTTAGGGGGGTTGCAGGCTGCCAGAAATAGTGCAAATTGAGTCCACTTTTAGGGTTAGGTTAGTGCTAGGGAATCATGGGAAGTGTTTTTTTCTGAGACATTGAGCCTTCTCTGTCAGAGAGCTCTGGTGCCACAATAAAATACAGTTCCCATGATTCCCTAACCCTAAAAGTGGGCTCAATTTGCACTATTTCTGGCAGTCTGCAACCCCCCATATGTAAGTCACATTCTTCCGTTTTCAAAATTAAGTAGAATAAAGTGCTAGGATGAGCATTATAACAAACTCCGCAGGCATCCTTTTTCGGAAGCAAGTCTAGGTATACTTAGTGAGACTTGCTGCTTAGTAAATTTGCATACCATCAAGTAGTAGTGAAAGTGGTGAGTTTCAGTTATCTATGGAACTTAGTCCTTGACTAAAGATGCTTCTGGAATAGAAGGCTTTATTCAGCTCTTTGAATCACCATTTCTGTCAGCATGTTGCAAATCCTGAGTCATTTAAGACTTTCTTTGGTGAAGTATACTGAATGCTGAAGATTTTTAAACCAGCAGCTTTAAGTCTAGATTCTTCAGTACTCTTAGAGTGCTGCTCAGTTCTAATAAGCATGTTTGCTCTTTAAGCCACCTCAGCTTGGTCTCAAGACAAATCCACCGCTTATCCAGGAGAAGCCTGCAAAGACAAGTAAAAAGCCTCCACCTTCTAAGGAAGAGTTGCTTAAGTTAACAGTAAGTTCTGTTATTCACTCTTAGAACTGCATATTTTCATTTCTGCAAAGAAGTATAGGAAATAGCAAATTTATCCCCCCACCATTCTATTTAGGAAGCTGTTGTGACTGAATATCTGAACAATGGAAATGCCAATGATGCTGTCAACAGTGTGAGAGAAATGAGGGCGCCAAAACACTTTATATCTGAGATGCTAAGCAAAATAATACTTCAGTCACTGGATCGATCTGATGAAGATAAGGAAAAAGCAAGCACACTGATCAACTTACTTAAGCAGGAAGGGATAGCCACTAGTGACAACTTCATGCAGGTACTGACATAATGGAGTAGTAATCATGGTTTGATTTGTAGCATTTGCTTGTCCATACTGTACAGTCACCTAATAAGGATGCAGATGAATTCTAATTCCCACTCCTTATTTTTCAGGCATTCCTAAATGTGTTAGACCAGTGTCCTAAATTGGAAGTGGACATCCCTCTGGTAAAATCCTATCTAGCACAGTTTGCAGCCCGTGCCATAATTTCGGAACTAGTGAGCATCTCTGAACTAGCTCAACCATTGGAAAGTGGCACCCATTTCCCCCTCTTCTTGCTTTGCCTTCAGCAGTTAGCTAAATTACAGGACCGTGAATGGCTGACAGAACTCTTCCAACAGAGCAAAGTTAATATGCAGAAGATGTTGCCAGGTAAACATGCAAAAAGAGACTAGAATTGTGTAATGTGTGAAAGATTTAGAAAGCTAAATACATAGTCTCATCATATGATAAGCTAAAGCAAGAACGTTACATTAATGATGAGGTTAACAAACCTGAATGAATAATTGGAATGTTTTGTGTGTTACAGAGATTGACCAGAATAAAGATCGTATGCTGGAGATCTTGGAAGGGAAAGGACTTAGCTTTTTGTTTCCACTTTTGAAACTGGAAAAAGAGCTATTAAAGCAAATAAAATTGGATCCATCCCCTCAAGCAATTTATAAATGGATAAAGGACAACATTTCACCAAAACTTCATGTAGATAAGGGATTTGTTAATATTTTGATGACCAGGTGAGAGATTAAATATACCTAAACTGGTTTAGTTGAAATGAACCAATATGTCATATTAGCAACATTTCGTCAAAGTTGGTGTTAACATCAGATGCATAACGAAACCACAAGATTTGAGAATCTGATGTTAACACCAACTTTGACGAAATCTTGTGGTTTTGTTATGCATTTGTTCCCAGATATATGAAAGAATTCCTGATCATTGGCGTAGAGCAGGGTGGGGAAGGTATGGCTCTCTGGATATTAGACTGCAACTCCCATCGATAGCCAACATATTGTTATGAGGATAGTTGCAATCCATAAACATCTTGTGAGCCATACCTTCATCCTTGGCCTGGGTCTTTGCTATTTCCCCTTTACAAAGATGAGCAAGTTGTTAGCTGTACCCAGTGAATTGGTGGGAATGTGGTAAGAACATTCTGTTAATCTATTGTAGATGAGACTAATACTTGAGTCAAAACTGGCATTCTTTGCCTGTTTTCATTTCCTTCTCTCGTAGTTTCTTGCAGTATATTTCTAGTGAAGTAAACCCACCTAACGATGAACCAGATTCTTCATCTGCTCCTTCAAAAGAGCAGTTGGAGCAAGAAAAACAGCTGCTTCTTTCCTTTAAGCCGGTAATGCAGAAGTTCCTACATGACCATGTTGATCTACAAGTGAGTGCCCTGTATGCGCTCCAAGTGCACTGCTATAACAACAACTTTCCAAAAGGTAGGAATAAAATAACTTCTCACCCTTCCCTTCTTCATGCAACCATAATCTTGTCATATGAGGTGTGACAGTACTTGTCAAATAGGTGGACGGGCCATTTCAAAATAAGGGGTGTGGGTTTTTGTCATTTTGCCTAAGCGTAAGACTTGTTAGCAGCACTGTGAAAGTTGAAACAATACTCATGTCCGGCTATATATTTTTAATGGTGGATATTTTTTTCATTACATAAACATGGGATCCAGAAAAATGCTTCTGTATTAAAAATGACAATGTGTTTCTCTTGTTTCAGGCATGTTATTGCGCTTCTTTGTTCATTTCTATGATATGGAAATCATTGAAGAAGAAGCTTTCCTGGCATGGAAAGAAGATATTACTCAAGAGTTTCCAGGGAAGGGAAAAGCTTTGTTCCAGGTATATTACCTCCTTGCTTTTAAACAGGGTTTTTGTTTGTTTTTGTTTTTGTTTTTGTTTGTTTGTTTGTTTTGGTAAAATTTGAGAATCAGTGAAATGCATTTCAGTGTAGTTCTTAAATTTGATATTTAACATAAATAGTCAAAAAGCTTTTAAGAGCTATCTTAGGTCTAAATCCAACTGCTAGTTCCAAGCAAAATCGATGTACTGAATAAACAGAAGTTTGGCTGGACAGTACTTAAGTTCCAATGCTCTGTGTATTCTACTTGGAGTAGTGATTAGATTTAGGCCTTATTTTTTATTACATGCTGGATACATGTAGAGTAAATCTCCAAAAGAGTATTAAGTGTTAGGTTTCTCACTTCTCCAGCTGTTAACACTGTACTGGCCTACTTGCAGGTAAATCAGTGGTTGACCTGGCTGGAAACGGCTGAGGAAGAAGAATCTGAAGAAGAAGCTGACTAAACCAGCCAAAGCCTTAAATTGTGCAAACATACTGTTGCTATGATGTAACTGCATTTGACCTAACCACTGCGAAAACTCATTCCGCTGTAATGTTTTCACAATATTTAAAGCAGCAGTAGGTCAATAGGACTTGCTTCTGCATAAGGGTTTTTGTAGTATGTCTTAATCATAGTCTACCATAAAAATATTTTAGAGTATCTTTAATGTTTAGATTAACAGTGTATTAGCAGCATGCAATAATTACATCATAAGTTCAGAAGCAGTCTGTGTAAGGATCTTCTTTGATGCCAGTTACCATAGGCTGTTCGTTAGAAATCTGAATAGCAACACTGAATACTGTAGAAATGCACTTTGCTCAGTGTAATACTTGAGTTGTTGCAATATTTGATTATCCATTTGGTTGTTACAGAGAATCCTTAACTGTAATCGATGGTGGTTGCCGTAATAGTATATTGCCTGTATTTCTACCTCTAGTAATGGGCTTTATGTGCTAGATTTTAATATCTTTGAGCCTGGGCAAGTGCACAAGTCTTTTTTAAAAAAAAAGAAACATGGTTTACTTGCACAAAAATGATCAGTTTGAAGAGGTGGATAAATGCCCTAGGAAGTGGTCTTTGGGTGTGAAGCAAAATGGTGAGAAACTGAATTGGTCCCTATTATAGTATTGAAATTAAGTCTACTTAATTTATCAAGACATGTTCATGCCCTGATTTTATATACTTGTATCTATCAATAAATATTGTGATACTTGAACGTTTGTTGAAATGACTGTTCTTTAAAGTTTGTCTTTACCATTGAAAAATTAATATTGAAGGTAAAAGTCTTGACAGACTTTTTGTTAGTCTCACTTATTTAATCAGGCTCAGTGGTGTAGATAAGACTAACTTGGTAGAA
>CM034701.1:105067619-105077967 GCA_020142125.1 Phrynosoma platyrhinos
ATATTATCTTTACCTTTTACATACTGAATGGAAAAATCAAAATCTTGGTGTTCTATTATGTTTTATTTGTGGTTTTTTATACTGGCCAAATGGCTGTAATAAAATCAATCAATCAATCAAAATCTTGGAGTATTAGATTCCACCTTAATAATTTGCCATTATTATATTTTGTGTGATTTAACCAACATATGGTGAGTGGGCTGTTTTTACCATGAATTTTCTTCCCCATAAATATGGTTTCAGCTTGTTTAAAGCCCATACTATAGCCATACATTCCTTTTTGATAGTGACCAAATGTTTCTCCCTCGGTAACAACTTTTTACTTAGAAATAACACCAGGACTGTCTTTATCTTCCTGATGTACTGCCCCTATTCCTACATTGGAGGCATCTGTAGTCACTATAAAAGCTTTTGAATAATCTGGAGCTACCAATATGGGTTCAGTCGTCATTAGTTGTTTTAATTTAGTAAAGGTCTTATTACATTCTTCTGTCCATTGGATTTTAACCAGTTTTTCCTTCTTGGTCAAATCGGACAAAGGACTTGCAACCGTACTGAAGTTAGGAATAAATTTCCTATAATACCCTGCCAATCCCAAAACTGACATGATCCCCTTCTTTGAAGATGGAATCAGCCAATTAACTATAGCTTCAATTTTTGAAGTTTCAGCTTTGATGCTACCACCTCCTACCACATATCCTAGGTATCAGCGTTCTCTTTTCCCCACATGGCATTTAGTACTTTTAACAGTTACACTACTCTTTTTAAGTCTCTCTAGGACTGCTGTCAGGTGTTGTATATGTTCCTCCCAAGAATTACTAAACACACCAATGTTGTCAATGTAAGCCACTACGTAATGCAGGGGTAGGCAACCTTTCCCCTTTAAGGGCCGAGGGACTTCAGCTCCCAGAATCCCAGGAGCTATTGGCCAGAATCCCAGGAGCTATGGGACTATTGGCCAACATGGCTGAGGCTTCTGGGAACTGAGGTCCCTTGGCCCTTAAAGGGGAAAGGTTGCGACCCCTGACGTAATGTTTTAAACCAACCAATACCTTATCTACTAATCATTGGAAAGTAGATGGAGCATTCTTCAACCCAAAAGGTAATACAGTAAACTCAAACAAACCCACATGGGTTTTTGACTGATCTCTTGGACACATGAGCACTTGTCAATAATCTTTAGTCAAATCTATGGTAGTAATATACTGGGCCCTACCCATCTTTTCAATTAAATTCTCAGACTTGGGCATAGGGTAAGCATCTGACTGAGTTATTTTGTTAAGTCACTTATAATCTACACTGAATCGAATGGTATGATCAGCCTTTTCTACTAATACTGCAGGTGATGCCCAAGGACTCTCTGATGGGATAATTATTCCCATTTTAAGCATCACCTTGATGTCTTGAGCAATGCTGTCAGCCAAATGACCCATTACTCTATATGGTGAAGTGGCAATAGGATCAGCTTCTCCTGTCCTAATATGATGATACACCCCTTTTATTCTACCTAGTAAATTTGAAAAAATAGCTTTGTATTTATTCAGCAGGCCAATTACTTCTTCCTTTTTATGAGAAGTAAGGGAAGGGTCAAGGTTAAACGCTTGTATCCGTCCTCCCAAAACTTCCCCAGTTCCCCAGGTTCCCACTTTGGAATTGGAATGTCTTCATCTCCAGCTTCTTTGATGGTATATAGAACCAAATTTTCACTTCTTTGATAAGGTTTTAATGTATTAACATGAACCAATTTACAACCAATTTCACTCCCCAAGTCCACTATGTAATTTGCATCATTGATCCTTTCAGATATCAGTACCAGTCCAGTCCATGCATATTGTAAGTTATTTCCTTTCACCTACCGAAGAATCAAAACTTCATCTCCAGGGGAAAAAAATCTATTTCTCGCCTTTTTATCGTACCAAGTCTTTTGTTTACTTTCAGCTGACTTTCAATTTTCTCCCGCACACCATAATGCTTCCCTTAAAGATGTCATCAAGTTATGTATATAGGTCACTACTTCTTCGGGCTCTTTTCCATGCAGATTCTCCCACTCATATCGAATAAGGTCTAAAGGTTCTCTCACCTTGCTACCAAACATTAGTTTAAATGGACTAAAACCAAGGCTTTCTTGTGGTACTTCTCGATAAGCAAACAACAGATGCTGAAGCTTGCTGTCCCAATTGTTTTTTATTTTCAGCTATATATGTCTTCATCATTCTGGCCAAAGTTCTGTTAAATCTCTCCACACGCCTGTTACTTTCTGGGTGATAAGCTGTTGTAGTTAAATTTTTGATTCCACAGACTTCCCATGGTTTCTGTATTATCTTGGAAGTGAAAGAACTCCCTAAATCTGAAACTATTTCACTTGGAAATCCTAACCTTAAAAAAACATTTACTAAAGCGTTCATAAAATCATAGAGTTGGAAGAGACTACAAGGGACATCTATTCCAATCCCCTGCCATGCAGGAACTCAAAATCAAAGCATCCCCGACAGATGGCCATCCAGCCTCTGCTTAAAGACCTCCAAGGAAGGAGACTCCACTACTCTCCGAGGGAGTGTGTTCCACTGTCAAACAGCTCTCACTGTTAGGAAGTTCCTCCTAATGTTTAGGTGGTAGCTTGCATCCATTGTTACAGGTCCTGTTTTCTGGAGCAAAAGAAAATAAGCTAGCTCTCTCCTCAATATGACATCCCTTCAAATATTTAAAGAGGACTATCATATCCCCTCTTAACCATCTCTTCTCCAGGCTAAACATACCCAGTTCCCTAAGTCGTTTCTCATAGGGCATGGTTTCCAGACCCTTCACCATGCTCCAGTTTTTCAACAAACTTTTTGAATTGTGGTACCCAGAACTGGACACAGTATTCCAGGTGGGGCCTGACCAAAGCAGAATACAGTGGCACTATTATTTCCCTTGATCTAGATACTATACTTCTATTAATGCAGCCTAAAATTGCATTGGCCTTTTTAGCTGCTGCATCACACTGTTGACTAATGTTCAGCTTGTGGTCTACTAGGACTCCTAGATCCCTTTCACATGTAGTCTCATTAAGCCAGGTGTCCCCCATCTTATATCTATGCATTTCAATTTTTTTGCCTTAAGTGCAATACCTTACATTTCTCTGTGTTGAAATTCATTTTGTTAACTTTGGCCCAGTTTTCTAACCTATTAAGGTCATTTTTAATTTTCATCTTGTCCTCTGGGGTATTCCTCCTAATTTAGGGCCTTTGCAGACTGCTAGAAATAGTGCAAATTGAGGTCACTTTAACTGCCCTGACTCAGTGCTAGGGAATCATGGGAACTGTATTTTTTTCTGAGACATTGAGCCTTCTCTGTCAGAGAGCTCTGGTGCCACAATAAACTACAGTTCCCATGATTCCCTAGCACTGAGTCAGGGCAATTAAAGTGGCCTCAATTTGCACTATTTCTAGCAGTCTGCAAAGGCCCTTAGTGTCATCTGCAAATTTGGGAAGCATGTCCCCTATTCTTTCATCCAAGTCTTGATAAAGATGTTGGATAGCACTGGGGCCCAGGACAGAACCCTATGGCACCCCACTGGTCACTTCTCTCCAGGATGAAGAGGAGCCATTGCTGAGCACCCTTTGGGTTCGATCAGTCAACCAGTTACTAATCCACCTAATAGTTGTATTGTCTTGCCCACATTTTACTATCTTGTTTGCAAGAATATCATGCAAGACCTTGTCAAAAACCTTACTGAAATCAAGATATGCCACATTCCCTTCATCTACCAAGCTGGTAATTCTATCAAAAAAAGAAAAAAAGAAAAAAAAAGAAATCAGATTAGTCTGGCATGACTTGTTTTTGAGAAACCATGTTGACTTTTTGTGATTATGAATTCCCTTTTACATGTTCACAGACTCTCTGTTTAATGCACTGTTCTAAAATCTTTCCTGGTATTGATGTCAGACTAACTGGGCCATAGTTGCTGGGATCCTCTTTTTCCCCTTTTTGAAGATGGGGGACAATGTTTGTCCTCCTCCATTCTGCTGGGACTTCTCCTGTTCTCCAGGAGTTTTCAAATATTATTGCCAGTGGCTCTGAGATCACATTTGCCAGTTTTTTTAATATCCTTGGATGTAGTTCATCTAGTCCTGGAGACTGAGGCCCTAAGCAGACGGGCGGCACGGAGCCGCTCCGGGAAGCTGCGGATCGGGGCCGAGGCATCCGCATTCCTCGGCCCCACGGTGTGGCTTCGCCGCTCCAGGAAAGAACACTAAAATAGCGCTCTTTCCACAAATTGCCTTTTCTGCCACAGCGTGTGTGGACGCTGCAGCCGATAGACAGCCGATAGACATGCAGAGGGTCCGGCGCTCAGACGACGTCTTCGGGAAGGGGTTGGGGCACCCAGCGTATGGCTGCCCTCCCCTTCCTTGCCCTGAAGATGGCGCTTTCCACCGTCTGCTTCCCCCTTAACATTCATTTAGGTTAACCAGGTATTCCTGTACCTCCTCTTTACTTATTTTGTGCTACATTTCCCCTATTGTGTCCTGTGATCCATTTTCCTCAGGCTGAGCACCCTTTTCCTTTTGTGAGAAGACTGAGGCAAAGAATTTGCTAGACCTTGAAATATTGGCTGAGTTTGACTTCCAGTACATATCAGGATATATTGACTGAGTTTGACTTCCAGCTACAGTAGTTGTTTCCATGTTTCATAAAACTACTGGTAGCATAATCTACTATAGTAAGTATATATCTGTTTCCTCTCTGAGTCGCTTGTGGTAACAGTCCTATTATGTCCACCCCTACTTTCTGAAATGGCTATGATATCACTGGCATGGGACAGAGCCTGGCTCTAGTTTTCTCTTTGCCTGTGCCCATTTTCTGGCAAGTGTTGCAAGACTTACAAAAGTGTTTGATATCTTTTGTCATTCAGAGGCTGACAAATGCACTTTCAGGTTTAAGCTTTTTATTGTTATTAATAAAATACAACTTGTTTAAATTCTCAAATTGATGTCATGACACTCCCTCCTTCACTGACCGAAGCTTGTCAGTCTAACCCAGGGATAGGCAACTTTTCCCCTTTAAGGGCCGAGGGACTTCAGCTCCCAGAATCCCAGGAGCTGTTGGCCAACATGGGACTATTGGCCAACATGGCTGAGGCTTCTGGGAGCTGAAGTCCCTTGGCCCTTAAAGGGGAAAGGTTGCCTACCCCTGGTCTAGCCCATTTGTGTGATTCACAGAGACCATGAAGAAAAAGGACAGGTTGCTTACCTGTAACTGTAGTTCTTCGAGTGGTCATCTACAAATTCACACAATCCATCCTCCCCTCAGTCATGTCCTGCTCATTTTATAATTTCCTTGCTATCACTGCTTTTGTGGCAGACTTTATGAAACTGAGAAAGAGCAGGAAGATGCCAGGCTTATATAGGGGTGGGCGGAGGTACCACCAGAAAGTTGCAAGTGAAATCTTCCCTAGCAATTTGAGAAGTTTCCGAGCAGACTGCGCAGGCACAAATAAACTTATTTGTGTGAATTTGCAGATGACCATTCAAAGAACTACAGTTACAGGTGAGCAACCTGTCCATAATAATGTTATATTCTTCACATATATTTTCCGGCCTTCCTCCTTTGAATTGAAGGTGGCTTACAGAGGTGTTGGTTACCCCCCCCCCTCCTTTATGCTTAATAAACCTATGAGATAGGGTACTACACAATAGCTTTTAAAAGTTATTTATTTGGACTACATTTTCCAGAATCCTCCAGCCAATAGTTATGTGGAAAGGGGCTTCTGGGATTTATAGTCCAAATGTTTCCAAACTCTGGTATTATGCTATGCATTATATAATACCTTTGGAGGCCTGGCTGTGGAAATTGTCATGAGGAATGCTTGCACTTCAGAATTTACTACTTACAGCAATTAACATGTCCTTTTCCTGACATTTAATGTTTCATAACAGTTTATTTGTTTTCTTGTTTTTTAGTATGCAAGGATAGCTGTTGTTTTCAAGTCACTGTTGGATATCTAAAAATATCCACACTTAAAGGAGCAGCCTGTCTCATGTAAATCATATAGTCTTTTGTCTAGCTGCAATTCCATTATAATAAGCTATTAACAATAGATCAGGAGCTACTAAGCTACAAGTAACTAGGACCAACTGCCAGCAGTTTAAAAGTATGTTTCAAGTGAATCCTAAGTATGCAATTTCATTAAAAATTTCAAGTGTAAAGTGTCATAAATTGCCAGATTTTAATATCTGTTAATTTAACTTGGCTTTTCCATGTTAAGCAAATTAATCATTCATATTGCCAAGGCTGATTCAGTTATGATAGCATACAGATGCGTATTTGGTAAATGTATTCAGATCTTGCCTTCCTCTTTATAAAAGGAGTTGAATCCCCCAGTAGAAGTTAAAGAGATATCTTCCATGAAGGACAGATAATAGGCATGAGTGCTACCCACTCAAAATGATGTGCCTGTTTTCTTCCATTTCTAGTTTGTCATTATGCATGGCTATCTCATCCAATGAAAACAACATTTAATACAAAATTCTTCTGATGGTTTGTCGCACAGAGTTAGAAGTACTGTATACTGTTATATCTATCTATTGACTAAAATACAACTATTACCAAGGTACTGATGGCCTGTGGCTACTATCTGCTCCAAATGGCAATATTTGAGATTATTTTATTTTATTTTATTTTATTTAATCCCTCTGTTTATCCTAGACTCAAGCTAAAATCTTATTTCGTGTCACCCTCTAGAGCAGGGGTAGGCAACCTTTCCCCTTTAAGGGCCGAGGGACTTCAGCTCCCAGAAGCCTCAGCCATGTTGGCCAATAGTCCCATGTTGGCCAATAGCTCCTGGGATTCTGGGAGCTGAAGTCCCTCGCCCCTTAAAGGGGAAAGGTTGCCTACCCCTGCTCTAGAGAGAAGGCTCCCATCAGCCAAACAACAAAGTGGGGCTACTTTCTCTCTATGCTGGATGTACTCTCCCCTTAAAATCTACTCCAGGGAATGGGGGAAATCATTTCAGCAGATTTGAAAAGACAGAAGTTTCATATCCCTGGAGTCTAGTAGAGACCTGGACATTGCCTCAGATCTTAAAAATACAGTGGTGCCAATAGGGGCCTGACCACTGAGAAACTCTCAAGGCTGAGATCCAGGACTCTTGAGGATGATTAGGACATGTGATGGAAATGCCTTCCACTCCCCCTAAAGATCACAAAATCATAGAGTTGGAAGAGACCTCAAGGGCCATCCAGTCCAACCCCTTGCCATGCAGAAATACATAATCAAAGCACTCCTGACAGATGACCATCCAGCCTCTGTTTAAAAACCTCCAAAGATTGATTATTCCTTTCTTCCTGGTAGGAAATATCCCTTAGGTTTCTCACAAATCTTATGTCTCCATAACTTCTTAAATTCTTCTGGTAACTACTATATCTTCTTATTTGTGTTTCTATTATTCCTCATTAATTTTTTTTTCTTTCTGCTATTTCGAATAACCACTTTCCTGTCTTAAACTTTAAAAGTAGTAAATAATAAATAGCCGAATTAATATCAAATAAATCTTATTTCTGCTTATCTGATTCTCTATTTCATCTCCTCTTGTTATGTACACAGACATGTTGTAAGTTCTTATTTAAACCATAAATTCTTTATCTCAAGCCATTCTTCTTCTATCTTCACTGCTGATTTGTTCTGTTACTATATCGATATTCAAAGTTTCCCTTAATTTTATTAACCACTCTTCTACATAAGGTGTTTCAGTTTTTTTCCAGTATTTTGCATATATTATTCTAGCTGTAGTGACCATGTACAGCAACATACAATTATGTCTTTTTGATTCCTTTTCAGCACCAGGTATCATATTTAACAGAAATAATTCTGGATTAAGTGGTATATTTATTTGTAATGTTTCTGTTATTATTTTGTGAATTTTTCTCCAGTAACTTACCACTACTTCACATTTCCACCACATATAGAGTTTGGCATTTCCAACACATTACTTTTTCTGTATTATACATTGCATTAAGTCTTTTTAGTGTCATGTACCATCGATGCATAATTTTTATAAAATTCTCTTTGAGATCTTGACATAGTGTGAATTTATTTCTATTATACCAGGCCTTTCCCCACTTATTCAGCTCTATAATTTTTCCTATGTCCTGAGCCCAAGTAATCATTACATGTTTCACCATTTTGTTTTCCAGATTTTTTCATGAAATGCCTTGTAGTATTTTGCTATGTGGTATCCTTCTTTATCCTCAATAATTTTGTCTATTTCTGTTATGTTTTCTTCAAACCCTTCTGTTTTCCTGTCTATATTAAATCGTTCACTTAGGGCCTTTGCAGACTGCTAGAAATAGTGCAAATTGAGTCCACTTTAAGGGTTAGGGTTAGGGAATCATGGGAAGTGTATTTTATTGTGGCACCAGAGCTCTCTGACAGAGAAGGCTTCAATGTCTCGGGGGGGGGGGGAACAATTCCCATGATTTCCTAGCACTAACCCTAACCCTTAAAGTGGACTCAATTTGCACTATTTCTGGGAGTCTGCAAGGGCTCAAAGTTGTATGTACAATAGCTCATTGTTAACCTTTCCTTCTTGTTCTAGCTGTTCTTTAGTTTTCATCTTATATTATTTGTTGTTTTCTTTGTCTTTTGATTGTTCCAAGATGTCCTGATATCTAGTCCAAGGTTGCTTTACTCTCTTACTCCTGTATAGAAAAGCCTCTTGGGAAGATATCTAAAGAGGTATTTTTCTATAGAAAATCTTTCTTATTTTCATCCAAACTTCAAGCAGTACTCTTCTTATATAATGATGTGTAAAATCTTTATTGTTCTTTACTTTTCCATACTACATAAAGGCATGCCAACCCAATCTTATGTTGTCACTCTCTAGACTTAACAGTCTTTCATCTTCCAAATGTATCCAACCTTCTATCCAGTTCATAGTGCAAGCATAGTAATATAGTTTAAAATCTGGAAGAGGCAACCTACCTTCTCTCTAGTCTCTACTAGGATGGACCATCTGAATCTGGGCTTCTTAGAATTCCTTCTAAAGGAATTTAGATATTTCCTTTCACCATATGTTAAAGCATTTGTTGTTATAGATTATAGGAATATTTTGGAATAGATGCATTTAGTAGTGATAGTCTTCCTAATAAAGAAATCTGTAATCTCAACCATTTTACCAAATCTTTCTGGATGTCTCTCCATACTTTATTATAGTTATTCTCGTACAAATCAGCATTTCTTTTTTGTTATATATATTCCCAAATTTCACCTTCCTTTCTATTCTAAACTTCATTTTTTCATTCAATAATTCCTCATCTTTTTTGGACATATTCATAGTTATGATTGCTGTCTTTTCCTGATTTACTTTAAATCCTGCTAATTTACGGTACTCTTGTAAAATATGTAGTAATTTTTCTATACCTGTTAGTGGTTCTTCCAGAAAACATACCACATTGTCTGCGTACGCCTTGATCTTCTGTGTATGTCCTTTTATTCTTATACCTTGGATCTCTTTATTTTCTCTTATCTTGATGTTTAGTATTTCCAATAGAGTTACGAATAATAAAGGTGAAATCGGACAGCCCTGCTTCATTCTTTTTTCTATGCTAATTGATTCTGTCTTTTCTTCATTTAGTATAATTTGCACCTTCTGTTCTTTGCAAATTGCTTGTATCCAACTTTCAAACGTCTTTCCTATATGCATTCTGTTGATAACCTCTTTCAAAAACAACCAGCTTACCATATCAAAGGCCTTTTCTGCATCGATAAAGATCATTGCTAGTTGTTTTTCTTATGCTTCTCAAAATATTCCACCATGTTTAAGACTGTTCTTATGTTGTTTTTTATATGCCTTTTTGGTAAGAATCCATTTTGGTCTTCATGGGTTATTTCCTTCAAGATTTTCTTTAATCTTTCCACAATAATTGTGGCAAAAAAATTGTAGTCATTGTTTATCAATGATATTGGATGACTGTTCTTTGCATCTCTGACATCTCTATCCTCTTTTGGAATTAAAGTAATATATGTATTCTTCTACGAATTTGGTATGCCATTTCTTTGTATATCGTTAAACACTTTAAGTAGTGGAATCCTAATAATCTCTTCTATTTTTTTAATAAAATATGGATGAAAGACCATTGGGTCCAGGAGCTTTTCCTAATTTCATTCTTTTTATGGCTTCTGATACTTCTTTCTCTGTGATCACCTTATCTAATCCTTCTTTCTGTGTTTCAATCAGTTCTATTATTTTTTGTTTATCTAAATATTTTTGAATCTTTTTCTTGTCAGTTTTGTCACTACCTGTATTTTTATACAATGTTTCAAAGTGGATATAGTATATCTTGATTTCAGTAAGGCCTTTGACAAGGTT
>CM034701.1:105089905-105101419 GCA_020142125.1 Phrynosoma platyrhinos
GGGTACAAATAAATTTTATTATTATTATTATTATTATTAGATAGGGACTAGATAGGGACAGAGCTCTGAATTAGAAGTTTATTAGACCCTGAGAGATTTTAACAGCCAAGGTGGCTGAGGTATACTGGTGAGAGGGGCAGTTGCATAGGGGTTTTGAGTATCCAGGTTAAGGACTAAGAGAGTCCTTGGTAAACAGTGTCCAGAAAATCCTGAGGGATTAGAGCAAGGAAAAGGCTGGGGAAACCTATCATAAACTGTATGGCCTTAAAAGAGTGGAAATTGAATTGGTGTGGCTAGGAAAGTCATAAAGTAGTAACAAAGTTTTAAAGCTCAGAGTCTAGTCAAATGTTTTAGGTGAAACGGTAACCTAGAGACCATTTATAGACTATTATAACAGATACTGTAAAACTTTGTAACTGTTTAAACAAATAAACACCATATCAATTCTGAATATCAACCATAAGAACGATACTTAACCAACCACCTTGTAATTAAAGTTTTCTCTCTTTTTTTGTTCATTGTGTGGTCACTTGAGGTATTTTAAGAAAATATAAATAAAAGTCTACCAGGAATTAATAATAACTTTTATTGCTGAGAACATTCAAAATAGTGAGTGCTCTGTCTTTCTACAGAGTGGCCCAGAGGAAAGGAAAAATGTGGGAGTCACTCAAGCGAGGGATCAGAGTTGGAGGGTCTCATTGCACAATTTGGTGGCAAGCAGTTGGATGAAATAAGAAAAAAAACTAACTAGGGGGTTTGGAATGAAAATTTCACATGGTACTCCATTAATTATTGGTGGCAACTAGGGAGGTAGCCATCACATATTGGTGGCAGCGGTGGGATAAAAAGACCCATTGTGCTGCCATCAGAGAAAAGTAATTGGGTTAGTGAGACTCACCTTCATACCTTTTAAATACAATGAATAGTAAAATGGTGTCCTTTATATAAAATGGCAAAATCAGGCTTTGCTTTTAGTAATTTATATTTCTTTTTCATGGCCTCTGCAAATCACAAAATGGGTTACTCCTGCACCTGCTCAGTAACTTCAAAAACTTCTGGAATCACTGGGCAAAACTTTGTTTGCAACTTTTTGGTGGTAGCTCTGTCTACCCTTATAAAACCCCTAGCTTTCCCGGTCTTTCCTCAGTTCCTCCCGTCAACCACACTAGCAGCTTAGAAGGAACTTTGCTCTGTGGAATTGCTTGTACTTTCAGTTTCGACCTTAACGGACTGTTTTATTATTCTACTGGATTTTCAACTGGACTCTGTTTGCCGATCTCTCGACCTTGGACTGTGTTTGACTTCAATTTTGTCTTTGCATTTGTGTCTTCAACTCCAATTGAGCATGGCCTCTTTCAAGCACTACAATAAATGTGGCTGAAAGATTCCTGTCCAAGATTAGCACACCTCATGTCTCTTGTGTCTGGGTGAAGCCCATAATGTTCAGACTTGCTCCCACTGCAGGTCTATGACTTTTCAAGCCCTCAAAAATCAGGGCCTCATATCAAAGTGGTCCTCTACAAACAAGCTTTGAGGCCTGCATCTCCTCCACCCACTCAGGGCTCTCAGGACCCCCAACTGTCTACCTCCAGTAAGGAAACAAGAAAGGGAAAAGGACAAGGGGAGACCCAAGGTTAAGTCCTCCAAGGAAGTAAAAAAATCCCAACCTGATAAGGACCAGTCTGATAAGGACTAAGGGGCCAAAGAATCCTGTGGTAAAATGATCTCCAAGCCAAAGCATCTGGAGGATAAACCTACTTCTACCTGGGATAAATTGACAGATCACTCTGCAAAGAGGGCCCATTCTGCCTCCCCTCTTGGGAAATCTGTCCAGTGACCAAGCCTCTCAGCCAGTTAAGACCCAGACTTTATCCACAGCCTTGGGCTCCAATTTTGTACTGTCGGTCCCAGCTATGGGGTCAAGACAGTGTCAAATGTCCCCTTGCAGGAAACACCTCAAGTCATTGAAATCAACATCAACACTGAATTAGAGGGTGAGATTCGTGACTTGTACCATCCAACCCCCCCAGTCCTTACAGGCAGTGTTGATAATGCAGACTGCACTGATATTTCCTCATGAAAAATAGATGAGGAAGCAGAGGATAAAATCTTGAGTTAGATATCAGTAATAGTAGAAAAACTAGAAATATTAGAAATAATATAGAAATATTAGCAATATTAGATAGATTAGAATTAATAGAGCTCTGAAGTGTTTTGATGGTAACATTATAACATAGAAAATAATAAGGGGAATTATTAGTATCTTAAAGAAACAAAGATAATTAAAGAGGAGACAGAGGAAAAGAGCACAATAGGTGGGAAATACAAAAGGTAAAGAATTGAATTTGATAGACTGAAAAAAGATACTAAATTATTAAAGAGAATCTGAGGTTTTATGTATAGGTATAACAAATATTTGAAGCTAATGCCATGAAATAATAGAAATAATAGAACCTTAATGTATATTGGTGGTAACCTGGTGGTAACATCCTGTAATATAGAATATAGAAATTAAGAAGGAGAATTATTACTACTCGGAAGCATAGCACTTCTGGTAAAAAGATAGGAATGGAAATTTTTCTATTAATATCTGTTTCAATAAGACTGTAAAATTTAATTTTATTATTGTATTTAATTGGTGATTAGAGTGAGAAATTGGAGAAAATGACTACATAAAAAAAAAAGTTTGGTTCAAACACAGATACCCATACAAGGAAGGGAATCAACAGAAGATGCAATTAAAGTGACAGATTCCACTGTGTTATTTCTGGAAGAAGTATGTTGTATAAGGCAAGAAATGAAAGCAAATAGACAAGAGATGAAAGATAATATGAAGGAATCTGTTCAAGAATTAAGAGAAGAAATAAAAGAAGTCAGAAAAGAAATAAGGAAATATATATATTTAAAAAGAATTAGATATTCTGGGTAAAAAGATGGAAAAAATGTTGATGGACATTAATAAAACCTGGAAGGAAGTAGAAAAAATAAAAGAAAGGACGAAAGCATTGGAAGATATTTCAAAGGATAATACAAAGAAACAAGAGCAACAACAAACAATGATATGGACTAATGAACTTAGATATCAAGAAAGATGTATTAAAATAAGGGGATTGGCAGAAAAAAATGAATGAGGACTTGATTACAAGAATAATACCGCATATTGCTGATCTTATTGAACTTGATAAAGAAAGACTAGAAAGAGAAATTGATAAAAAGTTTCAGGATTAATTCACTACATGCAAAAGATAAGAAGATCCCATGTGATGTGATAATATGTTGGGCCAGAACAAGAATCAGAGATCTAGTGATTCAAAAGAGTTACGATACCAAAGTAATAATTGATGACCAAGAGATAATTTTTTTTAAAAGATATACCACCTCAAGTAATGATAGAAAGACAGAAATACAGGATGCTGGCACAAATATTAAAGAATACTGGAATTAATTATAAATCGGACAGTATCGAAGGACTATCATTCTCTTATAATCAGAGAAGAATTAGAATTGACAATGAAATTAAGGCAAGAGAAATGGAGCAAAAACTCAAGGAAGATTTCAGAGAGAAAGATGAAGAAAGAAGAAGCAAACGGGCAACAACAAGAGAATGGAGATCAAAAAAAATTAAAGGGAGAGATAATGATGAGGGAAAAGCTAGAGAAGGAGAAAGGGAAGGAAAAGTGAATACCGAGAAAGAATCTTTGACAAAAGATTCAGAAGAAAAGAATTCTAAATAAGAATTGGAAGAGAGTAGTGTGGAAGAGAAAGGAAAATAAATGAGTAGACAAGAAACAAATAACTCAGATGAAGAAAAAGGTGAAGAAATATAAAACACGAGGGGGGGGAAAGGAAATAGACATATTATTATCTGGGAAAAATATATTCTTAAAGTAATGATAGTAATAATAATGAAAAAAGGGGAGGAAGGGGTGGCATCATCACCACAAATAAATTATGAAAAAATATTGGAAAGAATGGTTAAAATAATCTTGGAATGTTAAAGGCATCAATTCAAAACACAAAAGGAGTATTGTATTTCACCAATTAGAAAAGCTTAAAAGTGATATCATCTGTATACAGGAGACCAAGAGAAGGAAGAAAGAAACAAAATATATTAGGAATCCTAAACTGGGAAATGCATATAGTTCAGCGGCAAATACAAAGAAAAAGGGAATTGCAGTGTATGTTAATAGAAAATATCAATCCAAGGAAATATTTTGCTATGAAAATGGAACATATGTAGGAATAGAAATAAGGCTAGAAAACTTAACAATCTTGGCAGTAGGAATATATGCCCCACTAGAAAACAGGGATAAACATTTTGCTATGATAAATAATGAGTTAAAAAATCAAAATTATAATAACATAATCCTATTAGGGGATTTTAATGCTATAATAGAACCAAAACTGGACAGACTATCGGATGAAGGGGAAAAATATGAACGAACCAAGGTAAACTGCCAAAATCTTTTTTTCAAAATGCAAAAAGAATTTGGATTAGTGGATGTGTGGAGACACAAATTCAAAGAATCAAAAGGATTTACCTTCTTTTCAGAATCACACAATTCTTTCTCCAGAATTGATTTATTTTTAATTTCAAAAAATTTAACGCTGACAATATGAATGATGGACATACTAACAAAATATATGTCTGATCATAACCCTATAATGATGGAAATAACAACCAGAAAGAAATAATATATATGGAGATTAAATAATGATCTAATTAAAAGAGAAGAAAATATAAAACAAATAAAAGAGGCATTAAAGTACATAGAACAGAAAAAATACAAAATAAAACCATATGGGATGCGAGTAAGGCAGTCATTAGAAGAGTATTTATTAATCTATAGGTGGAACAAAAGAAAAGAGAAAAATAAAAGGAAGGGAAAATTAAAGAAGAACTAAAAAAGGAGGAGGAAGAATGAAAAAAACAGGAGACAAAAATTTGAAAATGGCAATTAAGAATTTACAACAACAACTAAAAAGAATGGCAATTAAAAATAGAAAAGAAATTAAAATATATAAAACAAAAACATTTTGAACTTGGAAACAAAGCAGGGAGGTTATTAGCAAATAAATTAAGAAGAGAAAAGAAAAGAAAATAATTTCAAAAATTCATCATGAAGGGAAAATCATCACAGATCAGGAAAAAAATTAAAAAATTGTTCAAAGAATCTCATGAAAACATTTATAGGATTACACAGAATTTAGAAGAAAGAGAGAGAGTAATAAGATATTTAACAGAACAAAGTATTGTTAAATTAAGTAAGGAAGATAAGAACATCTAAACCAGGGTTAGGCAACCTTTCCCCTTTAAGGGCTGAGGGACTTCAGCTCCCAGAATCCCAGGAGCTATTGGCCAACATGGGACTATTGGCCAACATGGCTGAGGCTTCTAGGAGCTGAAGTCCCTCGGCCCTTAAAGGGGAAAGGTTGCCTACCCCTGATCTAAACCAACCTATCACAGAGAAGGAAATTAAAGATGCCATTGGAAGGCTGAAACTGGGAAAATCACCAGGCCCAGATGGTTTAACATCTAACTATTACAAGAAATTGGCAGAAGTCTTACTTGAACCACTAAAGGAAATTATAAAAGATATTGAGACCCAAGGAATAACAGAATCATGGAAAGGAGCCTATATTTCTTTAATACCAAAAGGAAACAAAGTAAATTGTGAATCGAAACATTATAGGCCAATATCATTAATAAACACAGATTATAAAATATTTACTTCTATAATAGCTACAAGGATGAAAGGGATATTGAAATCAATAATACATGAAGATCAAAATGGGTTTTTATCGAATAGACATATTAAGAATAACATAAGAACGGTATTAAACATGATAGAATATTTTGAGTGTCACAATGAAAAAAAAATTAGTGATTATTCTATTTGATGATGCCTTCCTGTTTGAGTGGTCAGGAAAAATGGTCTATGCCTTCCCTCCTTTCCCATTCACCAAGGTGATAGCCAAGATGAGAGTGGACCACTCTGATGCCATCCTCATCACCCCCTGGTGGCTGAGATAGCCTTGGTTTGCCCCCTCCTGCACTTGTCCTGGAGAGAATTCCTCTATCTGAAGTTCCATCTCAACCACCTGTCTCTTCACAGAGGTTGAGTCCAACCTGAACATAGAGGTGCTTCCCCTAGTGGCATGGAAAATCTGTCCTTAGAGGCCCTTCCAGATTTGATACAGACTGTCATCCTAACTGCTCAGAAGCCTTTGACACAGTGGTCCTACTTGTTCAAATGGAACAAGTTCTTGGACTTTCTCACCACCCGGGACCTTTCTCCATCCCGTGTCTCAGTCCTGACTGTCCTGGAGTTCCTGATGTCTCTGGCGGATGTTGGACTGTGTCTCACATCCATCAAATGCTATTTGTTTGCCATCTGTTCTCATTACCAGTTTGAGGACAGACCTTCTGTTTTGAAAGACCCTCTTGTGAAGAGCTTTCTCATTGGGTTCAACACCTCCACCCTCCATCTTCAGTACTGACTCCAGCATGGAGCCTGGACCTGGTGCTTTCCCACCTCTCAACCAAGCCTTTTGAGCCCATGGCCACCATGGACTTAAGATTGCTGACCTGGAAAACAGCTTTCTTAATGGCCATCATCTCTGCTCACCATGTGGGTTAACTTTGTGCCTTATGGATGAACCAACCTTACATCCACTTTCACAGATGCAAAGTGGTCCCCCACCCCAACATCACTTTCCTCCTGAAGGTGGTGCCTGCCTTTCACATCAACCAGGACATTGTGTTGCCCATCTTAGCCCCAAACCCTGACGACAGATGCCGAGTGCTTCTTGCACACTCTCGATGTTCAGAGAGTGCTGGCAGTCTACTTGGACAGGACTTTGAGTTCAAGGCACTCCGAGAGACTATTTGTCTGCTACTCAGAAGCTAAAAAGGGACTACTCATGACTGCTCAGAGACTTTCTAAATAGGTGGCTAGTACCATCCATTTGTGCTATGAACTGTTAGGTAGAATTCTTCCAGCCTGGGAGCAAGCACACTCAACTAGGGTGGTAGCTGCATCCTCCACTTTTTTGATTGGGGTACCTCTAGAGGATGTCCTGATCCTCCCCATCAGACATTTTTGTATACCCTTGCCTTGCCCCAGAGTGCCTATTGTTTTAAAATTTGTCTTTAAAATTGTTTATTGTTTAACTAGTTTTAACTAAGGCTGTATTTAATGTATTTTTAATGGGGGGTTAATTGTGTTAGTTCATTGATTTTGTAGGGGTTGTTTTATGTATTTGATTTTAGATGTAAGCTGCCTTGATGGCTACGGCTAAAGGCGGGGTATAAATAAATAAATTATTATTATTATTATGTTTGCAGGACTGCTATCTAGTCCCAGCCATTGACTTTCATCAAACACTACAGGCTGGACACCAGGGCCAGACAGGAAGCAGCCTTTGGGAAGGCAGTGTTGTTTTCTGGTTTGCACTGAATGTTGACTGCATTACATGTTTTATATGCCTTTAAGCCCAAAGAAATGACAAATACACTTTCAAAGTTTAAAAGTTTTTTTGTTGTTAATAAATTACAACTTGTTTGAACTTTCAAATTGGTGTCATGACACTCCCTCCTCCACTGACCAAAGCTTGTCAGTCTAACCCATTTGTGTGATTTGTAGAGACCACGAAAGACAGGTTGCTTACCTGTAATGGTATTTCTTCAAGTGGTCATCTGAAAATTAACACAAATCCCACCCATCCTCCCCTCAGTGGTGGCCTGCTCATTGATCAAGATTCTTTCTACCTCTGCTATGTGGCGTACTTTATGAAACTGAGGAAAGAGCAGGAATGCTAGGGGCTTTATAAGGGTGGGTGGAGCTACTGCCAAAAAGTTGCAAACAATGTTTTGCCCAGTGATTCCAGAAGTTCCAAATTTACTGTGCAGGTGCAGGAGTAACTCATTTGTGTGAATTCTCAGATGACCACTCAAAGAAATACCATTACAGATAAGCAACCTGTCTATATATATATATATATATATATATATATATATATTGAATATTTTCAAGCCATGGATGCTTGAAAGAAGAAGAAACAGAGTGGTTCAACATCTGGGTCTATTTATCTGAATATGGCAGTAGCCAGTATCAACTATGTTATTATAATCTTACTCTTATTTTCATTTGCAAAATGTTGGAGAGGGGAAGGGAGGGAAGTTAGATAATTAAAGAGAAATCAATGTATCCAGACATCTGTTTTGAAACAGGGATGGATCAAGACATTTTGCTACATGAAACAAACAACAACATGGTGTCACTCCTCCCACCTGTTGTAGATACAGAAGCTGATTAGACTGGCATTTCAACCCTGCCAATGGGACGGGAAATTCCATTACATCTAAAGTCACCAGGCCAGTTTAGTGGGTGCAAGAACAGAACACAGTGTTGCCTTGCAAGAGGAAAGAAAGCCCAGGGGATTCCAGAAAAACTACTACCTGAGGTGGTTGCCTTAAACTGTGCAATGGTAGGGCCAGCCTTGCTCTGAGATGTAAGCTAAGGTTTGATCAATGAACCAAGTCAAGTGGCTAATTAGCTGGCTGCACGATTATTCTTAAGCCAACTCTAATTAATACCTTTCTCTTCAGCTGCTGGGTTTCATCTTTTAAGCTAAGGTTCTCCAGTTGGACTGCTTCCTGCTGCTCTTGACACAACTTTTTCTGGACTTCAGCCTCAGCTCGGTTCTTCTCAGCCTCTGCTTGGGCCAGAGAAGCCTCCTCAGCAAGCTTGGAGTACTTTGCAACATTCTGCTGAGAGGCATTTAGTTTGTGCTTCAGCTGCATGAAATCCACAAGGTGACAGTAACCGAAAAGTTAAATATAATGTCAGAATCTTATTCCACAACAACTAATGTCATCACACCCAGGCCCTGGGAAAATAGAATGAGAGTGGCAGTATGTACAGAATGAGAATGGCAAGGTTGCCAAGTTGAAACATGTTAGTTTTGCTTTGGGTGGTGCTGATCAAACTAATTTGGGAGCTAGCAGACCTATAGCAGGGACTTGGCACAGGTGATACAGGCTGCTATGCAACTAAGGCAATTATGACGTGGTGCATCAGCAGTTCAAGGCTGAACTCGCTACTTTCTGAAGGCTCATCTTCACAATAAAGCTTTGACTTTTCATGCCAGACAAAAGCTTGGGGGAAATAAAGTTCCCACCAAATTAGCAAAATGGATGCATCCAATAAAAAACACATGTTGACATTGCTCCTTCAGTTCAGACTGACTTTCATACTGACTCTGAGATTGTCCTGATTCCAAAGGCAATATGTGGAAGAGGAGCAAAACAGCAAAGATAAAGTATCCCACAGTCCCAACATTTGGAAATCTAACTCAGTGGTAGATCATATGCATGTGAGTGGAAAAGGCTCCAGATTCAATCCCTGGTTATCTTTAAGGGTGTATTTACACCACACAGTTATAGCAGTTTGATAGTACTTTATCTGCCATGCTTCCATCCCATGGAAACCTGAGGTACTTTGAATTTTCTAGTGCACTCTCCTGAAGCATAGCACTAGAAGCTCTGCACCAGAGAATGCTTCTTCCCCAAACTACAAATCCCATGATTCAATAGGATGAAGCCATGATGGTTAAAGTGGCACCAAACTGCTATATTGGTGTAGTGTAGATGTCATCAAGCTAAGAAAGATTTTTGTACTAACACTGGGGAGCAGCCACTAGTTAATGTGGGCAGTACTGTGCTAGGCTAGATGATGGACCAATGGTCTCTAAGGCAATTCTCATTATCAAGTAGGAGGGTCAAGTGAATAATTTTGTACAGGATGACCAAAAAATTGAATAAATAAGTTCCTACAGATTTCTGATCTTGTTCCAATTCAAAACATTCCTTGTTTGCACAGGCTATGTAAATGTTTGTATCTTTTAAACTGATTGATCTGTTTGGTTTTTGGTTTAATAATTCCATTTTATCATTTTAATGTTCCTGTGGTCTCTTGTGCACTAAATACAGTATTATGTATACATACAGGGTAAATTTGTTGTACAGTTAAAGAACTCATATTCATTCAGCATGCTGTAATAAATGCTTATTCAAGATAGATGAATGAGATTTTCATTTTTTATTGCCTGCTATTTAGCAAAACCATGATGAAGAGAATTAACTTGGCAGAAGAAAGAAGAACAAAAGAAGAAATCCAAAAAACCTTGGCTTTGTTTCTATCACTGCAGAGACACATGAGAAATACAGTGTTGACTGAAGGAAACAGAGGCCTAAGTGAGTTGGGGGCAGGAGATTATAAAGGCATAAATGATTTTAGGCACCAATGATTGATATAGGGCAGACTATAAACATTTTAATAATAATAGTTTAATAATTTTATGTTATTAATATAATAATAATGAGGAGGAGGAGGAGAAGGACAAAGGTTTAATTTTAAAAACAGTCTTGCCAGACCAGAGAGATCTTTAATTTCATAAAGTTTCACACTTGGATTTGTCTTTTCAACGTGTTTTATTATTTCCTTATTAGTACTTTGGTTTTCTAACAAATTTTAGTTCATGTCTCAATGAGCTCGCAATCCAAAAATTAAACAAAAAAGAACACTTACTTATATATGTCTACTAGATATCTTTTTTCAAGTGGAAAGACAGAAAATAAATGTAAAATAATAATAATAAAATCCCTCTTCTATATTTTTCAATAACAAGCTTGCCCATGAATCAGTCAACAGGGTTTCTCCCCTGATTTATTTTCACTTTGTTTTTCCCTACATCTCCCTATACTGGGAAAAGTGTACAGCTCTATGAAGGAAAAATACTTTGGCAGACCTTGAAAAACATTCACTGCCAAAATACTGAATTTGATCCAGCTGAACATAAACAACGCATGCAATATTCATTAGTAAGGTTCACGCTGGGAATCTCTCTGTAACCAAAGAACAGGAATCAGTTTAAAAAATAATAATAATTAATCAAGCAATTCATCATGTTTTGCTACACTTTTTTATTCTATCTTTCTGATGAAAGAGAGATTATCATAAATCTAACAAGAAATTAATATTTTAAGCTCATTTGAAATGTATAAGTCATGTTGAGGTGATTTTTTTAAACCATGCTTTAGTTTTTTTAAAAAATATTATAACTGTGAGCAATTCACCTGCCTCAGTACCAGCCACATCTATCTGTAACACTTGCTATTGAACACATAACAGCTATTGAACACATATTAACAGCTTATAAAAATATAGTTGGGCTGTCATCTCATGATATTTATCTGGGACCCCTGTTGAATTCAGTAATTTATATGTATAGAATTCCTTTTGTGCAAGTCTCAGATCAGACACTCTGTCCTCCCAAGAAAATGTACATCGGATATTGGGATTTAAATGTCTATATCTCAGAGGCAAGCTCTGAAAACATACACTCAGTGTTGGGATTCAGAAGTCTAAGCTTAGAGGCAACCTGAAGCTCAATAACTCCAATGTAACAAAGGTCTCATTCATCAATTCCTCACCCTCTCCCTTTCCACAA
>CM034701.1:105101519-105150762 GCA_020142125.1 Phrynosoma platyrhinos
GAAGGGGTATTGGTCGGTAGGCCTGACCAGTCTTGTCAGCCTCTCTATATATAGTCTATATATGGTCTATATATGGTCTATGTGTGGACATTATTATAAACCATAATTTTAAATCTAAGAAATAGTGCCTAGGTTTTTGCCACCCACTTTCCAGGAAAAGAGGAGTTCAGATGCTATTGTTTTTGCTTTTATAAAAGCAATTTTATGTTATCTGAATTTGACAAATCAGCTGGCATAGCACAATTTCAAGCTATGGTTTATGAACCTGATTTAAGATTACAAACACAGCTTAGGATTCAGATCTAACTAAAGTGACCCACATAAATACCCTATCACAAAGAGAAAAGATGGAAGGACTTTTGCATAAAATCTGCACATCTTAATTTATATGTAAAAACAAATATAAGATGCCTTCAAGCAGATTATTTTCTAAGGACTGTCAAGTAGGACATGTGACCAAAACAGAATACATGTCTAATCTAGATGTAAATTTGAACCGTGTAAATTGGTACTGGAAGTAAATGCTTTGTATGTTCTCCTAGCCATGCTGGAGAAGAGGGGGAGCATATCAGTCTGTGT
Organism: Phrynosoma platyrhinos; assembly: GCA_020142125.1. NCBI lineage: Eukaryota > Metazoa > Chordata > Lepidosauria > Squamata > Phrynosomatidae > Phrynosoma > Phrynosoma platyrhinos. Next base: position 105,102,099 of record CM034701.1, read on the forward strand.
GGAATTAGGCTAATTCTCACCAGAGTTTAGATTGAATCAAAGGTCAATCTGAACACAAAATGAATATGTTGACAAAGATATGACTAGAGACAAGATTTGGCATCATACCCAGACCAAAACTTTGTTCTGTAGAATATAAGTGGGCCAAAATTTCAGGTTCACCTAAAACAATAAAATTGAGCCATCCATTATTTTCAATACCTCTTTAACTGTAGCTTGCAGCCCATGGTTTAAATTTCGGAGGTTTCTCATGCCCAGTTCATTTTCTGATTTCATAAAAATTCTTTCCAGATGTAGTTCATTTGACAAGCACTTGTTCTGCTTCTTTAATTCCTCACATTCCTGAGGGAGGGAAAGGTCTTGTTTTAATATTCTGAGCAATTTCAACAGTCATTTATCCAAATTCAGCAATTCTGGAATTATTGCTATGTGAACTGATCCACTTTTTATAGTGTGTGTGTGTGTGTGTGTGTGTGTGTGTGTGTGTATGTGTGTAGTTCAACGTTCTTCTCCCAAAACACAAATCTTAATCTTTCAATAACAATCAAATATGCGAAGCAATCAGCAGTAGGATGTGAGGGCGATCTGGCTGCGACATCTGTCACCCCATTGATCGCCAGGGTTGATTCGGCTGATCTGGCTGGCTAGGCGGGTGTCCCCTTCCTCCCTCACCGCTCCATGTGCGTCCCTCCCGAAGCTGCGCGCTCGGTGGAAGAGGACGACCATCCCAGATAGAAGGAGTGTACCGTTCTTCGGTCAAGGGTATACGATAGCTGCGCTCCCCTGCTAGAACCTCCAAACAAGCAATCAGCAGTATTTAAATGTGTAATAAGACAGTATTTTCTAGGAGAATATTAGAGGTATCATATCAACTGTGTGCATCCTGTAGTGGGCAAGGAACCAGCATTTGACAAACAAACAGGATGTATGGTATGCTTCAAAAAGGCCTGCAGTCTCATTCAGGTAAACTGTACAAAAACACCTGGCACAGACTGGATAACCTTCTGCCAATCAGATATTCAATTAATTTTCATTTATTGTTATATATGCAGTGTTGTATGCATTACATACAATACACATATGTGTATGTATGTATCAGATGCAACTTATATGTGTGCACATAATTATGTACATACACACACACACACACACATCTGTCTGTCTATGTTGGAGATAGTTGGAGAAATACTCTGTTAATGAAGCTTGGTTCCATTTAAACCACTCAACTTAATGACTGGGTTTACTTTCTCTCAACCTCAATGGGAAGTAAATTCAACTGTCACAAACTGATGCAGCCAATTATGCTGGATAGAAATAAAGCCTGTGCTTTATAAACTATAGCAAAGTATTTGATTGTATAGATCATGAGAAACTATGGATTACTCTTAAAGAAATTGATAAGCCACAACATTTGATAGTCCTGATGCTTAACCTGAACTCAGGACAAAAGGCTACTATTAGGACAGAATACAGAGAAATGGAATGGTTTCCAATTGGTTAGGGGGACTGGATTCCATAGGATGGGGCCACAACAGTTAACGCAGTGTCAAACTGCATTAATTTTGCTGTGGCTGGAGCCTCAGTGTATAATTAAACCTTCCTTTTCGTGCAACATTATTGCCCATGTCTGGACAAGAAGGCAACTCACTAAGCATGAGGCTTGCCTGCTCAGATCTTCAGTGTTTGGAAAGTAAAAACACTGCAAACCCAACAGTAATCTTAGGTTGGACACAAATATAATGGGCAAGAGTTTTCCTGGCCAGCAACTTGATGGCTTCTGATCTCAGTCTCAAATCAACTTGATTTGAGTATTCTTTAAACATGCATGAGCTCCCCTATTAATGGGGAGTTTTTGCCATAGGGGGAAAAGATAAATTGAGGTATTCTGCATAGGCAATGTATTTCATTGTATGTGCCTTGAGACAAATGATTAATACAAGAGTACGTGGAAATACACTCATATTCTTAGTGCAGCAAAACAGTGTAGCATGTACTTACTTCTGTGCCAATGTACTGGTTATTTCCTAATAATGAATAAAATTTAAAGGACATGGCTTTTGTTTGGTGACCCATCACACAGAATACACAAATGCAGTGTCTTAGAGAGTCACAAACCACCCCACCTCAGTTATCTCCTTCACTCCTTTAGAAGTTTTACACAATACACACAGGGTCTAAAACTTAGTAGAAAAGCACAAAACTTTTTCAACACAGTCATTTGGGCAGTGCTCTCATGTTCATGTAAATAATTTTTCTTCATCTACATGATCCAAAAAATGACAGGAAATATAGAATAGATAAGTCAAAAGAGTGAAAAATCTAAAACTGGATTTTAAAAAAAGACTTTAAAGAGTATTATTTATTTACATTACAAAAGCACATAAGACAACCTCTTTTTGCTCCACAGTATGCAAAGGGGCAGATCCATAGAAAATTCCTATCTCTAAGAACTTTAAGGGCATACAGCAGAAGAGGAAGGTTGCCCACAAGTTAGATCAAATAGCGTCCATTCATCTCTCTCTCTCTGTGTATTACACTCTTACATCACCCACCAAAACCATGCTAGGAAGGACAAATTTAAGAAGAAAACATCCTTTCGAAAATGAACATTTTCTTTACACCTACATTACATCTTTTTCAGCATTTTGAGGCATACTGCTGTATTACAGGTAGCCACTAACCTTCCTTTTCCTCACAAGTTCTCCCTGTAGACGATTGATGTGGGCAACAGAGCTTCCTTGGATCACGGCACTGGTTGGGCGAATCCGACAAAGAGGCCTCATGCCGTGGTACAGATTGCCATGATCTTCAATAGAAATGGTCGAAATGGGAGATTTCCCAGTAAAGCCATCAGGATTTGGTTTACCATTAGAAAAGGATGGTCCTCCTCTACCACTGCTGCTACTGACACTGCCTTTGCCATCTGCTCCATTTTTCAGCAGGGATGGTTTTGTTGGCAGACTGGATCTTTGCATGTCTCTCTGCGATAATGTCTTTTGTAGCAAACTAGCAAAATGTTTCCTAAAATCTATCTTGCGAAAGGTTTATCCAGTGTTTACCAACATTTCCTAAATCTATCTATCTAAATATCCTATGAGTGCCAGTTCAGACTTTCCAGCTGAACAGATATTGCCTTTTGTTTACCCTGTAAAAACAGCTCTTCTTCTGAACACTTGGAAGACAATGAAGATTGAAAGACTAGTGTTAAAAAGAGCCCACAACTAAAGGTCTCATCTGACATCAATTATTAAACTGATATCGGAGCCCAGAAATAGAGGAGCAGAAATAGAACATTCAGGCCAGTAATGAGAAGCGGAGGAAGAGGAAGGTGGTGGCAGAAGGTGGTCACTGGCAGGTATCAGAAGGGGTGAAGGGTAAGAATTAGGGCTTTAGGGCTTTTATTAGTTTGTGCAGTTGAATGGCATGAGCTACGTAATGGTGAGATCTGAGTCACTGGATCTAGACACACTTCTATGTGGAATCTGTTTTGGTTATGAAATGGCACTGCAATTTTCCTCCCCTGCTTTTATTTACTGAACAGCAATCTTTCTCAATTTTCTTTCAATATCTCAGAAATAGGAGGTTTTTTTAATCATGAAATAATTAACTGACAACCATCATTTACTAACAGTTCTCCATTAAGAATGGCTTAATGGAGATTGATCGTAAGTGGTTAAAAATTGTTGTAAGTAACAATGGTATGTAAGCCCCCAGCATTGTAGACTTAGATTGCATCTACACTGTAAACGTAATGCAGTTTGACACCACTTTAAGTGCTTGGAATCCTGAGATTTGTAGTTTTACAAGGTTTTTAGCTTTTTCTGTCAAAGAATATTTGTCTCACAAAACTACAAATCCCAGATTTCTGTATGATGGGGCCATGGCAGTTAAAGTGGGGTTAAACTGCATTATTTCTACAGTGTAGATGTGCCCTTAGGCAAAAGTTTAATTAGTTCATTCTGCTGCTAATATAATGTAGTTCAGCTCTCAGTCCTGATTTGCAAGATGTGGAATGGATGCATACTTCCTGTTGCTATATCCTATGCATACATCGTGTGAAAATTGCCTCAGTCTTTTGTCAGCTGTAATTTCACCCAGATTTTCTAGAACCACTGGAAAGTGTGGAATGAACAAGTGAAAGCAAAAGAAAACATGTCAGCTTTCTTTAGAAAACATTGGTCCTGACCATTGGTTTGGGCAAAACCTAACATTATTATAAGGGAACACAGATAATTTTAACTGGCCACAGAAACAGATTAAATCAGCCTAGTATGAGGGAAGCCAAACAATTCTCATAAAAAGCAATAGGCTTGCTGCCATTGCACTTGCAGTATGAGATAGAGATTATGGCCAGATTCATACACTTGCTTAGTTTTTTCACAGAGAAGTCAACCAACCATACCAACTTGTTTGTTGTCCCCCATCTTACATTTCTTTCTGTTCCACATTGCTTTCCAGAAGAACCATCGGCGGGTCACATTGACCAGCTACAAATGTTACTAGTGAACATAATTCAGTATTTGTTAAAGTCAAAATAAGCTAGCCAGAAATGTTGGTCTCTCTTATTAAACGTCCTGCTAAGTCAAAGCACAATCTATTTTTAATTAGTAGTTGTAGTGTTTGCTTCTCCTAGCATAGGTACTCATTTCTGGCAAGAAATCATTTACCTACATTTCTAATAGAGATCCAGCAATAAGAAATGAAAAAGAAGATTATAATCAGGACTATTTGGCAATTCAGTATGTTAAAATCCCTGACATTTCTCAAGCAAGGAATGCATGTTGGAGATTAATATCTTAAATAATGTCTTTCTGTGGGAAGAGCTCTCTGCATATTACTTTTGGAAGGCTACTTACAGTTTGTGGCATTTCTTCCTATTAGGAATGAAACTCCTTGAGAAGCCCCTATCCCAAGCCCACCTACTCCTATGTTTTCTTCCCTATGTCCAAATACATCCATTTCTATAGGAAATCTTAAATAGCATTTAATGTGATGGCATTTGCTGTGTGAGACAAACCTGTTCCTAGCCATTTAGAATGTGTGTACACTGGAACTGAAATATGGTCTTAGCCCTCCTTAGTAAGAAGCAATCTACTCTCTTACTGAGACAAGAATAGGAGTTGTGGGGAGATTACTTAATTTCATTCAAAAAAGCATATTCCTACAAACAGAAAAGTAGCATGTTGGAGAAGCTAGATTGCAACAGTTTCTCAGAGGATTTCTTCATTAGCTGCCCCCAGACTTCTGGTCTAGAGGATTCCAGTTAGCTCAGTGCAGGTGCTAAACAAGCTATAATGGAGTCAAGAGATTGTGAAGAACCATGCTATCTCCCCCCCCCCCCCCACACACACACATTGCTGCTGTAGGTCTGGCCAAGGAACTGGGCTTCTTCATTAGACAGTACAGTAATCAGATAAAGCATATTCATTAGGTAGAGACTCACTGCACAGAGCAGGTTTAAAGCAACAATGTGTCAAAGGCAGCTATTACATCATGCCATTTCATGGAGACACGGAACTATCGTATGTGCTTTTAACTGAGCATTTCAGAACGTCTTCCCCAGCTCAAATCACATTCCCATGCTTCTGCTCTGCTTGCACTGAACAGGAAAATAGTTTCATGAATCATAATAGCAGAGTTGGACATTTGAAAGCAGAATGGATCATCTTTCCTACACAAGTATTATTCCGCTCTGTTAGTAACTCATTTGCAGTGAAGATATTTGCAACATGTAGGTGGAGAAACTGGACATGGCAAAAACATCTTAGCAAAAAGCATTTCTATGTATGTCAGGGGTAGGCAACCTAAGGCCTGGGGGCCGGATGCGCCCCCCCGAGGCCTTTGGACCGGCCCTAGGCCAGTTCTGCCGCTGCCACTGCCGCCACCCACCATAATGATATTGATTATTGTTGTTATTACTTGTTCTTGGGGTTTTCTTGGCAAAATTTCCACAGGGATTTTGCCATGGCTTTTCTGGGGTTGAGAGAGTGTGCATGCATATTTTTAAAATTTTTTTAAATTGTTTTATTTTTATTTTTATTTATTTTTGGTGCTTCAGCCCCCCAATTGTTTAAGGGACAGCAACCCAGCCCCCGGCTCAAAAAGGTTGCCTACCCCTGATGTATGTTAACAGCACCAATTTTTCCAGTTCTCACACCTCAAGGCAGCAGACTCTTACATTTTGTTTTTAAATAAAGATGATAATCAATTATTTCAGAAAAGATTTAGTAAAATTATATAAGCCTAATCAAGATGGAAATTGCACTAAACATTTAATCTTAGTGGTTTCCATCTTCAATAGGCTTGCAATTACCTCTGTGTGTGTGTGTGTATTTGAAAAGTATCTATATTTTTCCCATGGTTTATCTATAAATGTTTTATCTATAGCTTGAGAACCATCTGTATTGCCCATTGATTTTGAGATATGAATGCAGAATTAAGGTTTTTAGTGCAATATATATATGTGTGTGTGTCTCAATGTGTAAAAAGTCGCTCGAATAAGACTGCAATTTTATCCATATTTACCTGAAAGTAAATCACACTGAATTCAACATGGCTTACTTCAAAAAAGGTATCTACAGGATGGCACTGTAAAAGTGACAGTAAAATAAGACTCAAAGCAGATGGTAGGGACAGCTTTTATTAGATGCCATAGGCAGATCTTTTCTGACAAGTCATAGTCTGACATTTATCTACATTCCTGTAGCATTATATTATATACGTTTTGTTTCAATTTTAGGCATTTTGCTACAGTGCTTAAGTATTTTAAACAGAACGTAAAAATATATTTTATATGAACTACATAGTCAGAAACAGTTTTGTAAACCCAAACATTCCATAATTTGAAGAAATATTGGAGCTCTACTTGTACCCTTTTTCAAGTAGAAAACACTTCTGATAGATAAGGAAAGACAGCATGGGCTACAATCTTCCACCCAGTTAAATGTGCTTAAGGCACATGTATTTCAAGGGGCCTTAAAGCATAACTGGATATAGGATTACCATCTTGGGGTTGGCTCTTCAAATCTTAAGTATACTAAATCTCCAAGTACTGAATTTAAGTAGATGCCATATAGAGGGATACTAGGATCTAGCAAGTGTACAGTACAGTAGAAAAATGCAATAGGAAATATTTCAACTTTCTTTAAATATTTTTTCCTAAAACACAGTTGAGCATGTTTTTAAATCAGTTTTCAAATATAAAAGATGGACATCTTTATCTTCTCCCAAATCTTTCAAACTAAAATATATTTACAAAAATGGTACATTAAAAAAACAGAGGCTGCAATTGGAATTTAATCACTGTCATCTGATCCACCATATGAACCTCGTTCTGATCCTTCATTGTTGGATGCCTCTGGCTCAGACTCATTACCCAAACCCTCATTATCAGATGCTCTCTCTGAATCTCGGTCAGAATCAGCACTGCGAGAAGCTGGGCGAGATTCATTCTCAGAACCAGCTGAGTGGCTTCTTTCCGACTGCACAGATTGACTTCGTCCTGACCGCACAGACTGGCTTCCCCCTGACCGCACAGATTCATTGTCAGATTGCTCCGAATCAGATTGTCTCCTCTTTCTTGTTGACCCATCGCTGTCTGAGTCTTCATCAGAAGGGCGGGCAGTTGATCGCCTGGGGCTGCCCCTCTCACTGCCAGACTTGTTACTAATGTTGGAATCACTGTCTGACATGATCCGCTTGTTGCGTGCCTCTGCATCGTCTGAATCGCTGTTGCTATTCCTGGCATTTCTAATCAAAAGCAGAACATAATAACATCAAAAACTGTAAATATAACATTATAGAAAACACTGCAAAAGTTTCTGAAATGGTGCACCAATTACACGATTAAATGCTCCCAAAAGAGAAATTATAAATAGGCAGACAAAGCATCCATGATTTCTAATTTTATGTTACTGTTTTGCATAGTGTACTTCAGTTTTGCAAAAGAAAGGAACCTGGACATAAGCAAAAAACCCTATCCCTGGCCATCCATTTCCATCCATCTCTATGGGTCCACCCATTTCTAATGAAATGTTAGTAGGAATCCCTCTAACACCTTCCAGGTGCTGGCAAAAATTTACTTTTTCTGACTGAAACTCTGAGAATTCCCCATGGCCACCCCCATGTTAGTTGGGGGTTAGGACAGTGTCTAGGAGTTGTGGTTGGGGGAAAACCTGGTTTATCTTTGCAATCAAGGGGGAACTCAGCGCTTTAATTTTTAAACTAAAACTGAAAAATTTACAAGAAGTTTAATTATATGTAACATCATTTTCTATAGTCTTTCTACACTCTGCAAAAAAGATGCAGGGCTAGAATCCACATTAAACAAAGGGAAAATAGAAGGATTTCAGATGTGTCATTTGAATAAATGTGTTAAGCCTTAAGTATTATTAAGCCTAGGGTGGATGAGGGTGAACAAAGTGAAGTTTAACTCAACCAAGGCAGAGGTGCTTCTGGTCAGTTAAAATGCAGATCAGGAAAGAGGGATTCAGTCTATATTGGATGGGGTTACATTCTCCCTGAAAACACTAAAATTATACCTATATAAGCCTGCCCAAAATTCCAAACTTCGAAAAGAAGGTTTTCTCTCTGTCCTGCCACCATCATGGATTGTTAATGAGGATACAGGATAACCTTCTCGGTGACTATTTCCACACTTTGGAACCGCTCTGTGATCTCTTTTTGCCAGTAGGCAAAGACTTTTATATTTGAACAGGACTTTAACTCGGTGTAGCAGATGGGTATTTTAATAGGATGTGCTGTACCTTGATCTTATGTTTGATATGTACTTTTACCTTTTAAGTCTTTTAATATGACTGTCTATTTAATAGCTTTTAAAACTTTTGTAACATATATTGTTTTAATTGAATTTTGTTTTAATCCTAAACTTTAAGCCTCTTTGGTTTTCATACCAGGAGAAAGGCAGGATATAGATTAAATGAACAAATAAAGAAATAAATGAAATATTGTTTCTCTGTGGCCAATTAAGAATACACAACAAAAATGCACTGAGTATGTTGACACCATCCAACCATATCACCAGGATTTAAAACAAAAGGGAAGAGATGGAATCTAAAAAGCTGTAAAAAAAGATATACTGATGAAAACCAGATTTCAGACTTAGGTTCAATTGATTTCAGTGAGTCTTCTCTCATTCTGAATCCTATTATGTGTCCACAGGATACAGTAAAACAGAGGCAGGCTCAGTGGAGAATCTTTGACCTTCCAGATACTTTGACTATCAGGCTTATTAATCCTTTATTAACAGCAATGCTGCATAGGACTTATGGAAGTTGCAGTCCAAAGTTCCATCACAGTTTTAAAAGGACAGCAGTTTGTTAATGAATGTTCAGACAAAGTGAAATGACAAAATAAATGAAGTGTAACATAACTATCATGCACCAACAGTACTGCAAAGGGTAGAAAAATACCTCTTCGTGAACAGTTGAAAAGAGATACAGAGGTGAAAAAAACAGCTGAAAAAATATACAGGTTTTCTATATAGACAATTCAATTTTTTAATAATTAAATGCAGCTATTTCCACATCATAAACATCATATACATACCCATCATCAGCAATTTTGAGCTTATCTTCATCTGATGAGTCATCACTTGATGAAATGATAGCTTTTGATTTGATTTTTCCCTTCATTGAAGGAGGTAAGCGTTCTGGCTTGGGCTGGGAAAAAGGTGTTGCAGAATGATGAAAAAAATTGGACTTTCAGATATTGTATGATTAAATATTATATCAACAACAAGTCCTTTACTGGAAAAGTAACAAATGCCAACTATTAGATGGCTGCAAATTAATGCTTAATAATCTGCTCCTTACAATTTAATTATAGAGCATCCAGAGAGACAAGCAAAAAACAGCCATTTCAAACTGACAAACATCAAAACATTGGTCATATCCATGATCTCAGAAATCTTTTCACAGAACCCAAATGCAACAAGAGACCATGTTGTTATATGTCCCAGGCTCATGTGCTTCTCTTTGTACTTCCTTTCCATACAAGGGGAAGGAATGTGAAGAGTTTGTTTTTGGTTGGCAAAACATTGGAGTTTCCAGTTTGGTCTAAATATGGAAAACTTTCATAACAAACCAGGATTCTGATTTGGCCAGTATTTCTAAAGTTTTGCAACACACTTAATCTTACTGGATCCAACCCTTGAGGACTACAATTCAACTGAACAAAAATACCTTTCTCTTCTCAGTCTTGGCTGGTCGGCGCTTCTTGGGTCTAGGTGCAGTCTCGTTGTCATCATCATCAGTACCATCATCTGCTTTCTGGGCTCTTTGGAACAGAATACAAACAAACGCAACAATTCAATTCAGAGTCTCCCCAGCTACTGCATCCTAGTCATATTGTTAAAAACAAAGCAGTTATATTTAATCCTTAAAATATTTTAAGCATACCCAGTGGACCTTTTGTATTGGCAAGCTGGCTATCCATAGATGTGACTGCCTGCAGATTGCCACACCCCATATTATTCAATGATGACACACAGACGTACTAATGCATCTACATGCCCATCATCACCATTGAATAATATGGGGTGCAATTGTCCAGTTTTTTTGCCATCTGAGGTGGGGAGGGTCCATTGTATACAGTTCCTTTACTAGATCCACATGAATTTAAACAGTGTGACTGAGACGGTGCATCAGAGGCTATAATTCATACACTTTACAATGACGTAAATATCTAACAGGATGCCAGCCTGTTTTTCCATTAAAAGAATTATGCCATTATCATATGAGTACTTCCAAACAGGTAAAAACATCCATTACAATACGTAATAGAAACTGTATATTTATATACCATGTATGAATACTGGCTCACTATAAAATAGATACTAAAATTAAACAATATTTCTCTATTATGTCATATACAACATACTACAATCGGCCCTCCATATCCACAGATTCCTTATCTACAGATTCAACCATCCACAGTTTTAAAATATTTTAAACTGTATATAAATTCCCAAAGGCAAACCTTGAGTTTGGCATTTTATATAAGGGAGAGCATTTTATAATGCCATTGCATTTCATGAAATTTGAGCATCCACGCATTTTGGTATCCATGAGGGGTCCTGGAACCAAACCCCTGCGGATACCAAGGACCTACTGTACATGCCAAGGCTGGCATCTAGACATTTTATGCTGACTTGAGTGCTTTGATGAGCGGCCATCAAAATGATTTTAGGCTCACCACTATCAAAACCTGATTTCAAAAGTTCTTCCAAGCCTGATGAGTGATGCATCAGGCAGTGCAAAGGACTACTTATGGAAAGAGATGACTCTGAAACCCTAATGTGTTTTTTAAAAGGACAGACTTTCTCTGATTCCCCACCAAAAGAGTTTTTATCATCAGAAAGCTATGGACTTGCCTTCGTCGTTTCTTCTTCTTCTTCTCTCCGTCTTCTTCCTCACCATCTTGTTCACTGCCACTGCCCTTCCTTCTCTTTTTCTTTCGAGACACTGGGAGATCATCATCACTGTCATCATTGACAAACTCGTCAAATTCACCAGTTTTTTTGGAACGCTGTCACAAAATCAGAAACCACATATTATTGTGGGTGGAAGCAATCTCCAAAACAAATATATGATTTTAGAAAAATCTATCAGCTTAAAGATCAAGCCTGATACTTTTTAAAAGTTTCATGAATTATATTTTAAGGAGTTTAATTTTAAATTTAAGAAACTGAAAGAAAAAGAACTTGCTCATAACAGGAAAAAATGGAATGTCAATACTGGCACAGAAAGTGTAGAATCAAATATTATGTATAGGCTAATCATAAGCAGATGGTGATGAGAATATGATATGCAGACATAAGATTGAAGAAGTTAGGCAGAAAGTTCAAGGGGGGGGGAAAGGATATGGGCTTCAGAGTAATATACTCAGTATATGAATATGAGAGGCCCACTTAACACAACACACAAAGAACTGAGAAGATTTATAGTAATGCTAAATTGAAATGGTACACTTTCAGAAAAAAATATTGATAAAGTAGAAAATAAATGTTTAAGAGTGGCAAGAGCTAAGGAAATAATTGATTTGACGTAACTGAAAAGAGAGTTCAATGTATAGCTTGGGGCAGTAATATTGCAATCAAGGACTATTATGAAGACAAAAGAAAAATTAGTTAAGATTATTAAATGAGAAAACATATCAATGTGAAAAAAGGACAATTATTAAAAGTTAACAAGAAACAATGACAACAGAAAATAAAAAGATTTTAGAAAGAAGAGTATTTAAAGAAGTGGAGAAGTTCTTTCAGATGATATAATGGAAGGAGAAGGGGTAAGAAATGATAAAAGATAATCATGTAAACTTGGTTAACAGAGTAAAGAAGAAAACCAACAAAACAACATATGTGCATCACTGTCCACCACAAGTTAAAAGACATAAATGGCTTTCTTTACACTTAAATCCCTAAAAAATAAAGTTATAGGACAATTTCATATGAATCTTATTTGTCAAAGAGAGATAATCTGATCCCTTAATCTGCCAACTGCACTATCAAAAAATAATTTCCAAAAGCCTATGGCAGCCTGGAATAGAGCTTTTAATGTCACAATACCCCAGACTCTGGAACTTGTAAAGTATAAATTAAAATTTGTAATGTATAAATTAGATAATCTCTTCCAGAGTTTTAATACTGACTGAAAAAATATTTCTAACAAGCTTTCTCTGAATGGTGATTATCTCTGTATATTGATAAGTTTTTGGATGTTGGGGTAATGTGATTCCTAATGATTGGTAAATAAACAAAATCGCTCAAATGTCTCTTTGATTAAAAATCTTTAAAAACTGGTCATGCAGTATCCTGTGACATCATTTTCCCATAATCTTTACATTATTTGTCTACACTTATATGAAAACAAGTCATAGCCTGTCATCAGATGGGAACAATCTGGAAACAGAAATCCAGAAACATTATCCCATACCCGGCCAGCTCCACCACGTTTTTTCTCTTTTGTTCCTTCAACCTCTCCAGTGAACATCAGAATATTCTTGGTCTTCTCCACATACTGTGCTCTCTGTTCCAGAAGTTTCTTTTGTTCTTCTATTTCCCTGAGGCGTTTTTCTTCCTGAAGAATAAATACAACATGACTAGTTTGGTTTTAGTTACAGAGTTTAATGCAAATATTCAAAACTTGTATCAAAGCATGGATCCATTTTGTAAAAGAGATTCATCTAGGGTTCTTCATGATGCAAAACTCTGCATTATATTAACTGACTCTAAATGGCCTGCTCAGACATAAGACTATGAAGAAGAGAACCCACCATATATATGCAGCATGATGAAAATATCCCAGCACAGAAAATGAAGATGCTACTTGTTTACTAACTGGAGAGGTGACAAAATACATAGGCTTTATCCCACTATATTACCAAGTAGGCTCACAGGTAAATCATCCTTTCCAAATCCATTTGGGCTGGAAATGTTTTTATGTACAGTTTGCAAGTCATCCTGAACCCCATGCAACTAAGCGCATCACTGTAATCTTCTGCCTGATCCACACTGCAGAAATAATCCAGTTTGATACCACTTTAACTACCATGGGTCTATGAAATTTATGTTATGAAATTCTGGGAATTGTAGTTTTCTGAAACATTTAGCTTTCTATGTTAGAGAGCTCTGGTGTCATAACAAATACAGTTTCCAGAACTCCACAGCACAGAGCCATGCCAGTTAAAGTGGCATCTAAGTGGATTATTTCTGCAGTATGGTTGATGTTTACCCTGTGCTTTACTGCATCTTAATGGGCATTATTATATCAGGGGCCTGGGTCAGATAGGGCAGGAGTGTGTCTTTTCCTGGGTTGACCAATCATAGCCCAAGAAATGTTTTGAAGGGATGTCAGAGTGAAATGGAGGAGCAGAAAAACAATTTTGACAGAGACAGTTGGTGAAGGAACCAGACAGCTAAGAGGAGGCTGGAAATAACTTGTTAGGGCTTTAGCCATGAAAGGACAATTGTATTAGTCAATCAGGTGTTTTCTGCTGATAGGAGGGAGATGAGGATTCAAGGAAAAGTTCGAAAAGGATGCACTGCAAGTAAATGAAGTAGGCTGCTGACCGATTGGTCGTAATAAAGAACTTTGAACTTTGAAGTAGGTTGGAAAGCCAACCTGGCAATGTTATGTGTTCAAAGAGAAGCCATAAAACAAAAATGTAATGTTGTTCCACTTGCAGAGTCTGTTTATGTAGGAACTAATCAGGATCTGGCCACTTGGTTATAGGGACACCTCCCCCCATGTGTGCTTGTATTCATCATATTTTGCTTGAGACCACATGGTAATGCAAGGATGGGCAAAGATCCAAGGGGCCACATTGCCCCCCCCCCAGCACTCTGGATACACCCCTTAAAACAGTTTGAAAATATTTTTGTCCCCAACAACTCCTGGGGCATGAGGGCAAGTTCACCACTTTTTTGACCTCATTGGGCTATTTTAGTTTCAGAAAAAGCCTTTCTTCCAGCAGGATGTGGCATCGAAATCCTTCTCATTTCATGTTTGGTGAAAAAGACTTCTTCTGGGCCAGGGAACCATAAGTGTGAATGTTTCCTCCCATACCCCATAGGGATTGTTGGAGGTAACAATCTGTGGAGGGACAGCGCTGGGATTTGCAGGCAGCCTATACTTTCCCTACCCCAACAGTAGTGGGTTCTAAGGAAAAGTTAAACTGGGACAGAGGCTGCAGGATATGGAATAAGTAGTAGCCTGGAGCATCATCACACAGGCCAAAGTGATCTTTGTTCTGTTACAGTACCAGAGGGAATAAAGTACCTGTTCTTTGAGTAATTTCTGGCGCAGCAGTTCTTTTTCTTGCTCTTGTTTCGCTCGCAGCTCCCGTTCTTCTTCATCCTGCTTGCGAGCCCGAGCCACATGATACTGAGCTTGACTCAGCAAATCAGAACACTGCCTAACAAGTTTGAGTTAGATTTGCAGACAAAAGCAGAAACAAAATGTTGGAAAGAAAAATTCCCACAGCAGGGGCAAAGACAGACACTCTAAGTAAAAAGGAAGAGTTTATTGGTGAAGACATTGTTGAAAGTACATAATCAGGAGGAAACTGTCTTTTTTGAGGAAACACCTAGTAAGCACATGGAAGGGAACATTATATGTGCAGTTTGGGCTTCATTCATTACTTTCCCTCAAGCATCTAGTGTCAAAGAGTCAAGCCACTTTTAAAGATGGCAGAGATAAATCTGGCAAAGGCAATTGCTACTGGGAAAAGCTAACAACCTATTCAGCTGAAAATATTGCTCTGTCCCCTTTTAGACAAGCTCTAAATAAGCACTTCACCTTTACTTCTTAGATGTGTTTAGCTGTATGACATTAACATTTTATATTTAAATTACTTCAAAACTAAGTAGCTTTTAGTATCTTCTGAATGTACCAAGGGAGTTAAGAACTTTTTTAATGCACCCTTGCCAAAGAAAAAGAATCACCGGAAAAAGTTTGCTTAGAGCTGCCTTTTATTTGACAGCAACTCAATTAAGCTAATACAGGCTTTTAAAATTTTCAATCCAATAATAAAAACAAATTTCATTAAAGATCTTTAAAAATATGGCTTACTAAACATTCAAGAATAAGCTGTGGAACAATTTTATTACAATTGCATGACAACAGTTCATTAAAAATTAGAAGTTCATTCACTACACCTACGTCACCATTACCTGAAAATATGTTGACTACCACAATTATTTTGGGCAGTTATTTGTGTTAGTGACATCTTGAAAACTAACTATATGGCATAAGCTTTCATGAATGGCACCCACTTTGCCACATGCAACTTGCATCTGATGAAATGAACTTCTGTCTGCTTAAGCCAAATAAAATCTTAAGTCTAAAAGTTGCCACAGGATTCTCTTGTTCTTACCATAAATAATATACCAGGGCCCTTACTAAGACATTATATTGTGCACCAATATTAACTGGTGCTAGCTAGGTTCAGATGATTTGCTTCTGTCAAGTTTCCTGTTCAGGAGACAAGTCAGCATGAATTCAATTTCTCCACCAGAAGTGTAAATTTAGGCCATGGTTCTGTTTAGTTCCAATTAAAGTTCTGTATTCAAGTAATGCAAATAATGCCATCCATGCATTATGCAACAGGCTTATTTTATAATGCATCCCTATGTTTGTAAGTATGGTAATATTGAGAACAGTTTTACCTGGCTTCAGTTGCAGCAAGTGCCAAATCAAATCTCATTTTATCTCCGACTTTACTCAAGTAGCTGAAGTATCTGAATAGAAAAGCAAAAGTCAAGAATAAAATAGTTTTTGAAAAATCAGATGCATCCTAGCCATCTTTTTTCTATGTTAAAACAAGTTTTTAAGCAATTCAGACTAGGTACCATTAAAATAAAATATCATATGCCTGACTCTACATATAGAGCTGGGCAAATTTTGAAGGTTCAAGGGTAATTTCTGGTCTCCACTGAACCCCTTCCACCCCTCCAAAGCAGAATAGGCATTTTCTGTGGGGCTAAAATGTTCTGCAGAAATTAAATTAAATCATATCATGCCCAACCTCTCACCCCAGGTTTCTAAGGCTGTGGCTTGCCATTTTGTAGACTGCATTTTTGGGAGGGTTCAGTAGGATTGAACAGGCCTTGGGTGGGTTGACCTTTACCTATCTCTGATATATCTCATCTATATCAATCTTATTTATCAAACACTACATTTCTATTGTAACAAAAATGCTCCCAAGTAATTTTGCTGCAAGTACAAAGTCAGTGGAATTAATTTCCATTATTTTAATGGATCTGGATTGCATGACGCACCCTTGGGGAGGACTGAATTACACTATAGGTGACTCAACAAAAGCTTTGGCGATGTAGCAGAACCTGTCAAACAACTGTGTAAATGGAAATCTGGAGAAGAGGCAGGTATCTGGCACAGAGAATCCTGCTCACACCCGTAAATATTGCAAAGTGTTGTAATATTATGAGAAAATAATAGGCTGTATACGCAGTGAGAGAGTAAGTAAAAATAGAAGCTTACATATTTTAAAGCAAGCTTTCAGTTCAGAAGCAACAAAGAAATCTAAGTCCCAAGTACAGTTTGCATCTGGTAGATTGGCGTGGTTTCTAGAAATGTTTCACCTGTACGCTGGATTGTATTCTGTAAGAGTATCCTTCACTTTATAGCTTCCAGTTATTTCTAGACTCTGCTGGGAATTTCCATATCTGCTGTTTTGCTGCACCCAACCAGCCTAACTGATCCATCAACTGCAGATTTAGAGGACATCAGCAACTAGAGGCAGCCATTAAAACAAGGAGGTCCACAACTTCCAACTCTCTGTAAGTACTATTCAGCTCTTTAACTTGGTGGGGATTATTTTTCTTTGTACTGCCTTTTCTGCATTCAGCTGAAATAAGGATCTAAAAGATGCTGAGCAGAATGTGTATTGCTAGTCCTAATGAAACTCTTACTGTCAATATCAAAACTGTGTTTTAAAGGGCAACTTTTGGTAAGCCTGAAAACTAAATAAAAGTGTAAAAAACACAAAGTGTAATTAGGCTAGAATTTGGTACTGAAACTAACACAACAATGATTTTATAAACAATATATATTTCAGTTGAAAATATGACACATACCTATGAGCTAACTCCAGTTCTTTCACAGCATTTAGTACTTCTTTCAAGTTACTTTTTTCATCTTTAAGGACAGAGGTAGCCAGCCTTTGCAGTACCAGGGCAACATTGAACATAAGAACTGTATCACTGGGAGCCACATGTCTAGCCTGAGGAGTCAAATTAAGCTTTAAATTATACAGGTGTGAACCAGCGACAACTCCAACATTCACAAGTTGATGCTAAAACACAGCCACTGTTTAAAAATCCAGTTTTTACCTTCAGCAGTGTCTGCTTGCACTCTTGTAATTTCCCACATTTGAAGAGAGCACGGGCCAAATACAACAATACCTCTGTGTTCTGGTGTTTATAGAATTTTCTGAGGCAGTTTTCATACTATACAGAAAAAAAATTCACACACACATAAAAGAGACTCAACTTTGAGACTCAACTTTGATGTTTAAACTGGATACAAAACTTAGTTATGTTTCATAGGACCTTACAGCAAATTTCTAAGCACATTTATCCAAGATAAACCTTTGCCATTACAGTACGAATGTGAAGAATACTACTTTATATTAAGGACCCTTGGTTATCCTCTGGGGTTTGGTTCCAGGACCCACCCCCACCCTCCATGGATACCAAAATCCATGGCTGCTCAAGTACCATTCTATGCAATGGCATAGTAAAATGGTGTCCCTTATATAAAATAGCAAAAACATGGTTTGCCTTTTGGAATTCACGTATTTTTGGAATATTTTCAAGTCTTGGATAGCTGAGTCCATGAATATGGAAGGCTGACTGTAAATAAGGCAACAGAACTAGTAAGCTCTAGGTTTTTCCCTATGCTGCTAACCTGCTTGTGTTTCCATGCTGGTTACAGACAAGCTGGCAATACACTTTCTGATAACACAGGACACTAGCTTCTTAGCAGGAAAAGGAATTTATTTGCTGGATGCATGGTTACTAGGAAAGTTACTAAATAAAAAACTGCACTAAGGCTGCCATTTGAAGCACTCTCCCTCCACACACATTTCAAATAGCTAATGCATGGCAAGCCCTTCAGAAAACAACCTCTTTCTTCCCATGCTGCCATGCTGCAGTCTTGATGAAAAATTTCAGTCTGTTTATTTGGAATGGCAGCAAAGCTCTTGTTAGCACCAACTCCTCATGACTAAAAATGCACTGGGTCAGCTGCTTCTATCCTATTATATTCTGGTAGATGCCTATACTACCTGGTATATGCAGTTAGCACTGCCATTAATTGATCACTTCTGCGCCTCATACTGTACAACTTGAAGTTTCTACTCCTTTTATGTAAATACATCACCTATAGATTCAAAGCTAAAATTAAAAGTTGTATAAGGGCAGAAAAGAATGGCTATACGATCAAGGAATCTTCAAAGGACAGAAAGAAGTAAGCAATTATTCCAGATGAATGCTGGAAAATCATTAATGGTTTTTATAAATATAATATGTGTCCTTTAAAAAACAAATTAGGATGTAACTATCACAGTTATTAGTTTATCCAAGCAGAACTAAAACAAACATTGCTCTTTATCCTCCCTCTTAGAAGTGCCAGCCATTCCCCTCTAAGCACAACATTCCACTCCACTGCCACCAACACACATCTTTTCCACTTTGGTTCTGGGGTGTCTCAAAAAATTTGTTGAATTTTGCAAGCCTTGAGTTTCCCCTTGAACATGAGATGGTCCTCTTTTCTTCTTTCTCATTAGTCTTATTTTGGCTCAAGTTGCACTGCCACTCTGCACCTGGACTTGCTAATAGAAGCACTGTATCATTTTATATTATGTACAAAACACCAATATTCAAGACCAATATTTTTCAAGCTTCAAATCCTTGCAAAACTATTGTCATGTAAGTGACCTAAGGACCTCCTGTATATGGGTCACCAAATCTCTGCAAGTTCCAAAGGACTCTCGTTTACACACTGTTCCGCTGACTACCGTTCCTTACTGTTGCTCCACATGAATGACGTGGGTGGTCTACACCCCCCCTTGCAGCTGCATGTTGCAAGGAAAGGTTGGGAATGGTGACTAGACTGCCCCTCAAGAAAACTCGTCTGTCATTATACACTCTCTCATTTATGAACCCTTCAATTTTTCATAAGGAATCCCCAGGCTCACCAGAAAGCCACCTGAAAACTATTATTCTAGAGCAGGGGTAGGCAACCTAAGGCCCGGGGGCCAGATGTGGCCCACCGAAGCCTTCGGACCGGCCCCAGGCCAGTCCTGCCGCCGCTGCCTGCTGCTCCCCCACCGCCTGCCATGATGATATTGATTATTGTTGTTATTACTTGTTCTTGGGGTTTTCTTGGCAAAATCTCCACAGGGGTTTGCCATGGCTTTTCTAGGGCTGAGAGAGTGTGCATGCATAATTCTAATTTTTTTTAATATTTATTTATTTATTTATTTATTTTTGGTGCTTCGGCCCCCCAATTGTCTGAGGGACAGCAACCCTGCCTCTGGCTCAAAAAGGTTGCCTACCCTTGTTCTAGAGTATATCAAACCAGAACATGTCATATATTAAGCATGAGACAAACACCTTCTGTGTATGTAACACAGATCTAGCAGACAAACTTTTCCAACACTACCAAAATTAGAACAATAATGTTAATAAAATTATGTCCAAACACCTATAACTCAATTCAATAATAGTTTAAATATGTGTAATATGAGAAATATGAAATATATTTGAAGACTAATCTATTTCTGGACAAGTCATGTATATACACAAACTGCTTCCAAGGACCCTTGTGTTAACTTTTTTGGATGCACACAACTAAACCAGCCCTCTCTTATTTGATTATTTTAAAAAATATTATTTCAAAATATATGAAGGTACTTCATTTACAGCTTCTATGCAAATATTCAGCTAAAGTATCTTAAACTGTTTTAAATAACAAGTCTGTTTGTACTATGGATAATTTCATGGAACCTTTGTTCTTGAGTAGAAGAAAATATATATGAGTTGAATCCATACTAGCCACTCTATGATCACAAGGTCTTCTTTTTACAGAAACTACTAGGATCAAGTGGAGGCACCTTACCAGTAGCTGGGGGAGGAGCCATTTTGCCCCTTCCCTGTGCAATCCTCTTGCTACTCTAGAGAATCCTCTAGCCATCCAGAGCAACTCTTCAGAAGGCAGAGAGAGGTTGTTCATAAGCAGAACTCCCTAAACACTAACTTGGATCCAACCTAAAAAGCTCTAAAACAACAGCTACTCCTGTAATGAGTTTGGTTTCACTTCAAGCTACCTGTCTGGACATAACATACTAGATAAACAAATCCTAATATTATCATGGCATTTTCCTCTTCATGCTATAATTTGTCAAGTGTCCTTGAGAAAATCTGTCCCCACCCTTGTTGTTTTTAAAGTTTTTAATAATGCCTTGAGGGAAGGATGATAAAAGGGAAAGACCAGTAAACTAAAAAAGAATTTCCTTTGACCATAATAGGTAAAGGTAAAGGTATTCGTTGACAAGGTTGTCAAGGGGTGTCTGACCATAGGGAGCGGTGCTCATCTCCATTACTAAGCCAAAGAGCCCGCATTGTCAGAGACTACTCTGTGATCATGTGACCATGATCATGATTACCTTCCCACCAAAGTGGTACCTATTTATTTACTTGCATTTGCATGCTTTTGACTGCTAGGTTGGCAGAAGCTGGGATTAGTGATTGGGAGCTCACCCCATCATGCAGCACCTGGGCCTCAAACTTCCAAACTGCCAATCTTGCAGTCAACAGTCAGCATCTTAACCACTTGAGCCATCAAATCCTTTATTACTGTAATAATGTATTAAAAGTATTAAAATATTAGCACTTGTCAGATATTTATATACTTGACCATAATAAAGTATATAAATGTCTGACAAGTGCTAATATTTTAATTTAGCCAAATACCTTCCAAATTATCAATTATACCTTATATTTAGCATTCAAAATAACATGTAAGGAAGTGGGCAAAATAAACAGTATTGTTTTGCTAACACTGAACAAGCTTTGTTTTAGTGGGTTTAATTGTTTTCATATATCCCTTTCCATTGTTTTATTTAAAAGTTTTTTACATCTGTTCCACATTTGTATCTCTGATTTACAGAGATGGCTCTTTATTGCTTTCATGAAATATAATCATGTTGAAATTTTATGAAAGTATTAAAAGGTTCTCCTGAGCTTAGCAATTACTACCCTAGACAAGAGAGCTTTGCCTTCCCAAGCTATAGTTATTTTTAAGTGCTACAAAACTAAGGGCTGGAACAGATGGTGCTTTAAAGCGGCAGTCCGGGCAGCTTGGGAGTGCAGCGTTTATACACCACATGCTCTCACACTGGCCTGAAGTCATGTGGCCTCCCAGATGTGGGTGGCTTCAAGACGCTGCGGTGGTGTGATGCTTATATGCCACATGGCGCCAGTGCAGCCTAAAGCCGCCATGGGGCTGCAGCGGGGTGGGAAAAGCTGGCTTTTTGCCAGTCAAAAAAGGAGCAGATTTTTCCGCTCCTTTTTTGGATGGCTTCAAGGTGGATTGGTGCCGCAGCCAGTGGTTGCTGCAGCCTCAATCCATTTCTGGAAGGGGAAGCAGCCACTCCTTCTTGCTGGTCTGTTTTGCCCCTAATTCTTTTATAAAAAAACCCAGCCTTCCTATACAAAAGCATCTTTTGTCTTTATATTCTCTGGATGACTGCCTGAGCAATCCACACTTATGGGTTTATCTCTTACACCAGCAGCTAGAGGCAGGAGTCCAAAGTTGTAATTCAGCTGAAACAGTTGACTCTCTCCCTCTCATGAGTTTTTAAATTTCCTTCCTTGCCAGCCAGTAGTTAAGGTTTTAGATCTCTCTCTACCAGTTTCCTTTTTATTAGAAAAGGACATAAAATAGAATACAATTCATTAGCCAAGAATAGCATCATTAACAGAGATGTGCGTTTGCCCTCAGAAAAAGAGAGGAAGCAAACTGACAGCTGTCCCAAACCAGTCTATTTTTAAAGTTTACCATCTGTACAGCACTGATGTACTGCTTCTGTTCCACATATATGTGTGCCAGATTGAGCCACACATCACTGATATCTGCCGTTGCCTCTCTCACTTGAGCAAAAACATCACGAGCTTCACGGAAATATCCTTTGTGTGCCAACACAGCTCCTAAAAAGGAGAAGCCAAAGAAGAACTTTTAGATGTGTGCACTCTCAAAAACTGCAGAATGCAAGAAGAAAAATTAGACAAGAAAGCTAAATACAATAATCACCTATGCCATTAGCAGCATACAAATTCTTTGGGTCATTCCTGAGCACTTGTTTGTAGATGGCTAATGCACGGTCTTGATGACGCTTTTCCTACAAATATGGTGATAAAATTCTTAGGAAAATGGATAATCAAAGCTTTCTATTTATTAAAATATTTTATATCACTTTTCCAAATATCCAAAAAATGATATACACATTAAAGAAATAGAAAATAAAAACATCACACACACACACATAATTCATTAACCACCTAAATACTGTAACAGGCCCAGAAACAGTTGGCGGAAAAAGGTGAGCAAAATGAATAAAGAAAGAGATAGGTCTTCCAAGGGACAGTTCCCTGTGTACAGAAAACAGACATACAGTTCTTTTAACTTCATTAAAGAGAAAGTACCATTTTAGAGCATGCTCCCTATTGTTGTTCTTCAAATCTACTGCAAAGTCAGCAGACTGTAAAGACTCCTAACCAGTTTCAGCAGGTGCATAAACTGATATGGTCAAGTAATGACAGTATGAAAACATGCAGCATTCACCTTTTCTCTGTCCCTGGTGGGCTGGTGTAGAGTCTGTAACCACACATTGCCCAGAGCCAACATAGAGTAAGTGTCATTTTGAGTTGATGGCTGCTTTAGTATTCTTTCAAATTTCTTTTGTCCTGGACCCCACTCTTGTTTGGCCAGATGAAGATTACCAATCAAGGACCAAGCATCTGGGTGGTCCTGAAAGAGATATTCCAATATGTTAAAATCAAACCCATCTATTCTGAATAATCATGTCTAATTTTTCGCCACCCTCTAGTCCTCTAGGTTTATCAAAACAAAATTAATCAAAAAGAATATGTGACTCTTCCACTGCCCATCTCCATAAATAGATAAATGCATTTAATCCTTCCTCAATCTTCTTCATTTAAACAAGTCTAAAACAGTACCTCCTCTATATAATTTTCAGTTTATACCTCTTCTACACAACTCAGACTGAGAAAGCACCAAAGAAGCTGCAAAGAATGTTTCCATGCACTCTCCAAGCAATCCTGTACAAACACACTACCACTATTTCCAGATTAATGTGGAAGCTGGAGGATATCATTGAGTTAATACTCATAGGATTATAGTGATCTCTTTCTTAGAAAAATTATCTGTAAACTTTCAACAGAAAAATTTTTTACTGAGTTTATGAGCAACAATATTTTCAGTTGAAAGCTAGTAAAGCCTTACTAACCTGATTGATTTGAAGTGCTTCTTTAAACCAGTCTGAAGCTTCATAAAAGTTTCCTTTATCTCTAGCCATAGCTCCTAAGCGCAGATAGCCTAAATACAGGAAAATATTTTAAATATCAAACCCCAGGGCCAGGAGGAAGCATATCTACCAAGTCTTTTGTTACACTGGTGTCATGCTGGCTAGGCATAACAGCAGAGTTGGTCAGAAATTTCCAGTCTGCTTTGTCCCTTGAATTTAGTGGCCACATTATTTCTGACCATAATATGAGGCGCAAAAGAAATCACAAGTTAAGACGATTTTAAATATATAGGAAAAAACACCGATGTGCCCCAAGATACACAGGATAGCTCAAATTAAGATGAAAATTTAAACACTGTAGTCGTGAGAAAGAGCACACAGGCAGCCATTCCATATTCAAAGAACTGCATCACGATATCTTACAGTCTACATAGTTTGGATGTTCTCTTAGGATGTTTTTGTACAATTTTTCTGCTTCATGGAATTCACACATTGCTTCATATAATCTTGCAAGGTTGTAGGAAGTAGTCACTGAAATCGCATTATAGTAATGCTCATCATGTTCTGCTTCTGCTTTAGCACGATCCAGAGATGCCAAGAAATATTTCTAAGGGCAAGGATGGGAAAGGGAACAAAAGAAATAAAAAAATTTAAAAAATGAATGGAAAATGAATAAATGCACAATTATAAACATGTTGCACAGTACTAAACAGTGGGGATGATAGGTTTCAAACCTTTGCTTCTCCTAAGTTCCCAAGTCTAAAGTGGAGAGCACCCACATTATTCAAAATCTCAGGAGGGACATCAGCCTGTACTTTTTCCTGAAGGATTCGTGTTGCTGTGCCATAAGCTGAAAGGGCACCCTGTGAAATGAAGAGATGGTAGAGAGAGGTTAGCTTGAAGATGTAACTGTTCAAGTTTAAACAGTGTATTTTACACACTTATACCTGTATATCTGTCTGCTCTAGGATTTGTGCTAGTTCAATCCAGGCTTCTACATCATCTGGATACTGTTCTGTCACCTTCTTCAAATGACCCTGTAAAATACAACCATTATTTATGCACACACACTTACACTGCCAGAAGACACAAAATATGCTATAGTTTACTTCAGAATTTTCAACACAGGCAACACTACTTATTACAGTTTACTGATACACAAAATGTAATTACAGCCATTTAAAACATTGCAAAAATTCAGTCCCTGGCAATGCAGAGAGGTTATCCTTTCCATACTCTCCCCATTGCTCCAGAGGGATCTATCCGGGTGTGCGATAAGAGGAAGAAGAAGGAAAAATCTATTGTATAAATGAAAGTCTTTTTGCATGACATAGGATGTTGCCCTGGGCCTAAAAGGTTATGTTAAATAACTATGGATTTGAAATACACTGTGAGTATTGCAAAAGGAACAGGTATTAGCTCTCACTGGCGAATAATAGCTTCAGACATTGTAACCAAGTACCAACACTGTTTTTTTCCTGAAGACAAAAACAATCTGCCTAATTTTGCTAGGAGCATATAACATGAGAAACATTTGCATTTTATCTGAACTTCTGATAAGATCTGACTGCTATTGAAAAAGCAAAATTCTCCAGTTACCTACCTGTACTGCATAGAAAATGACTGACTGATAGAACTATATAATCAGTCATAGATTGTTTTCCTGTGCGCTTTAAGCCTCTCAAAAAGGTACATATAGGTAGAAAAAACCCACTGGCTAATACATATTCAATTAATCTAGTCAGCAATATAACCTTACAGCTACATACATGCCTACTCCAAAGTGAATCCCACTGAATGCAATGGAGCATGCTCCCAAATAAATGACTAAAGGATTGCAGCTGAAGTTTAAAAAATATGTTGCTGATCATACCTTTGCAATGTCTCTTTTATCTTGATCTTCTGAAGCAGCATAGAGGGATCCAAGAATTTTCATTGTTTCATAATTGTTTGGATAGGCTTTTAAAACTTTTTCAAAACACTGTGATGCATTTTCTTTGTCTCCTCGGTAAATATACATTTGACCCAGTCCAAAAAATGGTAGCACAAAAGAAGAGGAAGCAAATTGGGTAGCCTGGTAGTAGTACTGGAATGCTTGATCATAATCCTCCTAATTTGGCAGTGGAGGGAAGGAAGTTAAATTCCCATGTGCAATGTATAAATTACTTCAAAAATAAGAATGTAAAATATAAATTGAGGCTTTCAAAACAGAATGTACCTGAACATGGAAAGACCTGGCTAACTGGTAGCAGCTCTCTGCCTGCATTGCTTCAACCTCAGTATTATGGAAAGCATGAAGAGCCAAATGCTGGACCTTACCGTAATCCTGTATGATAGAAAATAAAGTTAATTTTACAGTTTTCAAAGCCATGTTCTAAAACGCTTAGAATTAGAAACGTAATTTTGTTTGAAAGAGAACCTATTCAGACATGTCATTCTTTCCTCTATATAGAAACAGACATTGTTTCATTCACACAGAAAAAGAAGCCATAACATGCAACTAGAATACCTAATACTTCTTGATTCTTGATAAGGAATCTCAGGACAAGAGGCTACTGAACACGGAGAAACAGAATGGTTCCCAATTGGCAAAGGGGTCAGACAAGGCTGAATTTTTCACCCTATCTGTTCAAGTTCTATGCAGAACATATTATAAAAAAAACAAAACAGGCTTGGACACAGAAGGACGAGTGAAAATAGGAGGAATATCAACAATCTAAGATATGTGGATGACACCATAATACTAGCAGAAAACCTCACAGACCTGGGACACCTACTAATAAAGTTCAAAAAAGAAAGTGCAAAGGCAGGCTTAATGTTGAACATAAAGAAAACAAAAATAACAACCACCGAGGACCTTTACAAGATCATCCTAGACAATGAAGAAATAGAAATAGTAAAAGAATTCCAATACCTGGGAACAAACATTGATAGAAATGGGGACTGCAGTCAAGAAATCAGAAGAAGACTAAGAATGGGGAGAGTGGCTATGAAAGAACTAGGAAAGATTCTAAAATGCAAAGATATATAACTCAGCAAAGAAGTTAGAATCATACAAGCCAATTACTCTCTAGTAATTATCTCTATTTCCTTTAAATGAGGTGAGAGCTGGACAGTTAAGAAAGATGATAGGAAGAAAATCAATTCATTTGAGATGTGGTGCTGGAGAAGAGTGCTGAGGATTGCAAAGACAGCCAAAAAAACAAGTGGGTCCTAGAGCAGATCAAACTGGAAACCTCTGTGGAAGCCAAGATGACCAAACTGAGACTGTCGTACTTCGGATATATCATGAGAAGAGAGGAATCTTTGGAACAAACAATAATGCTGGGGAAGGTGGAGGGAAGTAGGAAGAAAGGAAGGCTATATGCCAGATGGATGGACTCTATTAAGGAAGTCGTGGGTATTAAGGGGTTACATGATTTAAGCAGAGCAGTGAAGGACAGAGGGTCTTGGAGATGTCTCATCCATAGGGTCACCATGAGACTAGATCGACTCGATGGCAGTTAACAACAACAAAAAAAACCTTCTTGATTATTTAATTATTTCTGCATGTAAATGCAACCTAGAGACATGAGGAATATATGTTAATGAACATACACAAAATCATAATACAATTATAAAATAAGAAACGGCTTAAGAAAACCAGGAAAGTTCATTTTAAAAGAACAATACCAAAGCTCTTTGTGCCTTTAACTAAAAGATGATCGTCAAGTTGATATTTTTTAGTGCTTTAATGAGATAAAAGGAACGCCGACATCCTAATCCAGGGTAGGCAACCTTTTTGAGCCGGGGGCCGGGTTGTTGTCCTTCAGACAATTGGGGGGCCGAAGCACCAAAAATAAATAAATAAATAAATAAATAAATATGCATGCGCACTCTCTCAGCCCCAGAAAAGCCATGGCAAAACTCCTGTGGAGATTTTACCAAGAAAACCCCAAGAACAAATAATAACAACAATAATCAATATCATCATGGTGGGCGGTGGCGGCGGCAGGACCGGCCTGGGGCCGGTCCAAAGGCCTCGGGGGCCGCATCCGCCCCCCCCCCCCCCCCCCCCCCCCCCCCCCCCCCCCCCGGGCCTTAGGTTGCCTACCCCTGTCCTAATCTGTTATTAAACAAATATGAAGAGTTTTCAGCCAACATAACTCATACCACTTATAACTGTCTTACCTTTTTGAAAAAGAAGTGATTAGCCAAGTGGTTTAACACCATTGGGTTACTAGGATCAATTGTGTATGCCCTCGAGAGCAGTTGGACACCATTTTTGATGGAATCAGCCTGAAAACAACATTAATAAAACTTTATTTATTATTTGAACTGATGTTGGATTTCTGCCTTTTCTTTAACAATTCTAGAGAAATTATTTTATAATACTTTCAAGAATCATCCCACCTCAAAGGCATCCTGTCTCAACTACCCATGTAGCCTAGTAGCCACAAGCATCTCAGCCTGAGTTCTCCAAACCTTGCCAAATGCTCTATTTCAGCTCTAAGAAACATAAGTTCCTCCTGCCAAGCCTACCTATGCCTTTGGGGAGAACTAGCCCAGATTGAATAACTACAATAAGAAGGCTGCAGCAGACTAATTGTGTGCTGACAACTTGAATATGGCATTATCATGCTGGCACCAGTAATAAAGAAACTTATGAAGGTTTCCATTACTTCAAGATCAAAGAAAAGCAAATATGAATTTGCTCAACTGGAAATAGTAAAGCTTTCATTTCTAACTGGTCTAATTTTTATGACTGCAGAAAAGATATTCTGATTAGACTATCAAGCATAACATTCTGATGTCACCATTTTAGGTCAAACCTACCTCTTTGTTATTTAGTTCCAGAACAGCCAGTCCAACTAATGCTCCCACACATTTGGAGTTGAGTTCCAGTGCCCTGCTGAATGCCAGGCGAGCTTTTTCCAGCTTGTTGAGCTTTACAAAGCAGTGGCCCATGCCCAACCGAACCTCAGCTAGCAAAGAAAAACAGCAAACAAATCCAGATATAGCTTTTTACAATTTACACCTATATCTCCATTCAAGGAATGGAGTTTCATCAATCATTACTTATATAATACTTGATGAATACTAGGTGCTTTGCAGCAGCTTCAGATTTGTATCAGTGTCTCTCTAGTAATTATCTATATTTCCTCTAAATGTTGAGTAACTTTTTACATTTTTTGAAAGATTCAAGAATGGATCTATCACTGGTTTCAAAAAACAAATTATAATAATGAGCTACAGGAGTGGAAGTTAGTATCTTGCTCTGCACTAAAATTTGTCAGCAAATACTGAATGGCCAGTCTTAACGAAATGGGAATATTTTAAAGACTGAATTAAGCAATCTTGGATTTATGACTAATTTCTGCTGCTTTGCATTTAATTTGTTTACTTTTTATTTTTGTAATACATTGTTACATTTTCATGAATCCCATTGTGGGAGAAAGGCAGGATATAAATCCTCAAAATGAGTAACATTAAAATAAATAAATATTTCCCTGTTGTATTGTGATGACTGAGGGTTTTGAACAATAAAACTGAATTGAAAATTGAGTTTGGAAATACTAGCAAACTTCTCTTGAGCTTGGCTTTGAAAAGACTTATAAAGACTCATAAAACCCACCTCAAAACAGCAAGAAGCCACAAAATTCTTCCTCAGCCTGGATTAATACCTGAGCCAAAGAATTATTTTTAACTTACAGCAAATATCAGTCTTTGTCAAGCTCCCTCAGCCCCCAAAGCTGTTGTTTCTGAAATTCTCTGACAGCAGTTATCTCCTATCTGGATAAAATATATGCTACACAAAGGCCACAATTCAATGGCAGAGCACCATCTGTGGCAATTTGATTCAATATTTGTATTTGAAATCATAGAGTGAAGTGGGGGAAAGTGCTGAAAAATGGCCCCCCATATGCAGTCCCCCCCATCATAAACAATATGACTAAACATTCGCCATAACAGAGATTGCACTCAAGAAATTAGAAGAAGACTAGGATTGAGAAGAGTAGCTATGAGAGAACTGGACAAGATCCTAAAGTGTAAAGATGTACCTCTGAACACACAAAGTGAGGATTGTTCAAGCCACTGTATTCCCCATCACCATTATTATTATTTATTATTATCATGTATGGATGTGAGAACTGGGCAGTGAAAAAAGCCAATGGAAAGAAAATCAACTTGTTTGAGATGTGGTGCTGGAGAAGAGTGCTGAGAATAGTGTGGATAGCCGAACAGATAAACAAATGGGTTCTAGAATAGATCAAGCCCAAACTCTCCTTGGAAGCCATGATGACTGAACTGAGGCTATCATATTTTGGCCACATCATGAGAAGGCATGAAACATTAGACCAGACAATGATGCTAGGAAATGTAGAAGGCATCACAGAAAGAGAGACAGACATCATGCCCAGATGGTTAGACTCAATCAGAGAGGTCATGGGTCTGAATATGCACGAACTGAGCAGAGCACCCGAGTATTGAGAACTGCCAACGTCTCATCTACAGTGTCACCATGAGTTGAAGATGACTCAAGGACCATTAACAACAACCACTGCATATACTATTGGCCAGTGAGTACTAAATGCTGGGGAGTGATCAAGGAAGATTACTGTCATCATGCTTTGCTTGCAGAATTCCAGCAGGGATCTAGATGGACTAGACTGGGGTAGTAAAAATGCAAGACCTGGCATTCCATGCAGCCCCTTAAGGCTGTTGGAGGAGGCTTGCCCCTCCAGATTATACAGCCAAATAAAAGTGAACTGTCTCTCCTGGCAACTTCTAGGGGCAGCAATTCAGGTTGCAGTCTTCCAACCCACTGTTAACCCCTCCCCCCAAAAAGCCACTAAAAGCTCCCCACTCAGACTAGACATCGTGTTGTTTTTTTTTACTATTCTTGTATTTTTATATACCCAGGTTCAATTCTTTGCACCACCAGTGAAAAAGGATTTTATGTAAAAGGCTTGGAAAGATCCCAGTCTGGAGACCCACTGCCAGGGGTCCCAGGTCTGACTGACTAAAGCACATTAATGTATTAGATTCTGCTTTGTGTTCAACTTTACCAATTCAGGTTGAGTCTCTGTTATCTGGAATGCTGAAATCTGAAATGTCCCAAAATGCAAAGCATTTTTCATGAGTGGCTAAGATAGTGATAAATTTGCTTTGTGATGGTTCCATGTACACAAACTTAGTTTCATTCACAAAATTATTACAAATATTATGTACAAAATTACCTTCAGGCTATGTGTATAATGTGTATATAAAACATAAATGAATTTCATGTTTAGACTTAGGGCCCCATCTCCAAGGTATCTCATTATGTATAAGCAAATATTCCAAAACTTAAAAAAAAAAAAAAAAAATCAAAATACAAAACACTTCTGATCACAAGCATTTCGGGTAAGGGAGACTCAACCTGTATGTATATTTCCAAAGTTCATACTCTTTTAATCAGCAGATATTGATCCAATGATAGGCAGCATCACATTCATCCATTTTTGGCTAAACTGAGAGCCTGAACAGACCAGCAAGTTAAGCAGGCTTCTGAGAGGCTTGGGGGCATGGCGTTTAGATGCTACAACACATCCAGAAGTCACCCTGGCTGTTCACACATTGGCGGCTTCCAGCTGCTCTAGGGGCACCGGAGCACCTGGAGACCAGCTTGGGGCTGCAACAGGACTGCCAAAGGCAGCCCTTTCCCACCCAAATAGGAGCGGATGTTTTTCACTCCTATTTGGTCCAGAGTCAGGGCAGTTTGAGGCCATGGCACATGTTTGCTGTGGCTCCAGAGTGACCAGTTCTGGGGCAGTGCCAATCTGCTCTTTTGTGGCAGTCTGTTTTGTTTTCAGGCTGTGCAGTTAGTTAGTCAGCGCCAATGCGGAAAAAGCTGTCAGTGGTAACTACAAAAAGGAACACACAGCACACCAGTTATAAAGCTCATAGCAGTATTCAGCCTAACTGAGGGCCAGTACAGACCAGCCAAAAGGGCTGACCTGAGGGTGGAGTTGGGGCGTGGTGACCATATGCTGGCCACCCTGACTCTGCCCCCATGTCGTTCTCACGCTGCCCATCCAAACAGACAGCGGGCGGCGTCAGGGCACTCCAACATTTAGACACGCTGCACCAAAGGAGCGCAGAAAAGCTGCCGCCGTGGCAGCAAGGGTGGCTTTTTGCCACTCTAAAAGGAGCAGCATTTGCTAGCTCTTTTTGGAGTGGCAAAGTGCCAGAACAAGGCCGCGGCATGTGGCTGCCGCAGCCCCAATCCAGCATTCCCAGGTGCAGCACAGAGCCATGCCTTAGGGGCTGCCTGTAGAGCCCCTGAATTAAAGAGCATCATTTGGTCTCAACAAAACAAGAAGCGACTTTTAAAGAAAGCGTTTATGCCTCCTACCTGGGCAGCCTGGATTAGTTCTCAGTGCTTTTTTGTAGTACGCAAGGGCACCTCTGTAATCTTTCTTGTTAAATGAAATGCATGCCTTACCTATTTGGAGAAGCAATATTTGATAAATACTTACTTTAGTTTCATGACAACATCAAATTAACACCAGCTGACTGTTTTTATCAATGACTACATAGATACTTTAACACCTCTCAAATAGCAATTATACCTAATGTAATGGATGAAAATATTAAGAACCTTTATTTAGAATCAAGTTTTGAACTTTAATGGCTAGGAACTTCAACTTTAATGGGTATAAGCACCACGTAAAAATACTACAGGCCACAGGATAAAATTACAAGTACAAAATTTAATATAAAATGCAGATATGAATGACTCCCCACAATTTACTTTGTTTAAAAGGGAGGTGGAAATTGTACCTCCTTCCAGATATTGCACTTCAGTGTTCACCACTGTCTATACTGGCTAGGGCAGCTAGGAGCTGCAGTCCATCATCTGGAGGGCCACACAATTCCCACCCTTTTCCTACAAGGAGCAACTTCACTTCCCTCTGAGTAGGGTGGTGCAGGCCCTCCTGTACCAGTCATGGAGAATTAGTGTTAGAAAGGGAAACTAATCCAGATTCTTTATCTAAAGGAGCAATGGAAAAAAAATACCACAAATAGGATACAAGACACAGGCATCTTTTTTAATCTAGAACCCACTTTCTCTCAATTCTGCCTCCCAGTATCTTTATTAACAAAGCTATCTACAAATGTAGTCTGGAGAAACCAGCATACAGGCATCATATTTCACAAAAGTCTCACCTAGAAGGGCTGGAATGTTATTTGGAGATTGGTTAAGCACAAAATGAAATTGTGCATCGGCTTGATCCATTTTATCACCCTCCAAAAGGCAGAAACAGGCTCTTCCTAATAAATGATTCTAAAAAAGCAAAAACCAAGAAATTAGTTTTCATAAAACATCTTTTTTTTTCTGAAGGCTAAAGTCCCGGCAAAGAAAGTTAATTTTTTTGCACAATTCCACTGACAAGTTACACTGAACAGGTATACACTTTCTCACAAGAAAACTAACTGACAACAGGGAATTCATACAGTCCTTTAATTCATTAGTTAAGAATTACATTAAATCAAATCTCCCTGTGGTGTGGTTCCTGTATATTTATTTCTTCTTCCTGTACAGAGTGCTCATATAAACTTCTATTCTAGCCATACCAACTTCTATTTGTGAGCATGCTTCACTTTTCCCAATTGCTGGGGTGCCCTTCCACCTCAAATCTGGCTCTCCTTCTCTCTTATCACAACATGAATGGACGAACCTGCCTTATACTAAGTCAAGCTATTGATCCATCCAGTTGAGAAATGTCCATGGTGATTGACAGAGGCTATCCAGGTTTTCAGACAGCAACCTATTCAATCAGTCAATCACTTTATTTATATTCTGCCTTTTCTCCAAAAGTGGGATGCAAGGTGGCTTTCAGAATATTCGTACTACAATCATTTTTTTTTCCAAAGGAGAAAGTAATGTAGTACATATTACTTTAAAACTAGCATGTTACTGGTGTGCTCTGTGCATTATTTGTGATTATTTTCAAACCCTTTCAAAATTAGGAAATGGCTCCTCCAGTGAGTTACCAATGCTCAGTACACCAGATTTTTTTTAAATGGTCCCCATCATTATGTTATTTTCCCAAAGAACCACCATTCACCCCTAAAACTAACACATTACAGGTAACAGTTATTTGCAACGTGTTACCTTGAAGCTCAGGGCCTACATATACATTCTATAGACTGAACTTATGGTCTCTTGCATGCAAAGCACATGAGCTACTGCTACTATTGCTCTTTTTTTCAAACATCTGATTTCACCTGGACTTTTCCAAACAGATTAACCTTCTTTTTTGCCTTGTTTCCTTGTCTCACATGACTTTGATTAGACCATAAGCCTATGAGGCAAAGCATTTTTCATTTGTGTAGTACAGCACTGAATGCCTTACAGGCTTTCTTCTGAAGAACTGCTGCTATTACATATCCTTGACTTGCTGGCATCCTCCGAAGGCACTAGCAAAATAATTTCAAAAGCTATTATGCATGTTTATTTTATCTTGATGTTGAAATAAATGTTAAAATGCTAACTGTGGCTACCTTCTCATCAGCAATGTTTCAGTCAGTCTGTTCCAGACAGCAGCAACCCATAAGAAAAAACAGATTTCTGCTTGTTGTCAGATAGGTGAAAGTAACTCATATAGAAAAAGGTTTCTGTATGGATCATCCAGCTGTGGATCCCATTATGAAGTATATTCAGAGCAAGTATGGGTAGTGATTTGCAAGCATACTTCTGTTGCACTTAACATCTCTTGAACCAACAATGTTTTTTTTAAAAAAAATCAAAACACATAAGAAAAAACATGCCAGCTATGTGTAAGATATAGCCATCAATGCCAACTAGATATGGATACAAAAGTGCTGCAAAATATATGAAGCAGGATATTCTTAAGATAAAGTCATTTGTTCTTACCTGATCATACATAATGATTTTGTCAGCCATAGTGTACAGCAGCGTAGCCTGTGTAATAAGTTCTTTCTTGTTGTCTTTATTCTTTTCTTTACGAGCCTGCTGTACATAGTAGGCTGCTAAAGTATCTAAGCAAGTCATTTGATCTTTTTCATGATCTCTATAATCGAGGTTTCCATCTATACGAGCAGCCTCCAGTAGTTTCACAAAATCTTCTGTTTTGCCTTGCTTGTAATATTCCAACTAGAAAAAGGATAATGCAAACACCATATAATAGTCAACTATAGTTCTACTACAAATACAGCTTGTATTTTAATGAAAATATTGGATAAAACAAACACTGATTCAATAATGTTTCTCTAGTATCAAAGAATCATAATGAATTCAGTGTCTATGTCACTCAGCTTTTATAGTAAACATATAAGCACAAACACAGTAAGATCTATAGAATTTATGGCAGCATAATGGTTTAAAGAAAAGCACTGTGTTATTGTGTGCCTTCAAGTTGTTTCCAACTAATTGCAACCCTAAAACAACCCTATTATGGAGTTTTCTTGTCAAGATTTGTTCAGAAGACACTTGCACTGCCTTTCTTTGAAGCTGAGAGAGTGTGACTTGCCCAAGGACTCTGATCTCCAACCACACCATGCTATCTCTCCCCAAAGCACTGTAGTCAACAACATTCAGTCAATGTATGTGATCTACAAAATCTAAAAAGGAACAATCACATCAGACTATAAGAGCGCAAACACAAACTACTCAGCACTAAACTCCTCTGTGTTTAGTAAGTTTTATGCAACAGTAAGCATTCAAAGGGCACTGCAGCCTAAAGTCACTTTCACCCACCTGTGATTATGCCCAGAAAATAGACACAACATTTAATATAAGCACATTTTAGATATGACTGGAAGACAAAATTTGATCAGCCTATATTTTTGAAGTCACTCTCTCTATTCTATAACAACTACCCATTTTTTTTCATTTGGACAATAGTGAGTCATATTTGATTAGAAGATGGCACAAATTTTACTTGGCCCATCAATGATTATCTTCCTGATATATAGATAATGCCTGATCTATTCCAGGCATAGGAGCTCTGGTGTGCACTTATAACATGTCATTCATTGATTTCAATGGAAGAGAGCAGTACCTACACAATCCACTTTAATGCATGGGTCAGCACCCAATACTTGAGTGGAGTTCTTCCAATACATATAATAGAATCACATATGCATATCTTGATCAGTGCATAATATATTAAATGTCAAAATAAAGAAAAGCAATCACCCCACATACAAATTACACCTCACACAAATGTAAAAAATTACTGTTAAGGCAGATCATATGTCCACGCAATCATAGACCCAGAAAAGATTTTGAAGATAACCTCATCCTGCTCAATCCTACATGTCTCTGGACTACCACTCTGAATGGTGCTGCCAATGAACTATCATGGGAATTTCCAAGCAGATCTGGGTCTAGTCAGAGCCTGAATACTCAACTGGCTGGGCACCCCATGTATACCACCCCGAGTTTCATGACAAATGCAAGGTGGGATATGCATGAACCTAATGAACACAATACAACAAACTGGCAAGATACCAACCGCTAGAGCAATCCATATGTGCAGCTGAGTATGTTCCTGTTTAAGAATACTTATAACTTCATCCCCCTCCGGCAACTGATCAAAGTCAAGTTCAATGACCTAAAAATAAATAAAATATCAACAGTGTAAATATTCATGCTCTAGTGCAAACAAACTATATAATAATAATACAACATAATAATACAATAATTGTGCATTTAACAATAACAATTTAGTCATACATCACTGTACTTCACAGTAGATTTTCTCTCTGGATGTTTTATGTGTCCACCTTGACAAAGTGCTTAAATAGAGATTTTTTGTAGTCTCACAAATCAAAAAGACCTCATACAAGGCTATGTTCCTTCACTGAACAGAGAAACAAGAAACCCACATTTGCATATATGATGCATCACATATATAATTTATGTATTTCAATGAAAAAATTATTGTCTTGTTTGTGGTGGCCTGAAGAAAAGCACAGAATTAGCAAAACTGCAATTTGAGTCTCTATATTGGAAGAAAGGTAGGATATAAATACAAATAATAATAATCCTCTTTCTTGTACACAATCTCCAACTCCCAAGCCCATGTTCACACCTGCGGACAACAAAAAACAAGTAGGAAAAGGACCTACAGGTTTTGCTGTTGTTAAATGCCTTTGAGTCAATGTCAATTTATGGTGACCCTGTGGAGGATACCACTCCAAGACCCTCTGTCCTCAACCGCTCTGCTCAGGTCCTGCAGTCCCAGGCCTGTGGCCTCTTTGAGTCTAATCATTTGGTATTTGGTCTTCCTCTTTCTAATGCCCTCTACTTTTCCTAGCATTATTGCCTTTTCTAATGATTCATGCCTTATCATACGGCCAAAGTAAAACAGCCTCAATTTAGTCATCCTGGCTTCCAGGGGGAGTTTGGGCTTGATCTGTTCTAGAACACATTTGTTCATCTTCTTGGCCATCCACAGTATCCTCAGCACGCTTTTCCAGCATCTCAAATTAGTTTATTTTCTTTCTATTGGCTTTCTTCACTGTCCAGCTCTCATATCCATACATAGAGAGGGGTTATACAATGGCTTGGATGATCCTAACTTTAGTGCTCAGCTATATATCTTTATACTCTAGGATCTTTTCTAGTTCTTTCATAGCTGCCCTTTCTAGTCTTCTTCTGATTTCTTGATGGCAGTCTCTGTTCTGATCAATGTTTTATCCAGGGTATGGTAACTATTTCAATTTTCTCATTATCTAAGATTAATTTTTGTAGATCTTCCATGGTCATTATTTTTGTTTTCTTGATGCTCAACATTAAGTCTACCATGATACTTTGACCTTCTTCAATAATTGCTCATTTTTGCTAGTAGTATTGTGTCATCTACGTATTTTAGACGTGGACATCAAGAAACAAGTAGCAAAAGGACCCACAGGTTGAGTCTCCCTTATCTGGAATTCTAAAATCCAAAACATTTTTCAAGGTCGGCTGAGACAGTGCCACCTTTGCTTTCCAATGGATCAACGTGCACAAACTTTGTTTCATGCACATAATTATTTAAAAATATTGCATATAAAATCATCTCTATATGATATGTATAAAGTATATATATATATATGAAACATAAATAATTTTGTGTTTAGACCTGGGTCCCATCTCCAAGATATCTCATTACATAAATGCAAATACAGGCATTAAAAAATCTGAAATTAAAATAACTTCTGGTTATTTTGGATAAGGGAGACACAATCTGTATCAGCAGCATCCTGCCCTTTATGCTATATATAAATGAGGATGGTTATTATTAAAGCCACAGGATTGTCTATTTTACTTTATAAAATTCCTTCCACCACCATCCCGTACCTGCATCAAGCTCACATTATTACAACTCAGTCGATTCATGCTTTATGGCTGAAATGAGAATCTCAGTCTTTGTTATATTGATTTATTTTATTTCTATGCTGCCTTTCTCCCAGAAATACTGGGAGACTACTCCCAGAGATACAGTAGTACAGAAATTCAAAGATATAGCAGTATTAGTCTGTAGAATCAATATGCTGAGAGATCTTGTAGCGCCTTTGAGATGAACTGAAAGAAGCAAGTTGGAAGCATGAACTTTCCTAGACTAAAGTCTACTTCCCCTAAATGCACCTGAGGAAGTAGTCTGTAGTCTACGAAAGCTCATGCTGCCAACTTCTTAATTTCAGTCAGTAATACAGAAATACATCATTATACTAATGATGACCATTGAAATTAAGATATTAGAAAGTGGTTACTTGGCTGGGGCTACTAAACTTCGGGGGGTTGCAGACTGCCAGAAATAGTGCAAATTGAGTCCACTTTTAGGGTTAGGGTTAGGGAATCATGGGAACTGTAGTTTATTGTGGCACCAGAGCTCTCTGACAGAGAAGGCTCAATGTCTCAGGAAAAAAAAAAACAATTCCCATGATTCCCTAGCACTAACCCTAACCCTAAAAGTGGACTCAATTTGCACTATTTCTGGCAGTCTGCAACCCCCCTTCCTTTCCCAAAACCTCTCAGCCCCCTTACAGGCAACAACCTAGTGTTGGCAGATTACAAACTGGAGAGGGCCTCAGGTCCTTTAATTCAAAGGCATAATAGCCCTCTTAATCTGGAAAATCAGTATCCAAAGGGATCTTGCAGCAAAGACTCAAAAGACTGAGGAAGCAGGCTCAAGTCTAGGAAAGCTCATGCTGCCAACCTCTCTATCTTTTAGGGAGGCTCAAAGGTGCAACAAGATCCCTTTGCATACTGAGGTCCCTTTTGCAAAAGTTCCCAAACTTTGGTCCTCCATGTGTTTTGGACTTCAGCTCCCATCATTCCCAGCTAGCTTGGCTGACACTCAGGGATTCTGGGAGCTGAAGTCCAAAACATGGGGTGGGATTGGAGGAAATGGAAGACCACGGTTTGGGAATCATTGTTTTAATGCTGCAGTACCCAAATTTTGGTCCTCCGTGTGTTTTGGACTTCAACTCCCAGAATTCCCAGCCAGTTTGGACAACAGTCAAGAACCCTGGGAGCTGAAGTCCAAGTCATCTGGAGGACCAAAGTTTGGGGGTCACTGCTTCAGTATCTGTGTAGAACAGGGGTAGGCAACCTTTCCCCTTTAAGGGCCGAGGGACTTCAGCTCCCAGAAGCCTCAGCCATGTTGGCCAATAGTCCCATGTTGGCCAATAGCTCCTGGGATTCTGGGAGCTGAAGTCCCTCGGCCCTTAAAGGGGAAAGGTGTAGAAGAAGGAGTTTCGGCGAAATGGCTTCCCACAGGGCCAGGCACACACTGCTGGGATCCCCTCTTCCTCTCAGCCATTCGAGGCGAGGCAGTTTCCCCTCAGGAGACCCCAAACAGGGCCAGCGCGAAGGGAAAGGCGAGGAAGGAAGCAAGCGCCTCCACCCACCGCTCGCCCTCTCTCCCTCCCTGCCCGCCTACCTCGTCCGTATCCCGGAGGGGGATCTCAATCGAGCCCCGGGACATGGTGGCGGTGGTAGGCCGCGGGGCTCCTCCGCCTCCGCTCCCTCAGCAACAGCAGCGGCAGTGGCGGCCTAGCTCCGCGCAACCGCTTCCAGGCCTCGACCTAGGAAGTGCTCCTCAGCGGGAGGGGAGAACCAGCGAAGGGGACGGAGGAGGAGGAAGAGGCCGGCACCAAGCTTTCTCCGCCCAGCCCGGCCTCTCCGCCTCCTTTTGCGGAGCCAAGGAGGGAGGAGGCCCGGCCAGAATGGCGGCGCTTAGGAGGAAACGCGGCGGTTGTCTCCTTGTGATGAAGAGCCAGCAGGAAGAGTCCTGGATCCTGTCAACAGATGGGGGAGAACACACACACACACACATATTATATTATATTATATTACATTATATATGTATGTAAAATACACACAAACAGACACACCAATAACACACACAACCATATTCCGTATTATAAGAGAGACATCTTGGCTGAAAGCATGGAAGTTCCCCTTAGCCAGGGTGTCCAGGCGCCCTCCTTTTCCAGGGCCTGTCCTACATTTCAGCCTTCAGGACAGGGTCACCAGGCGCCCTCCTTTTCCAGGGCCTGTCCTACATTTCAGCCTTCAGGACAGAGTGCCCAGGTGTCCTCCTTTCCCAGGGTTTGTCCTACATTTCTGCCTTCAGGACAGGGTGCCCAGGTGTCCTCCTTTTCCAGGGTCCGCCCTACATTTCTGCCTTCAGGACAAGGTGCCCAGGTGTCCTCCTTTCCCAGGGTTTGTCCTACATTTCTGCCTTCAGGGCAGGGTGACCAGGCGTCCTGTCCTACATTTCATTCTTCAGGGCAGGGTGAAACTACTTGTTAACCACCCTTGAATCCACCTGACTCCTGGAGATCCTGTGGATGAGACATCTAGAGTAGACCCCTTCTTCCATCGCTCTGCTTAGGTCCTGCAGATCCAGGCCTGTGACCTCCCTGAGTCTATCCATGTGGCCTGCATCTTCCTCTCCTTCTTCTACCCTCCACCTTTCTAGCATTATTGTCTTTTCTAGTGAGTCCTGCTCCTGCTTTGATGTGACCATAGTACAACAACCTCAACTTGATCATCTTGGCTTCCAGGGAGAGTTCAGGTTTGATCTGTTCAAGGACCCATTTGTTTGTCATTTTGGCCATCCACAATTTCCTCAGCACTCTTTTCCAGAACAACATCTCAAATGAGTTGAAGGTAGTTGTGCGGGGAATAAAAAGCCCAAGCCAAGTACGTATTAGTCTGAAATTGTACAGGTGACAATTCTGCTAACTTCAGTGGGCTTGGGATAGCTCATTCGGTATCATTCACCAAACAGTTTGGGGCAAAGGAGGATAAAGATTGTGTGTGTATGTTAGCTGCTGCCAAACAGAAGAATTAATGCAGTGTGACAGCACTTTAATCCTGGGATTTGTAGTTTGTTCTGACACCAGAGCTCTGACAGAAAGCTAAATATTTCAAAACTACAAATCTCAGATTCTATAGCAGGGGTAGGCAACCTAAGGCCCGGGGGCCGGATGCGGCCCCCCAAGGCCTTTGGACCGGCCCCAGGCCGGTCCTGCCGCCGCCGCCGCCGCCACCCCCCCCACTGCTGCCGCCACCCACCATGATGATATTGATTATTGTTGTTATTAGTTGTTCTTGGGGTTTTCTTGGCAAAATCTCCATAGGGGTTTTCCCATGGCTTTTCTGGGGCTGAGAGAGTGTGCATGCATATTTTTTTAATTTTTTAAATTTGTTTTTAAAATTTTTATTTATTTATTTATTTATTTATTTATTTTGGGTGCTTCGGCCCCCCAGTTGTCTGTGGGACAGCAACCCGGCCCCCAGCTCAAAAAGGTTGCCTACCCCTGTTCTATAGCATTGAGCTAAAGCATGTTCAAACTGCATTAATTCTGCAGCCTGTCAACTTATGGCAACCCCATGAAGTTCATAGTTTTCTTAGGCAAGGAATACTCAGAGGTGTTTTTAAAGCTAGTTCCTTCTTATAAAATTTAGCCTACACTACCTGATATTAGTTGGGGGTCTCCCATCCAAGCACTAACCAGGATCTCCCCTGCTTGGCTTCCAAGTTCAGATGATATCTGGTGCCTTTAGAGTATTTAGGTATGACAACAATAATGAAAATACTTAGGAACTTACAGGAGATGTTTTCTGCAAGATTGTTCTTCATTAAGAAAACGCTGTAACAAGTTATATTGTATTCAGTGAGAGTAGGGGATGGGGATTCACTTAATTCATTTTGACATGAACATTATATTCACGTCTTTTGCTTATATTGTAAATGCATACACATGTACAGGAAAACTCCCTTGGATTTTTTTTTATATAAAAAATTGAATCCAGAAAATGTTCCTGAATGTTGGAAGTTGCAGTTATATTTTTAAAATAAGTAGACCCAGATTCACTATATCATACCCAAAAGATGAGCTGGATCAATTTACTACTACATCTATTGTAGTAGTAAGTAGTGCAGGGCAGGTTATTAAAGTGTAAATGAACAACAAGAAGAAAATGAGTGTGTCATTGCTCTGAGTGATCTTTACTGCTCAAGAATGGAATGGTTACAAATATTCCTGTTTTTACTATGAAACATTGGGAGGCATGGCATTTGTAGGGCAACTCAGCTTCCAAAGATTCAGAGCAATAACAAATTGAGGCTTGATCCTCCTTCTTTATGTGGAAACATCAAGTATTTAGAGGCAGACTGTTCCTCCTGTTAGCAATTAGAAAGCACTGTGCAGCTATTTCTCCTAAATGGATTTTCCACAGTAAGAAAAACCATGGAAGAAGTGGTGGAAAAATAAAGGTGTTATAAGTGGAGGATGACAATGTCTGAAGTTGCCATAAAATTCAGTGAAGAAGGCAGGGCCATGGTGTGATTAAAAAACAGTCTGGAGTGTTTCAGCTTCATCTACCACTTGTAACTCTCCCTTGTTTTTCCACTTTTGCCCTGTTTTCTTATCATGGAAAATCTATTAAAAAGAAAAGGACAAAATAGTGACACAGTTCCTTCCAATTTTTAACACGAGAAGCGCTCTTTCTGAAAATGCCTTCTGGCTGCTGGATTAGAGGCAGGAGTAAATGTGGGAAGGAGCAACCATTTAAGATATGCAGATGATACTACTAGCAAGAAATAAGAAAGACTTGGAAGAGGACTGAAGAAATTGCAGCATGAAAGTGTAAAAGCAGGTTTACAGATGAACACTGTTTGGGTGCCTTCAAGTCACCTGTAAAGTTATGGTGATTGAATTTAACAGGGTTTTCTTGGCGGTGGTTTTGCCAGTTCCTTTCTCTGAAATATAGCCTGTACCACCTGGTATTCGTTGGCTGTCTCCCATCAAAATACTAACCAGGCCTGACTGCTTAGCTTCCAATTTGGATGGGATCTGGGATCTTTAGATTATTTAGGACCCGGAGCTGAACATTAAGAAAACGAAAACGATGACCACAGATGATTTGCATAATTTTAAAGTAGACAATGAAGACACTGAGATAGTGAAAGATTCACCATACCTTTGTTCAGTCATTAATCAACATGGAAACTGCAGT
This sequence comes from Phrynosoma platyrhinos, assembly GCA_020142125.1. NCBI lineage: Eukaryota > Metazoa > Chordata > Lepidosauria > Squamata > Phrynosomatidae > Phrynosoma > Phrynosoma platyrhinos. Next base: position 105,145,696 of record CM034701.1, read on the forward strand.
CAAGAAATCAAAAGAAAACTGGGATTAGGAAGGACAGCTATGAAGGAACAAGACAAGATCCTGAAATGTAAAGATAAGCATTGAATACCAAAATCAGGATTATCCATGCCATTGTATTTCCAGTTTCTGCCTATGGTTGTGAAAAAGCTGGACAATGAAGAAAGCTGACAGGAAGAAAATCAACTCATTTTTAATGGAGGAGCCTTCTTCAGACAAAAGACAAATAAACAGGCCTTAGAGCAAATCAAGCCACAGCCCTGAATCTGCAAGACCCAAGCAGAGCTGTTGATGACAGGGTGACTTGGAGGTCTCTCATCTATAGGGCTGCTATAAATCGAAGTCAGCTTGATGACAGTTAATAATAATAATAATAATAATAATAATAATAAAATTTATTTATACTCGCCCCGCTGTGCACAATCGGGGCGGCTAACAACAATTAAAAATACATAGAATACAAATCCAAAAAACCAATACCCATCCCCCCCTTAAAAAAGTAACAACAACAAATGTTTTGCAATTAATACAGTAGATTTCCCAGATCAAGTCCAGATCAAGTAGGGGATGCCATGATCTGGTACGGGATGCCTCCTGTCTGGGCATGGAAGAGTGTGATAAAATCCATGTTTAAAAGTTTATGTCTCGTGTCTAGCTTGGGAGGAAAAGACACGAAAGGGCAGCGCAGCACAATAATCTCCTATGTCATGCCACTCTTCTAGTGAAAGCATGGTGAGATGAACATGCAGTACCCCCAATATTGTGGAAAGTTGTGATTCTGCTTTTGGCTTACAGCTGGAGAGGAGATTGCAGCTAGAGAGAAGCCAACTTCCCGGGAACAAATCATTGTTACATGATCCTACGCCCACCTCTGTGGTTTTTCAGCCTGGAAACTGTTAAAAGACCCTGATTTTGGTACATACATATTGTGGTTTTTGGTTTTTAATGTACTTGAAGATTTGGCTCTGGGAATCAGGTTCTGCAGTATTATGGAGAATTAGAATACATACTTCAGCAGGGCCAGTTAATACTACACAGCCTTTTTTTCACAAAATGTTATTGTATGTTAAGTTCCAAGACCTGTAAGGTTAAGCTTGATTACTGGATGAACAAATGTACTGGATTTTAAATTTTGTTCATTTGTGGATTTGACAAATTACACAATCATTGGCTTTGATACAATTCTAAATTGATATCTTTTTCAGGGAGATGTCTGGTAAGGAGATTGTCTTAAATGTCACCTTAATCTGTTCTTACCAAAGAATGTATTCCTCAGAATATCCTACCTTTTCCTGCCATTTGTGTTTTAGGAGATTCCAGTTCTACAATTGATTTATGTGTAGCTAATGACATGTCGCTCTCTACTGATTTCTCAGAAGATGATATAATCAGCATTACATTTGAAGTTTGCAGCACCAAAGAAACAGGTACATTTGATACTGTCTTGATTCTTCAGGAAATTAGGTGTCTAGGTTCTTGCTGTTATCATTAAATTTTATGCATGTGTAATTTGCCAGTAGAAATTTTGTAAAATCTGTATCCTTATTACTCACCCCATCTTACTGCTCGCCCACTTTTCCTTGTAGGAGTGGCACCAGCGTCTACTTTTATAAAATATTTGGCGGATGTGACTGGGCATAGCCATGAGAACAGCAAACTTCTCTTGCTCTACAACATGCTGGACCCTAAAAGACAAAATGTCCATATTGACAAAGAAACTTTTCATACTGTTATGAAAAAGTGGATTGCCATCTGCTATCAAGACTGGTAAATGCACATTAACTTTACTATGTAATGTGTTTCCACTGATTTTAACTGAGATAAAAGTCATGTGATGCAGACACGGCAAATGTTGCGGTCTGGCAGTCTGTAGGTACTGCTTGTGTCCAGGGTAGGGAATATTTGGCTCTGCAGATATTGTTGGACTGCAACTTCCATCAGCCCTAGCCAGTCTTGTTGTAATCCAGCATCATGGAGAGTCACGTGATCACATTGCCTGACGTTGCAGGGGCATGTATGGCCCAGGAGGTGAGCAATTGAAATGGAGGAAGAATGATGTAGGAGAAACTTGTTATTTCCATCGTTTCCCACTACCTTAGCACTTTTAAAGATACAACCAGAACCTGTGAAGGGTAGCTATTAATCCCACTCCCTACAAAGATAGGATCATGGAACTATATGTAATAAAGCACATAGACTTCTCAACTCCATATTGGTAGAGGCAGAAAGTTGTAGAAAAGAACTAATGAAGAGGGGATGTGTCCCTATCTTCCAACTTTCGATTCTCTCCCTATATACGCTTGCCTGAGTTCTGCCAAGAGGGCCCTCTTCTGTGTCCCACCAGCATAGAAGGATATGTGAGACAGCCTTTTTGACTATGACACCCCAATGATTGAATTCCCTCCCCTTGGAAGCCCAGTTGGTGCCAACACTGGATTCATTCTGGCAATAATTAAAAACATGGCTTTTTATTAAGTCTTTGCAACCTGATTTATTCCAAAATATTGGTTTCAGGGCATGCCTCGTCTAAACACCATGCGCCCAACATGGCCTGGAGCCATGTCATTTTGCCTGTGTGTTTCAGGCCATAGTGAACTTAAATTATATATAAAATAACTTACCAAGTGACTGGAGGTTACGGAGATTATTACACTCCAGTTAAACCAAATTAAAAAGAGATTTACCTCGCCCAAATTGTAGTAAAATTCAGGCTGCAGCCAGATGCTATCATGTGGATTTCTCCCCAAAAGCCATGGCCACCAGAGTGAGAAGTCAGCCTGGCTGAATTTGGGCTGCATCCGGATAGCGGTTTTGAGGGCAAAATCTGTGACATAGCATCTGGAAGCAGCCTAAATTTTACTTCAATTCAGGTGAGGTAAGTCTCTTTTTAATTTAATTGGAGTGCGATCATCTCCTAGTAAATCAATTGTAGTTTTATAAAATGCTTTCAGATGGTTTGAGATCTATTTTTCTTTTAATCTAGGATTTCAGAAAGTGAATGTGAAAGATACAGAACTATGAGCAATGGAAACATTCAATATCATGGTAAGAATTGTGAGAGACAATGGTTACTCTTCCAGTTATGCATAATAATAAAAGTGGTGATCCTAACATAAGAAATAGTCATGATTCCCTTCTCCCAATAATACTGCCATGGTCATTGTGGTAGGTCATGTTACTCTTCGTCTGAAATTGTATGTGTCCCAGAACATATGACATGAAATCACACAGGAGATTCTGTGAACATACAAACTAATCCAGTGGTTTTCAAATGGTGTGGCAGGATCCTGGGGGTGAGGCACAAGAGTTGATCCTCCTCTTCCCAAACTTTATGTGTAAAATTTACACATGCGTTGAGTTAAATATTGAATTTACTTAAATACAATTGTTCTAATGTGAACAATGTTATTTCTTTATAAAATTTTAAAATCTGAATAAGTGAAAATATGCACATTAAATTAAAAAAATCATTCATATGCTACATCAAGTGGGGAGGGGGTCGATGTTTGAATGTAGATGTAAAGGGGGGTCCCAAGGGTAAAAGTTTGAGTACCACTGATCTAATCCATATGAAGGTTGTCATTTTGTTGTTGACCAGATGTGGTTTCAGTCCACCTCTTTACACCAGGGGTAGGCAACCTTTCCCCTTTAAGGGCCGAGGGACTTCAGCTCCCAGAAGCCTTAGCCATGTTGGCCAATAGTCCCATGTTGGCCAATAGCTCCTGGGATTCTGGGAGCTGAAGTCCCTCGGCCCTTAAAGCGGAAAAGCTGCCTACCCCTGCTTTACACACTTGAAGCTGAATGACTGATTTATGTTAGCAATCCTATATAAACCTATTGAGAGAGATTTAATTCTGAGTAGAAAGAAGGATTGTGCTATAATTGTGGCTTGCAGAGTGGTTATGAGGATATAGTAGGATAGTGTCACATATTGGCCTTGTGTTTCTTAGAGAAACAGTGCAATATGCATGTGGTTTTGTTGGATTTTAATTTTTGTAAAAAAATGGGCTTAAGTTCAGTTGTACTTACGTATTAGAATGTAAAAAAAGGCTGTTCATTTTATGTCTCCATTTTTAAAAGAGTGTGTTAGTTTTTTCTTAAAGTCATCTAGAGCAATCAATACATCTTAACAGTATATTCCAGAAACAGGTTGTTGTTGTTGTTGTTGTTGTTGTTGTGTGTCTTCAAGTTATTTCAAGCTGATGGTGACCTTAAGGGTTTTCTTGGCAAGTTTCATCAGAATGGGTTTCCCATTGCCATCCTCTGAGGCTGAACAAGTGTGACTTGCCCAAGGTCACTGTTTTGCAAACAACATCTAAGATGACATTTCCTCTCCTTTTTTTTGTGCAGATATAATGCCATACTCCTCTGATGAAGATGCTGAGATATTTGAAGGAAGTGGTGAAGATTCCGAAATGTGTGTTCGCAAACAATATTTATGAATATGAAAGATGAGGGAATTTTTCAACTGTGTGTATTGCACTGCACTAATGTTACCTTTTCTGATGCTTTCAAACAAAATAATTAAGAAGAACATAACATGGCATCCATGCACATGCAGTAAAAGGGGCAAGCAGCACTAAGCATGACTAATGCTTTCCCAGAAAGGTATCTTGTACTAGCAGCTGGCATGTGCGGTTGGATACATGTTAATCCATTGGATTAGGGGCTTGTCTACATATTTAAGCTTATCGCACTGTGTTCTTGGAATGTGATGAGAATGGAATGGAACGGAACGTATTTTATCGCACGGTATGATCCTCATTGAGTTCCCATTCTGTGCTCTGACAGTCCCTTGCCCGTTCCAGGAGGAGAACTGTAAAAATGTGTCCTCAGCCAGCAAAAACACTTTCAGACCGTTCCAGATTATGTGTGTGTGATAATCCTACCAGTCTCAATCTGTCCTCGTGTTCTGATTGGCTAAGACAACCTCCTCCCCTCCTGTCGTAGAACGTCCACAAAATCAACTCAACTCTTCTTGTGTTGATGCAAGGAAGGTGCAACAGGCAATTTAATTTTTTTTTATTTTTGTAGATTGAATTGTGTTGTATTTACAAGAAAAAACAATGA
>CM034701.1:105150862-105167539 GCA_020142125.1 Phrynosoma platyrhinos
AGTGAGCATGCGCCAATGAGGGATGGCTGAGGAACTGCTTTAGCGCTGTTATTGGTACAACAGTAAATGCTGTGAGATAATATGTGTTCTAATAACATTACTATCCCGCTATCAATAGTCTAATGCAGTAACACCCATTCCCATATCGTTACGTTCCAGGGACTCGATGGGAACGTTACAGGTACTAGTGCGATAAGCTTAATTATTTTACCCTGAGTTCCCCCCAAGCTCGTTGCATCCTGCTTACACAACACAGGGCCCAAACCCCAAATTGGGTCTGGATTGGCTTCACGACAGCCACACCTAATTTAAGCTTCCTCCCCTTAACCTGCATTTTAAAAATTCACATTTTTCTGTGGGTTTTTGATGGGTTTTCAGCAATGACAGACAACTGCCTTTTCGTTTGCAGTCCCCATTCATTGCCCGGTGCCACTGCTGTGGGAACAAGTCAATCTGAGGTCAGAACAAGGTGCCCAATATCAATAGCATGGCTGGGTACCTTGTTCTGACCTCAGCAGCTGCATTGGGTGACAAACGGGGACTATGCATGGGAAGGCAGCCAGCTGTCTTCACGGGGGAAGGGAGAAGGTAAGGTGCAAATTTGGAGCCAGAATACTCCAGAGGCAGCCCAGAGTATTCTGGGGAAGTGTAGACAAGCCCTAGGAAGACAGACTTACATGAGTGGTCACTGCTTATGTTACTCTTTGTGCCCCCCCTCTCATTTCTCAGACTGTGTCAAAATCCAGGAGGAAATAATAGGCAAAACCCTTTTCTCATCTGAAATGTAATGAATTATAATCTTATAAGAAGCCCTGGTGGTGCAATGGTTAAATGCTGGTACTGTGGCCACAATGTTGTAAGTTAGGGGATGAACAGACTGCCCCAAGAGGCAGTGGTAAGCCGCCCCTTTCCTTGCCGGATCAAGGCCACAGCAGCCGTATGCCGTGCCCCTAATCTGGTGCTTTGCCACTTTAAAAAGGGCTGACAAAATATCACTCCTTTTTAGAGTGGTAAAAGCCACCCTTGCCACCATGGCGGTAGCTTTTCTGCGCTCCTTTGGCGCAGCCTGTGTGGACACTGTGTCAAGGAACACCCTGACATCTCCTGCTGTGCAGTGAGGCATGCGGCATGAAGCTGGCATGAGGGCAGAGTTGGGGCGGCTGACATGTGGTCACCCCGCCCTCACTCTACCCCCAGGCTGGCGTAAAGTACCGGCCTGTTCAGCAACTTAGATCCTGGAGGAGGGCTCCAAGATCCACTCAGCCTTCCATCCTTTCATAGGACACCAAAATGAGTACCCAGTTTGTTGGGGATAATTGGCTTACACATTGTAAACTGCTTAGGGAGTGCTAGTTCACTGATAAGCAGTATAGAAATGTACTTGCTCTTGCTATTGTTATTAGTCTTTAAAGGGGAAAATAATACAATTCCTCCCGATTACCACAAAAAGTAATTAGCAACCCAACTAACTTGTTACAGGTAATATGTTACTTCCAAGCTCTGGGTGGGGCACACAAGATTTTTCTATTTGTTACCTCCAAAGCATTATACCATGAAATAAAAGTATTTAATACTGACGAATTGTATTCTGTTTCACCAAGGACATGTGACTTAAACAGCAGTATTGAAGAAATAAAATATACAAATCAGAGAATGGCTGAGCAATTGCATGGAATGCAGAAAGTAATGGAAGCATCTGAGGAAACCTATCTGCAATTGACAGATGATATTGCAGACCTGAGAGATAGAGTAAAAAGGTATTATTATTTAAGAGTTTGGCAGAGGAGGTATATATATGTGTTTGTGTTGTTGTTGTAGTTATCATGTGCCTTCAAGATGTTTCTGACATATGGCAACCCTAAGGTGACCCTGTCATGGACTTTTCTTGGCAAGATTTGTTCAGAGGAGGTTGCTTTGTCCAAGTTCACCCAGTGGGCTTCCATGCCTGGAAACCTGGTCTCTCAGAGTACTGGTCCAACATTCAAACCACTAGACAGCTTTGGCTCAGTGTGTCTTGACTTTCTTATCTGGAGAAGCACTGGATTTAAAAGACTATTATAACCTGGACATATTGCCACTGTATAGAGATTAGCCAATGTATACAACCATTTAAGGAGATAATGGGCAAATGTAGTTCATGGTTTGCATGTGGCATGCCATGGCCTCCAGGGGTAATTTTTTTGCCCCCAAATGCCCTCTAGGGAATATGGGGGCATTCTTGTCATGTTTACCACCTTGGGTTAATTCAGACTTAGGACAGGTTTTTTAAAAAACAGGAAGTAACTTCTACTCCCTATTGTTCAAAAGGTCCTGTTCTGTGCCTTAAATGGCCCAGAGGGGGTTAAAACATGGCAGAATGCCCCCAAACACACCCCTCTAAGATATTTTAGAGCAAAAAGGGTTGTTGTTCTTTTGCAGGAGGCTGTATTGGTGATGCAGCTCTCCAAGGTCTTGCAAGTAGGCTAATTCGGCCCCCAAGCCTTCTACATTTGCTCATCCCTGATTTAAATGATACTGGATTTGAAGATGGAAGAAAAACAGAATCTCTTCATAGGTTTTTCTGTTAGCTAATGGTATTATGCATTCCTGAAATTTAAAACTCTGTATGATTAATTGTGCCGAGCTCTGTTTTACTTCACCGATTTTTGTCTGTCTTTACAAGCAGATGAAATTAAATTTCCATTTAGTTTTACAATTTCATTCTGCATTTGTTTACTTCAGTGTTTCCCTTGCTGAATTAATCTGACTTGCAGATAAGTGTGTGTAACATTGCAGCCTTAGTATTATAAAATTTGTTTATCCATGTCTTTTTTGGCCTTCTGTCTTCTATCACTTGTACCCTTTACTGCTTCTTAAAGATCTTGTTAAAGTCTCAGCTAATTGTTTCTAATTTTGTTCCAGCATGGAGAAACCTCTAAGAAACTTCAAATATGTATATAAAGAACTTGAAGACATGAAGACTAAAATGGCAAACTTGCACGAAGAGAATAATATGATCTGTGAATGTGTCAACACCCTGGTATTTAATAAGCAGCTTTTGTTAGTGAAAGTACTTCTTTATGGAGATTATAGCATGAAGAAATATTTCTGATATAAATGCAGGATTGAATACTCTAAACTGAGTGTTATCGCACATGCCAGCCTCCGGGCAAGTGCCATCTGGATGCAGCCTGGACCCCAGCCACACTTATCCCACAACTTTTCAAAAAACAGAGCTTGCCATTTTTGAAATTCGGCTGGATAAGCACGACTGAGGCCTGGGCTGCATCCGGGTTGCATTTGCCCAGCCACTGGCGTATGCGATAACTTCTATATTGTGAGTATTTCTTCATGCGATAATCTATGAATAATCTGCACTAGACTAATATTTGACACCATACTATTTGCATTTCAGTCCTCTCAATTCTTCTTCCAATGCTTAACTACCAGCTTTTCATCAGTGACTATTCCTTAATTTGCATTTTAATTTCAGTAGCATTATACATTCCTGTCAAGAGAGAACTGAGTAAATTTTGTTTTACAGTCATATGTTGTGATATTCTCTCATCTATGAACTGGAATTGGCAGTCAGTGGCTGCTTGCTGAGCTCATACTTGGTAGAAAACATGGCTTTGCTACAACATAATGTGTGAAACAGTTGTAGCTGTAAGTGAAAAAACATTGCTCCGATCTGTTCCCTCCATCTTCCTACAAATGTTGGCTTGAACCTAATTGAGTGCCCCCCACCAGTGAGCGCCCCCCTCCCTGCCACGTGCCATGACACATGTCAGGATGGGAAAGGGCCCAGCGCCTCCTGTCCCTGCTCTGCGAGGCTTGAGCTTAAAACCTGGCAGGGCAGGGAGGAAGAGGGCCCAGCGCCCTCCTGTCCCTGCCCTGTGCGGTTTTACTTTTAGAGTAAAACTATGTGGAGCAGGGACGGGGGTACTGGGCCCTCTCCTCTCTGCCATGCACAGCTTTAATCTAAAGTAAAGCCAAAAGGGGGTGGGGAGGGAGGGGCCTCTTTTGGCTCTGCCCCAAGCCCCAACCCCAAGCCTCACATATCAGAGAGCTCTGGTTCCACAACAAACTACAATTCTTAGGATTCCATACCACTGAGTCATGGCAATTAAGGTGGTGTTAAACTGGATTATTTCTGTAGTGCATATGCAGTCTAGTCTCCTCTTAATCAATTTATACAGAACAAGAGCAAAGTCCTCAGGAAGAAGACAGAACTCTCAGAGCTCTGGACTCACTAAAGACCTTTCCTATCCATCTTGTGGGTGCTTCTAATCCAGCTGCCAGTCCCTACGAGTCACATTAGAGACCCTTCCTCTGAGCCTATGTGTCCCTTGCACAGGCTCATCACAATAATTGTAGGAACATCAATTGGTGGTTGGAGGCTATGGCCCCTGATTCTGGTGCAATTGCACTATATCTGTTGTTATTGTTGCTGCTGTTGTTGTTGTTACTATAATTATAATTATTTATTGTGTTTATACCCTGATCTTTTGAAATGCTCTCAGAGCAGCATACAAATTATTAATTAGACAGTTCCCTGCTCTCAGGCTTACAATCTAGAAAGACATTACACAAAAGGAGAAGGGAATGAAAGTGGGGAAGGGAATCAAGTCCAGTAGTTCTTCTTTCCCTCTGAGGCCATGGCAATGGAAGCTGGAATGGAGGGGGGGGCTCTCCTGTCTCTGGGCAAGACCTGATGGAGGTTTGCCTCCCCCTTCTCTCCTTCGTAGGCCAGGGCCATGGGAGTTGCAATGGAGGGAGGGCCTTTCTTCTGTCTCTGGGCTAGGCATGATGGAGCTTTGCCTGCCCCTTCAAGAGGACAAATAAAAACTGGGCTTCTAGTGAGCTTTAACCTGTTGCTGTGAGAAATTAGTGTTGGGACAATGGTGCTATACTCTTCAATGATCTGTGACAGCAGCTTTTAAAGTTTCATTATGTATGATGGGGAGATAAGAAAGCATGGGTAGTAGACAGATCTGTTTCCCCACTTTTCTTAGCAGTCCTAACTATGATTTCTTAATTTGCATTTGATTTTATGTTATTGGACACAAGAGTAATGGAAAAGGATGTTGGCAGTCAAAATCTGATATGGTCCACTAGTGCAATTCTTCTCCACCTCTTCATCCACCATGCTACCCAAATATCTACCCTAGAGGTTTTCCCAGCCTCCAGAGCAGTTTACTAGAATTTACCAGGGACTGTAAGATTGGAGGAAATTCTTTTGAGGGAAGCTATCCTGTCAGTAAATAGGCAGGCTTGCTGTGGAACATAAAGAAACCAAAAACAATGACAACAGATATCAAAATAGTTAAAGATTTCCCATACTTTGGATCAAACATTGATCAGAAAGGAGACTGCAGTCAAGAAATTAGAAGAAGACTAGGAATGGGAAGGGCAGAAATGAAAGAATTAGTAAAGATGTAGAACTGAGCACTGAAGTTAGAATAATCCAGTCCATTGTATTCACCATCACCATGTACGTATGTGAGAGCTGGGGAGTAAAGAAAGTGGATAAAAAGAAAATCAACTCATTAGAGATATGGTGCTGGAGAAGAGTGTTGAGAATATACATGGACAAATTGATTAAGAGAAGACAAACAAAGGGTCCTTTAACGAATGGAGTCTGAACTCTCCCTGGAAGCCAAGATGATTAAATTGAGGATGAGGATGTTGTACTTTGGCTACATCATGAGAAGGCATGACTTGTTAGAAAAAACAATATGCTAGGAAAGGTAGAAGGCAGCAGAAAGAAAGGAAGACCACATGCCAGATGACTAGACTCAATTAGGGAGATCACGAGCCTGAATCCACACAGGGGTAGGCAACCTTTCCCCTTTAAGGGCCGAGGGACTTCAGCTCCCAGAATCCCAGGAGCTATTGGCCAACATGGGACTATTGGCCAACATGGCTGAGGCTTCTGGGAGCTGAAGTCCCTCAGCCTTTAAAGGGGAAAGGTTGCCTACCCCGATCTACAACCTAAGCAGAGCAGTGGAGGATAAGGGGGTCTTGGAGATGTTTCATCCACAGGGTTGGCATGAGTTGGAGTCGACTCAAGGGCAGTTGACAACATCAAATTCTGTTACAATAGTACCAATGGATTTGGTTCTGTTTGAGGAAGTGGTTCTGGTGGAGATCAGTGCTTTCAGAACTACAGTACTCTTTATAGGTTAGGCATCTCAGCATACAGACTATTGTAAATACTGCAATTTGTGTTTAGGATGAAGTTTATAGGTTTTTCATCTTGGAAGTACAGTTAGTATATAAAAATTTGAAATAACCATACGCTATCCTATATATCTCTATTTGGAAATAAGATTTGTATGAAGGTGTGTATACTCTATATGCATGTTTATGCTGGCTTCAATGAGGCTTACTCCCAAATTAGTGCTGGACTGCAGCCCCATTCATTATTATTTTTTTACTAATGCATTTTCATGAACTTTCTCATTTTTTATAATAGAAGAAAGGTGTTGAATCTGTCACCAGACTCATTTCACTAGAAGAGGTATGTCAGTTGTTTCTATTTTTAATAAAACAGGCTACTGATTATATAAATCTTTGCTTGATAATAACATCTGAGTAAAGACATGAGGCTTTTGTAGCAGTAAAATCAGTCTGTCCCTTCCCTCCTGAGAAGGAAGCTTAGAGGAAAGAGAATCAATATTTTATATATATCACCTGTATAATGTACACTGTTATCTTCAACTTCTTGTTTCAAATGGAAGAGTGGGGAAGGCAGTTTCCCTTCCCCCCCCCCCCATCAATTCTGGGAACTGTAGCTTTGTGAGATACTTAGCTATCTCTGTCAGAGAGCTCTGCAGACACAATAAACTATAATTCCCAGAATTCCATAACATTAAGCCATGGCAGTTAAAGTGGTGTTGATGTGGATTATTTCTGCAGTGCAGATGCAGCCTTTGTTCTCACACACAGCCTCATTATTTGATCTACGTTAATCCTTTTATGGATCTTTTAAAAACAAAAGCCTGGGCTTCATTAACCTGATAGAAACTGAATACAGTGGTTAGAAATCCTGATTAAGGAGCAAAAACACCAATGATCAGGATAAACAAACTGAAGGCTTTATTATAGGAACTCCATTCTAAGATAGGAACGTTATGTAGGGTTCTAATCTAGTCTAGCTTCATTCTAGCAACTTTATCGCATGTCGTTTTAAAATGACTCAAGCTTCACAGGCTGTAGCTGGGACGGGGGATGGAGGTGGGTATTATCACAAGCTAAATTGCTGCCGAATCGGGGGCCACCATAAGCCTGAGTCCAAGCCAGGCTCAGCCAGTGCTTTTTAGAAACCGGGACCTGGGCTCATGGTAACCAGTGGATCAGCGACAATTTAGTTTGCGATAATCCCTGCCTTAATCCCACCTCCCAGCTGCAGCCCAGGAGGCTTGAGTCGTTTTAAAATGACATGTGATAAAGTCGTAGGGAAGATCTGGTGAGAAGAGAAGAGATGTAAAAACATCCCTAAGAGTATCAGTTTACATCACAGAGGAGTCAGGATAGATAGACAAGAAGAGAGGACACTTTGGGTTACTCAGATTATTTCTACTGCCCTCTTTGAGGCATTCTTGACTCCAGTGCTAAGCATTGTTGCACTTCTAATAATAAAGACAGGATGTTTCAAGTCCAGATGGAAGAACTTGGAAGTAGATCTATACTGAAGTCAGCTGGAAGTCAGACAGAAGTTGCTTAATAGTTATGCTGGTATTTCATATAAGGAGACATTCAAACTTATTGATATATTAAATATTCTCACACATTTCCTCTGCCTAATTGGGCTCAGATCCAGTTATGCTTAATTCTTTGCTCTCTCTCTCTCTCTCTCTCTCTCTCTTTTTTCCTTGAGGTGTTGACATAGTAAATGGATTACCAAACACAGAATGCATGCATGTATTGTACTAGAATTTGTAAAGCAATAACCTTTTTATTATTATACTTCTGCAAAAATTATAAATGTGGGCTGTGTCAGAAGAGGGCACTATTCCATTACACAGTCAAGAGTGGAAGTAAGTTAATAGAACTTCATGTGCCTTGAAATCTGACCATATCTTAAGGCATTAACTTTATGTTATATATCTTTAAACCAAGACAATTATTTTCACAGTTTTGTCCCTTACAATCGCTGGGACTCTAAGATGCATTTCATCACTTGAAAGCATTTATTATTTTGTCCATATCCTGATCTTTCTAGGAGCTGAAAGAGAAAATGGGTCACTCACTAGTAAATATATTACAGATATTGGCCAATATATGCCCATTCCTTAAGTCTTGGGACAAAGCCTTGAAGAGATTAGAAACATTTCTGGAAGATCCTCAGCTTTTAGTGCAATCAGCCTGGTAAGCTTTGTTTTGAGACTGGCTTCTGAGTAGACTGGGATTGGACTGTACAAGTGTGTATGTGGGTTACCGGTACATAATATGCTACACAGCTGCTGCAAGCTGTGGTATTGTGCTTGTATTGCAACCCAAATATATATATTTTAAATATGAAATGTCTGGCCAGAGTAACTATCACAACACAGTTGTGAAAAACTGAGATGAAAAAAACTAATTCTGTGAATCCACCTAAAATGAAATATAAAGTAGGAAGATTGAGTCCTTATATTTATAGTAATTTCTTTTCACTTTTGATTGTCAGTGTTTCACCTCTTGTTCTAGTCTTGTCAAGCCTCTACTAGTAGACAAACAGGTTTCACTAAATTAGTAAACAATTTTTAGCTAAGGGAAGGAAGACATAGCAGACCCTATGCTCACCAGTGAACATCAAGGCTGACATTGTTTGAGACACACGGCCAAAATTACTCAGGCAGAGATTTATAGAAATGATCATGACTGAACATAATTTCTAGTGCAGATTGGTAATTCTCTGGAGAGGCTCTGGTCCCTATCATCATAAAATCAGCCTGAATCCAAAGAAAGTGATATTTTTAACTAAGAAATATTTCCAGAAAAGAAGAGACTAGAAGCTACCTGGATGCCTAGGAGAGAGAAAGGACCCTTTCACACCACACAGTTATAGCACTATGATTTCACTTCAACTGTCATGGCAACATATAATCCTAGGATTTGCAATTTAGGGAGGGGCACTTAAAATTTTCAACCAGAGAGCTGTAATGCCTCACCAAACTACAAACCCCACAGTTCCATAGGATGTTACCATGGCAGTTAAAATAAAATATAGAACTGCAATTGGCCCTCTGTATCGGTGGGCTGGACATCCATGGATTGGAACAGGATGGCCCTGCCCTATTATCATCAATGGCAACATGTGCGCACAGTCGCAGCTACACAGCCATTTGCGCATTGGCATCCATTGATAGTAATGGGACTTGAGGTCCTTTTTTTTTTTTTTTTTTTTTTTGGTATCCGCAAGGGGGTCCAGAACTGAATCCCTCCCAATTGGAGGGCTGACTTCATAACTGTGTAATATGAAAGGGCCCAAGGTAATAACTGTAATAGAACAACAGGGTTTTTGTTTTAAATTCTATGGGCTCATGGTTATTGTTATACTGTAACTGTATTTATATTTTATTATTGTGAGCTGCTGTGGTGATCCTATCACTCTGAAAGCTCCAACCATTACTCAGGCAGAGATTTATAGAAATGAATTGCTTTCAACTGAAGGTTTTTAGTTTTATGAGGAATTTCCCTCCATATAGGAAGAAACAAGACAAAAACTATTTATATAAATGGGAGTTACAAGCATTATAATAAACAAAGCAGTCAACATGAACATAACAGCTTACAGCCTCGGCAGACGACTAATTGAGTCATCTTCGAGGCAAGGAAGAGGAGGGGCAGCCACACGCGCGGTGCCCCTTCCTCTTCCTGAGGTCGTCCTCGGGGACAACCTCCCGCTGCAGCGTCCGCACGCGCTGCGGCGGAAAAGGCAGGGAAAGTACGCCCTACGCTTTTAGGGCGCACTTTTCCTGTCTTGTGGAAGGAGCGCTGATTTAGCACTCCTTCCAGGGACACTGCAGGAGCGCCGTGGTGCGGAGGCTGCGCTCCCGCGGCGCTCTGTCCGGCAGCGTCTCCGGCGCCTCCGTCTGCTTCCCCCCTTAGACTCCCTGTACAAAGACTAATTTATCCAACCAACTGCAGCTGGATCACTAAAGAAACCACACTCACTCAGAAGAGGGTGCTGCTATTGCATAAGCCTCGTCTCTTAAAGACACAGGATCTTCATACATCATGATGTTAGTCATAAATGAGTAGCCTCATAAATGTTGATGTGCTGCTCATATTTCTTCCAGCAACAATAGTGCCCCACCAAAATCTAGTCCTAACCAAATGGGATGGTGGTAGACAGGCATAATTTTAACAGTTTTGCCACTCTGCATAGTCCATTGTGATAAAAGGCACAAGTACAGATTTCATACTTTCTGGAGATGGCAGGATTCAGAGGCAAAACTGCAGTTGTGGTGGTAGTTATAGTTTCCTTATCATTTTGGGCACCAGGTTCAGCATATTGAATTGTTGTTATATGTCTTCAAGTCATTTCCAATTTGTGGCGACCCTATGATGAATCTTTTCTGGGGTTTTCTCGGGCTGAGAGTGTATGAATTACCCGAGGTCACCCAATGGGTTTCCATGACCAAGCAGGGATTTGAACCCTGGTCTCCAGAGTCACAGTCCAATGCTCAAACCATTACATCACACTGGCTTTTAAAACTGAAGGAACAAGTGAGAACATTGTACTTCTGCTTCATTCAGCATAATGGAGGATGCTGGCTTTCAGCTAAACATCTTAAATGACTTAAAACGTACAGCAGTAAAGCACTTCCAGCTTAGTTCTATAAAAAAAAAAAAAAAGACAGCATTCTCTTAAAATTAAACATGATGGAATGGGAAAGAAATATACAGATAGGACGGTGCCAAATATTTGGTTGGTAAATATTTTCAGCATGAGAAAAAAGATCTTTCAGGGGGACCAGAATATTTTCCTAAAGACCCCTGACTAAAGATATATTAGATAGCTTAGTGCAATTGTCAGAGATTTTGCCTAAAGAGCGAAGACACCAATGGTCTGGAGAACAAACTAAAGTCTTTATTATAGGAACTCAATTCTAAGATAGGAAAGTTATTCAGGGAGCAGAGTGCTGTTGTATCTCCTTCAAGATATCCTTATAGTACTTGATTATTGTTGTATATGATGCTGCTTTGGTATCATTTACCATGGTACCATTTGGTACCATGTTCAGATCTGTCATTTCTTGGGGGGGGGGGAAATCTCATCACATAGATGTATTTGACATGGGGTGACATCACAGTTAATAGGAAGAATTTTTTAAAAAAATACAGGTACAAAATGATATCTAAATGCTAGATAACCAGCTATTAGAAGTATCACCTGAACATGTGCCAGGGGAGGTAGTAAAGCATACTTCAAATTGGGCATCTCTTGGCAAGCAGAAGAAAAGCTAATGAAAAATGAAATGAAAAGCTAATGATCCCTTCATTTTTGGTTCAGACATACACAAATATGTTCTTGATGGCTGCCACAATGGTATGGAACTTCTTAGTTTTGTAGTTCATCAATGCCTGAATGCCTTCCAAAACCGTTTTATAACTTTATAGTTGGGGTAATATTTAATTGACTTTATTTTAAACTTTCTATTGACTCCTCCAATAGTTAACCATCTTGAATGGGTGGACTATAACTTTACATAAAATAATGCATCCATATAAATTAATGGATGAACCAAAACAAACTATTAGTTTGAGTGGAAGCCAAAGGATTGGGGGGGGGGGGAGAAATGAGAGTGAGAAAGCAACTATGCTTTGAATTTAGTCATTTAATTTTCTCCTGTTTCTCCGAGCCTTTATTAAAGGGCATCTATTTATAACTGCTAACCCTCCTTTTTAATTATTGGTTTAAAGACTGAAAGGCACATCTTTGGAATACTTTTGGTTTTTTTAAATAATAATGTAGCTTTTCAGTAACAGACAAAAATAGGAAGGGGAAAGGACACAAACAATAGTACAAAGATAAATCCTGCCATCCGGGAACATCTAATCTCCAGTATACATTTCACTTTCTTGAGTAGGATTGTGTCATTATCTGTGTTATAGTTAGTGTTTGTTTAGAGATCTGCAACTTTGCTAGCACTTGGAAAGAGAATCCTTGTTCTAAATATAACCAGGAGGTGGGATAACAAAACAATGTTGTACGATGGCAAGAGTACAGTGTCCACAGTATGAAAAGACCACATTTTAAAGTGATCCAGATTCTGTTTTCATGAGGATAAAATTCATGTATTGGGGCCAAATCTGAAGAGGTAGTATACACAGCTTCTAAATCCAGAACTGAGCCTGAAAAAAAAATTCTTCATAAAATCATAGAATTGGGACAACAATGGCCATCTTTTGCCATGGAAGAATACACAGCTAATGCACTCCTGAAAAAAGGGCACCCAACTTCTTTTTAAAGATCTCCACTAAAGGATAATCCATCACTCTCTATCTAAAGTCTGGGGGCAGTCTGGAGCATTATGCTCTGGACTCACCCTACACCGCCCATGATGATGTCCAAACAAATCGGACTGCGCCAGTGTGACAGCACAGCGGTCTCTACATGGGCCAAGCCAGCCAGCACTACATCAGCTCTACTGGTCTGTACCCTGTGAAGGTGCCACCGCAGCTTCCTTGCTGGCAGGACTCCATGGAAAGGCTGCCCAACATGCACTCAGTCCTGCCACTGTTACAGTTTTGCTTGGTGATGACATGAGAGAGATCCTTCTCAGTTATTCCGCCCTCTAAAATTTCCTTCTGTGAGAGGCTAGGCTGGCCCTCTCCCTGCTTTCCTTTTGCTTAAGCAGGCTTTAAATATCTAATTGCTCATAGGAAGGCTTCTTATTGGGCCGTGTCCTTTTTTTTAAAAAAATATGCCTTTTAAACAATTTTATACTGTTTTAACATAATGATTTAAAAATTATTATGATTTTAATGATATATTTTTTAAACATCTAATTGTTGGGGGTTTTTTTATGAGCCACCTTGGGTCCCACTGTAGGAGGAAGGCAGCATGTAAATGAAATAAATGAATATCTTGTTTTTCACTGCTATGTTCGTGGTGCAGTGGTCATGAGAGGGTATCTCAAACTGGAAGGCAATCATGGGCTTAGTGACATTACTCCAGTGAATGAGGAATCCCTTTTGTATAAAGGAGACTTATATATCCACTGGAGTTCTTGCAGCTGAAGGAACCACTAAAGCAGGGGTTGGCAACATTCTCCTACCTGGGACCGGTCGCTGGTCCCCAGGTCTTCCGCCGGGCCAGGGAGGGGAAATAGCGGCGCATGCACTTGCGTGCTCGTGCATGCACAGTACTTCTGGAGTACTGCGCATGTGCGAGCGAGTCATGGCCACCATTTTGGCAAACAAAATGGCGGCCGCAATGTGGGGGGCGGCAGGGGAGCGGTCCAGAGGTCTTGGGGGGCCGCACCTGGCTCGTGGGCCATAGGTTGCCGACCCCTGCACTAAACTAACTATAGTTACCCTTGCATATAGCTGCCTTGGGTCCTATGCAAGGAGAAAGGTGGGATATACATTAATTAAATAATTTTTTAAAATGCTCCAATAAGTTGGCAACTAGAAAATACAATGATGAATAATAAAACAAGGTACTTTAGGGAGCTTTTTAGCTTCAGTAAGAAGTCAAATAAGGCAGGTATATAAAACTGTTGGGTATAAAACCAACCATGGTATGGAAAAAAAATGATGTCAATTCCTCTCCTAACTGGGATCATCCTCCAAAGGTGAATGGTGAAAATTTCAGAGGGAGCATTTCATCACAATGTGCATAGTGAAACACTGAAAAGATAGTAATGGTCATTAGCTTATTTGTCTTCAAAAGGGATTGGGCATACCTTTGCAGGGTGAGGCTATCAATGTATACTAGCCATGGTGTCTATATACGTTATCCCCAATGCTATCATATACAGTTATGTTTCTAAATACCAGCTGCTGGTTTGGAACTGATCAACAGAACTGGACTAGATAAACCTGTAATCTGATTCAGCATGGTGCTTACATTCAGTAGTATCTAAACAAAAATAGATAGCTGGAAAGTTCTGTTAAATGCCTATAACAAGCACTTTTATTGCTGGTTTTAATTTTTATTCTCAATTCTTATAGGCCAAATGTTCAAGCAGAAGAATTGAGTGAAACAAATAAACACTCAGAACAAGGCCCATTCAAAGCAGAGACTCAGACTTCTTCCAGCTGTATGGTGAATTCTTGCTTGGAAGGGATGAATATGAATTTTGCCAATGACTGCCTTGGAGTGGGTTTAAGCAAAACAGAATTACAAAGTCTAGATGCAGTCTACAGCTGGATGTTAACACAGAGTGAAGGAAAAGACCAAATACTGGCACTGTCTCAGGCTTGGAAAAAAATATTGGGTGGGAAAAAATTGTGGAATCCAGAAGAAAGACTGGCCGCGATTTTGGACATTTCTAAAACTATGGGAAAAGACAGCATCACTGTGATAAATGAAGAAAAACTGCATAAGAAGGTTTCAGAACATAATATTCAACTTAACCAAATAAAGGGCACTCAGGTTACTGCTTTAAAACTGAAAGAATCAGTTCTTAAGATTTTGAAAGGTTTCCATGACAGCATATTGGAAAATAGTATGGCAAACCTATACATTCAACAGATTATTCAAGCACTTCAGCTGTGGATTTCTGAAGCTGAAGAATGCTTTTGGTTAGAGGAATATGAGAAAAGTCATTGTACAAAGGAGGAAAGTATGCCAGACTGCACAGAGGTAGTGTATCTGCTTAAATTTTTTTTAAAATAGTTTTAAATGTTTAATTAGCTTATAAGGTTTAAATTGATTTTATTTTTGTGCCACCCTGAGATCCTATGATATAGAGTGAATATTTCAATGAATAAATATGTACTATAACTTGAACCAGTGTTGATTAAGGTTGCAGTCTTATAATTCTGTGAGTAGGTCACACTGAATGTTCTTTATATATCCTGTTTCTGAATGATAATAGGCCCCTGATGCAACTGTACAAAAAGTGAAAATGTATATACAGTATAATAGCACCAAATAAGATAAAGTTAAAAGGCAGGAGTAATTTACTGAAGCTCCTGGTGTGGATACAATTATAGAGAATATCTATACCCTAGGCCTGAGATGTCATTGCGTATTAATGGGGTTTACATCTGAGTAAACCAGTAGCTAACTTCTGTCTTCATAAAATTAAGAAGGTTTCTATGGTCCAGTAAATTTTATTTTCTTATAGAGGTTAACAGGTAATAGTATATATTAACTTTAAAAATTAATCAGGAAAGAAGTACCTGGGTGACACCTCTGAGGACATATTGAATATGCATGATGGCTTCCAAGCAATCAATTACTTGATATCAGGGTGTGCACATTTAAATTAATTGATACACCAGTCGAAAACCTTAACCTAAAGTTGGATGGACTGCTAACTATGCATAACTCACTCAAACCTAACAAAAATTATAACATTTTCTGTCAGATGGGTATGTTAAGATCTCTATGCAGCAAACACCATATAAATGTTGCCTTTAAAAGCTTTGGATATTTAGGAATTGTTTGTCAAAATACAAGAAACCCGTAACTGAGCAATAGATGATCTTATCTGTGTTGACTGTTCTAGTATATTCAGTTTGCATCATCTTCATAGTATTCAAGCATTATTCTGTATTAAGGAGATATATGGCCTTTGCAGACTGCTAGAAATAGTGCAAATTGAGTCCACTTTAAGGGTTAGGATTAGGGAATCATGGGAACTGTATTTTATTGTGGCACCAGAGCTCTCTGACAGAGAAGGCTCAATGTCTCAGAAAAAAAAACCCCAATTCCCATGATTCCCTAGCACTAACCCTAACCCTTAAAGTGGACTCAGTTTGCACTATTTCTGGCAGTTTGCAAAGGCCTATAATTTTTAAGCTTTAGTTTAATTGCAGAGATAAGGATACACTTGACTGATGACTCTGGTAGATCTGTACAGTTAACATTAGGGGAAATTGACAAGAACATTTTCCCTTCCTTCCTTCCTGTGCTTGCTTATTGCCTCTAGGTATGCTTGTTGGTAAAACTAGCTAGGGCTCCCCAAAGTAATATGCAACAGATAACAACATTGTGTAAAAACAAACCAAAACAATTTTAAAAACTACTTTTAAAGCTATTTTTAAAAAAACTGTTTTTAAAAACACAATTAAAACAGAGCCCATACAAAACAATGCATTCTTGGCTGCTCAAAAGGGATGGAAGCTGCCTCATTTCCCTTAGGAGAGAGCTCCACAACTGAAGTTCTGCTACGGTGAAACTCTTCCTTATATACTCTTGAAATGGTAGGATGCACAATAGGGTTTCTGTTGTGGATCTTATATTCTGGGCAGGCTCATACCTGGGAAAATACAAATTTAATATGTGCAACTAAATTATGTATTTGTTCAGTCTGCAGAACCAAGAAACTGTGAAGACGATGGAAGTACAACACTTGTTGGCATGGAAAATAAGCCACCCCATTGTTTTTTAGTGGAGCAACAGCAAAGCAATCATCAAAACAATGATAAAATGGATGGTAGGAGAAAAGTTGCCCTAGATAAAGCTAAGATGTGGTGTCCTATTAGATTTGAAAAATAAGACTTTGTGATGCAGCTGGGGGGGGGGGG
>CM034701.1:105192486-105214474 GCA_020142125.1 Phrynosoma platyrhinos
TTATTTTTGTTTTCTTTATATTCAACAGTATGCCTGCCTTTGCACTTTGTTCCTTGATCTTTTTTATTAGTTGTTCCAGGTCTTGGAGGTTTTCTGCCAGTATTATGGTGTCATCTGCATATCTTAGATTGTTGCTATTCCTTCCTCCCAATTCCTGTCCTCCCTCTTCCATGTCCAAGCCTGCTTTCCTTACAATATGTTTTGCATATAGGTTAAATAGGTAGGGTGATAGGATGCAGCCTTGTCTGACTCCTTTGCCAATTGGGAACCATTCTGTTTCTCTGTGTCCTGTTCTGACAGTAAGTTCTTGTCCTGAGTACAGATTCCTCATCAGGACTATTAGATATGTTGGCATTCCCATGTCTTTAAGAGCCTTTCATGATCTATGCAGTCAAAGTCTTTGCTGTAGTTTATAAAGCACATGCTGATTTTCTTTTGAAATTCCCTGGTGCGCTCCATTAGCCATTGTATGTTTGCACTGTGGTCCCTAGTGCCTCTTCCTTTCCTGAACCCTGCTTGGACCTCTGGGATTTCACTCTCCATATATGGTTGGAATCTATGTTGTAGAATTTTGAGCATAATTTTGCTTGCATAGGATATTAATGCTATTGTCCTATAGTTGCTGCGGTCTTTTATGTCTCTTTTTTTTGTGGATGGAGATGTATATTGATCATTTCCAGTCTGCTGGCCATTGTTTGGTTTTCCATATCTGTTGGCATATGTTAGTTAGCACTATAGTTGACTGTCAATATGGATTGCAGCATCTCAATTGGAATATCTGTTCCTGGTGACTTGTTTTTCACCATTTCTCTTATTGCAACTTCCACCTCATTTTTTTATAATTTGTGGTTCATCTTCATATGGCCCTATGTTCCATGTGTCCTTAATTTTGCCATTTCTTTTATATAGCTCTTCTATGTATTGCATCAAACTTCTTTGTATTCCTTCCTAGTCTTGAATTGTGTTGTTTTTATTGTCATAGAGTGTTGCAGTCCTTGGTTTCAACTTTCCTTTTATTTCCCTAGCCTTGTGGAATAGGTCTCTCATTCTTCCCTTTTTGTTATTGTCTTCTATTTCTTTGCACTGGTCATTGTAGTAGTTTTCTTTATCTTTACACACGAGTCATTGTATTGTTGTGTTCATGGTTCCTAGTTTGTTCCTATTTCCTTTTTGTTTTGTTTCTCTTCTTTCCTTTATTGCTTATAACGTTTTATCTGTCATTCATGGTTTCTTCTCCTTCTTTTTGCCTATTGAATGTGTTTGTCTGCATTCCTCTTTTATTATGTCTTTGTTTTCAGCTCTTCCAGTTCTCACCAAAGCTATTCCAGTTCTCAGTCAATTATGCTTAATAATGCAAATCAGTTCCTTATATTGTTGATGAATTCGGTGGAGATATTGTTTAAATCGTATTTTGGAATGATGATTGGTTTCGTTTTCTTCTCCAGTTTTACTCTTATTTTTGATATGAGTAATTTGTGATCTGTACCACAGTCAGCGCCTGGCCTTGTCTTGGCCACCAGTATGGAGTTTCATCATCTTTTGCTTATATAATCTATGAGGGGGTACGTAAAGATTAATTGTCACCTTTTAAAAATTGACGAAAAGTTTGTTTTGATTTGTAGTTGTTAACATTTCTCTACATAGTCACCATCCAGGTTTACACATTTTCCCCAACATTTCTTAACCCTCCGAATACCATTATTGTAGAGGTCGGCAGATTGTACCTTAAACCACTCTTCCACTTCATGAATGGTATCATTTATGTTGTCAAATCGGCAACCCTGCAATGGATTTTTCATTTCTGGGAACAAGAAAAAGTCAGTGTGAGGATGAGAGAATAAGGCAGATGCTGCAAGATCTCAAAACCACATGCCCTTAGTTTGTTAACTGCAACTTGAGATGAGTGAGCTGGTGCATTGTCAGCTAGAAGATGAATGCCTCTGGAGAGCATACCACAATGTTTCTTTTTCAAAGCATCTTGCAACTTGTCCAGAAGATTGCTGTAGTATATGCCCATGATGGTTTGTCCCTTAGCAAGATAATCTGTGAGAATGACTCCACGACAGTCCCAAAAAACTGAGACCATGACCTTCCCTGCTTTTGCATTTTGAGGGGAGGAGAATTGGCATGCTTCCACTCCATGCTGGTTTTAGTCTCTGCATCATACTGATAGATCCAAGATTCATCCATGGTTACCAAATGACCAAAAAAATAATAATAATCCTCTTCATCCTGGTCCAACAGCATCAACATCTATCTTGAAAGGTTACACCATGTTTGTTTCTGGAAAGGCAAATGTGGAACCCAGTGTGTAGACACCTTAGACATGTGCAGTTCATCATGAATAATTTTCCACACACTATCATAACTGAGACCAGATTCATTCATGATCATTTGGATGGTTGGTCACCTGTCTTCCAGGATTAAATACACTTTCTTTACTGTGGCCACATCATCCATCAATGATGGTCTTCCAGGTCTTGGCTCATCTATGAGGGACATGTGACCAGTTTGGAAATTCCTTTCCCACCTCACAATAGTGTCATAAGATGAGCAATCTTTTCCATAAACTACTACCATCTCTTCATGAATTTGCCAGGCTCTATTACCCTTCAAATGCAGGAACTTTATCAGACTGCGAGCCTCAATCTTCTCCATCTTACACTTTAGTCACTTCTGGCACAACCTGTAACAAAAATAAAGAACACAAAGAGCTGATTTTCTCAACATGATGTACTTAGGGACTAATGATGACACTGAAACAATTTAATCAATATACTATAATAACTTCCGGGCAATAATTATTACTTTACAATACCCCCTCGTATTTGGTTTTTGTGTTGGCCATCTGGTGATATCCATGTGTATAACTTTCTTTCTGGTTGGATGAAAAATGTGTTAGTAATGAATAGGTTGTTGGCTTCACAAAAATCTATCACATGCTTACCTACTTTGTTTCTTATGCCTAATCCGAATCTGCCTACTGTTTTCAAATCCTCTTTGCTTCTGACTTTGACGTTCAAATGTCCAGTGATCAGCTTGACATTCTATGCTGGTGTGTTGTCAATTTCTTCCTATACTCCTTTGTAGAATCTATCAATTTCTTCTTGTTCTGTGTCTGTGGTTGGTGCATATACTTGAATTATGGTGATATTCATAGGTTTAGCCTTGTTGAGATGATTCGGTCTGATTTTGCAGCATATAATTGTAAAAGGAGCAGAACAGATAATTAGAAATATGGCAAACATTTTCTTAAAAAGAAAACTTGTGTTTGAAAGGACAATGTGGAGGGAGGCATACACATTTCTTGTGGGAGGGCATTGAAATTGGGGTTTGTGTTTGCGTGTTTGTTTTAATACAAGGGCTAAGAAGATGGAAGCTAAAGCAGAAAGGTATTAATTAATCTGAAATTCTGAAGATGTTCGTAAAGAAAGACAGAGAATCCTTGACTATAAGTAGAACCCACAACATATCAGGTCTTAAAACCCCATTTAACACTCTGAATTGAGCTGAGGAATAAATTGACAGCCAGTGTAGATGTTCTGGAAGAGGTAATATATGGGAAGATTGGCTTGAAATCAGCAATAGGCAAAATGCAGGTATTTTTCAGTAGCTGAAGTTTTGAAGCTGTTTACAAAAACAGCCTCTTGTAGAAAGTATTCCAATAATTTAATGTAGATGTCACTAAAACATGTGTTACAGCAGTTAGGTCCTGTTTTGTTTTGTTTTGTTTTGTTGTGGAGTTTCTTTGTCCAAGGAGTGATGACTTTGCCTACAGCTAAAGAGGGCACCTCTCCTTTCTTGGATAATTTTATGCTCCTGAGATCCTCCAACTGGAAAAGGCCAGAAGTCTACTTATAGCTTTGAAAAATAGATATCTTTATGTTAAATCATCTGTGTGTGTGCAGGGGGGAGGGGGATTTTAAAAGTGAATCACCATTCCTGGAAGTCTCCAGAAGAAGAAAGTTGCTCTTTTTGCCAGAGAAAGTTCAATCCAGGGGAATCAATTCTTGTAGAAAATCTACATGTCCTTGAACAGGGGTGAACAAAGAGAGATGTGCGTGCCACATTTAGCCCTTTGTGCCTCAATATGCGACCCCTGAAATCCCCCACCATTGGAGGTATTTTTCCCCCAAATGGCTTTTCCCCAAATGAGTAAAAATACAGTGATTTAGCTCCCTTAACCCCCAAGCACCTAACACACTTCAGAAACCCAAAATCTGATGAAAATCAGGTGCAAATGGAAGTAGAGATGACAAGATATCACCTCTGGTCACATCAGGCATCCTGTGGTGGCCCCCAGGAGGTGCAGAGGTGACAAATGGCCTCTGCAGAGGTGACAAATTTCATGGCCTATTAGTCCATTTCTTACCATTCCTCTCTGTCTCAGTCTTTCTCAATCTCCACTGCTCATTTACACATGTGTACACACGCATACGCATACACAGAGAGACAGAGACAGAGAGAGTATTTCCACCTTTGTCTGTATCTGAGTTTATCTGGCAGAATTTCATGCTTCTGACAAAATGAGCTCTAGTCAACAGAAGCTTACATTGTAATATAAATCTGCATGTCTTTAAGATACCATAAAAGTGTTGGGGCATCCATTCAGGAATTGATGGTCATGTCTAAGAGAGATGGTTATTTTGCGTGGAGATTCTACTTTTGATACATGGCATAGTAATGGCTTGAAGAACTGTTTAATCCTAATGGGATCAGGAAGGTGTATTATAATAGATCTTAGGAGCTAGCTTAGATGAGTTGGTAGCAGAGCAGAACTTTGTCTCACTTTTAACAGGCCTTTACCTTTTTTAAAACTATAAACAGGAGGGTGCTGTTTGCTGCGAATCAACATTTGTGTTGCCAGTTTGGTTTCCCTATACAACTTCCAGTGCAATACACTTCTTTTACAATGAAGATTCCAGGCTTGAGACATCTCTCATAGGTATGAGCAACTGAATTTTTACGCATAACATGTATAAAATGGGAAGGCGAGTGGGGAAAAGGAACGAAGGAATCCAGCAGCACCTTTGTGAGTACCTGGTTTATTTCAGCATGAGTTTTCATGGGTATCAATCCATTTCTTATGCATAGAGATGGAAGTATAGCCACAAGTATATTAAAGTTACAAGGTTAAGAGGGATGAGGGGGTATAATGTAAAAGGATACTGAAAGAGGCCAATTGTGGTGCAGGTCATAAACATTATTGGTGTTGTATAAGATGATAAGGCCTGGTAAGTGGCTTTTATTCAGTCTTGAGGTGAAAAACACTTAAAACAATGCTTAAGAAAGTTAATACCTGAAGCAATACCAAATGATTTCTTCTGAGATGCTTTTAAACAGTTCTGCTCAAAGTGCTGGTCCATGGACCAGTGCTGGTCCACAAGCCACTGGGTGCTGATCCATGGCAAGTTTCCAGAAATAAAAAAAACACTGGTAGCCAATGGGCACAAATATGGTGCTGGTCCCTGGCATTTTGGGGGGGGGGGGAGAGAAACGTCTGCCAATCCAACACATCAAATGGTTTAAAAAGCACTGCTTAAGAATTGCTTAATTAATACCTGAAGCTGGAAGCAGTGCCCAAGGAAAGCATGAAAGCAATTATTTAAAATATCTCCTGGGATTAGAAATTCTTCTAGTGAGCTGCCTCCTCCTCCTCCTCCTCCTCCTCCTCCTCCTCCTCCTCCTCCTCGGTATGATAACTGTCATATTTCTGTATTCACATTCTTTAATCCCCACCACAAAATTGAAATTACAGTGTATCTGTAGCTATACTTCCATCTCCATCTGTGCATCTGAATAAATGGATTTGAATTAATGAAAAATCATGTTAAAACAAACCTGTTTGTTTGAAAGATGCTGCTGGAGTCCATCCTTTTCCTCCTTTTTCATTTTATGTTGGAACACACTAACAGGGTTATGTGTTTGTAAACATAGCATGTATGTACACATATAGCAAAGGATGAAGTGGTGGAGTTTTCATTAAGTCATGAATATATTCAACTGCTCTTATGTATTTTGTCAACAAAATTACAGAGGGCTCTCAGCTGATTATTGTATTAGGAGTTTTACTGAGATTTTTGTATTGTATTTTTAAGTAGCATTCCACAGAGCAGGAACCTAACATCATTTTTTGCCCAGGGCTATGGACTTAGCGTGAGCTAGAGCTCCCAGATTCTTTTTTAAAGTGACCTTGCACAGGTTCTGGGAATCTGGGGTTCTATAAGCGTTATCCAGATTTTCAACTGGTAGTAATAATAATTGTTCCACTGGTGTGTCATAGGGCCTTTACAGACTGCCAGAAATAATGCAGCTTGAGTCCACTTTAACTGTCCTGGCTCAGTGCTAGGGAATCATGGGAACTGTAGTTTATTGTGGCACCAGAGCTCTCTGACAGAGAAGGCTCAATGTCCCAGAAAAAAAATACAATTCCCATGATTCACTAGCACTGAGCCAGGACAGTTAAAGTGGCCTCAAGCTGCATTATTTCTGGCAGTCTGTAAAGGCCCATAGTCACATTATAGACAAACCAAGAGGTTAAGATCAGATGTTAAGTTCAGCAAGCTACCCTGTAACCTGGCCTGTGATGTAACATAACGTACTGGGGAATTGTTCACAGAAGCAGATTAATTGATAAGTGTCAAACTGTGTATTTATTTGTCCTGTATTTGTATACTGCATTAGCATACAAAAGTGCTCTCTATGTTAGCCATTTCACACTATCAACATCATTTCTTGATAGTGGCAGCAATCATTCAACAAATTAAGTATGGGGAACTTTTGCCCCCACAAAATGTTTTGGAGTAGAAGCTTCCCTAATTTCTTCGCTCTGGCAGGGCTGATTTGGAGTTGAAATTCAAAAACATCTGGAGGGCAAACATTTCCTCAACCTCAATGAAAAGGTAATGCAGATTGGCCTTAGGATCAAACAAGACCATCAGAAATAACTGCATCGATGTACAGGCCAGTTTTACCCTGACAGCGGGTCATACCATGTCATTTCTGGCTGAAAACACACTATGCCATTTCTACCTGTAGACTGGCCAGAAGCCATTGGAAGTGACTTCCAAGACCAACTTCTAGATTTTCAGTAGTATTTTGGCTGCTTTTTTCCAGACATTGGAAGAGTGTTTCCAGGAAATTTGTTACTCTTGGAGACAATCAGACCAGCATATGTTATTTTCAATGTGCTTTTTAAAAAACATTTTTCATCCCCCAAATGCAAGATTCAGGGACTTTGGAGGGGATCAGGGGTACACACACACACACACACACAAGATTGAGGCTGAATGGAGCCATTTTTTTGCAGCAGAGCTCCCCCAAGTGGTGAAAGATGTCTGTTTGTCATAACATGTAATTTTTCTAGACTTCTTGAATTTAGTGTGTAAAAATAGGCATAATTTGCAAGTATGATTGCTAAGCATATGAGAAAAGCCCATTGTGGAGAAAAAAAGGGCCAGTCATAGTATATATGCATCCCCTTTAACTTCTAATTTGATCCTTAGGTACTTGATTTTACTGATAAGTATGGAAATGGAAGAAATTATACTATCCTGCTGAATTTCCCCTTTTTTCAAGAGTAGAATAACAAATTCTAGTAAGACTTGGTCTTTTGTACTTTGCAAAGTACATGGATTAAATTTACTTACATGAAAATACAGAGGCTTTGAAATCAAAATATTTCAATAAAAAGAAAAATAGAAATGGAGTAATTTAATACTTGTAACCTCAGGTCATTAGTTCAGAAGAAAATAAGAGCACATTTGGGCCAGTTTTGAAAGAATTTAACATAGATGTGAATGCTCCATTAATATCACGGAAAGTTACAGAAGATAATCTCATGAGGCTTACATATAAAACTTTGTGTTGGAAAAGTCTCTATGGCTTCAAAACTATGTCAGTGTGTTTCAGGGAAATGTCTTTCCTGTTATAAGCATAATCATTTTGTTGTTGTTATTAGTTCCCTGCCTCCTTTTAAAATTCTGCTTCGGGACATTGCATTCTGGAAATAAAAATATGCATGATTTAAACCAAGATTAAAATGATCATACCAGAACAGAACAGAATTTAAATTTTTCATTTATTGAGTCCATTCATTTTACTTAAGTGATTTAGGAGAGGTCATTACACTTCTACTAGGGAGTCAGTATGTATTTAGTTTTACCATCATCTTAATAGATGCGAGCCCTCCACCACAGGTATATTAGTAGGCACATACCCGTTAAACCTAGAGGCACATCTGCAGCTCCATTTCTTTACTCCTAAACTGTCCTTATTCTAACCTCCCTCTGAAAAAGATATGATTAACTTAATACATATTTGAATTTGGATTGATTCAACCATGATAGATATATCAGTTCTCTGACATCTGATGCTATTAGAATTGGTGTAACAGACCTGTCACTGCACCTGACTTCAGCCAGCAGTGGTTGTCCTCCTTTCATCCTACCTTGTTTTGCCTCTTTCCTTGGGAAATAAGAGGAGAGATCAGAAACTCATGCCACATTTCACCTATGCCTGTCACTCCCCACTAGACCAAACATGATCAAACTTCTCATCTAATCTGTGTCTTGAGTTAAATCTTCCTTGCCTGCAAACCTTTCTGTCAGGTAAATAGAGGTTCAGTGCTCTTGCCTTGAACAATGAGTCTTGTGCATTTAGTACTCATGTTTTTAGCCCCTGGGCAGAGACCATTGTCCTCCCTCCAGTTTTTAGTAGTGTTCTTTGCTGCCCATTAGTGGTGGGGTAATCAGATAGATAGTATAGATACATTTTTAAAAACAGCATTTTAATAGTGCTAAGAGGTATAAAGGTAAAGGTAAAGGTAAAGGTATTCCCCTTTGACAAGGTTGTCAAGTTATGTCTGACCTTAGCGGGAGGTGCTCATCTCCATTACCAAGCCGAAGAGCCAGCATTGTCAGAGACTACTCTGTGATCATGTGGCCAGCATGATTGCACAGAACACTGTTTACCTTCCCACCAAAGTGGTACCTATTTATCTACTTGCATTTGCATGCTTTCAAACTGCTAGGTTGGCAGAAGCTGGGACTAGTGACACCAAAAAAATCCAGTTTCTCTCATTCAACCTGATTCTTTCAATAACCTGTTGTATCTTCAAAGGAAAGGGACAAGCAACAGCTTCAGATATCCAAAGCAAAAGCAGTAAGTTCATATACTCCTGTTCAGAATTAGTTATTATTTTAAATAATATTTCTCCTCTCCAAATAAGCTTGAAGCTGTTTTCTTAAAATGTTGAGTTATATCAGATTGGAATTAACTTGTACTTTTAAACTAAACTGTAATGGCATTTTTTATGTTAGTGCAACTTTAATCTTTGCAGCAAAAAGCATTTGCAAGTTACATAAGACACAATGTTGCCTCCTAGTTTCTGATCTTCAAATATTGTGTGTTAATCATAGATGCACTGAATTTAGAACAGATTTCAACTCGAAAGAGATGTTGGACGTTTCCTAATCTGTTCTTCCTGGGCCACAGACAGGGATCCAAAGAAAATCTATTAAACAAGAAATGGCATGCCTGTAAACCAGAATATGGGCAGAACAACACAAGGTAAAGTGAACCTATTTTTGTTGTATGAAGATTGTTTTAATAAAATTACTTTTAAAGTTAAAGCTCCTTTTCAATAAACACTTTATTAGGAGATGCTGTTGCTAAAACAATGCTCATTTAATACCTCCAAAAGGAAGATGATTCAGTTTAAAGAGTTATTAAACTTAATGGAAATTTCTATTTTGCTACATTGTAAAAGAAATGGGCAGTTAATGGAGCAAGGCTGAAATGGGCAATTAATAAATCTGAAATAAACACTGGGGCATCAGAACAAAGAAACTGTTATAGAAAAGGAAAGGTGTTCTGTTAGGGCAAAGTTAAAAAGATATCTCCTGTGTGTCCTGTTCCATCCTAATGTATCACCTTGATTTTAGAATATTAAATGCAGAGCGCAATAGGTTCCTATGGTAACTAACAGCACAGTCAAATGTTTTTGCCTGTCATACAGAAAATATGTATCTCTGAGTACCGCTGCTGCCAAAATAAATTGGCCAGGTCAAAAGAAATTAGGGGGTCTTTCTTCTTGGATGAGAAGAGTGCTTATACTAGCAATCTCTCTTGACAGGATGATATTTTACTCTATCGGTCCACTGCTTATCTTACTGGGCTACTTTTCTTTTAGCTTTTGTTTTTAGAAAAAGTATTGAATGTATAAACGCACAATAAAAATCTGTTTTGAATAGTACTGTACCCCACTAGACATAACACACAATAAACATATGTTGTGAATAGTATTATTCCCTAACAGACACAAAAGGCATATGCTGAGTGTCAAATAAAAACATCTCATCCTGTTGGGTTAGTTATAGAGGAAATATATACATATACACACATATAGCCACTCCTGGTCTCAAGTTTACTTCTTAAGATTTCATATCAAATATTAAATATGCAGTCAAGTTTGCTAAGGCTATATTAGACCTAATACACCTATGTATTAGGTGACTGTTGCCTTTTTAACTCTAAGCATCTTGTATTTTTACTAAGCCTATACTAGAACTATGAATGAGGGATTTTAAAAAAGATTTAAGTAGCTTTGTGTAGTTCTGCTAGGACAATAGTAGAAGCATGTACATTCTCATGGACTTGAAATCCGTGGTTTTGCATATTCGTGGAGGGGCAGCCTCCATTACAATCAATGGGGCGTGCCCCATTCAAGCCTATAGGGCTTGAATATTTGTGAATCTTCATTTTCATGTGGGGGTGGTGGTCCAGAACAGGTCCCCGTGAAAACAGAGGGCAGACTGTGTTAGGTATTTATTTAAGCTCTAAATATCTCTCTTGCAGTTTTGCTAAGGCTAAGTATAGCTAATTATTAGGCATTTTTAAAATCTCTGTTTATAGTTTTCTGAAACTACACAGGCTTCCCTGTTGGAGCAAGGCGACAAGATCTACCCATATTTTGATCCTGTCCTCTGGGGTATTAGCTATGCCTCCTAATTTGGTGTCATCTGCAAATCTGATAAGCATGCCCTCTAGTCTTTACTTGGATGAAGGAATAGAGGGCATGCTTATCCAATTTGCAGACGACACCAAATTAGGAGGAGTAGCTAATTTGGACAGGATCAAAATTCAAAATGATCTTAATAGATTAAAAAGCTGGGCCATAACTAACAAAGGGCTTTTGCAGACTGCCAGAAATAGTGCGAATTCAGTTCACTTTAACTGCCCTGACTCAGTGCTAGGGAATCATGGGAACTGTAGTTTATTGTGGCACCAGAGCTCTCTGACAGAAAAGGCCCAATGTCTCAGAAAAAAAAAATACAATTCCCATGATTCCCTAGCACTGAGCCAGGGCAGTTAAAGTGGACTCAATTTGCACTATTTTTAGCAGTCTGCAGAGGCCCAAAATGAATTTCAACATGGAGAAAGTGCACTTAGGCAGAAAAAATGAAATGCACAGATACAGGATGGGGGACACCTGTCTTGACAACAGTATACATGAAGGGGATCTAGGAGTCCTAGTAGATCACGAATTGAACATGACTCAACAGTGTGATGTGGCAGCTAAATAAGCCAGTGCAATTCTAGGCTGCTTCAATAGAAGTATAGTGTCTAGATCAGGGGTAGGCAACCTTTCCCCTTTAAGGGCTGAGGGACTTCAGCTCCCAGAAGCCTCAGCCATGTTGGCCAATAGTCCCATGTTAGCCAATAGCTCCTGGGATTCTGGGAGCTGAAGTTCCTCGGCCCTTAAAGGGGAAAGGTTGCCTACCTGTGGTCTAGATCAAGGGAGGTAATAGTACCATTCTTTTCCAGGGTCAGGCCTCACCTGGAATACTGTTTCCAGTTCTGGGCACCACAATTCATAAAGGATGTTGAGGAGCTGGAGCATGTCCAGAAGAGGGTCACCAAAATGGTGAAAGGTTTGGAAACCATGCCCTATGAGGAGAGACTTGGGGAGCTTGGTATGTTTAGCCTGGAGAAGAGAAGGTTAAGAGGTGATATGATAACCCTGCTTAAATATTTGAAGGGATGTCATGTTGAGGATGGAGAAAGCTTGTTTTCTGCTGACTAGGACATGGAACAATGGATGCAAATTACAGGAAAAGTGATTCCATCTCAACATTAGGTGGCACATCCTGACAGTAAGAGCTGTTCAATAGTGGAACACACTCCCTCGGAGAGTGGTGGAATCTCCTTCTTTGGAGGTTTTCAAACAGAGATTGGATGGCCATCTTTTGGGGTCCTTTGATTGTGTATTCCTGCATGGCAGAATGGGGTTGGACTGGATGACCCTTGTGGTCTCTTTCAACTCTATGATTCTATGATTGTAGGGACAGAAGAATTATAGAGCATATAATAATGGAGCTAGGCATTTATATTGATATAAGCTGACCATACACCAAAATTTTTATGCAGAGTTGGGGTCTTCATATGATAGTGAAGGCTAGCTTAGGTGGTAAGTCTTCTAACTGCTGGATGATTTATGATGAATATTTGTATTTCCAAGCTTTGAATTTGAATCTTTTATCTATAGTAAAATCAGCAAGCATCCAACCGTAGTGACCATAAATTGAATTCCAAGTGACACAAATACAGTTTAAAGTACATATACATCCACAAGTATCAATATTTTTTTCTAATGCAAAATTCTCTTCAATACCTTGAGCTAGAAAGAGGTGACCATTGAGCACAGCCACATTATATACCACAAGGTAGCTTTTATCTTTATTACATTTCTTTCTTAAAAGACATGGTGGTATCCTGTGTGCTCAAAGCATGAAATTCTGCAGGACCAAACTTAGCTCCATACCAGAAGTTATTTTAAGTATTGAGCCTAAGGCAATTTTCATTTTCAAAATGAGTTGACATTCACAAAACAATATTATTCTACATTCACTTAGTTCTGATTTAATTGACATCAGATTTAATGCTTCCCAAAAACCTGTATACACTGCACATGTCTTCCTTTGATCTATATTCATTTTTCCAATATCTAACATAAAATAATACACAATAAAATAAGTCTGCAAATCAACATGATGCATGGACTAGGATCCGGTGGTGTTAACTTGTACTGCATTATGTCCCTAGTTCTGGGCAACTTAATTAAATTTTATAAATCTCAGTTCTGTAAAAACTAAGCTTTTTTTAATGGATGTATTTAATGTGATTTATCATATCACTTGCAGATGGTAAAAATTCTATAGATGCCAAGTGTGGCAAAAAATATTACATCTCATTGGCCTGCCAACTACTTTTCCCCTGGTGTAGGAAATCTCATAGAATAGAGGGATCTTGAATTATCATGTCATATTTGTCCTGCTCAGCTTTAAGAATACAAAGTAGTTAACTTCCTGCCTGACTCTATGATCAAAAAGAGCAGGGAATAAATTCAGCCAAATATATTTCCCTATACATATATGGGTATCTGCTTGCTATTCATTCCTGTTGGAAACCATAAAACCATTTGAGACGTCACATTCTAAAGGCAGCACCAAGGTTGCAGAATAGGAAACGTGTTTCTAAAGTATTCTCACCAAGAGAGAAGGAGAGAAAAGGCAGTGTGGAGTCAGTTAGAAGCACCAAATCAAATCCCATAATAGAGTCCTCAGCTGATTGCAGGGAGATATTCAGAAGAAGTCTTCAAGCTATACACCAGTGATGCTTCTGCTACTGCAGTGAGTGAAGCAAAAGATGCAAATAAGTCAGGGGTTCTTCACTTACATTGAGGATGGAATTGGAGAGGACTTTTAATGCTTAATGGGTCTCCAGCTAATTATATACTTTGATTTGTTTTGTTTCGTTGTGTGAATAACCAAGTGGCTTGACTTCCTGCTCTCTCCTCCCTCCCTAGCAGTGCCTGTAGCATGCAAAAGGTCAACTCTAGTTCTGAGAGGCCTCCAGCTAGTTGTTCCCACTTTGCCTTAGTCCAACTTAATCACTGTTGTTTATTATTTATTATTTATTTATACGTACAGAGTTTTGATTAATGTTTATCCTGATATTGAGTGGTGTTCATTTGTCAACCCTAAATATTTTCATGAGGCTGAGGTGTCATTCCTAAGTAAATGATTATGTAGGAGACTGCTAAGTT
Source organism: Phrynosoma platyrhinos (assembly GCA_020142125.1). NCBI lineage: Eukaryota > Metazoa > Chordata > Lepidosauria > Squamata > Phrynosomatidae > Phrynosoma > Phrynosoma platyrhinos. The sequence goes on from CM034701.1 coordinate 105,206,594, forward strand.
GAAGAAATGATGATATTATATGTAGATGCAATGCACAAAAAAAAAAAAGAAAGAAGAGGCACCACAGATAAAGTGGAGTGAAAGGGAGAGAACTAATTTTGTTTGTTGTTCTGTGAAACCATATGTTTCTAGAACTTTTCAGAACAAGATGAATGTTCTATTAACAAATTCTGAAACCCAGAATCATGGTATGTATCTGAATGTATGTTTGACACAGTTGGCAAAAAAGTCTCCTCTCCATCCTCCACTGAATGGAGGAAGAAAGAAGGCGCTCTAAAGCAGTCTTTCTTTCAAAAACCGTTCAAGTTATTGCTTGCATCTTATCTCACTGATCTAAACTGATGAACCAAAATGCATTCTTTAAATGGTTTGTAGTAGAACTATATTATATTTTTAATAATACCAAAACTAATGTACTCTTTATGAGTTGTTTCTGCTACAAGATGTTGTTGTTTTTAATGGGGAAGGATTGGAAACAGCAGAAAATAGCAAGGACTTGGAACGACTATTGAAGACAGTCAAGGAAGAAAGTGCAAAGGCAGATTTACAGTTCAACATTAAGAAAAAAATATAATGACCACAGATGACTTACATAACTTTAATGCAGACAATGAAGACATTGAGATAGACAAAGTTTCCTATGCCTTGGCTCAGTCTTCAGTCACAATTGAGACTTAAAGTAATCAAAAGAAGACTTGGGCTTGGAAGTGCAGTTGTGAAGAAACTTTGTTGTTGTTGTGTGCCTTCAAGTCATTTTTGACTTATGGTGACCCTAAGGTGATCCTATCATGGGATTTTCTTGACACATTTCTTCAGAGGAAGGTTGCCATTGTCATTCTCTGAGGCTGAGGGAGTTTGACTTGCCCATGATCTCCCAATAGGTATACATGGCCAAACTGGGATTCAAACCCTGGTCTCCAAAGTCCTAGTCCAATGCTCAAACCACTATACCACATTGACTCTCATGAAGGAACTAGATGAGATAAATTATTGAATACCAAAGTCAGGATTTTCCATGGTTGTGAATTCTAGATAGTGGGGAATAGTGGGGTGGGGGGAAAGCCCTGATAAGAAGAGAATCGTATCAGTTGAAGTGTGGTGTGCAAGAGAGTTCTGTGGCTACCATGGACTGCCCCGCTCCAACTCTATCCCCAGTTCAGCCCTTTGGGCCAGTCTGCAACGGTCCTTAATCAGGGAAGCCACAATCCTGAGTTTGCAAGACCTGAGTAGGGCTGTTGATAACAGAGTGACATGGATGTCTCTCATTCATAGGGTGACCATAAGTCAAAGTCAACTTAATGACCATTAACAACAATGGTTTTCTGAACTTTCAGTTGGCCTAATGTAGGTATTGTACTGATCCTTAATATTGGGGATCCACTATAGTGTTTTAGACAGATAATTTTTCTTTTTTGCTGTTAAATTCTGTCATACATGATCACAATTACAATATATATTATCAGATTTCATAATGCCATGGAAGAGAAACAGAAATACTATCTGTTCTTTTAGGACAATATATATATAATTTTAAAAAGACTAATATTGGATTGTATCCAATTATTCTCCCAATGGTGGAAAAATATTGAAGGTATATGGATGGCTGCAAGGAGAGGCGAACAGAGGAGGGGAAAAGTCCCTTCGAACAAGTGGAAGTTCATTTGTACAACATTCAATTTCACCCATTTTCTCAGTTTCTTTTAAAAATATTTAATTCTTTTTGGGGCATTGTAAAAAATTAGTTCACATTAGATGATGGTATTTTATTGCTGTTCTTGTGCATGTTGATACAGGAATGACTTGATGGCAGGTGCTCTCCTTTCTGCCTCCCTACACAAATTTGCTGTCATATGCTTTTAAGTGAAAGGGTAGAGAACTGAATTGTAGGAGTAAAATCTCAAAATGGTATTCTACATAATTATATTAGAATTAAGATATTAATTACAGGCCTCTGTATTTTGAAAACCGCTTAGGTGACTTGCCGTGAAAATAGTAGATGAACTGTAGTAAATTAGTGGTCATGAGGCAAGGATATAGCAGTAAGGGATTCAGAGCTGCCTGGACATATTAAGTCTTGCAAATGAGTGTTTATTGAACCTGAAGGATGAGACTGCAGTTAGGAGCAACAGGCTTTAGTTAAGGAAAGGAACTAAAGGGATATAATTGAAGAGATTCTGTACTAAAAAAAGAGCTTAGGAAAAATTAGTTACCTGTAATTAATTATTTTTGCTCCCAGTAATGATGGTATAACTAGGCTATATTGCATTTAAGAAACAATGTCCCTCCTTTGCCATGTAAGTTTGGATGGAGGGAGAGAAAATAACAGAAAAAGAGCATCAGATCAGATGGAGGAATAAGAAGTTTCAGATGTGAAGCTGGATACTACTTCTCTTGTTACCTAAAGCAATGCTACTCAAAGTGATGGTCTGAGGACCTGTGCTGTTTCCTTGAGGCATTAGATGTCAATCCCTATAAGCTAGGTTTCCAGAAAAGAAATAATTGTAGCCAATATGCACAGGTATGCACATGTGCACATTCCCTGGCACATCGAAGAAAAATTGGTGGCCTCTCACATCAAATCACTTGAGATGCACTTTACTAAAGCATACATGAACATTGTACACTTCATTTTTGCCTCAGAAATGATGTACAAATTTCTCTTTGCCAGTGGTAATACTACTGCAAATTCTCCTTTCTTTACTCTCATCCTTTCATATGTCCTTCCTCTCTGGGATTTTTGCAAAGACTAGATTATCCATGGGAAGAGGTAAATGTTTGTGTTATACTAATTAGGTTCTTCCTGGTGTACATTCTTGTAGACAATTGCTAGCTTGAATTGCCAGGAAGTATTGTTCTTGAAAGTTGCTGGAGAATATGGAAAACGAGAAGCCCTGGCATTGCTGTTCATTCTGCAGTGCACATATGGTGGCTTCTAGCAGTACCAGGAAGAAACTTTGGTTTGCAGGGAGTAATCTTATGAAAGAGATACTTACATTACAGCTCTGGAGAACAGGGTATGAATCCCCACTTGGTCATTGAAACGCACTGGGTGATCTTTGGCAAGTCACACTTTCTCAACCTCAAAGGATGACAATGGCAGACCCCCTAAGAAGAAACTTGCCAAGAAAGCCCTGTGATAGTGTTCCCTTAGGGTTGCCATAAGTCAGAAATGACTCGAAGGTACATAACAACAATAACAACTTACATTACTAGACTTTGAACTATTGTTGATTGGGTTCAGAGCATTATCATTTTCAGAGTTTTAATGTGTCTTCAGAGACTACTTTTGTGTGAATATTTGTGTATATTCTCTCTGCCCTCTCACTCCCAAAAAGCAGTCCTCAGATATTTGAAATCTTTATGTTCTGGCCCAGTAAATGATAGTTCTGTATAGGATTTAAATAGATAAAAAATTATTTGGCAACTGTTTATCCAAAACTAGGGGGTGTGTGGGAGCACCAATATTAATCTCTACTGTATGTCTCATATTGCAGAAATGAACAACAAGAAAAGTTTTGATGTGAGTGAGTCATTCATGGAATGCATAGTCATCATTTATTAACTGTTTCATGCCCAGAGATAACAAGATTTAAATTTTGTAGTATTTCAAAACGTTTTCATGTTTTAAAAATTGGGATGATTCATCATACACACATGGAGAGTCCAGTCAGTCAGGCTAAAAAACAAATATGCAGTACTAAAGAAGATACATGGGTGAAGAACATCTTCCCCTCCAGATGTTACTGAATTGCAACTCCCATCAGCCTTAGCTAATCGGGAATCAATGGGATAACATCCATATTTGCCCCACTCCTGCAATGGATGGAAGCAGGTACGGAGGCAGCTCTGAAAAGGCTGGCCTCCTCCTTGGAGTCACAGACCCAGTTGAGCTGTGTGGAGAGCCTGGTAAGTAACTTGAAACAAATAGGTCTCTTGCCATCCCTCCCACCTGCATGCGTCCTCCTCAAGCCCTCCAATATCCTCCTGACAAGGAAGGATGAGCATGGGTCTTGAAACCCCCCAGCTCTGGAGAATAACAAGAACCCAGCCAAGTGGACTGCAATGGTCCATGGTGCAACCCCAGCCTCCCTTAACCAAACCATGAATTGTAGGATGGTGTGGGACCCCACTAGCCAGTGGGCCTGGAGACCAGTTGCTCCAAAAAAGGCAGACAGCTTGGAGACAACTCTCTTGTATGCTCTGAGGGTGGCAAGAGCCAGCGAAGACAGGATGCCCTGCATCACAGCAGATATCCAACCTCCCACAGTTCCTCCAGGTGGTCTTCTCCCAGCACCATCTGCCGGAATCTGGCCTCCTGAAAACGAGAGAGAGTCTGCAATGTTATTCTTAAGGCCAAGCATGAAATGGGCCTTGAAGGTGTTGTTCTTGCAGAGACAGAAGAGCACAAAATGACTAGAAGCATGACCCTCTTGGACTTGGAGCTTTGGCTGTTAAGGATTTTGATAACCAACTGGTTGTCACACCAGAAACAAACTGCCTTGTTGGCAAAGGCACTGTCCCAAATGTGAACTGCTACCACAATAGGGAAATGCTCAAGGAACGTGTGGTCTCGGAGGATCCCCCCCATGCCAACTGGGCAGGCCACCATTGGGCTCACCAGTGTCCCTGGAAAAAGATGCTGAAGCCCATCTGAATGCACCTGAAGGCCCTGCTGCAAATCCCAAGGGTGCAGCCACAGGGAGACCCTGTTGTATTCACTGATGAATTAATCCTTAGGTCCTGTCTGATAACCTTGGTGAGGCAGATATGATGGTGGGCCTCTTTGACACCTACTGTGATCCCAGCCAGCCTAGCACAGAAAGCCCTGCCTGGGAAGGCCACCTTACATGCAAAGTTGAAGTGACCTAAGATGGTCTGGATTTCCTTGAGAATGGCCTTCTGGGCCAGGAGGGTGGCCTGAGTCTTGGAGTGAAGGGACAGCAGCTTGTCCTCTGGCAGGCGTGAGACCCAGCCACTGAATCTAGCTGGATTCCCAGGTAAGTGAGGGATGTGGATGGGCCCTTAGGTGAGGTTTTTTTTTTTTTTTGGCTTCCAAGGAAACCCCCAGCTCACCAACTAAGGCTTGAAATGTGGGCAGAAGCTTGGCACAACCATCACTTCTGGCCTCACCAATGAACAGGAAATTGTCAAGGTAGTGGGTGACCAGGAGGGAGGTGGCCTGGCTCTTGACTTCCCATTCCAGGAAGGCACTGAATGTCTCAAATGCCACACAGCTGACCAAGTAACCCATGGGCATCGCCTTGTCAAAATACCACTGGCCCTCAAATTTGAAGCCCAGGAGACAGAAATCATCAGGGTGGACCGGAAGCAGTCGGAATGCCGACTGGATGCTGCATGTGGCCAAAAGGGCCCCCTGTCCACATGAGGGGTCCAATCTGACCATGTGATCAAAGGAGGCATAGCAGACTGAGCAAAGCTCTGGTGGAATGGCATCACTGACTGATAACCCAGGGACATGGGACAGATGGTGAATGAGATGGAATTCCCCCAGGGCTTTTTTGGGCACCACCCCCAGGGGGGACACTCTGATGCTGGGCATGGGGGTGAGGTGAAAGGGCCAGCCACCCTGCTGGCCTCGCACTCCTTCTCAAACTTGGCCTTAAGGACCTGAGGCATGTCCTGAGCAGATTTCAGGTTCTGGGTATCTGAAGCCATGCAAGGGCCCATTGCCGGTTCCTGAATTGCATGTGAAGTAGTTGCTTGTTTGAAGGGATAGCTGCATAGGCCTCAGAGCACACGGGGGTAGCAGTGAGGTGGAAGCAAGATCGGGCAGTTGCAGCATGCTCATTTTGGACACTCTAACCCTCCAGTGTCAAAACTGGAGACTCCATCCTTCTTGCCAGAGGCTTCTGGAGTGAGGTGTCCCAATTGAAAGGGCTGTTGAGAGCCTGATGGTTGGGAACATACCAGCTTTAAATTCAGGCCCATACAAAGCTCACAGCAATGCTCCAACTTGCACTGGGCCCTCACGCATTTGTCCATGTTGAACACCCAACACACAAGCCTACAAGGGTTGCTTTTTCCTGCCCACTTGGTGGATCTGTCACCCTTCGGCCTGACCCCTACCAGCCATATGGGCTGACCCCAACCAGCCAGATGTCGCTATCAATGAGGTCCCACCTGTCAGTGTCACTCTGGGATGTCAGCTGGCAGGGAGCCTGTGGCCTCCCACCCCCATGGGCCTGGCTTTTAAAACATTGAGCATGTGATTGATAAGATGTCAGGCCCACGACAACAACCCCTCTGAATACCCCAAAACCTTCCACCCAAATTGACAAAAGAGTGTTCCACTGGATGGACCCTGGACTCTTTTTTAGACTTCTTGTTGGAGGATATGGCCCCAGCATCCTCCCGTTTGGGTTTCAACAATGTGAACACATTCACATAATATCCCCTGAGGATCTGCTTCCTAATCGTTTTGGACAGGTGGAGGCCCAGGGGGTCTCTCTGCATTAGAATTTGGGGAAGGCAGTGGCCTGGTGATCTATCCACACACCCTGTAAACCAGGGCACCTGGACCTGCGCCTGATGACCCAAGCAGTCATTCCCGGGACCAAAGCATCCCAAACCAGCAGTTGTACATGCCCAAGGACAAAGCAGAGCACTCACCATCATTACTTTTTGCCTTTTTGAACCTCTTGATGCTAGCCTTTTTGCTCTTTTTCTCGGCAGCACATTTTTGCTTTTGTCCCTTGTGCTTGCTGCTGCCAGCTTAGGCACCAGGAATCACACTGGCTTCCAAACTGGTGGCAGAGGAGCTGCTACTGGAATTGGAGGAACTGCTGCATGAGCTGCTAGAGCTTCTGGAAAAGGTTTCACACCCCCGCTTTGCAGTCCGACCACATTCCCCATGCTAGCTGCATGGGAGGCCGGAGCCATCAGCCCAGAAGCAGGCAGCGCAGGGGCAGTTGGTGTGTTGACACTTCCCATCTGCTCAATGGAAGCAGTTATAGTGAGGTTAAACCCATGATTGTGTCATCATTATCCCCCGCAGGGGGCACCGGTGAGCCAGGGAGGTCACTGGTGAGGCTGGGAGGTGCCAGCACTGTGCCCTCCTGGGCTACCAGCCTGGTCTCTCATGATGAGACAGGCAGGCACCGCCCACTGCCTCAATCCCTTTGGCAGCATAGTTGCTTGGCGAGGAGGGGGCAGGAGTGAGAACACTATCTGTTTGTAGAAGGGTGGGTGAGCTGGCTGGAAGGCAAACTGCTGGTGCTGGAGCTGTGCTGCTGCACCGCTGCTGTTGTCGCTGCCACAACAGCTGTGTTGTGGTTACTGCTGCAGCTGGTGTTGCTGTGGCTGCTGGCACTGTCCCTCACTATGATTGCACCACCACCGCCACCTTCTCTGTTGTTCTCCCCCATTCTCCCACTCTGAGAGTCAAGCTGGAATGGCGCTGACCTCCAGCACCATTTGACCTTAAATAGGCCCAACAGCCAATGAGAACCCAGGAGTCCCAGAAGCTCCAGCCCCCTCTGGCCTCCCTCCACCCTACTTCACCGGGCCAGAAGTACCATACTCCCTCCACCCTGCTGGCCAATGGAAGTCCCAGCAGCCCTGGCGCAGCTGTTGGGACACAGCCAGCTGGGGATAAATGTTCTATCTTGTGACTTTGCACCCAACGGCAACAAGGTCGGCCCAGTGAGTTGGGCGGCGTCATTTAATACCAAATACCACAATAAAACAAAGATTGCCTTTTTGTACATATCACCATGAAAATAAAGTGCTGGGAAATTGTTCAAAATACGGAGACAACTCCTCAAACGGTACCCTGTGTCAACTGAAGGTTTTTAATGGCATTTCTGATTAAACTTACATAGAACTGTAGTAGAATTCATACATATGTGGTGGGACTGTGAG
>CM034701.1:105218964-105247980 GCA_020142125.1 Phrynosoma platyrhinos
TGTGATAAGGTCCTATACCTGCATACTCAAGCCTCATGGTTTAAGCTGCTCCTGCTTTCCAGGGACCATCTGCTCAGGATCAGTAGTTCTAACCCTTTATCCAACCCTCAAACTCTGCTATCCCCTTTCACTTTTCTATATTCGGTTAGCTTTGTATTCTGGGTAAAAGAGTGAGTAACTCTAGAATATGTGTTCTTTTATATTTCTTCAGATAAAGTTCATGGAATTCCCCATGCCTGGAGTCTCTGGCAGTGATTACTGGTATAGCTGGTGCTTAGTTCCTGTAAATGTTATTTCCTCTTGCAAAACAAAGCTAAACATTCCCCAAAATAATTAAAGATAGATTGCAGCAATCAGTGGGGGCTCTACAAGCTCCTCACACTTTGGGTAACAGTACTGGGCTAAGATGGTTTTATTTTCATGTACTTTTTAAAGATCGTATTATTCCAGCCATACTATTTTACCATGTCTAAATTGTTGGCAGATTATCAATATTTCTATATAATTTACATAACAGCAATTTTGAATTTTGATCCACCATGTTTCAGTTGTGCTATCTAACTAGGTATAAATATAGACATATCTATAGTCATAGAATTAAGTTTTATTTGTTGCTTCATTTTTTAAAATGTCAAAACTGCTGTTGGAAGGGGAGGAGATATTTCTGCAGTGCTATTCATGCCAGAATTGGAAATTCACAGAATCTTTATTTTCCTGGGTTCAACCCTGCAAACCTTTGTTCATTTCACACACCACTTTTCTGTGAATACACTTCTAAAATAGTGTCAGTGTCCATATAATTATTTCTTTCTGTGGACCCATTGTCAAAGTTTTATGGGAAGCTGTGCCTAGTTGTGCAAACATGGGTTTGCATACTTGTTCATTTGTGCATTAATTATTTTAAAAAAGGAATAGATTAGAAGTTTAGTCAATACTACATTTAATTCCTCTTGGTTCTTTCTGTTTTGAAATCCATTTTCATATGCCGTTTTAATTTTTTGACATGTGCTATTTGTCATTTGTGTTTTGATTAAAAAAATTACACTTAATAGCATGCTTTTATGTATCCCATTGTCAAGAAGAATTTGCAAAGAAACAACATAGGCTTTCTGAGAGTGAACACTCACTCTTAAATGTCTTCTGAAAAAAACCTTTTCCCAGGCCAGCACTTATTTGATTTTTTTTTTTTTTTAGTAGACTTTAGTAGCATTGTGCGTACTGGAAAGTGTAAGAAAAAGATGCTAAGACCAAACTAATAACTAATAACATTGTTTTGTTTTTTTGGAGAGCACTTATTCTATCATATCACAACCTAATCCATAATAATATTTTGCATGAAATATCATCTATTTAATTATTTCATAGCACAAGCAGTGCAGAGAAAGCACTGCAGTTTTATGCAACAGAAGTACAGTTAACATTTTTCCTTGAATTTAGCATAGCTTAAAATGATTATTCTGACCATTAAAGCCATTTTACGAGGACCTTTTATACCCGTGTTGGCAAACCTATGACCAGAGAAACAGCTGAAAGCCCAGGAAAGTGTGTGGGGGAGTCCCACACCAGAAATCCCACCCCCATATGGCAGAAATCCCACCCTGGAAGTCCCATTCCCCCCAAAAGTCCTGCCTCTGGCACAAGGTAACACCCAATACCGGAAGGCCATTTAGTTTGAGCGCTTGGTGCCCAAAAGGTTTGCCATCACTGTTTTATACACATGATTTCTTTATTGATTTCATTTATTGGTTTCATTGGGGGGAAATTAGGTCCCAGGCTTTGTTGCACAGAGATGAGTTCCCAGGCTCTGTGTCAGGAAGTTCCTAAATTGCCCATAGAAACCACAAAGCACTACATGTTTCCCAAAAATGAAAAATGAATGCTTTTTGCAATTAGCCAAGGCATAACTAGGGCACATTTAGACATTAAAAAGACCAGAAAGTCCAAGATTTTCTTTCCATTCTTTTCAGTTTCATTCTGGAGATCCATGTATATTTTGTTTGTCCCAAAATATTCTCTGTTAGCTCCCAATAAAAAACACCAGGTCCATTTATTTTAAACCAGTATAAAGTTGGGAAGAACAGGATCAAAATCTGAGACTTTTCAATCAGTCTGGATTTTATACTATTTGTCAAGTATAAAAGTAACTAAAGATTATCGCTACACCACAAGAAGAATAAAGTGGTCTCTCAATGAACTACTACTTTAGTGTGACAAGGTGAATGGGGAAAGGGTGAATTCTATACTATAGCCTAGTGCAGGGGTTGGCAATGGTGGAAGGATAGGGAGCTACATTATTCCCCTCCAGGAGTCCTTGAAGGGCTGCATCGTACACCTCACACACCACAAAGGAAAAAAACCAAGAAACCCTTTTGCCCATAAATGCCCTAGATGTCCTCTAGGAGATGGGGGCATTTTTGCCATTTTTTTGCTCACCTACCCCAGCAGTTAGACCATTTCATTTTAACAACAGAAAGTGACCAGCAATCACGTCTTTATTGTCTATTTCAAAAAAGGTCTCTCCTGGCCTAAATTAGTCTCTCTCTGTGTGAAAATGCACACCACACTTCTTAGAGGGCATTTGAGGGCAAATATTTGAATTTTATTTCTTTATAATTTTTTCAGGTATTACACAGCAATAGCAATAGCAGCTTCATTTATATATTTATACAGTCACGCATTTTAATATATATACATATTTGTGTGTGTGTGTGTGTATACATATATATGCTTATAAAACAATATTATAGCTTATAACAAATAACTTTTAAAAATAGTCATGCTACAAAACCTTAAATTACAATTAATTATTTTGTAGTTAATATCTTCTGTGTGGGCTCAATGGGAGCATCCTGTCGACAGGAGTTGGTCCAGAACTTTTTTAGGCTGTCTGGATGGCTGCATTCAGAATATTCTTTATTGGCAAATGACAAGTTTTAGTAAAGATCATCTTCATCCTTCCTTTTCTGTTGCCTTATATATCTTTTTTTCACATAGGACCATATTCCAAATTCTTGATAACTGCTGCTGAAAAGAGTCCAGCTAGTTGTCTCCAATGTTGTGCACTCTCCAGCCATGCAGCTGCTATAAGCATTTGTATAAGACCTTGTTTTCCACATTTGTGTTACTGCACAAAATGGACAATAATAAGAGTGAACCACAGGAGGTAGTATTTTGAGTAGTCATTTTGGAGATGAAAGTCAAAATGTGCTCCCCAAAATTTTTAATACTGGGGCAAGCAAGCCACATAGATAGTATGGCACTTTTCTCATTATGACTTTCTCAGCACTGTTCAAATATATTGCCATTTATCTGAGATAGTCACACTGGAATGGGCACAATATCTTCATTGCATTTACTTGTATCACTGCTGATACATTTAATATTATATTTATTTATTATGATTATATTTATTTATATCCCTCCCTTTTCCCAAAAGTGGACTCAGGGCAGTTCACAAAATATGTTATACGTTGTTATATGATGGAGCCCATTACAAGTTGTTCCATTCTTGATCTGGGATAGTTATTCCCAGTTCCGATTCCCATGTTGATTATTTTCCTACATTGTACATGGTTCCTGTTCCTGTTTAATTAACCAGTAATATATATTGGAGCCCATGCTTAATGCATTGTTTTTACTAGCAATGCACCGCTCATCATATTAATAATCTGGTGGGGGGGGGGGACTCCTTTCTGCTTAGTGATAAGGCAAGTTGATGTAGTTGCTTTTAGAACTATTTTATGTTAGTGTGTTGTGTGTTCTGTTTTTGCATTTAGGTCAGTTAGAGATACTGAATGTCCTCTGTGGCTTAGATCTTTAATTTTGAAAGGTTCTCCAGTCTCCTGTCTTGAAACTGGGTCAGTTTATCCCTGTGGGGAAAGTAAGGGTGTTCTTTAAAGAGATATATTCGGGTGGGATATAGGGCTAGGACTTGAGATCACATTTTCCCTATTCTCTGCCGTGGAAACTATTATAATTATTGTATTATTGTAAATTTTAATTTTAATTTTTGGGCATTTGCCTTATTTTAAATTATTAACTCAATGTTGTTTAATAATTTTTAAGGGGTGGAAGGGTTAGGGTGGGGTTTGATCTTATTGTATTTTATTTTATGTTGGAAGCCACCCCGATTGCAATGCAGAGGGGCGGGGTACAAATAAAATTTATTATTTATTATTATTTTCCATAATTTCAAGGCAGTTTTAAATAGATAATTCTTTCAGTAATTTTATTTACTAATGCATTGCTAAGGTTAGGAGGAAAAGAGAAGAAAAAAAAGTTTAGGGGGGGAAGATTGGTTAGGACCCATTGGGGTGGAATTTAGTTTTATTTTCACCCATGATACAGTGTTGTTGCTATTTGTCTCATCTGAAAAGCTGTTAAATATTTTGTTGTTCTTGTTCTTGTTAACCACTCTCAAGTTGATCTTGACTCATGGAAATGATGTGAATAAGTTATCCCCAAGACCACTGTTCTACTTAGTTCTTGCAAGGTCAATCCCACAGAGTCCATCTAGCATGTGGCCTTCCTTCCTTTCTACTTCCCTCCACCTTTCCTAACATTATTGGTTTTTTTTCCCCAATGAATTGTGCCTTCTCATGATGTGTCCCAAGTACAATAGCCTCAGTTTGGTCAACTTGGCTTCCAGGGAGATTTCTGGCTTCATCTTCTTTAGGACCCATTTGTTTGTCTTTTTGGCTGTCCATACACAGTGCTTTTCTTCAGCACCACATCTCAAATGAATTGATTTTTTCCCCCTATCATCTTTCTTAACTGTCCAACTCTCATATCCATACATGGTAATAGGGAATACAATGGCTTATAGGATTCTAACTTTTTTGCTGAGTTGTATACCTTTGCATTTTATGATCTTTTTTCTAGTTCTTTCATGGCAGCTCTCCCCATTCTTAATCTTCTTCTGATTTTCTGACTGCAGCCCCGTTCCTATCAAAGTTTGATCCCAGGTATGAGAACTCTTTTACTATTTCTGTTTCTTCATTGTCTAGGTTGAATTTATGTAGATTTTCTGTGTTCATTATTTTTATTTTCTTTATGTTCAACAGGAAGCCTGCCTTTGTACTTTCTTCCTTGAACTAACTTAGTAGTTGTTCCAGGTCTGGGAGGTTTTCTGCTAGTATTATGGTGTTGTCTATGTATTTTAGATTGTTGTTATTCCTTCCTCCTATTTTCACTCCTCATTCTTCTGTGTCCAAGCCTATTTTCCTAAAAATACATTCTACATATACATTGCACAGGTAGGGTGATAAGATGCATCCTTGTCTGACCCCTTTGCCAATTGGAAACCATTCTGTTTCTCTGTGTTCTGTTCTGACAGTAGCCTCTTGTCCTGAGTACAGATTCCTCATCACTCCCATGCCTTTAAGGCATTCCATAGCCTTTCACTCCATAGCCTATGCAGTCAAAAGCTTTGCTATAGTCTATAAAGCACATGCGATTTTCTTTTGGAATTCCCTGTGTGCTCCATTAGCCATTGTATGTTTGCAATGTAGTCCCTAGTGCCTCTTCCTTTCCTGAACCCTGCTTGGCTCTCTGGGATTTCACTCTTCATGTATGGTTGGAGTCTATGTTGCAGAATTTTGAGCATAATTTTGCTTGCATGGGAGATTAATGTTTTGGTCTATAGATGCTGCAGTCTTTTGTATCTCCTTTTTTATTGAAACAAAAAAATGTTTTTGATCTTGGGGTCTACAAAATGGCCCCACAGGTTACACTTTGCCCACCCCTGATCTAATAGCTTGAAAATTTTAACCTACTTAAAAAGCATCTTTCAGTTTATCATTTGAAATATGAAAGTAAAAACTTACTTTATAAAAATGTTAAATATAATTATAACTAACAACTAAGAGTGCCATCTTGGAAGCATAGATATGGTTAATTACTTTTAAAAAGTAACCTTCCAAGTTTTTAAAAAGTATTAGTCAGCTCCACAGTGTGAAAACTATTTGATAAATTTCTCCTAAAAAAATGCAGATGTGCCTATGTTAACCATAAAATAAGTTTTAGTATCAATATTGTGCCAATACATTTATTAGGAAAGCCAAAAAGACACGAAACTCATTGTGAAAGCTTTTGAAACATACTTTCTTTTTCTTCAGGCAGTTTTTTTTAAAGCATGTATAAGAAACAGGAGAAGGAAGTGTTGATGTCAAATAATCTGCATATTGTTTTGTGATAGTATGGAAGGGGAGTCTGCATGAAAGTTAAATGTTTAGATTACTTTTATTGTTTTCAGTTGTCGTTAATTTTAAATGATTTAAACTGATTTTATTCTATGCCACACAGAAATCTTATGATATGGGACAAAAGATCAACATTTTAAATAAAATAATATTAATAAAGTAGACTCCTCAGATCACATCTCCATCTTGAATTGTGCTAGGAATGACAAAGCTAGTAATAGTAGAACAATAAAACAAAAACAAAAAACACTTCTGTCAGTGTTTCTGGTTCTAGGAGACTTTCTAGAACTCTAAACATCTTGTATGAGCTGCCAAGCAGCTTGTATGGTTTAAAAGAAAAGGGGATTTAAAGAAATGGGGGAAAGGGTTTTATAGACAAAAAATAAAAGGTGAGATGATTAGGAGGTTGGGTTTTTTGTTGGTACTGAGAGGTGTAGATTTAATGGATATTTACTCAAAATATAGGGACAGAGACTATCAAAATTATTTCCATAAAAAGAAAGATGAAATTAAAACAGCCCTAATAACATGCTAATTATTCATTATTTATTGCCAGTGAGCTCCAAAGATTCCCCTACAAATGTGTAGTAATGATATAATGGAGTAGTGATATAATAGTAGCTGTTAAAGGGAGAAGGAATGGCTTCTGGTAGGTTTATTAGATACCTGGCAGCAAGGAGACCTGGAGTCTAGAGTTCGCTTCCTTTTTTTAAAAGAGCCTCTTCTGGCTCAAAAACAAAAGAACTGACACCTCAAGTGGTGAAATTGCCCCGTGTGATAAAAGTGCCACAGGGGCATTTTAGGGGGCCTTGGAGGATGGTGGACGTAGCTGGTGTGGCAGTGGAATGGAAGGGACACTGTGGCCCTCCTAAGTCCTTGTAGTTGCGTCCATTTGTCACAGGCAGCCCCAAAGCCTACATTATGGGCTTCTAGGGTAACACAGATGTACACAGGACCTTGATTCAGTGACTTAGATTCCAGTCAGAATGGTACAGTGGTTTGAATGTTGGACTAGGATACTGGGAGGGTTCAAATCCCTGCTCAGCCATGGAAACCCAAGTGGTGGCTTTTGGCAAGTCACACTCTTTCAGCTTTAGATGAAGGCAAGGGCAAACAAAGAAAACCCCACAATAGGATTGTCTTAGGGTCACCATAAGTCAGAAATGACTTGAAGGCACACAACAACAGCTGTCCAACTGGATTGAGTCAGAGGACACCTGCTACAGTTTAGTTTGAAATCTGAATCTTGACTCAGAAAGCCAACTTTATATAGCAAGCTGCTATTAGTCCCCAGCCATGTCAGTCATATGTATACAGATTTGTATATATGTGTGTTTTTATGAACCACCAATACCATTTTTTTTAAAAAAAATAGTTGAAAAGTGGAACAAAAGTTGCAAAGATTGTTATTCTTTGTGAAGAGTCAGAAAATTTAGTACATAAAGTTTTGTGCAAGAACAGTCTTTACAGTATGTTGGTTTAAAAAAATGTGCAAGGGAAAATCATGAAAATGACATACAGAATAGAGGTGTCCCTAGTTAAGGAATCTATAAAATCTTAGATGGATAGACACAATAGCTTTTATGGAAAGTGAGTTTTCAAAATTGGGGATTCATTTCCCCTTACACTCCCTGTGGAGGTGTTGTTTGATTTTTTGCAATTTGTATTGATAGATGTGCTCCTTAGCAAGAAATAGTAATTATGTGCAAAGGCTAGGGAGTTATAATGAGTGAAAAACAGATTGATTTTGTTTGTTTGTTTTCTGCTCAATTATTTGATAGGATGGCATAGATGGATGTGGAAATATAGTGGAGATAGCAGAATGATTTTGGCTTCCAGCACTTGCCAAACAATTGCTACACCTTTCCCACATTCCACAGACTCCACTGAAACACTTTTAACATTTATGGTCTTGGAAGAAGGAACTAGCAAACAGCATAGATTCTATCAGTCCTGTGATATATTGCTTCAGAATCCTTCTCCAAAAGCCTTGGATTCAGGGTTTGTCCAAAAATGAAGTCCCTAACAGCCAGTTATATTATTTATGATTGACACAGTAAGTGCTGTGCATGTGCTTGCATCTGCTCCAACCCTGTTTTACCCAAACCAACAGGAAGATAATGTTAGTGTCAGAAATGTGGCAAGTGCACATCCGCAACAATCTGATGACTGAAATATATGTACATGAAATGCTTAGTATACACAAAGCTATATCCATGCTAAATACATATTATTATGAAGAAAAGTCATCCACAAATGCTGTGATTTGTAAAGTATCTCATCATCACAACTATTCCTTTACTTTTCATAAGATCTTGTGAAGCACTAATGTAATGTAACAAAACTGGAAAAGGGAGCACTCTTAAAGCTTTCCAATGAAGCCTTCCATCCAATAATTCAAGGAATGTTGAAAAAAGGTTTCACTTAATGTCCTTGTTATGTTACATTAGACCTTGAAAGCCCTAGTTAATAAAACACAAGGAGAAACACAAGTTGTTGCTTTAAACTTTATTGCTGCTTGTTATTATAAAGTGATCCCAGTGTTAATAGCCTGGACTTTAAATGGATTTGATTTGTATTTTTGGCATCCACTATAGTCTTGGGATCACAAGGCCCCACAGCGCTTATCTTCAGAGGTTAACTTGAAACAGACGTTCCCATCAGCGCATGGTCTTATTAGTCCACATTGCAATCTGGCGGGTCCTTTGCCTCCCATCATGCCAACCCTTCCTGAAGATGCCGAACAGCCTGCTGAGAGGCAGCACTCCATTTTGCCTTCTTCGGTCAAAGTAAGCAACCTTTATAAATCAAGCATGTGTTTAAGTGTGTGTGAGCTTCTAAGTCACCTGTCAACCTATGGTGACCCCCTTCAATTTCAGAGGGTTTTCCTAGGCAAGTAATGCTCTGGGGTGGTTTGTTATTGCTGCCCTCTGCCTACAGCACCTGGTATTTTTTGGTGGTGCCCCATCCAAGTATTAACCAGACCTGATCCAGCTTGGCTTCCAAGAGCAGCATAAATTTTCTGACAAAATTCTCTGTGCACTTTATATTAGATGCATGTATCTCAATATACTTGCTGTGTTTTGGAAATTATGCCTGGATGCCACTAATTTCCTGCTCTGTAACATCCCAACAGTTTGTTACATGGTCAGGACAGAATGTTTGTATGGCAGAAAACAACCTTCCCCTATGTAGCGCCTTCCAGATGTGTTGGTCCACAACTCCCATAAACCCTGGGCTATTAGGAGAGTTTTAGTTCAATACATTTAGGCAGCACCAGAGTGAATAAGGCTGATCTATGGCAGGTTCTATTATATGGTACTGAAAGGGGACCTAGTGACACGGCATCACTGTTTGCTCAAATGGCATATTTTAAAACGGTATCTCATTGATGATACAGTTGAGCTATTCATGACCAGAATTGTATCTGTTACCTCTGAACTGTTGGACATATCATGCATGGCATTTCTGATGTTGACAAATGGGAATTTTTTTAGTATGATGTAGTACTAGAGCAGTATCTGCACTTGTTCTTGCCTGAATATTCTTATTTATGAGGTTAAGCAAGGAATATGTTTTCTCAAGGGAAACTTAGGGTGGCCCTCAACATCCTGGTAGAACTGGAAGTTATGAAGTTATAGTTGGAAAAGTTCTGCACTTTGTTCCCCTTGGGTTTCAGTCAGTTCTAGCCCTGAAGTAATGCCTGTTGTAAACACCTCTGAACTAGTCTTTCTAATGTATATGATTTATACTCAGCTGGATTGTATGGGCAACTATGGAGGTAGTCCATAAACAGTTAATGCTACCTGAGACAAACTGTTAAGGGCCTTTTAAATTAAAAATATATATAAAATAAAACAGAAGTAGCTGCAGCCATTAAAGTTGGGCTACAGCTACTTTCTTTTTTAAAAATCCATCCAATTAGTCTCCACAATAAACCCAGTCCATAGTTTTCAGTACTATTGACAGTATGTGACATACTGTATCACTTATGTAGAGAAATATCTATACCAGCTCAATAACAGTTTGACACTGAATTTCCTACTCTGTAGTTTCCCCTTATGTAAAAAGCAACTTTGAAGATTGTGTTGTACACAGACTGGACAAGAATGTTTGAAAGGAGAACTTTTTACTAATATGCAGTACTGAATAAATAAATCCAATGATTTATAAGCCTTTGGAGCTGCCTTTTCAAGGTTTATTTCATCAGCTGGCTTTGAAAGCCAAAAAGATCACCATGTTCTTTGAGATGTGTTGAAAACTTTAAAACTAATGTATATCTGGCACGTTCAATTTTACTTTTATCATTGTCTTCTAAACCTAGGACATAGTATTCTACACTCTGGATGAAAACATCCGCTACTTTTCCTTTAACATCATAGGAAAATGTTGAACCCTGCAGTGATTTGTCATGCATTCTGACACAATTACACGTTTGTGCTGAGGGCTAGTTTCCTGGTTCAAGATAAACAAGTCAGTTATGTGTGAGTTTAGTGAGCAGCATTCAGTTGGAAGGTATAAACACAGGGCAAAGCAATCTTCATTTTGCTCTGTTTTACTTGAAACAGTAAATGTATGCCCCCAATATTTGCCAGATATTAAATGGATAATTTTTTTCACTGTAAGAAACTAGCATTGTGGGAATCTGGGTAAGGGCTATTCTCTGGATGTTGCCCAATGCCTGTTTTGAAACATGTACACAGCCACATCTAAGGGTTTCCTGTTTCATACACAGTTGGATATCATCACCTGGAAAAACCTATCATAATTGCTATGATAGAAGATAGATGCTTTGATTGTGTCTGCCAATCCTCCCATTACAAAATAAACACCCAGCTAGCTCTTTCCCAGAAGAGGAGTAGGACAATGTTTTGATGAACTGGGATGCAATCAACTAATGTACCAGTACATTGGCTTGAAATGGCCGGACATATTTTGGATCATAGAGAAAGGCCCCTGAAAATTGCATATCCGACCCCCTGGAAAAGCTTTATGTCAGAGTGGGAATGCCATTACATTACCATTCCATAGAGAGTTGTCTGCAAAGTAATATGTGAACCTAGGGAATTTTAAGAAAGAGAGAGAGAGAGATGAAGGCAGCAGAGAACTAACACCTCCCCATCAGCAATTCTTACACACAGATTAGGCAAGAAAAGAAAGCCAAGGTAAACTTCTAAAGTTTGCATTGAAGTAGGACTTGCATCTGAGCAGTCAGAGACAAAAGCAGTGCTAGCACTGCAATCAGATTATGTAAATCTTGATAAATTTTGAGTTGCAGTGTTGACAATTTTTTTAAAGGAAGCAAATTAGTTAAATATAAAGGTAAAAATATAGGACTATATTATGCTATGAATTCCATAACCTCCAACATTTCAGAAATGAAAACTATGACATGGGTGGTCAAGCATCATCATTGTGTGGTCAAGGTGACAGAAGCTTACTGGGAAGGGCAAGATTCTCCCCATTCCTTCCCCCCTCCCCCCGCCCCAGTGATTAACTGAGTGAAAACTAGTTTGGCACTTGGAACTCAATTTGCAGCAAGGACCAAGAGGGAAAGTGGGAGGAGGAGAGAGAAAATAGAACATTTAAAAAGCAACTGAACAATGGGATGGTGGGAGATTAATCATGACTGTCCTTGCCAAATTGGGACACTTGGATAGTATTGCAGTCTAGACTTTTAAGGTGAGCACAATGGCTCTTCAAATATAAAGCAAAAGCAGCTTCATTTATATAGCGCTTCATACCGCGCTATGGAGTGTCTAAGCAGTTTACCACTGTAAGCTCATTGCTCCCCAATAGCTGGGTACTCATTTTAGCGACCTCAGAAGGATGCAGGCCTGAGTCAAGCCTGAGCCCTGGCTAGTATTGAACTCGCAACCTTGTGGTTTATGAGTGAATGGCTGCAGTACAGGCATTTTAACCACTGCGCCACCAGGGCAGTACAGGCATTTTAACCACTGCGCCACCAGAAAATTGAAACCCATATCAATTTTCTAATCCACTGTGCAAATCTAATGAGGTGGTCCCTTGTCCTGTGCCTAAATATGTGTTAGCATTTAAAGTGTCACAGAATATTTCATTCTGTCTTCATAGTAAACATCTTTCAGAGGGAATAATTTTAAAATGTATCACTATTGCAACCCTGTCTAAATATTTATAATACTGTAGTTCTAAGACTAATATGCTTGATTAAAGATGAGGATCCTGATCTAGGTCTAGTTGTGCACAGATCAGAATGTTTGTCTTATTCATATAGACACTGTGCTCTCTATGATGTACATCTGACACACAGTCTAGGGGCCATGGCAGAGAAAGTCCTCTGGGAGGTTGTTGCCAATCTAATTCTTATTGGTTGAAACAACTTCTTCCCAGAGGACCTGAGGGCACGGGGCAGATTTAAATGGAGATAGGCGACTCCTTAGGTAAGATGGGCCCAGGCCATGTAGGGCTTTAAAGGTTAATACCAACACCTTATACTATGCCTGGAAACTAACTGGCAGCCGTGCAGAGGTTTTAAAACCGGAGTAATATGAGCATTTCATGATGTTCCAGTGATCAGCCTGGCTGCCATATTTTGTATTAATTGCAGTTTCCGAGTTAGGCATAAGGGTAGCCCCGTGTAGAGTGCATTGCAGAAGTCGAGTCGTGAGGTTACCAGAGCATGTACTACAGTTTCTAGGTCCTTTACTTCCAGGAAAGGGCGCAGCTGGAGTATCAGCCGAAGATAAAGCTTTCTGCTGCAATTAGTGAGATTCCATAGCGGTATATAGGACTTTAATTGAACAAAGCTTGGGAAGACATTAAACTTAGGCTTTCATGTAAGAATACAGTGATAATTCATTGTTCCATTGCAGCTATTCTCTGATATACCTTTACCTCCCAAGTTAATTTTTAAAACTATATTTTTATTGCAGTCTGTTCAGGAGTCCCCAACTGATGCAGCAACATGTAACACACCTTCTATAGTTCTTCCAGAATATACGGGTACACCAGAGACAGACAGAGAGAAAAATCTAGCTTTCAGGTAACAGATAAACATATAGAACATTATTGCTATTGTGCCATTAGTGTACATGGTAGTTTATAGGGTCATATAATGAACTGACAAGCACTTACAGTCTGGGGGAAAGAAGAAAGAGTGAATGTAAACTAATAGAGTTGCATTAAATTAGACTTTGTAATGTTTTCAAGTACATGGAGAATGGGACTCACTTCCCTATGCACAATGGGCATTTTAATTTGCTTACACAAGAATCCTTACCATGCACAGTTTAGAAATTTAGAATTTTCTAAATTAGGATGTTCCTAAGTACATACTAAAACATAAGAGCATAGGTTTAAGGTTTTCGAGAGGAGGGATACTTCAAATGCCATTTTTCATTTGTTGAGTAGGAAAGTTCAACTGGTCTTAGAATGCAATTCCTAAATATTTGTGGGCTGTACAAATACAGCCTTCCCTTCTACTGCCAACCATTCCAAAGTGTAGCTCAGCCCATAAAAAAAATATATGAGCTATATGTTTGTTACATAGCCTCTCTCTGCCTCCTCCATCTTATGACTGGCTTTCATTTAGATATTACCATGGTCTGGAAATTATTTCATACAGTGCATTTTTAAAAATACACACACACACACACACACACACACACGTTTCGATAGCAATTAATTCAGCTTATTTTGTTCATACAAAAAAAAAAGAAGAGCTGAATTTTTGCATACTCATAAAGAGAGAATATGACTGATTTTTGATATTCAGTTCCACAAGCATTAGGAAACACATGATCTATTTATACAAATCAGTAATGTAACATCTGGGCTCACATTAATATCTGGACTGGGATAACAATTCAATTGCTTATGTCAATCAGAGGCAGAAATGTTGAATGTGATACAAGTCTATGTATAAAACATTTAGGTTTAATAATTCTATATTAATTTAGCTTCAATCAATTTATATAAATACTTATATAGTGCAAGAGTGTTTCATTCTTGTTCTGTCTTTCCCCTTGCAGATCTGTTAGTCCTCATCTTCGGCATTCTAACAGAAATATAAGGACAACTGCTAGCTCACTCACATCTGTGGGTACGAAACAAACTTTCTAATGTCTATCGTTTTTTGGGGGGGGTCGGACTGTGTGGCCATGTTCTAGGAGAGTTTGTAGTGTGATTCATTCTTTAAAAGTATGTTTACCTATATGCTGACAAAATTTTCAATATTATTTGATGAAAATGTATTGGTTTATGTATAGTATAGATTGTTATCCGCCTCGATCCTTCAGGGGAAGTGGGCTATAAATATTATTATTATTATTATTATTATTATTATTATTATTATTATTATTATTATTTATGTGTAAAGTACTTTGGGACCTCGGTATCTGCGGGGATCTGTTCCGGCCCTCCTCCACAGATACCAAAATTCACAGATGCTCAAGCCCATGTCGTCCCCAATGGCGTCATGTGCATGCAGCCGTGCTGCCATTAGGGACAATGGGACTTCAGGTGAAGTCCTGTTGTGCCTAATGGTGGTGTGGCCACATGCATGCACCACCACTGGGGACAACAGGGGCTGTCCCTAATGGCAGTGCAGCCATTAAAATCTTACTCATTAAAGTTTTGTGCGGGCAGGTACAGTGGGACCTCGGTATCTGCAGACTTGCCATCTGTGGATTTGAGCATCTGTGGATGGCAAGCCCGTGTTGATCCCAATGGCAGTGCATGCACGTAGCTGCACCACCCTTCAGTACAGTCCCACTGTATTTGCCCTTGCAAGATTTTAATGACCAAGCCAGCTCCCCAACCAAAGTAATGTTAGAGGAGCTCCAAATGGCACTTCAGCCAGGAATCAGGAGGTTATTCAGATGATGAAAATAATCCCGGTAGAATGTGGGTTGAATTTTTATTGTTCACATGCATTTCAAATGAAATTAATTAAGTATGGGACTGCCAAAAAAAACAAACAACCCAACTTAACCCAGGATAATTGATCTTGGTTGGTTTTTTCCTGAGTTTCCTAAAAGATTTGCATTGTTGGCTTCGAATACATCTGCATCATTGACTCCATCTTTATCCAAGTGCTGACTCATGTGACCTACAGGACTTGCAGAGATGAGCATAGATGCTGTTTTGATTTTTTAAAAAAGTGGAATGCATTAGTGAAATTATTCATATAATTGCACTAAAAACAACAACATCTGAATAGGTCCCACATGGTGTTAGGTTGTCTGGCTAAAGCTTTGTTCTTAGGGGCATGGTCCTGGCCCCTGCCAAAAACCAGATGATGGGGGGGGGGTACCCACCTTGTACTTTCTCACATCTTCTTTAAAGGGCAAAACTATGTAATTCTTTCTCACTTGCCAGATGTGTGATGCCATCTTTGCTACAGTTTCTCACACCCAGTATGTGCTATTATAGTAAACAAAATAAACAGTAATAATAGAAATGATAAGGTGCCCTTCATACAAAATAATGAGGATACAGCTACAGTTAACACAATTGCTACAATATGGGGTGTAGTAGTCCAATTGTGTAGGCATTGAAATAAATTAAAGTTTCTTCAAGATTAGCTCTATTATAAAGTTTGTACCACTTCAGCATGTTACTTGACACAGAACTTTGAAAAGTGTCTTATTTGTTAGGGAATGGCTAAGGAATTCTGAGAGTTTTAGTCCAAAAAGTAACTTTCTCAAGTTCTAATGTTGACTATACTTCACACTATATTCAGTTAATTCCAATCCATGCATCAATCAAAAGAGTGTATTCCTTTCAATACACAGTTACATGATGATGATCTTTCTTTATACACCACCTTTTCCCCAAGACTGGTACCCAGGCAGTTTACAAATTAAAATGATTAGAATATACTTAAAACATACAAAAAGGCATTATTAAAAACAGAATTAAACTATTAAGAATATTAAAATTGAACAATTTATAATGCCAATTATTTGACATTTAGACAATGCAGGCCATGTAATTGACCTGGTGAATGACCAGCTCCCTGATGTTAAAATATCCGAAGAAGACAGAAAGAAGAATCTTGAATTATTAGAAGAAGCAAAGAGGGTGAGTGAGAGATTCCTCACACGGAGAGGAAGGAAATCAAGAAGCAGCCTTTCAGAGTCTCCCACAGGTACATGTCTCAGAATTTAAGATTTAAAAATTTAAACTTTAAGACACTGAACCAAGTAGAATTAATTTTGAACCAATATGCTGTCTGTACAATCATTTTGGTTCAGTAGTCCTGTAGCACCATTAAAAACTCATGTATATTTTTATGATATGGTGTAATAACCATAAAGATATTGTGCCTTGACCTTAGTACTTGCACTAGTCTTAGATTTCAAAATGCCCACTTTCCCAGCCTTGCTTTATATTCCCGCTGTTATATCTATACCAATCTTCCTCAACTCCTTCAAAACATTTAATGCAATGATGTAGGCATATTTTTATTCTTTTGTTAGCCCTACTTTCAGGACTGCCTTGAAGGAAGAGGATTTCTAATTAAAAATTTCTTTCTTTCTTTCTTTCTTTCTTTCTTTCTTTCTTTCTTTTTTCTTTCATTCTCTCTCTCTCTCTCTCTCTCTCTCTCTCTCTCTCTCTTCCCCCCCCCCCCTCTATCCCTCTCTTCTCTTTTGTGGAGGTGATTATTACTTACAAAAATCAATTTCAGGCTCATAATAACTGTACCCACTGCAGTGGTAGATGTGATTCTGTTAAAGTAGAAGAGCCTTGTTCACTTACTTTGGGTTCCTAACTTGCCACATCTGAACTTTATTGGCTAAGGAGTAAGTTGTTATGTTAACTGTCATCAAGTTTTTGACTAATAACAACCCTATAAATGAGAGACCTCCAAGTCACCCTACTATCAACAGCCCTACCCAGGTCTTGCAGTCTTAGGGCCCTAGCTTTCTTGAGTGAGTCTGTCCATCTGTCTTCCTCTTTTCTTACTGCCTTCCACATTGCAAAGCATCATTGTCTTTTCTAGTAAGCATGTTTTCTCATGATATGTCCAAAGTACATCAGTCTCAATTTGGCTTCTAGGAAGAAGTCAGGCTTGATTTGCCCTAATACCAATTTATTTGTATTTTAGCAGTCCGTGGTATGCACATAAGATATCGAATAAGATAACTTTGTAAAAATCCTCCAAGTAAGATGTGGGGTTTTGTGCTAATGGCCCTATATCTTATAGAAGGAAAGGAAACTGCCTAGAGCTGTAGGTAGGGTTTGTGGATTCACCGTACTCATGAAGGTGATAGTGACCTTCATGCAGGCAGGACATGACTCTCCTGCCACCTGAAATGCAAAAAAGAACAGTGCCTCCACACATGCAGTGAATTGGGCAACCACCCCTACATCATCCCCATGCAGTAGTAAAGGCACAACCAACTGCTAGACTTTGCCTACTAAAGAATAAGGCTTCTCTCCTCATCAGAGGATGAGGCAATGGCAGAGGCCCCCTTCCACATCCTAGACCACAGAAAACTTGACAAAGAGAAGTCAGTGCTGACTCCTAGACAAAGGCATTGCCACACACCACTAAAGGAAAAGGAGGACATTGTGATGGCTGTGCATGTTAAAGGAACTGGGTGTTTCTTGACTGCCTGACTCTGAGGGGTCCTCAAAGCCAGGGCACTACTGAAGGATTGAACAGGTAACTGGGCATTCAGATAGCTGACTTGTGGCATGCCAAGTCAGCCTCTGGCAGAGCAGTAGTATATGTGCAGCTTCTGAAGCATTCCCTTTTTCCTGCAGCATCATGTCATCAGTTTCTTCTCCTCCTCCTCTTTCTCCATTTCCCCCTCCCTGGGCTTTATTCAGCAGTGCTGTACATCACAGCCAATACTGCCTTGTCCCATGGCTAGGGAAGTCAGTGCCCCCCTCTTTGGTGCACATTCAAGAAATAGCCAGCTCTGGATTGCTTCCTGTAGCACTAGTCCTTCATAGCAGCAGTGATCTTCCTAAAGTGGAGAGGAACAGTGAATAGCTACTCCTGCTCCACTGCTGCCTGAGGCTGCAGCCTCATCCATCCTCATGTTTGACCTTGGTCTGTCTTTATAGCTAAGTTGCTCCTCTCACTCTTTCCATGTTCTATCTTCTTCTCACATCATGGTGCCATTTTGATATATGCTGCAGGTTTAATTCCACTCTTGCTGCAATTTTGATAACTGATTCTCAAAAATGAACTGTGCTCTGTTGTGTTTTAACTGAATTTAACTTAATTTAATACAGGCATATCCCCAGCGCTTAGTCCCAGTGCTACACCTTCACCATCCCGAAGCAACTCTTTCACTCTTCCAAGTCCAACAGGTAAAATCAATTAATGCTGCATGTTTTGATCTGAATTTTATTCTCTTAGATTAGTTGGACAATCATGGGGAATTATTATAAAATCTCATAAACACATTTTCCCCAAAATTGTACATTAACAGAATTCTTTCACAAATAAACAGGGAGAATTGCCACAGTATGTGAAAGTAAAAAGAACCCAGCATCTTACTTCTACAGTGAGAAGTTTCCAGAAAGCAGGTCCTGACTGAAGAGCTATCTAAGAGGCTCCATTGTTTGCAATAGCAATTACAGTAGCTAATAACTATTATAACAGATTTACATACTTCAAGACTGTTTCTAATCTTTCTTTAAACTCCTCTAACACAGTGCCTGTTGCTATATCTTTGTGATAGTGAATGCCACAACCTATGTATTCTCATTTTTAAAAATCTTAATAAGCCACTGTTCAAAAACACACTACAGCAGTTTAAAAAGTTACAACACGATTACCTGCTAAACCAAATCTGAAGCAAATCAATTATGATTTCCAAAGTCCATCAGTGAGAGATGTTCACTTACCCACAGAATATTGGGGTGGAGGCCATGATAATCTTTCTGAAATCTTTCTTTCTATTTTAATGAGTTTTGTTATTATTTGTCATTTTAAAAATCATTGATTTAATACTGTTTGAAGGGGGGGAGGGGGGTTGTTGTATATATGTGTGTTTTATGGATATGTATATGTTTTTAAATTGTAAGACGCCCAGATTGGTATTCCAGAGGGCGGGGTATAAATAAATTTTATTATTATTATTATTATTATTATTATTATTATTATTATTATTATTATTATTAAGGCAAATTCATTAGTATAGTGACTGCATCAGGGGAGAGGCTAGCCTAGCTGCCTCATAAAAAAGAGACTTCTCAAGAAATCTTGCATGCTGCAGCAGTGCATTTGGGATGACGTATTATGCAAGTTACCATAATATGAGTCCTATAAGCCAGAAGTATGTTGATTTTGTTTTAGATTATTGTTGTTCCGTTTTGTGCCTGTTATAGTAGCCATATCATTTGGATGTGAGTTGTTTGGCTCTTATGTACTGATATGTGTAGCAATGGTTTCATCACTTATTTTTTTCATATTGTAGGGTCTGATACATGTGCACCCACTCTTGTTTCAGTGTCTCCACTACAGGTAAGAATACTCTAAGATGTTTAAATGGTTGCCTATTGATATTGCACAATGAATTAGCAGAAGCTGCATATTACTTTTGTGGAACCATTTTGTCAACTGTTTTAACTGTTTTTTGTTTGCTGATTGTGTGGAAGACAAACTAAAGTTAGACTCTGAAACCAGGTGCAAGATATTGGGGTAATATTGCTAGATGACTGTAGTCATCTAGCAATATTACCCCAATATCTTACATCTGGTTTCAGAGTGTAACTTCGGGAACAGAACTAAAAATAATCTGGAGGGTCTTTTGCAACAAAGAGTTAAAGGACAGGTGAAGGATTAAATATCCTATCTTCTCATCCCTTTCAACTGCCCTCTTAGCCACTGCATTCATTTTCAAGGGAAATGTGGGATTAGGAACATTAAGTGTGTCCTGTAACATGTACTTTGCCCTTTCAAAGCATTATGATCATGGATAGGCAGAAACCTACTTGGTGTAAGCACTACCCAAGTGTTCTGGACTTACATTCAGTGTGGAAGACAAAGCTAAAGTCAGTTGTACTTTCATCATTTTCATCTCTGTCATCATAAACCTGAAGCTTTAATATCACTCTGTACTGGTTTAGATTAATGAAAGCTCATGCTAAAATAAAAGCCAGTTAGTTTTAAAGGTGCTGCCGCATTCCTTTTTTATGGAATTTCTCCTTTTTATATTGTCATTATCATCATCTTTATTTATTTGTTTGTTTGTTTGTTTGTTTGTTTGTTTTTTACAAAACTGGGAGTCAAGATGGGTTACAGTACAATATAGATGAAAAATACAAAATACAATTAAACTAGAATTAAAATAATAAAGCACCTTCTTAAAAGTACCTTTTAAAAACAAACTTAAAACCTGTGGGGCAGGGAGGCTTTCCCTAGATGGAAGAACAACAAGGGAATTCCAGAGCCTAGGGCATGGGTCGGCAACCTACGGCCCATGGGCCGCATCTGGCCCGCAGACCCCCGCCAACCGACCCCCGCCGACCCCCGCCAAAATGTTTGCCAAAATGGCGGCTGCAAGTCGTTTGCACATGCGCAGGAGTACTGTGCATGTGCAAATGAGTCGCGGCCGCCATTTTGGCAAACAAAACTTGCGACCGCGACTCGTTTGCACATGCGCAGGACTCCTGTGCATGCGCAAATGACTCGTGGCCGCCATTTTTGCAAACAAAATACCGGCCGCAACGCGCATGGAGGCAGCAGCGGCAGGCGCGGTGGCAGGTCTCACGCGCGCGCTGCCACCCCCCCCCCCCCCCCGGCCTGCTGGAAGGGAACATTGCCAGCGACCGGCCCCAGGTAAGGGAAGGTTGCCGACCCCTGGCCTAGGGTCAACCACTGAAAAGGCCCTGTCTTGCATTCCCTCCAGCTGAGTCTGAGAAGGCAGTGGGACTGAGAAAAGGACCTCCCCTGAGAATCTCAGGGCTCAGGCAGGCTCACAGAGGGAGATACACTAAAATGGTGCTCTCCCTTCTAGCTCTGAGGGTTCCAGAAGCAAATATTTGGTGAGGTGTAAAATGTATTTTAATAATCCAAACAAGATATTACCAAACATAAACATGAGGCTACCCTGTCTAATTAAGATCAAAATTGGGACATGAGCTTAAACTGATTTAAAAAAGAAAAACACACCTCTAAGCCTCTAGTGTACCTCTAGTGTCAATGGCAAATCTGAGAGTACTTCTGAATTATAAACTACAGGGTGAATACCATGCAGCCTGATTGGTGAACCATCCACACACAGTTATCTCTTATTCTGTGTGGATAACTCATGTCTTGGTTATTGGTTCTCAATAACCATTACCTTGCCCAAGCACTAATTCAGAATATCCATTATCTTTATTAGATGAAAAGGATGAGGCAGAGCTGAGTGTTACAGAGGAGAATAATAATAACCCATTACAATTTTCTGGAAGACCCCATCCAAGAAAGAGTGGAAGCACTGCACTGCAGTGCTCCCACATCATAATCCAAATAGCCTCTTGGAGGATACTGGGAAGTTTATTGCACAGTTAATTGAATCGCCTTACCTGATCTGGTTTAAATTTTAAATTGGTTGGCATCCAGACTCTATCACAAGGATGTTGCCATTGAAATCACCATCCGGGTCTATCCCAGGTCCATCCCTGCTCCCAAGACTGCTATTTTTTCAAAGTCAGGAACTTGAGAAAATGGCCGCCGGAGTGGCCCTGGGAGTAGAGATCGGCCAGGAACAGACCCAGGCAGTGATAGGGTCCAGATGCCACCCAATTTAAAATTTAAGCCAGATCAGGTAAGGCAATTTTATTAACTGTACAATAAACTCCTGGGACTGAGATATCAAAAAATCACTGAGAAATCTATGAAAACTATCAGGGTCCTGCTTCTCCTATTCCTCTCTCAGTACAGGGTATCCATTTCTATTCCAAAAGCAGATCTGCAGTTGGATTGGAAGGGATCTAGAAAATCAGTTTCAAAATAATCTTCTTTTTGCAAAAAAAACAAAAAAAAAAAAAGCTTAAGTTCAAGGTGTGTATTCAGAGACAAAAGACAAGATACATATACTTATTCAGGCTATCTAGGAAGCTTCTGAGCTGTATCCAAATTTCACAAAGTTAACTTAAAAAAGGAAAGAGTCTGTTGAATACGTAGATGTATCTTAACCTTTACAACACATCCAAATTATGCAGGAATTAGTTCCATTGAACACTACCAGTCTTTACTCTGGAGTGAGGAAATCATGAATCATTTGAGTAGTGTGCAGCAAGCTTAGTTGTGTACATAGTGGGGGGTTTTGTCATCACTAAGCAGATTTAGTAAAGCACCTATAAATATATCTAACTGAAGAGACTTTGGGGGGTTGCAGACTGGCAGAAAAAGTGCAAATTCAGTCCACTTTTAGGGTTAGGGTTAGGGAATCATGGGAACTGTAGTTTATTGTGGCACTAGAGCTCTCTGACAGAGAAGGCTCAATGTCTCAGAAAAAAAAAATCCCCATGATTCCCTATCTCTAATCCTAACCCTAAAAGTGGACTGAATTTGCACTATTTCTGACAGTCTGCAACCCCCCTTAGTCACATTACAACAATATCTTTCACTAATTCATTATAAAGGTTTCTTGGTTTAAGCACTTGGTTTAGACAATACTAAGCACTAACTGGTGGTACATGTAATTCTAAGCAATAACTATTTCCACTAAATTGCAATAGGAGCTTTGCTGGAGAAAAAAATGTAATTTTTTTTATGTTATCATAAAATCATTGCTGTTGGTGACTTTTTATTAAAAAAAGAGGCTAGAGTTTTTAAAATGGACTGCATTTGACATTATATTATTTCATTATAAATATCCTTTTTTTTCCAGAGTACCACAAAAGGATTAACTGATCAAAAGGAGAATGATCAAAGAAAGATTTCTGAGGACAGACTGAGTCCTCGCACAACTAATGTGGAAAGCCCAAAAGAAAAGCTATCTGAACAAAAGGAAAACTTTGATCCACATAAAGTTATGGAAAATCCATCAAGATCTTGCACTTCAGGTATTGATGCCAGTAGAGTATCTCTAAATAGGAATGCAAACATCTGTGAAAATGAACTTGGAAAGCTATTCTCTAAAAACCGGAATGACTCTCCTTTCAAAGCTCCTCTACAAGGACCAGGGATGGTTACAGTGGATCCAAAGTTTAAGGGTCCAGTACCCCTACTGAAAGATTCAAAAGTTTCTTGTAAAACAGAATCTAGCACCCGCACTCCTCTACTACGAGCTGTTTCATGGGAGCATGCAGAACCTGGTAATATAGAAAAAGCACCTTTTAAATCACCTTCTGAAGATGATAATTTTTTTCCCATTAGTAATAAATCCAGCAATTTACCTACCAAAACTTCAGCATTCAAAGACCTCCAAATACAAGTCCAACCAGTTCGAATGCAAAAATTGACAAAGCTCAGAGAGGTGAGTTCCTATAAATTACAAAAGGAATGTTCCATCTAACTTTGTTTCTACTGCTGTATGAATTAACATGATTGTGCTGTAATAAAATTTAAAAAAGAAAAATACATTTGAACAGTGGAAAATGACACACACACACACACACACTTTGCTGTCATATTTTCATGATAGGGTAGCAAGGTGAATTTGAATGTGTCAGATTGGTGGAGTTTGTAGGTAGATGGCAAAAAATCTCAGGCTAGGATCTTAGCGACCAGCTTGTCAAAATGACTAGAAAAATCAACATCTCTTGGATAGCCTTAATCATTACAACACTCTTCCACTCACATCACTGCGATGTGAAGACTTTAAATCTAAGTTACTGGGCTGAGATGACCATTTGCACTGTTGATTATAATAAGGAGCCCAGTGGCACAGTGGTTAAATGCCAGTCCTGCAGCCACAAGGTTGTGAGTTCAATCCCAGGGCTCCAAGGTTGACTCAGCCTTCCATCCTTTCGTACGTCGTAGATAAAATGAGTACCCAGCTTACTGGGGGCAATTGGCTTACAGATAGTAAGCCACTTAGAGAGTGCTGAGCTCACTGAAAAGTGGTATAGAAATGTAAATGCTATTGCTATTGCTATTGAGTGAGACATCATTTTCTTTTCTCTAACATTTTTCTTTTAGCACAAGGAAAGACACTCTCTGAAAACAACTATCTAGAGCCTGTGATCATAGAGATTCTTTCATCACACATAAAAAAGTGTAAAAGTTATTTTGGGGACTAAATGTCCTGGTTCTTGCAACCAGCATTGCCCAGAAGCATACTAGGCTGGGAGATTCTGGGAACTGTAGACCAAAAAAGTACCCTTTCCAAGCTCTTTCGCAGCACAGGCAGTTCTATATTATGGGCACATTCAGAGTTTACTTATTATGCTCATCTGAACTTATCTATAAATAAAAAGACATTGTGACTGGATGTTCTAATTTATCACTGAGTATAGAAATCTTCCCGCATGTGGTTATTGTTTGGTTGTTTCCATAAATTATTTGAATAACCTAATACATCCCAATTTCAGCAAACTATAAGTTGAAATTAACTATCCAAACTAATGTATATAGCTTTAATGTACACTACTCTTTATAATTATAAAAGTATCAGGCAATATGTCTTTCAGTATCAGTTGCTAGAAAACAAAAACAGAAGGGTACTGTGTCACTTAAATCCTGTTTGTGGATTTCCCACAAATCTCTAGTTGGCCAGTGTGACTCAAGAATTTTTGACTAGTTAGGCCTTTGGTTTGATCTGGTTGAGTTATTCTTAATATGGAATTAGAAGGCAGTTTTTTCAGTAATGTAAAACCTGAGAGCTAGTCTGGTGTAGTGGTTTGAGCACTGGACTACAAGTCTGTGAGACCAGGGTTCAAATCCCCTCTCAGCCATGGAAAATCTACTGGGTGACCTTGGGAAAATCATACTCTCTCAGCAAACCTCCTCTGAATAAATCCTGAGTGGGGAAAAACCCTAGGACAGGGTCACCTTGAGTAAGAATTGACTTGAAAGCACAGAACAACAAACATTGGAAATGTTATGCTTTGGGTACTTAAAAAGCAACACTGTGGAGCGGCTAACTATTGCTATTGGTGGTTTCTGCATTGTATAGTATAAAGGGGACCACAAATGTATTTTTGTCTCAGATAAATTATGCAGTATATAAACAGGAAGGAGCTGATGAACTGGCCTGTCATCTCTCAAAGTAATATTTGGGAATGAAATAACCTACCTCAGTCTCTTTGGCTATTTCCTCACATCCAGAAAAAAACCTTCCTTCCCTTCTTTCTTAAAAATACAGCAACAAGTCTTATATGAAACATTGCTCCAAGGTTCTCTGCTCTTTATGCTACTTGCTGTTGCTATTATGCCCTGCCTTTTCTTTTGCATTTTGTTTCCTGTTGCTTTTAACACTGTCCCCTAACAAGGCACACCATATCACATCATCATCTACTGGTCTCAAGAGGACCAGTTATGTACAATTCAAATTGTCTATGTGCAAAAAACAGAGAAAAAATTATGGTGGAAACTGATTGAAAAAAGGCTGTTTGGGGCCTATGTTATGGCCACAAAGCAGTAATTATCTTCTTGTTCCTGAAAAAGACCACTGGTAGCTTGATAATTATACAAATGGAATGGAATGGGAATAGGTGGCACATTCTGTCTTGGAGAGGCAAATATTCTTAAATGCAGCCACAGTGCCCTAGAATATCACTGCAGTGTTGTTAAGCCCTTTTACAAATGCTACAGCTTTCCAGGGCTATAGAACTGAAAAATCTTGTCTGGGCAGAGATCATTTTAGAATGCAAGCATATAAACCACATACAGTGACACCTGTGCAGCATTACTTCCAAGCACTAAAAACCTGCAAATTTTACATTTTGCTAAAGCAAAATAAGACATGTTGTTGAACACATCCAGCGGTACCATTCAGTTGGTTTGCACAGGTTTGTTGGATCTAGTTGTTAATTTTTTTTAAAGCCATGGAGGTTGGGGATGTTAAAGGCCAGGAGTAGTGAAGAGGAGGAGGAGAAAGAGACTGGTGCAGACGAGGAAGACAGAAAGTTGAAAGGGTCAGGGCGAGGAAAGAACTGGATCCTCTGGAGTGTTGGGATGGGAACTGGTTAATAATTCTGAGTGACAGCACTGAACGCATCATTAGAAAGCATGTCTGTATTTGAGAAAATTAATAGGAATTTATGGAAGAGCTCCATTTCAATTGCATGCAAAGTAAATCTATTCTGGCTAGTTATGATCCTGATGAAAATGTCATTCCATGAGTTCTGTAAAGGCTCTGAAGGAAAGTCAAAGTCTGAAAATGTTCCCTGAAGAGATTCATCTTAAATCTAGCATATATAAAACTGAAAAATGTGTATTTTATGATTAGCCTATTTTGAATAGCTTCTTGGTCAAAGACCCAGCTTCTGAAAATATAGTGACCAGTGTCAAACATTCTTTTTGTGCCCTTGGTGTTATATTTTACTGTCCGTTTTGTAAACAGCCCAAAGGTTACATACTGAAGGGTAACCATATAATTCTGGCAAATAAATAAGTAAATAAACATTGTCGATAGTCTTTCAGTAAGAATAATCTGCTAGTTCTCCATTAGCAATGGGTAGTAAAATCAAACACCCAAATATAACATCGTAGGGTAAATGGAAATACTGCAGCTTGGCAGTTACGGTTTATACTCATATATAAATCTAGAAATTTTAGTCAAAAAATTGACCCCAAAAACCTGGGTCGACTTATCCACAGGTCAATGTAAATACTGTTCTTTAACTGTTATTTTAAAAAAGAACCATCCCCTGATGAAATGCAATAGCATAATCTGTCTTACAAGCACTGACCCCTCTCTATTTTCTCATCCATACATCTTTTAATATGAGCGCAAACAGTATACCTGCTGGAAATTTTAAAAGTTCTTTGGCATTGCTTTCCTTTGCTTCATCCTTTAGATCTTTTGCTACATGTTCCTAAGTTTTACTTTTGACTTATCCTTGAGTCATATCAAAATCCATAATTTTTGCCCCAAAACTTGCTCTCAATTTATACATGAGGTCAACTTATAGTCAAGTATATATGGTAATCTTCCCAGAGTGTTTTGCATTTAGTGCAATTCAACAGAAGAAAAAAATATCTTTCACTTTGGGCAACATCAGGCCCTTTTATTTTCAGGTGCTATGGTAGGTGATAGAATCTAAGGTACTGATCCCCACTCCAACTAGTATAGGCCATGTCCGATCTATATAGGAAAAGTTATGATTTGTTCCTTTATTAAATAAAGATGAGTCTAACCAAGAAAGATTATTATCCAAAAATTCTGTCAGGGGAGAACAATGGCATTTGGAAATGGGAGAACATGGTTCCTCATGAAATCACACAAAAACCAACCAGCATGCCTTCAATGAATCAGTGCAAGTAGAATATGCAACTTTCATTGTGCTGTCCATCCAAAAGTTTAATTTAGCCATTTTACTCCTTTATGTTAACAAAAGAGATTAAAGCAGAGTGCATTCAGTTCTAGCTTGTTGCAGATAGTATGTCACTCCTTCAAATGAGCATGTTCTGGCTTTATCACAAAGGCTTAGGTAACCTCTGTGACACCGAGCACTTTGGATCATCTGAGGCTGGCGCAGCTCCATCTGGACAAGGATAGTTTGGCCACAGTGATCTGTACTCTGGAAACCTCCAGAGTTGGCTACTGAAATGTATTATATGTAGAACTGCCTCTAAAAATGATTTGGGCTACCACCATTAGTTTAAGATATGGCCTGTACTAAAAGGAACCTATTTCTCTGTGGTTAAATGATTCATTTCTAGCTACTATAAAAGTGAGTAGTGATGCTCCCTTTAAAGCCCTGTAATACTTTGGATATGGGAGCATTTAAGCTGGCCATAAGTTGAGTCACCCACAACTGCTTGCTCTCCTGGTTCCTGCCTTAATGGACTTTTGGCATCAAAGAGCTTGAGAAAGGAGGGATATGAGCTAATCATAATCATAATCATAATCATAATCATCTTTAATTGTTTTCACTGTTGTTATTTTTACTCTCTTTTGCTGTTTCATTAATTGGGTAACATTGCATTCATGTTTATTATAAAATACACAATTGTGGATATTTTTTGATACTGAAAGGGTGGAATATCAACTAATACTGAATTGCTGCTAAATCCTACAACTGCTTGATTAGCGCTAGCTCCTTTCACTTGCTATTTATTGTAATCGCATTGCTTGCATTACTTTTTTCTAATACTGTGAATTTTTATTTCAACCCTTAAGAAATATTTCCAATTTTTCACTCCCGTATTAGGAGCACAAATTGATGAGGAATCAAAATTTAGTTGGACTGAAACTCCCTGACCTCAGTGAAGCTGCTGAACAAGAAAGAGGTGAACTAAAATGAAAACTGATGGGGAAATGTGTTTGTGGTTCAGAGGGACGGAACTCTCCTGTAGTGGCACAGCTCTTTTCTGAGACTGAGGACTTTTACTAGAATACAGGTTGAGTCTCACTTATTCAAAATTCCAAAATCTCCAAAAACCAAATACTCCAAAAATCAAAACTTTTTTCAGGGGTGGTTGAGACAGTGAT
The DNA here is from genome assembly GCA_020142125.1 of Phrynosoma platyrhinos. Lineage (NCBI taxonomy): Eukaryota > Metazoa > Chordata > Lepidosauria > Squamata > Phrynosomatidae > Phrynosoma > Phrynosoma platyrhinos. The sequence continues at coordinate 105,247,703 of CM034701.1, forward strand.
GCCTTTGCTTTCTGATGGTGCAATATACACAAATTTGTTTCATGCACAAAATTTAAAATACTGTATAAAATAACATTAAGGCTCTGTGTATAAGGCCTATATGAAACAGAACTTTTGTTTTTAGAACTGGATGTTGTTGTTGTTGTTGTTGTTGTTGTTGTTATGTTTAATTATATCCCACCTTCCTCCCAGTACAGGGACTCAAGGTGGCTGACAGATGTAAAACAGGTCAAGTTATAACAGTAGAAAACATTAAAAATAAAAAGTTTAAAAAACAA
>CM034701.1:105248202-105261444 GCA_020142125.1 Phrynosoma platyrhinos
AGTGGGACAGAGAGAAGGGCCTCTCCCAATGACCACAATACTCTAGGGGGCTCATACAGGGAGATACAGTCCTTCAAACATACTGGACCCAAGCTGTATAGGGCTTTATAGGTCAAAACCAGAACTTTGAATTGTGCCGGGAAACGGACTGGCAGCCAATGCAGCTGTTGTAACCAGCTCCAGTTAACAGTCTGGCTATAGTTCTTTAAACCAGCTGAAGTTTCTGAGCACTTTTTAAAGGCAGGCCCATTTAGAGCGCATTACAGTAATCCAAACAGGATGAAACCAAGGCATGTACCACCATGGCCAGATTTGACTTCTCCAGGAATGGACACAGTTGGCGCACGAGGTTTAGCTGTGCAAAGGCACTCCTGGTCACTACTGATACCTGGGTTTCCAGGCTTAGCGCTGAATCCAGAAGTACCCCCAAACTATGAACCTGAGTTTTCAGGGGGAGTTTAACCCCATCTAACACAGGATGAATCCCTTTTCCCAGATCTGTCTTTTGACTGACCAGGAGCATCTCTGTCTTGTCTGGATTAAGCTTCAGTTTGTTTGCCCTCATCCAGTTTATTACATCAGCCAAACACTGATTTAAGACAGAAACAGTTTCCTTGGAATTAGGTGGAAAGAAGTGATAGAGCTGGGTATCATCAGCATACAGGTGACATCTTACTCTAAAACTCCAGATGACCTCTCCCAGTAGTTTCATGTAGATGCAAAAAGCATAGGACTGAACCCTGAGGGACCCCATAGGCCAATATGCAAGGAGTAGAACAGGTATCCCCCATCACCATCTTCCGAGAACACTCCTCCAAGAAAGAACAGAGCCACTGTAGAACAGTACGTCCAGGCCCTATCCCAGAGAGGCAACTCAGTACTGGTTGATGGTACTGAAAGCCACTGAGAGGTCCAGCAAAACCAACAGGGACACACTCCCCGTGTCCAGTTCTCTGCATAGGTCATCCACCAAGGCAACCAGAACTGTTTCTGTTCCATAACGAGGCCTAAAACCAGACTGATGTGGATCTAGATAATCTGTCTCATCCAGGAACGCCTGAAATTGGGAAGCCACCACATGCTCTAGCACCTTGCCCAAAAATGGAAGTTTTGGAGACTGGCCTGTAATTATCTAGTAAAGTAGGATCCAGGGAAGGTTTCTTTCAAAAGAGGTCTTACCACAGCCTCTTTTAGATGTGTTGGGACCCTGCCTTGCTGTAAAGAGACATTAATCACTTCCCTTACCCACTCCACCAGTCCTCTGGCCTGTTTAATAGTCAGGAAGGTATACATATGGTGGCTCTCATCTCTCCAAGGGTCCTGTAAACATCATCAGGCTGTACAAATTCAAAAATATCCATCAATACTGGACAAGCAGGAGCCAAGGTTACATCCACCAACACTGTATCAACTCTGGCATCCAAATCAGAGAGAATCCAAGCAATTTTATCAGGAAAATGGTGAGCAAACTCTTTACAGAGAGCCATTGATTGGCTTACATTGTCCTCAGGACCAGATCATAATGGATCCATAACCACTTGAAATAGCTCAGCTGAGCAGTTCTGTGCAGCTCCAATAGTTTTAGTTAAAAAGCCATTTTTGCTGCCCTTATTGCATCACAATATGTTTTCAGGTAGTTTTTAGCCTACTTTGGGTTGGATTCACTCTGAGTTTTCTGCCACTGTTATTCTAGTCTCCATCTCATTCGTTTCATTGCTGCCAGCTCCTTAGAAAACCAAGGGTCTGATTTAGTTCCACTCTGTGAGACAGGGCACTTAGGAGCAATCATGTCAACTGCCCTGGTCATTTCTCAATTCCAAAGATCAACCAGGGCTTTGATAGGACCACCTGCCAAGGCAGCAGGAAACTTCCCAAGAGCCATCAGGAATCCATCTGGATCCATAAGCCTCCTGGAGCAGACCATCTTAATGTGATCTGTCCATGACAAAGGAACAGTAGAATGTTCCACTCTTCTCAGACCACCAGCATCCCCCTCTGTACAGAACACAAGGTCTAGAGCGTGCCCAGCAGCATGAGTGGGACCAGATACCACTTGGGACAGCCCCATGGTTGTCATGGCAGCCATGAAGTCCTGACCCACTCCCAACAGGGCAGCCTTGGCATGGATGTTGAAGTTCCCCAGCAATATAAGCCAAAGAGACTCCAATACCACCCCTGAGACCACCCTGGCTAGTTCAGGCAGGGAAACTGTTGAGCAGCAGAGTGGAGGGTACACCAACAGAATCTCTAATCTGTCCCGTCTGCCCACCATTAAATAAACACACTCAAACCCTGTAGACTGAGGGATAGGATGCCTTGTCAGAGGGATATTATTTGGATAGACCACTGCAACTCCGCCTTCCTGCCCCCCCAGGTCTTGCCTGCTGCTGCACAGAGAATCCTGGTGGACAAAGCTGAGAGTGATTAACCCATCCATCCCTAGCCTCATCCAACCAGGTCTCTGTAATACAGGACAGGTCAGCTTGTTCTTCCAGGAACAAGTCCTGAATGACAACTGCTTAACCATTCACTGACCTGGCATTCAGCAGCAGCATTTTCAACCTGGGGAGATAGCTTATTTGGGATGGGAGACAGTTTGGGGTGACTAACACCCTATCATACATTCAACCCCTATGATAGTGCAACTGTCTTCCATTTCCATATCTCCCAATACTCTGTATAACTTCAATGGCTGCTCCCTGAGTAGTATTACCTCCCTCCTTTCACTGGCTGTACATCTCCCCTCCCCACAGGACTAGTCAATTGATTTCCCTGCTTATCAAAGAGGCAGCAGGGAGACAGGCCTTTGCCTTTGAAGTCACTCCTCAGCACCCCCACAGTGGAAGCCATGCCGCCACAGTAGTCCACGGCCCAGAGGCTATCCCAAGGCAGCTGGGCAGTTGCTGGGAGCTGCTGGTTGGGCCTCAGTCCTGCCAAGAGGCAGCTTTCTCTGTGGAGGTAAAGGAATTCCTGGGTAAAGGAAGAGGTGGTAAATGGGATATGCAGTCACTGAGTAGCAGGCAACTCCCTCTCCTTCACTCCCAAACAGTATGTGGAATCTCCTCACCGTCTGCAGGATGCTCTCATCTCCAAGATATCCCATTATGTATATACAGTAGCCCCTCCCCATTCGTAGGGGATCTGTTCCGGAAACCTCCCCCCCAAAAAATGGTGGCTCACAAATATTCTAGCCACATTGAAAATAATGGCACATGCACCCATGGCATATACCACCATTATTATATCCCTCCCCCAATTGTCCCTCCAGTGAAGAGCATGACTGTGGACTTGAAGTCTGCAAATGGGGAGGGACAACTGTATATAGAAATCATAGATACAGGGTAGGCAAACTGTCCCCTTTAAGGACCGAGGCACTTCAGCTCCCAGAAGCCTCAGCCATGTTGGCCAATAGTCTGGGATTCTGGGAGCTGAAGTCCCTCGGCCCTTAAAGGGGGCAGTTTGCCTACCCCTGTTAGAATCATAGAGTTGGAAGAGACCTCAGAGGCCATCCAGTCCAACCTCTAAAGAAGAAGACTCTGAGGGAATGTGTTCCATTGTCAAACAACTGTTACTGTTGGAGAATCCTCTTAATGATGAGGTAGAATCTCTTTTCCTGTAGTTTGACTTCATTACTCCAGGTCCTGTTCTATGGAGCTGCAGAAAACAAACTTGCTTCAATAAGACATCCTTTCAAATATTTAAACAGGGCTATCCTATCACCTCTTAACCTTTTCTTCTCCAGGCTAAACATAGCCAGCTTCCTAAGCTGCTCCTCACAGGGCATGGTTTCCAGACCTTTCACCATTTTGGTAGCCCTCCTCTCGACACATATATGCAAATACAGATATTCCAAAATCCAAAAGGATCCAAAATCCAAAACACTTCTGGTCCCAAGCATTTTGAATAAGAGAGACTCAATCTGTACATCAGTTTCAACTACTGTAGAACTCTTCCTACCTGGGTGGCACTTGTAGCCCTCTAGTTCCCACCCTTCTTCCTGGCCATCTGCCATGTTTGCTGGGTTTGACCGGAGTAGATGTCCAACAGGATCCTGAAGGTTGCAGACTCCTTATCCTAGATATGGAAGGGGAAAAATACACTGTTGTGGCAACTGCATAAGTGTATATTCTATTCATTATGTGTGCCCTGTAAAACAACACTAGGGGCTTCTCCAAACTGCCTAATAGTTCTGGTAAATATTGATATTTCATTCCCTTCAGATCGTAAAAGCATGGGAGAGGGCCATTAAACTGCCTCTTTTGCCAAATTGATTTTTCCAGCACAACAAAAGAGATAGTTCTACAGCTCTCTCCCTGTCTTTTATGACCTGAACAGAATGAAAGCACTTTGACATCATGTGGAGAAGCAAAAAGAAAGACATTTCTCTGTTGCCATGTGTCAGGTTTGTTTTGTAATGCAATAAGGTTCCAAGACAAAATACTTAAATTTCATCTGACTGGCACATTGATCTTAAGACATATTCATACACTGCTGCATTCCGCTGATTGCAATAGAATTTGAATGCACATACTTGAGGTCATTAAAACTATTGTTAATTTGACTGTGATATTTCTAATAGGTTTTGCTATGTGACTGTCACATTGGATAACTGGAATTTATATTCAGTCAGAACTGAACATGAACAGAATTTTCAGATTAAACTTATTTTGAAATTGTTTTCTTTGCAAGCACAACTCTTTTTCCATCCACTGAAAACACTGAGACTATCAGAGTGAGGTGTTCCATATGTGTTCCACAACATTTGCTTGCTGGCATTGTATTAGTGAAACATGATTCCCTACAAAAAAGACAACAAAAAAATACCAATATATACATATATAATGAAATCTTCTTTAGGATCTTCGCCAATCCCTTTCTTACAAGAAGAAGATGATGAAGTAAAGACTAGATGTGACGTCATGCCGAACATCCCTGACACTCTTTTAAGAAAACTCCGTGTGCATACATCGATTCCTGGAAGGTAAACCCATTTATGGGAGGTACTTGTAATGTCATCTGAAATGTGTTATGAAAGAGATACAGTTGCACTCCATATCCATGGATTCTGTATCTGCAGATTCAACCATCCACAGTTTGAATTATATATATATATATATATATATATATATATATATATATATATATATTCATTCACTCCAAAAAGTAAACATTAATTTTGCCATTTTATATAAGGGACACCATTTTATTATACCATCGAATATAATTGGACTTAAGTGTCCATGGATTTTGGTATCCATGTAGGAGGGAACCAACCCCCAACAGATTTCAAGGGCCCACTGTACTACTTTCTATAGAAAGTAGGTTTCAGTGACTATCCCAGCCTTTATTACTTGGGCATGTGTCACATGCTGTGTTGGACATGTGTCACTCCGAGCCCATGGCTATGCTGGCTGCTGCTGAAGGGGACTATAGTCCAACACATCTAGAGGACAGCAGATTGGAAAGTCTGGTATAAATACTTACCTTCCACTTGTCTTCATGTGACTATAACAGAAGAAACGTTGTGTGGTTTTAGTTAGTGTCCAGTTAGGTCTGTGGAGACAGGATTCATCCCCTTTCAACCATAAAGGTCATTGGGTGACCTTTGTCCAACCATATTCTCTCACCCTAAACAAAGTATTGTTGTGAGGATAACATGATAGAAACCATGGTACACAGGACTCATTTAAGGAAGTAAGGGGAAATGTAATAAAGTAAGTAGTACTTTCTAAACTGAAAAACAAAGTTGTAATCAGAAATTATTTTAACTTGCATCATGGTGGAGGGAAGTCCACTTCTATGCTTTTGGGAGCAATAAAATTGTACTTTAAGCAGAAAATACAATTAGTCAACTAAGGGCCTTTGCAGACTGCCAGAAATAGTGCAAATTGAGACCACTTTAAGGGTTAAGGTTAGGGTTAGGGAATCATGGGAACTGTATTTTATTGTGGCACCAGAGCTCTCTGACAGAGAAGGCTCAATGTCTCCGGAAAAAAACAATTCCCATGATTCCCTAGCACTAACCCTTAAAGTGGACTCAATTTGCACTATTTCTGGCAGTCTGCAAAGGCCCTAACTCAAAATATAAGTGACCTTGCATCCTGACTGTACAGTTACTAACTCTCTTGCATGATTAAGGAAACAGTATTTCCTGTTCACTTTTGCATTATTTACTACAATGTTGGTAAATGATGCCATATCATGGACTTGTCAGCTTCTTAAGAAATCTGTTATCTTTCATGCCAATACGGGAAATGAAGGAGTTGTTGTGAAGTTTATATAGCACTATGCTGAAACAATAAATTAACATTATACATATATTATCTCAGATCTTGACAGACTAAAAACTTTGTATTTGCCAAGGATCATACTGTATGCTTACAAATAAATTCTGTCCCAGAGCAAGGTCTGAAGATGAAAAAAAAAAAAAGGTGACACAAGATAACAAAGTGCTTGTTTATCATCATCATCATCAATCATTACACCACTTTCCCCAAAAAATTGGGAGTCAAAGCATTTTTGCTTTTTTTGTGCATTTATTGGAAAATAAATTTATTTGGGAGGCTACCTAAAAAACATAATTGTGTATGCAATAATGACCCATCAATTTCTGAGGGTTTTCTTAGGCAAAGAATAGTCAGAGATGGGTTTGCCCATTTTTTCCTCTAAAATATAGCCTATAGCACCTGGTAGCTGTTGATAGTCTCCCATCTAAGTAGTAACCTGGTTAGTTGCTGACCCTGCTTAGCCAACTTCTCCCTGCCTACCCAAGAAATGACACTCTGCTTATGAGGAGAAATCTAATTTCTTTTTTGGCAGGCGGGGGAGAGCTGGCTTCTCCCTCCCCGTAAAAGAAATAACTCTGCAATTGGGTTACAAATTAAATTTAAATTTGAAATTTAAAAAGAAAGGCATGAGAGGTAGGGAATAGGGGATTGAGGCAGAATTCAGGAGGAATGAGGAAGTGAGAGCACAGGGACTTTCAATGGCACAAAAAGCCTCATCACACTATTGAAGCATAGTGTGATGTAGTAATAAAAGCTCCAAAATGGGTATGCTTTTGTTCTCTTTTAATAACATGATTGTGGCAAGACAAAGGCTTGTGTGACAAACTCTTAAGAGTATGACGAATACTCCTTAATATTTGTATCCCTACCAAAAAAAGAGAGTATACCAACACTTGAGACATCCAGATGAAGAAAAGAAGAACCACAAAATACACTAGCTCCTCAAATAAATACTGTTTTTTATGGATAAAACATGCTTCCCCCCTCCAAAAATGCTTTCTGTGCAGAACAACTGTATAATTTTGCAAACATATCTTCTTAAAAGACCTAAAGTATGAGTCAAGTTCAGAAATTGTACAGAAGCTCCCATATTTTTTTTCTGAGTGGGGAGAATATTACTGAAATTGTTCCTGCATCCAGAAATGAAATAAGAAATTTCATTTACATCCCTAATAGAAATAGGAATTTATAGCTTGGTTGACTTGAGTTGGAGCCCTTTTTTCGACTCTGCACTTGTGATACATAAAAAGGTGCATGACAACTGTATTAGATACTTACTGGATTTGCTGAATGCATGACCTATTATGTGCTCCCAAACAGTATAACATCTCTTTTTATTGCAGCTCTCCTGCACTTACTGAAAGAGAGGTTGAGGTAAGCCCTTTTATCATTAAGAGTTTCAATACTATTTGTCGTCTGGTTTTGTATGAAACCCATGCAACCAATGTTGGTGCTAACCAACATTTTATTAATATGCTTTCCTTGGTCTCCAAAAAACTGCTTTCCATTAAAATAAAATGTATACAATACTCCTTTGTTGCCTTACTGATAAATAACATGATGTAGAATAACACAGTCCATGCACATACTACAATAGCTTGAGAGAAAAACAGAAAGAAACTGTTTCACCTGCAATACTGAGGTTTTGACATAGCAATCAATTCAGTTTTTCTATTTGGGTTGTTGGACAGGATTTCCAGTAAACAAAAATCAAAAGAATGAAAGGCTTGTATTGTTTGGTCAAGAAAAAAAATTGAGTGAATGGATGAATGAATGAATGAATGCTGTCCCAGAGAAGGTACTGTCATAAGCTCTTTGAATCCCTAGAATGAACATAGCAACTCCCTTGACCAAACAACCACAATACTGAAATTCACTTCTGATTTCTTATTCAAGAAGAATGCATAACTAGTCTGACTAAGACACTACTGTATTGCACACATACTTAGTCGGCTCACAGTCTACTTTGGTAGAGTTTAAACCAAAAAGCAAAATTGATTTTGTCATTTTATATGAGAGACACCATTTTACTATGCTACTGTATTTAATAGGATTCGAGCATCCATGAATTTTGATATCCACAGGAGGTCCTGGAACGAAACTCCAGTGGATACCAAGGGCCCACTGTACCTGCAAACTATCCCTCATGAAACATTATAGCATCATGTACATCCAAAGCTTTGTTTTGCATGAATCACTGAGAGACGTTTCCCATTCAAACACTCTCCTTTGAATGTGGTCTGTTATGTTATCTGAAAGTTCATTTTAGGGCTCAGAGGTTCTTTATTCAGCTATGCTGTTCATCTCTGTGTTGAATATGCTACTTATGATTGAAAATCAACTTCAGCTTCAGCTTCATTATTATTATTATTAATTATTGTAAGATGTTGATAGTTTCCCTATCACAACATTGGTGGTTTTTTGTTTTTTTTACATTTACTCTTGATCTATCTGCATTTAAGGTTATAACCTTATTTTTAGCTGATGTAGCAGCAACAGGCACTTATCTCTTTCAGCAAAATGTTCTTAAATAGAAGAATATGTCTACTTCCTTGCCAAGACAACTGATTTTTAAAATCCTATGAAAAATCCCACCAGATAACCTAGGACCTTTCTGGTTTCTGATCTGTTTTTCATAAGTCCAGTTTTTCCTTTCAGGGCAGCCACTTCAACTGTCTGAGAATCTCTAGAATTAGTCAGCATTGCACTAGAACATGTATTTGTAATGGAACTGTCTTCATCAAAAAGTGAAGTATAGTAGAATACCATCAAAAAAATCAGACTAGTTTGGGGATATTTTGTACAAGATTTTTAAAATTAACATTTACTTAAGCAACATTTTCATTCAGGTATGAGTGTCTTTTGAGAAACATGCTAAACAAGTGCCATTAAGACCAAAAAAAACCCTAGATGTAGATTGAAACAAGTTATTTTTAAATTAGTTATAAGTAAAGTAGATAAAACCTCTGGAACTCTCTTAAAAATGGTGATAGGATTAGCTACTATTTATGCAAGACACACTCTGTGTAATTTGTCTATGTTTGTTTTCCGCACTTTAGTCCAGAACATTTTTGCAAGATCAAAGTTGGCTTTAAAGAAAACTTGATACCGACTGAAGTATCCTTGTTTATTTTTACATTAATATTCATAAACTGTTTTTCACTCAAATGGGCCTGAAAGCAGTGAGCAACAAAACCACTGTTATAAAAAATAGCCAACATAAAAACACTATCTTAGGAAAACCTGCAAAATGCAGAAATGCAAAATTACCAACAGAACCTACTGCATTCATCCAGCTATAACAATCAGAAACACAGCTAACCAGTACTGAAAGTCCTTCAAATAAGACAGCCATCTCTAGCTATTAGAAGACAAAAAGGAAGGGTCCACATGAACCTTCTGGGAGAGGGAATTCTACAGTCTAGGTGCTGCAACCAAGGCAGCTTTGTTCTGCATTCTGTTAGCTGCACTTTTGATGGCAGTGGGATGTGACAATGCTGGATCTGTCCCAGATGCCTCCATTGGATGGGTAAGAGGGGACGTTTACTGTTTAAACTGAATTTGCTTGATTTCACTTGAGATTGCATGCTGCAGAGTAGGTTACAAAGAAATAAATCCAAGGATTACTATAGTTGCTACTACTAATCCTCTCATCGTGTCACCATAGAATTACTGTCTACTGGAGAGAGAAACGGCAGCTTTTTAAGAGCTGTGGAATGGGTGTGTGTGTGTCTGTGTTAATGTTGCTGTTGCCATTCTCCTCCCTGGGCTGGGTTAGGTTCCCTGAATCCATTGAGAACCCACATACATTGTGTTATGCTACCTGTGAAGGTTGTAATAAAGCATCGCCAATTGCCATCATGTTCAGATGCAAAAGTACTGATCCTGCAGACTAATAGCAAAGCAACATTCATTTCATCTGAAATGTAATTTTCCCACTTCTTGTCCCTGATATTTGTGATTTGCTTGATTCCTGTTCCTTTTCCCTGCACTGATGTTTTTAACCTTTATACTGTAACAATTTTAACTTTTTTACTGTTTTAACTCTTTGTAAGCCGCCTTGATCATATCCATGGAAAGGTGGGGTAAAAATAAAAATTTATTATTATTATTATTATTATTATTATTATTATTATTATTATTATTATTATTATATCGGGCAGACTAAAGATCATCAGTGGGCTCACTATACACCTACAACATGTCAAATGAAAGCGTCTGGTTTCTCCTTTGCTGCCGGGCTTGCTTTCCATGTAACTAGATATGGTCTTCCAATTTGGAGAACAAGACTTACAGGGAGACTTGAGATCTGGCACATTTCTTTATAGAAAAAAAATTTGCTTTTTATATTTCACTATGATTGATAAGCAAGATTCAAAGAGGCTTTCCTTTTTTCCTCAACAGAATGTATTTGTACAGCTTTCCTTGGCATTTAGAAATGATAGTTATACTTTGGAATCAAGAATTAACCAGGCTGAGAGGGAGAGAAATCTTGCTGAAGAGAACACAGAGAAGGAATTAGACCATTTTAAAGCAGCTATTACGGTAAGGTTACCTGATTATCCCATAGCTGTGTAAAACTGGAATGTGCACATCATAGCCTTTTAAAAATACCACAAGCAAATGCACCAAAAATGCAGAATGAATGAAGTAGGGCATTTTCATGTAACCTCTCGAAATTATATATATATATAATGGAAGGCTCCTTCTGGCAAAGTAAATGTTGGAAGATTGTGGTATTTGTTCTCAGAACTGTACTTCTGGAGTCTTCTTAGAAAATATTTAAATGATGTTTCTGTTTTCCAGGACTATTACCTGGTAATTCCTGGCACCAGCTATAACATTTTATTTCCACTCTTGAGTAGATTTCTTTAATTCCAAGATATATTGGGATGCAAAAGTATATTTCCCTTCATCTTTTCTCTGTCTTAATTTTTTTTAGAGTTACACTGCAGAAGTGAAATGGTACCTTTTTGTACTATAGCACTATAAATAAAAAAAGTTTTTTAAAAAAGAACTAGATATGAGAAAAATTTCCCTTCAAACCATAGGACCACCACAGCAAACCATGCCCTCAATCTGTACCCCAGAAGAATGGAATGAATAGTCATGGATGAGAGAACAATCAGCAAATGCCAGAGAGCTATATTAAAAGAAATCATGCTTCTTTAGACTAATCTAGATGAGCCCTCTAAGTGTAATTTTAGACTAGCATCCTTAAACATCAATTTTTCCATGTGCTTATATCTGGCTGCCATTTGAAACCAAATTGATAGGACCCTATCTCTATTGCAAATTTCTGCTTTGTATCTCTGCAAACATTTTTCTGTAACAGATGTAGTCCACTAGTGTCATGGTACAACACCCGTTTTACACATTACATGTTCACAATCCAGGAATCATTCATTGTCTTACGTAGCTGAAAAATACAGTATGTTACTTGTAGAACTTTCTGAACCACACAGCGAACAGCTACAAAAGGCTGCACTTTCACAGGTGTCAAAATGAAGGTGTGAATTAAAATGGGAGTGGAGATATTGTTGGATTTCATCTCCCATCAACATGGCAAACACTTATGCATAATGAGACTTGTAGGACCACAGCTTCCCCACCTTTTCCTTAAGAAGTCTGTCAAATAATGAGTTTTGTTGTCTGTGCTTGTCTTCTTCCTGTTTATCTCTCTTCTCATTTCATTCAGCCACCCCACTTACACTATCAACAAAATGTTAATGTGAGTTTCCTGTTAATCAAACATGCCCTTCCATATTGCAGATTCACATTTAGTGCAAAAACCCTTACTCTTCACCTTATCATACTGGACAGGATTTTTTTCACAGTGCCAAGAGCACAGCCACTCCCCTTCTTTTTGTAAGGAAATTGCCATATACTCTTGTTGGCCACTAAAAAAAACAACAACACAACAACCTCATGCCATTCTCAACCAAATATGATGCATAAAAGAATGTATGTACTCATGATAACTACAATCTATCACTACTCACTTGTAAAAGTGGAGGCAAAAAAAAAAAAGTGGTGTGTAGATTTCCCCCTGCCCCCAGCTGTGTGGTTTTTTTAAATTGTGCATTATGAGGTGAAATTTTATGACAACCTAGAACAGTGGATTGCAATGACTTCTTGATTCAACCTTGTGTTGTTTTTTTTGCTCCGCATGCTGTCTTTTCAGTCCTCAGCTGCCTTATGGCATCATTCTGAACACAGAGACATGTACCAGAGGTTGTTGGAGGATATCACTGTGCTGAATCGTTTATCCTCCCGATTATCTAGTCGGGCTGAGATGGTTGGCGCTGTTCGTCAGGTAACACTATCCAAATCAAATACCATAAGTTATTTTCTATTATTGGATGTCATCACATATTACAGGAAACCCTTGCAACAATCATGAGGAACAGATACGTTCCTCAAAGACCCCCAGACTCTCAGTTCTGAGCACAACAAGTTGCCTTGTATTGATTATTACTAGCTACAGGTCTCCGAGATCCCAGGTAAAGATTTTGTTCACACTTTCTACCTAAGATCCTTTGAACAGTAAGTGCTTAGTGTAAATAGGGGGAGATTTGGGGCATACAAAGTCAGAGCGATTAGTTAATATGATATTCCTTGATGCTCCTCCCACAGAAAAGAGGAGAAAGCTATTTTAAATGTTGTTTAATTAAAACTGGCAGTGCTTGGTAACAATATGGGCAGACTTTGACCTTGCTAGGCCTATTGCAGCATTAGTCCTCTTTCTTTCTCACATGCCCCAATCTGCTGTCCTTTGTTGGCTGTTGGCAGAGGTTTTAAGTCTTGTTGCCAAGAAAATACATGTGACCTAATGGTCTGAGCTGAATGTGTGCTTTTTCAGGACATGTCTATATCACATGCTTGAAACTAACGATCATTCACTTTTCCCAGGGATCTGTATTTCTCTGAAAAGAGCTGAGGATTTCTTTCTGTG
>CM034701.1:105261544-105281889 GCA_020142125.1 Phrynosoma platyrhinos
TGGCAGCATCGTAGGTGATAGAGAACTGATGAATTTGTAGCACACATTTGCTATAGTTTCTGTACAATTCTTGAATCTTATTTGTTGTTCTAAACAACTACATTAAAGTACACGTGATAGAATTTGAAATTTGTAAAACCTGATAAGCCAGCATCTACATGCAGTGGCCTTTAAGAAACTCCTTCTTCCAGACAATTGTAAATGCTCAGCTTGCCCCCCTCTTATTAGATGCATCCTTAACTCAATGTTCAGATTGTTTCTCAGTATCCCAATATTCATACAACACATCATATGGTAATAACTTCCATTCTTAATGGTCTATTGAACAAAAAGCACTTTGATATTATCATCTATCAGGGAAACAAGTTTTTTTATTAAACTAACAACTGAAACAGAAGTAACCTTGCTTGAAACTGCCCAAAGTATTCTTATTTTATTATGCACCTGTTTTTACTACTAGAGCAAAATATTCCTGAAGAATTCCTGCAGGTGGCAGGATCTCCTTATGAGCACAATCTCAATGCTCATTAGGAATAAGTGATTCTTATATGCTTTTTTAAAAAATTACAAATTTCTTCCTATTGGCGTGGGGAGAATCTTGAGGGTTTGGTTTTTTTAAAAAAATGATTTGTTTATTCAGACCGAGGCCTTTTGCTTAGCACCTAATAGTGTTACTATTAGGGCATAGTCACCCATGTCACTGCTGAATTATAGTTCCTCTCTCTCTTTTTTTTTTTTCCTGAGAGCTCTTCTCATATTTAACACCTGTTTGGAAGGCAGGTATAACATGATTGAGCTCCATGCTGGAAATGGCTGTATATTTTGAATTTGGTTGTTGGAGATGGAGAAAATATTTGTTTAAGTTTGTTTTTCAGAAATTTTAAAAATGTGCAAAGGTCCTCATTAAATTTGTAGAATTAAACCTGAGAATTTTAAAAAATCAAATAGAGAAAAAAGCAGAAATTGCAGATCCTGCCAAAAATGTTTAACACGGTGTTTAAAATGTCCTTGTGTATATTGGCTCATCTCTTCTTTATAGGAGAAACGCATGTCAAAAGCCACTGAAGTTATGATGCAATATGTGGAGAATTTGAAGAGAACATATGAAAAGGATCATGCTGAGCTGATGGAGTATAAAAAACTTGCTAATCAGAATTCTAGCAGAAGCTATGGCTCCCCTGGTAATGCAGCCTGTCTTTCCAAAATTTAAAAATATGTCTCTTTATTGCTTTTTGAACTTGAAATGCAGATCATCAGGCCTTTGCACCAATAGATTAAACAAAAAAAAGAATTATGTGCTCTAGTTCAACAACATTGTTCATCTTAATTTAAATATTTTTCTGAAAAATTGAGCATGAGAGTCTATTTAGGAAAAAAAATAGCAATTGGTTAATATGATATCAGAATGCAATGTATTCAGTCAATTTTTTCCCACACATCTCTGTTGTAACAAAAAGGAATACCTCATTGTTTTACACAGTGTTACTTTACACATACATACTTTTCAGTGTAACATATTGGTGGAAAATTGTCCTGGTTAGCATTTCAATGGTGGCACTCTTATTTTTCTAACAATTCTTTTATGTTGAGTTTATTTTACCTTTCTCTCCATACAGAAGATGGTGTGCCCCGAACATCTAGATCCATGTCTCTTTCTGTTGGAAAGGTACTCTTCCAAATTTCAATGCAGTGTTTAGTGACGGCTGTATGTGCAAATGCTCATGGTTGTAAAGAGTCCTAGAGGTCAGTCACCCATACTCTGATATATCATGCTGGTGTTTTTCTCCAGGTCTCCCTCACTTAAAGAGATGAGGAAGGTGGCCACTTGGGAGAGAGTATCTTTGTAATGGAATACCATGCCATCCTTAGTGAGGTTTACATGGTGACTACATAGGACACCAAATGAAGAGCTCTTTATTCTATTAGGCCTTTAGTTATATACATGTTAGATCTTTGGCATTAATAATTTTTTTCCATATTAGTATTTAGGCTGATTTTTGTTGGCTCATGTTTGTGCTGATCCTGAGCTGATTCTATGCTGATTGTATTTTGGTTATATTGACACTACTTTAAATGTTATTTCTTTCCTGTTCTGGATTCTATTTTGTATTTTGTGTACTGAGATGCCTTTTCTTGTCAAGGATGAGAAACTTTGAGAGTATTTTTTTACATCTGTTCCTCTGGCTGGTTATAATCCTATGCTTTGAAATTCTTTTATAAAACTGCTCTATAATTGTTATAGATGGCAGGTATCTTATTACTTTTGTAGTGAGTTGAAATTTTGATAGAACATCTTCATAGCTGTACTGAAATAGATTTAGAATCTAATGATGAATAGATATCATTGTTATTTTATGTGCTTTGCTCTAACTCACATGGTTATACATCTTGTGGAGATAATCACTTTGTTTCACAAGTATAATGAAATTTGGTTTTATTGCAGATGCCTCGAAGAAGAGTCAGTGTTGCTGTTGTATCAAAATTTGAGCTTCCAGGCCAATCACCTGGCACATCACCTGTACCTTTGATGCCATCATCCCTGGTAAATTTAAGTTCTACAGAAATGAACTTTTTAAGTTCCTTCACACAAACCCACAGATCGTTTCACACACTGTAGAAATAGCATGAGGCTATTTGAGCAATGTGTATTTTAAAAAATCAGTAGATGCACATCAAGAAATTGCCACTCAATGGATATCATATCCATTTTTCAGAAAATAAGAGTTTGTATTTTGAGGATAAAAATTTTTAATACTTTTTCATTTAGGAAAAACAGTTTATGTCAGGGGTGGGCAACTGCACCTGGTCCAGGATCTTCCAGGGGAACCATATGGCCTGCCAAAATTGTGAAAAGACCAAGAAAAATGGCTGGAAGCTTATGTATAGTTTTGAAAAATGGGAATTTTTGGTATGAAACAACACAGAGCAGCCTGCAACCTAATGTAAAATGCTATTCCTGGAGGATTCTATCAGCAGCAGCTATTCGCCCCCATTTTAGACTAGAAAAGGGGTAGTCTGGGAAATCTGGAGGGGTTAAGGGCTTCAAAAAAAAACAAGCCACGTGCAGCCTTAAGTCTGCACTTTGCCCATCTGGCTTATGAAGTTGATATCTGATTTAAACTGAATAATTTCTATTCACAGCCTGAGTCATCAAATGGAAAAAGCCATCTGACATCAACCCCTGTCTTACCAGCACTTGTAGAAAAGTGAGTTCACATACATTTAATATATTAACAACTTCTGCCAGAAAACAAAGTACTCTTTTTCTAAAGGGATTTAAGGCAATGGAAAAGGATGAGGGTAGACATTTCAAAGATCTTGCTAGCTATTTTTGGCAGATTCATTTCAACTTTAAGTAACAAGAAAAAAAAACAACCACAGTCTTAGTTTTTTCCCTAGTATGTTGTCTGGAGAGGGCATGCTATAGGTTTACATAGAATGACCATATGCCTCTTTGTTCAGCCTAAGACCCACTAGGTTTATTTGGATTTATTCCTAATGAAGTGTACATAGGACTACATTCATACAGTTGATGAGATAGTATCCCATGCAGCACAATCTTATGAACATCTCATAAAGAATAAGCTATGTTGAATTCAATGGGACTTATTCTCAAGTATGTGCACATAGGCTTTCAATCTCAACCTGTGTTGAGATCAGTCAGAGCTTGGAGAAGTTACTTACTGGGGCTATAACTCTCACAACTCCTGTTCTGTTCTTAGAGTTGTAATCCAGAAAATTATTTACCATGATCTATTCCACAGAGGATAGTCTTTGCTTACTGGCATGTTCCTGGTGGTTTGTAGAGGGCAATGTCATCCTCTCCAGAGAGATACAGTTGTAACTTTTAAAAATCTATTTACAAGAGTAGGTCTAGAATTATGTTTTCCAGGTTGTATCAATAATATTATTACTATTGTACTTCTTTCTCTGCTTCCCAGTGGTTTAAGAGATCAGCAGATATATGACTTCCAGAGAAAAAAAGTGAAGATTTTAAATAAAAATGCATAATCTAAACATGGCTAACATTTTGCTATAAGGGTAGATAGCACCACAAAACCAAAAAAGGCAGAATGTTGCTGCATATTAGCCCTAACAATAAATTATGGCTTATCTATTTCCTCTACTTCCTCTATAGCTGACCTCCAGAAGTAGTGACAGTCCCAAACTTGTATTATGATCTAAATTAGGGGAATTGTCCCAGGCTAACTACAAAAAGGAGGTTTGCTAACCCATAAAACTGAAGTTCTTAAATAACTAAAGCAATTTTAATTTGATTTGCTTACATTGTTTTTTAAAAAATGATACAGCTTGGCAGATTAAATTAATAAAATCATTAATTTAACAATAATCTAAAATGACTACAAATGTGTTAACCTTTTTTCAAAAATTACACTTGTGTTTAGTGATTAAAATAACAATTTTTAAAATTACTGTTGAAAATTTTAATGCAATGGGCTATGAATTAATTTTTAATTAATTATTCCAAGTTCTGGAGGAGCTCCTAATGGGCCATCATATGTAACTAGTGTATTTAGCTTTGTAGGACATAGGTTATGTAGGCCAACTACTTCCTTCATGGAATTTCAGCTGATTAGTATTGAATACGTTAATCATTTTAGGTCAAGGGACTGCTGTCCAGTAGCAATAAATTTTCTGATTTTATGCAGTTGCCTAGATAGTTCATTGGGTTAAGCTTGAAATAATATGAAATATCCAACCCTAAACTAAACAGCATGGTGGGCTACAAAACAAGAAGAAGTGGATCATACAATACTGCTAGTGCTATAGTAAAGGAGGCAAATCTGTAGGAAAAGGGGCATCTATATTCAGCCTGAGATATCATGCATTATGAAATAGTTCTATATTCCTGCACAGAACTTGAAACATTATTTTAAAAGAAATTTGTTACTGGCCATTCATTGCTATTCTGTCTTCTATTTTAGTAATCCATTAATACTGCACAAGATTTAAATGAAAACATAAAGGAATCCAGTAGCAAATTTCAGAGTGACTGTAGCATACGATTCTGTGGGGCCCAGTTCACTTTTGCTAGAATAAACCAGTTAGTCTCAAAGGTGCTTTCTTGCTTTTTAATGCTAAAATAGACTTAACAAAGCTGTATCTTTGAATATTACTACAATATTTAAAGAAATTATTTGTTAACCTTTTAGTTTTTTCTTTTTTGAAAAACACACTGGGAAAATATAGCAGTGGCCAAACATCCATCCTAATGTCCAGAAAAAAATTAGTAAGAAAAGATAATCATTATTCATTAAACTGAGAAACTAATAATATTCTCATTTGTTACATTATTTTGATTTATTTATTTTTAAAAATTGTCATTATGCCATTATTACCCTGAAAAGTAATGTGTTACAGGCAATGCTGTTGCTTCTGACACATTGCTTCCAAGCCCTGTTCCTCAAAGATTTCTGAACATGAGAGGAAGAGATGTAGCAAATGAAGTCAGGGTTTCACATTTTGTCAAGAGATGTCCACTAGGAACACAGGATGTGCTTGTGTTTTGGAACTTTACTGCATGTGCGTACTTCCTAGACAGTTTACAGTACATTGGCAGCTTTTCTCCCAGGGCAGAATGCTTGTCATCTTCAGGAAATACAGAATACATTTGAAGGAAGTGTCTTGCTGACATTTTGGAACTATGATCGTTGATATATATTTTTTTAAGATACATGCTAATAGCTACTGAGCTGCAGCAGTAGTGGTGAGTGAAACAGATGTAGGTCTTATAGAGAACAGCAGTGACACCACAGCTAACACATGTTAGCACTGTGATGAGACAGCCCCAAACAAAACAAAAGGCAGGACACAAAAAGAGAGCTATAATTGAGCCACAGAGAAAAATCACAATAGAGAGTGGCTCAAGGGCACAGAAGAAATAAAATAAGATGGGAAGCCAAGCAGCAGACATGTTCAGTTATGTGAACACTGTCCAAAGCAGTACAATACATATTACAGGAACATGGAATGTTAGAAGCATGAACCAGGGGAAGCTAGACATAGTAAAAAAAAAGAAAAGAAAAGGAAATTAATTACATAAACATAGCAATACTAGGGGTAAGCAAGCTAAAATGGATGGGAGTGGGTCACTTTGACTCAGATAACTACACAGTGTTCTACTCAGGAAGTGAAAAGACAAAATGAAGCAGAGTGGCTTTCATACTAAGGAGAGACATACCAAAACTAATCACAATGCAAGGTCTGATCGAATCATGTCAGTAAGGCTTCAGGGCAGGGGCGCCCGTGCCGCTGGTATCACCTTGTGTGGGGGGCAGGGCTTGAGAGGCAGAAGGACAGGGCTTCTGCAATGAGGTACAGGTACACACTTGGGCAGGCTAGGCACACGCTCGCAACCTCACCTGCCCTACCATGGGCCCCATTCTTGCCTCAGCCTCCTTCTCCTTAGCACACACTCTTCTCACAGCAGCCTCACCATCCTCATAGAAGAAAGGGATGGTGCTGAGGCAAGCTGGGGAACTGTGTGCTTCTCATGGCAATCCTCAGCACCACCCCCTTCGCCTCAGAGGAGAAAGAGATGGCGCTAAGGGGAGCCGGGAGGCACGCACACACTCAGCCTGGCTCATTGCAGCCAGCCTGTTCTCCCGAGGAGAACAGGACCATGGTAGTGGTAAGGGGGCCCTCTGGGGTGTAACCCGGTGTGGTCCGCACCTCCCGCACATGCACACAGCCCAATGGTGCTACTGCTTCAGGGAATACCTATAAATATTACCATAATCCAAGTATATGCCACAACCACAAAGGCAGAGAAAGAAGAATGTGAAAGATTCTATGAAAGAGTTCAGGAATGTACAACACACCAACGCAAGAGTTCAAGCTAATAATAGGAGACTGGAATGCTAAAGTTGCCAGCAAAGAAGAATGAAAAACAGCAGGAGGATTTGAACTAGTTACAAGAAGTGAAGCAGGAAAGCGACTGATTTTGCGAGGCTAACAATTTATTTATTGCAAATACTTTCTTCATACAACCTGAAAAGACAATACACATGCACATCAGCACAAAAATTTGATAGACTATATAATTGAAAGCAGAAGATGTTTGTTCTATTGTTTGCTCTAGTATTGTGGCAAAAACTAGACCAGACACTGACTGTGGTACAGATCATGAACTACTTATATCAAAAATTAAGAGTAAAGCTGAAGAAAACAAAAACAGTCATCATACCAAAATATGATCTGAACAACATATCAAAAGAACTTATGACAATGTAAGTAATAGATTTGCATTATTAGGCATAATTGACCAAGAACCAGAAGAACTATTGTCAGAAGCCAAAAACACAATCCAGGAAGAATGTAGAAAGACACTAACAGTGGCCATAAAGAAAGAAAAGAAACAATGGTTAACAGATGAAACACTTCAAGAAGTAAAGAAAAATAAAGAAGCAAAAGAAAAGGGAAATAGGAACAAAACCAGAACCATGAAAGCAACTGTCCAGTGACTAGTGCATAAGGACAAAGAAAACTACTATAATGATCAATACGGAGAAACAACAACAAAGTTAGAACAAGAGACCTTTTCCACAAGCTCCAGGAACTGAAAAGAAAGTTCAAACCAAAGGTAGGAATGCTCTATGATCCAAAAAAGAACATACTACAAGATCAAGAAGAAATAATAAGACGATGGCAGCAATCCACAGAAAAGTTATATAAAACAGATGAAGAAATGAATGACACATGGAATGAATTACCATACAAAGATGAACCCCAAATTCTTGAAAGCACGGTGGAAGCTGCGATAAGATAAATTGGGAAGAACATATCATTAGGAACAGATGACATTCAAATTGAATTGCTACAATCCATACAAAAAGAAACAACTGTAGTGTTAACTAAAATATGCCAACAAATATCAGGAAACAAACCTGATGGCCAACAGATTGGAAACGATCAATGTACATCCTTATCCATAAAAAAAGGAAGCACAAAATACTGCAGCAACTATAGGACCATATCATTAATTTCCCACACAAGTAAAATCATGCTCAAAATTCTGTGGCATAGACTTAAATTATATATGGAGAGAGAAATTCCAGAAGTATAAGCAGGGTCCAGGAAAAGCAGAGGCACTGGTAACCACACTGCAAACAGTGAGGATGTTATTAAAAATATTTGACTGTATTTCTGTTTTTAAACTTTATTTTTTTTAAGTAGCAACTGCAGCAAGAGTGTGTGTATGATTTTGACCAGTTGGTGGTGGTTAAAATCAATTTGGTTTTCTTGGATCATGTCCTGTTTAACCAAAAGTGTAGAAATACAGTCAGTCCTCGGTATCTGCGGACTTGCCATCTGCAGATTTGAGTATCCACAGATGGCAAGCCCCCGTTGTCCCCAGTGGTAGTGCATGTCCCCAGTGGTAGTGCACCCTGCCATTAGGGACAGAGATTCTGGCACCTGTATTTAAAGCTGTTCCACATCTTTCCAACTTTGCCCATGCATTATGTTACCTAGGCTCCACATTGGAGGCAGCCACAGAAGGTGGCACTGGCATTGTAGGGCCAATACATCTCCCTCTGTGCTCTCTCACTCTCTTTTTTCCTTCAGCAGAAGCACCGCTGTGGCTGCCTCGGGTCTCCTGGCTTCGCTTAGCTGCCCCCTCCCTTTTGACTAAGTCAGATGAGGAGGGGGCTCAACATCACTGAGAGAAAAAGGAGGGGGTGTTCAGGCAATGCCAGGAGCCCTGTGGCAGCCACGGTGGCACTTCCACTGAGGGGAAAAAAGAGAGCGAGGGAGCCATAGAGGGTGACATTTTGGCCCCACAATGCCGATGCTACCTTCTGCAACCACCTCCAAACCAGATCTTACCATATATACTCATCTATAAGTCGAAAAAATTATGCCCCAAAATTTATCCGAAAATGCCAGGTCGAGTTATTTACGGGTCAGTATGGTAATGTGATAGCAACTCTTTTAGATTTCCCCATGTGGTGGAGAGAAACGTTTCTTTCTCTTTTGAGCCAAGCAGAAAGAGTCCTGATTTATTGTTCTTAAACAAACAGCAGAGTGAAGGCTGAAATGAAAGTTGAAAGCAAAAGCCTCAATTAGTCTCTCTTGCCATACACACACATAAGCACACTGAAATTTTACTTGAAGCCTCCAAGTTTTACCCTTGACTTATCCATGGGTCATGGCAAAATCCATAATTTTGGCCCCAAAACCTGCCCTCGACTTATACATGGGGTTGACTTACAGTCAAATATATATGGTAGGTAACCTAATCCATGGTTAAAGTTGGAAAGATGTGGAACAGCTGTGCCAGAATCTCTGTCCCTAATGGCAGCACAGCTGTGTCCATGTGCTTCCATTGGGGACAATGCAGGCTTGAGCATCCTTGGTTTTTGGTATCTGTGGGAGGGTCTGGAATGGATCCCTTGCATATACCGAGGACCGACTCTACATAAGTTGATATGTGGGGGATGCCCTTAGGTTTTTGTGACTATAACAATTTGAGATCTTGGCCCCTCATTTCAATTAAGCAATGTATGCAAATGTACACAGAAAAGAAACTATCATTCTTACAGTTTGCAGTCTAATAATGCACCTCTCTCCTTATCACTTGTCAATTTTCAAACCTGTTAGTGGAAAGTCAAATGGGGAACCTGATTCTGAATCCGCTTCTTCAATGCAGACGCATAGTGGCATAGAAGACATCAGTCCAGAGACAAAAGCCAAAATAGAAGAGGAAGCTTATAACAAAGGGTAAGATTGTGTTGTTGGACTCTGCATGATAGGCATGCCCTTTTTATTAACAACAGCAACTATGGATGAGTTCTTTTCATTTCATGAATTTTATAGACTTCTGCTAGGGAAAAAGAGGGCCTGGTTCATACATCCCATTTACTACAAAAGTAACATTTCTAAATCAGAAGAAATTCCCATTCAGAATCCTTACAGCTAGAAATCTAACTTGTACTGGCTGATTATTTATCCCCAATGTCCTTTTAACACACACACAGATATACAATCTGTTGTTTGCCCTGAAAGGAAATGCCTTGTGTTTCCCCCTTCCCCTGGGCATGTATCTGCTTGAAAGCATTTTAGTCAATTTCATCCTTTGCAGGGTGAGAGGTTCACTGCGGGACCACTTGAGGAACTTTCTTCTGATACCCTGTACCTCAAGTACAAATCAAAGAGATTTTGTGACTACTGTGAAAGCTATGAGAAATGATCATGTTGAAACCAACTTCATACCAACATTACTAGATACCAAGTGTTGAATTTTCCATTTAAATCACAGCAATAACTTATGTGAGTAGAACTCATAGCCATGTTAATCTGGAATATCAGTATGCAGAGAGATCTTATAGGACATTTGAGATAAATTGAGCACAGGATTTCATAGACTTGGTCTGAGGAAGTAGACTCAAGTCTGTGTTTGCTGCCACACTGTAGAATGCAGTTTGACACTGTTTTAACTGTCATAGTTCCATCCTGGGATTTGTAGTTGTGGCACCAGAGTTCTCTGTCAGAGGTGGCTAAATATCTCACAAAATTACAAATCTCAGAATTCCATAGTATTGAGCCATGGCAGTTAAAGCACTATCTAACTGCACTGATTCTACAGTATAAATGCCGCAATGTAAGCTTATGCTACAACTTCTTTCACTTAGTTATTCTCAAAGGTGCTACAAGATCCTGTAGCAACCATTTACATCATTCTCACAATGTCAGTATGTAATCCAAACCAAACAAAGTCTCTACCCCATCTCCTTCACTTCTCCAGCTTTCAGCTATTGTAAACTGTTCACTGTCTGGATTCAGCTGTCAAGTGCCTACAGAAACCCCATTGTTTAATTCCATCTGATTAAAAGAAATCCAACTACAATGAAGATCTATCATCACTATAGTGCATCCAAATAGTATATCTATCCCCTTTCTTCTTTCATAATGACTAACATAACACTTAGTAGTGCTTCCACTCTCTCTATGTGTATCTATATGTAAAAATATATGCTGAAATTTAATTGAGAAAAAATAGTCCTGATTCTGCTACAGGAAGTCCTAGGAGATGCAGTTTGAGTGTTGGCTTAAGACTGCCAAAGACTAGGTTCAAGTCCCTATTCAGCCAGGGAAACTCAATGGATGATCTTGGGCAAGTTACACTCTCTCAGCCTAAGAGGAAGGTAATGGCAAACCACCTCTGAAGAAATCTTACCAAGACAACCATAGGATAAGGTTGTCATGGGTTGGAGTCGCTTTGAAGGCACATAATAACAACAAAACTTCTGCAACAGACCCAATGCCTAAACATTTGAGTTACTATGGATACCCATTACCACCTACATATTATTCCAGAAATACACACAGAGAGCAGTTAATTAGGCTAATACGAAAATCAACAATTCTGAAATGTAAATTATGTTGACCACATAAAATGCCAAAAGGTATTTCAGTGGAAAGAATGCCTTTGTTTTGTCATCAGTACAGTATGTGTTGCCATGGCAGTTATGTATCCGTGAAAAATAGTAACAAAAAAGATATAATGTTATTTTAATAGCACTGAACTCTTAAGCTAAGGGAAAAAAATAAAAGCAAAAGTGTAATCAAATAGATGTGGCACACTGTGTCATTCACTAAAAGTAATTTCACTTGTGTAACAAAGTTAATTTCTAAGAATTTGTTGTTGCTGCTGTTATTCCTAAAACAATTGGAATCCTGAGCTAAACTGTGTGTTTTAGCTAGGATATTAACTAACTGTGCATGCCTTAGATTAATGTTTATATTGTAACTAGTGAGAAAAATATGTCTATATTACAAATGTAGTGTTTTAGATACCTGGATCCACCCATTGGACTTGGTAAATGAGTGCAGAAGCTGCATGTTTATTACAAGGAAGTTATGATGATCTCCCACAGTCTCATGGAAGGAAGCCAGAACTGTTTGGGGCTTGTGAAATGACTGTGGCTTTTAGATACGTGAAAGTGCTGTAGGTAATGTGAATCCAGCTATCACTCATGCTTTTAAAAAGTAATCTATACCAGAACACATTCTGGAGCTCAGTGTGCTGTATCATTGTAGGGTAATTTAAGTTTCCTAAGGCTTCAGCCTTTGTTAAGGAAACAAAAATATTTAAACATCAAAAATATCAAAGCCAGCCCTGTTAGGATTTAGCTTTAAAATAGCAGAGTAGCAGAAATGTGCTCTTGTCTAACTATGCTTCCCTAACAACTGAGACTGACTCAAAAAAAAAAAAAAGCCAACAACACATAGCTTGCAGTTTAAAACAAAAATTTACAAATGGCTTTAATCTATATATACATACAAGTTATATCCTAATCTAGCTAGTGAATAGTTCAGGTAAAAAGAAATCTTTATCTCAACATCTATCCAAAGAAAGTTGAGAGAGGAGGAAGATGGAAAACCCAACAGTTCAAGAGAAAGCCTTTGTGTGTGTGTGTTGGCTTCCCTAAAAGGGGGAGTGACCTAAATCACATGGCTAGTTTGAATGAGAGAAAGAAGTTTACATGCAGGAAATCCCTATCTACCTAAGGAAAGGGGGAAGAGAATGCAAAAATCTTCCAACAATCACACACACACCTTTTGGGTGGGGGGGGGGTCCTGCACAGCTCCAGAAGCCAAACTATGTTATCACAACTACTATTATGGACAAAAGTGATAGTCTATCACTCTTTGTTGCCTGCTGTGCTATTTTTGGGTTCTTGCTCTGATTCTGATGGATTTAGCTTTATTGTTTGTACATACATTTCCATCATGTGCATGGTTTTTGTTTTTTTACTTATTACACATATCTGATTCTATATAATCATATTTAAGTTAGCTCCTTCCTTTCATGTTTCTTTTGACGGGAGAAACTTTGTGCTCTCTTAAGATGGGAGATTCAGGCATCGCACAGAGTTCATCAGAAAATTATGCAGCTTTACTACTATATCTAAACCTCATGGCTTCAATGAATGCTTAGTTTTTTCAAAAAGAAAAGGAAAATGTATGTGTCTTTTTCATGCATAAAGCTATCAAGAAGGCTTAAAGAAAACCAAAGAACTTGAAGAGTTGAAAGAAGATGATGAAGACAACATAGATGAAAGCCCTAATGACTGTGTAGCAGATGAAAATGATGATGAAGTCAGCAAGGAACATAGGTAAGAAAATAGCTGTACTTAGATTGTCAGTGCTAATCTATTTGATGAATTGTGGCCTTATTGAATGTTTGGAGGTTGACTGCAGAGATACCTAAGTGATGTGATGATGTTTCCTTCCCAGCAGATCACCAACAAGAACTGTTGGGGGTGGGGATGAAACAAAAGCAGATTTCCACCGAGTCTATAAAACAAAGGGTTAATGGCTAAAAAATAATTTTACAAACAGAACCACAATGACAGTTGCTCAGAATCATCAATCTGCTTTTTAATTTCAAGAACTGTGCAGAGCAGAGGGAGAGAGAACTGCTGGGAGAGAAATACATGGTAAAACTTCAATATTAATGAAAACCCACTGCATGGGTACTGGGTCATGTGTTGTTATTAATGGTTCCCTTGAATCCTGAAGAAGCATTTAATACTTTAATATAGGATTGTCAACTCTCTTCTAAAGAAAAATACTTGTAAAAGATTTAAAACTTGAACAGAAATAATCATACCAGTTATGCTGAGAACCATGCTTTTGATCCTGTGGGAAATCACCTAATAAGTATAGCATGTATACAGCCAGACTTCTGAGTACTGCACAACGTATTATTTTCAGATGTTAGAAGTAGCTAGTGTCACATTATTTCAGTGAGCTCACACATTTTTTGCTTTTTCCTTTTCCATTTTACAGCAAACTTGAAGTTGTTATCCAGTACATACAAATACTGTACCCCAAACTGCATAAACATTGGACCATGCTCTGGGTTGTAGCAGCCATTATCCTGATTTTTGCTGTGGTACTAGGAATCTCCACTTTATACAATTACTTCTCCTCCTGTACTGAGTTATCAGATGGGACACAAATGAAAGCTACCTGTTCTGCTGTCCAGCAATATTCCTGGTGGAACTCAGGACTTCAGCATGAACAACGCACAGAATAACAAAAGCACGACTTGGGGAGAAAAGCCATTTATAATACACAAGAAAGTACCCATTTTAAAACTGAGGTGTACAAAGCAAAGTAATGCTTTGCCACTTTTATGGTGGTCAAAGGTGATCAGTAATCCACTGTTTAGTTTCGTTTGTGCCATAAAACTAGGAAATGCGGTGTGATTTTTTTAAAAGTAGCCAGATAACACCAGCCAATAAATGCTGTTTTCTTTTTTACACTAACTGCTATTTGATTGATGTGCCTGAATATCAAGACACCCAGATGAGAAATATAAAGAAAGAGTTTGACAAAAAGAGGGCATTGAGGTCTGGAGAGTCATAGGTGAAACACAAACACCAGTGCTTCTAAACAATGCCACTCACGACCTCTGTAAATATCAGCATTAATTCCTGTTACAAGCTTCAGTTTGGAGCTAGTTTTTTATTTATACACCCTTAGAATTATGATAGATTAGAGATTTTTGTTTGGTGTCACAACTGAAGGAAATGAGCAAAAAGTAAAATATTACCATGACTTGGCTATGTAGGCAGTTCCACATTTACCATAAGAGAAGCCTGAATGAAGGGATGTCACATTGAGGATGGAGCAAGCTTGTTTTCTGCTGCTCCAGAGACTAGGACACACAACAATGAATGCAAACTACAGGAAAAGAGATTCCACCTCAACATTAGGAAGAACATCCTGACAGTAAGAGCTGTTTGACAGTGGAACACACTCCCTTAGAGTGTGGTAAAGTTTCCTTCTTTGGAGGTTTTTAAACAAAAGCTAGATGGCCATCTGTCAAGGGTGTTTTGAGTGTGAGTTCCTGCATGATAGGGGGTTGGACTGGATGGCCCTTGAGGTCTCCTCCAGCTCTATGATTATATTAGTCTATGAATGTAGATGCATTAATGCTTGCCACCTCTGTGATATATAAAAAATAATGTGACGCAAATGTAAGTTTCATGAGAATTGTGTGCACAGAAAACCTCTGTCACTTAAAGCAATACCTCATTGTAGTCACTGTGGGAACACACAAATGTTCACACCCAGCTCTACCACATGTACAAAAGCCCTCCCTTGTGTTCTGGAAAGCCTTACACATATATAATTCTGCTACATGCTCTGATAGGTGTATAATGACACTGGCTCCACAAAAAGTCTGGCATGTATCATGGTTGGTACCAGCAGCCTGCTGAAGAACCGAATTCCATTTGAAGATGTTATACTGGTGTGAGGCTAGACATTACAAAGGAGATGTGTTTTTTAAACTCGCATCTTCATTGTAATTTTAATTAGGTGTGGGGCCTTACTTGCAGAGGACATCTAATATGGATTATTTGATTTCCACCTTCTGCTGATTTCAAGATGAACAGATACTACTTGGATATAGGAAGGGCTAAGCACTACCCCACTGAGCCAGTGCATTGTAATGGTTTGAGCATTGGACTATGACTGGAAACCAGGGTTTCAATCCCTACTTGGCCAAAGAACCTCACTGGGTGATCTTGAGCAAGTCACATTCTCTCAAGCTCAGAGGAAGACAAAGGCAAAAACCCCTCTAAACAATGCCTCTGAACAAATCTTGCCAAGCAACCCAGTGATGGTTTCGCCTTAGGGTCTCCATAAATTAAATGTCTTGAAGGCACACAACAAGAAACAAGCACTGCCTCTCACTGACTTAATCTTGTTTGCTAAGAAAATGTCTGGCTCTGTCTTAACACAGGCATCATCAAACCTGAGCTGCATAATTATTTCACATTCCACACAAAAATTAGATGACATTTTTAATATGGATGTTTGGAACTAAAGGAAGCCATTGAGTATGTTGAAAGGAAGTCCCGTGTAACATATTTGTACTGTTTCTTTGACCAAGACTAGAATGTCTCCCATCCTTCCAGGTGTAGCTATCTCAATCTCCAGACAGAATTTAAGTTACAGAATAGAAGCTGCAAGCCTTAGCTGACATAATTAAATGTAGAGTAAACATGAGGCTTGATTCTAAATAAATCTCTTTAAGATCAGGATGATGGGACAGCTGGGAGTTCTGACATTTTCTTTTTTGTGGTTTTACCGGATTGCAAAGTTCTCCCTTAGCAAAAGCATCCTTTGTGATCCCTGTGATCACCCTTGTTCTCTGGCATTCATTGGTGTGTAGAAGCAGTAATTCCTCCTGTACTGGAATGTGAGGCACTAAATAAGTGTTAGCTTTTTTGGAAGGTACTGCAAAACTAACATGTTGATAAGTATAAAGGTAAAGAGTAGGGTATGGGATTCTAACTCTGTCATAGGACATTATCACACGGAGGAAATCCTGTGAGGAAACGGGGGTTTAAACTGAAAATAACCCGCAAAAGCGGGTATATTTTCAAACAACGTCGCATTTAAAAGCAGGTTAATCTGAACAGAAAGTAGTCAGAAACTGCTTCTTTTTATCTTCGGAGATCTTCCGAAAATAAAAAGAAGCAGTTTCTGCCTACTTTTCGTTCAGAGTAACCTCCTTTTAAATGCGCAGGAGGTTTTCACACGGGGAAAGCCGGCTAATTAATTGCTTCCGCTTTTGCGGTAGCACTTTCACTTTAAAGCCGGCTTCTGTTTGGAGCTCCCCATGTGATAACGTCCATAGATTATTGATAGATGATCATGACAACCTCGGGAAAAAGATACGTAATGCAATTTTAATGTTGGCCTGAGCAACTGTTAAAAAATAAAATTTCTAGTCAATGACAGATGCATCTTCAGTGTGAAGCAGCTTGACTGATGGAGATGGGTAACACTGATATGAAACACTACTTTGTGTATATATTCACCATCTGGATATGTCTGTTAACAGAAGAGTAAAACAGTGTGATAAAGCATGTTTAATGAGGCTGATGAGAATGTGTATCATTTCCTCTCAAACTGGAAAAGGTTAATTAAAGGGTGTAAAGAAATAAGGGATTTCTGCTGGCTTTAGAATTAAATGACTTGTCTAATAAGAAATAGATCAACATAATCACTCCTGATTCCTTAACCATGGCCGTGGGATAAGCTAGAGAATTTTCATATATTTTTCTGTGGGCTTTAACTATTGTTAAGGTTTACACCAGTAAAACAATAAACCTTACATCTAAATTAACCAGGGTACTATGTTAAACAACATTTTTAAAATGAACTTCAAACCCAAGTTTTACTTCTTGCAGTCTTCTTCGGATTGGTGCCTTCCACATGTATTGTACTATAACTCTCATCATCCCCAGCAAGCATAGCCAATAGAGCAGATTCCCTGTTTAATAGCTATCCTGTGTTAATGGTAACCAAAGTTAATGTTAATGCCAAGAGAAAAAATAATTCTTATATGCAGGGTGCCATCTTAATGCCATAACCATCACTAATGGAACAGAACTGCTAAATCTGAACAATACAGGAAAATACGAAGCCCCACCAAAACAGCAACATGTGTTTGTGCATTTTCTGCCTTTATTTATTTATTTATTTAAACTGCAAAACACTTGCATTGGACTGGGTAGAATGACCTAAGATAAACATATTTTTACCCATGAGACCATTAACTTTCTCCAGAAAAGATTTATTGCTTTACTCATTCTTGCAAGAAAGAATCTATTTTTTGTTTTGTTTTGTTTTGTTTTTTGAGAAAGAGAGAGAGAGAATTTTAAGTTTGGCATTCTTATTATCAGGGTTTTTGGGCCAACATTATTATTATTATTTTTTTAAAAATATAGAATGGCTTCTTAGTGGTTATGAGTTCACTGGGAAACAAAACAGTGGCCATCTTTGCTCAGACAAAGAAAAGATTATGCAGTCTTTCGTTTCTCTATGCATTATCTGAATATAGAAATGTTATATTCCTTCAAATCATAGAGCTCATATGGCCACTAAGAGTAGGTCAGCCATCTTATGCCATTCATAGGTTTCTGTTCTGTGTTTTGGTTTTGTTCTGCTAATTATTATTATTTTCTTTTTTGGAAGTGCAATATTTATTTATTTGCCTTTAATGAGACACATATTTTTCCTTGTGCACAGCACTGATGTCTTTAAGTAGGAGGTACTCAAGAAGCACTATCTTTTGTTTAAAATTTCTAAGACTTTGCACAGGTGTGCTAGCATTGTACTGTATAGAGCATCACATACTTGAGATGTGGAAATAAAAGTATTGTCTTGGAGTTCTCCGTTTTGCTCATATGTGACTTATTTATAAGGAACACCACCAAAGAATAAAAAACGTGTGTTGCCATTGATTAGCTGACTTAAAATTAAACACTACATTAACTTTGCTGGATTTTTTTTTCTTTTTCTTTTTTTCCCTTTTTTCTTTTCTTTTCTTTTCTTTTTTTAATCAAAATGAAACATTCACTTCAACAAGAACTTCCTGACAGTAAGAGCAGTTCAACATTGGGACACACTCCCTCGGAGATTGGTGGAATCTCCTTCCTTGGGGGTTTTTAAACAGAGGCTGGATGGCCATCTGTCATGGGTGTTTTGAGTCTGTGTTCCTGGATGGCAGGGAGTTGGACTGGATGGCCCTTGTGGTCTCTTCCAACTCTATGATTCTATGATTTTAAGTATTTTCTTTGCAAAGACATGAAGCTTGCTCCAAAATGCATAAGAAATACAAATATGATAATTAATAAATATTGCTGCTTTTAAATGCACTGGATTTTGATTTCTAGAGCTGCACCAGTCTTCATCCACAGGTA
This sequence comes from Phrynosoma platyrhinos, assembly GCA_020142125.1. Classification (NCBI taxonomy): domain Eukaryota; kingdom Metazoa; phylum Chordata; class Lepidosauria; order Squamata; family Phrynosomatidae; genus Phrynosoma; species Phrynosoma platyrhinos. The sequence continues at coordinate 105,280,297 of CM034701.1, forward strand.
TGTGTGGAATGGGCCCCACAATACCTCTACTGATAGTTACTGAGGTCACTATCACCCCAAACACATACTCCTTTTTAGCTTTATTTTAACATTTTGCCTTTACTATATGTTCCCAACTGGGACCGTGTAGTGAATTTCATGTGGTCAGGTAATCTTCATTATGGTGTCATTGAGGGCAGCAGGCATAGTGTGGCATTGAGATCGTGCTCACACCTTCCCATTTTTTCTGCTGCAGAATTGGTAAATAGTGGGCTATCATTTTTGCACTGCAAAAAAAAAAGCACCCAAAAAGGGATATTTTGAAAACAAGATAAAATGTTAATTGAAAACCATCCATTTCACCTCAATTCTGATTATTAAAAAAAGGAAAATACAATGTTGTTAGCTCAACTTCATTGGAGAAAAGGTATGATATAATCTAACTAATAAATATATAAAATACATTTTGTGCCAACTGAGTGTGTCTTTCTTTCATGCCATTTGTCTAGCTCAGTGTTTTTGCAAACAATACCATGCCAATAGAATTTGGCCATGTTTATTTTCCTGTTTCCTATTTCAAACTGAATCTAGTTTTTTCTCTGTCCCTGTCTCGGATATGATGGCCAATCTTTGGATGCATCTACCCTGTAGAAATAATACAGTTTGACACTAAGTGCTGCAGCTCCATCCTATAGAATCTTGGGATTTGTAGGTTTACAAGGTATTTAGACTTTTCTACCGAAGAGTGCTGGTGCCTCACAAAACTACCAATTTCAGGATTCTGTAGGATGGAGCCATGGCAGTTAAAGTGGTGTCAAACTGCATTCTCTCTGTAAATGCACACTCAATTTCTACTTTTTTTCCTTTGAAAACTGTTAACACTCAGATCAATGCTAGAGCATGCATTTAGGTGGATGCAGTGGGATAACCACTGGTAGGTGTGGTTCTCCAAAGGAAAATAGTTTTTCAGGCCCAATAACAATGAATGTAGAACCAAAGCACTTCCTGCACATCTGCTGAAACAGCTATGATTGCATATGAATTTTTTTAACCTTCAAGAAGGGGCTGCCTACACAGTGAGTGAAACATAAAATGCTGGTGGCCCCCAATGAATATGCAAACTAAAATAACCTGGGAACCTTTTTAAAAATAGAAAAGAAAAAGACTTATATGGGAGAACATTTGGGCACATCTACCATTATGATATCAGGCAGACCCCACTTGAACAGCCTCTGGGTTGTTCCCAAAGCTGCATTTATCTAAAAGGGTTAGGAAAACAGCCTGGAGATGCTGGAAGGCACCCAAATGACCTGAAATGACTTTCTGACAGAAATGCTATTAGAATTAGTGCAGTCAAAAATTCAGACTAAGGAGCAAAGACACCAATGGCTTGAGAAAAAACTAAAGTCTTGATCACAGGAACTCCATTCTAAGATAGGAAAGTAACTGAGGGAGCTATTGTAATCTAGCTACATCTATAGCATGGTCCTGGAGAAGAGTGGGGGGTGAGAAGAAGAGTGGACACATCCTAAAGATCAGTTTACATCGCAGAGGGGTCAGGACAGGTAGGACCTTATCAAACGCTGGCCACGAAGCGAAAAGTAACCAAACAGT
>CM034701.1:105311307-105332795 GCA_020142125.1 Phrynosoma platyrhinos
GGGGGGGGCTCTCTAGAATCATGATTCAGCAAGTGCTTTAAATCCTCAGTGCGAAGGAAATCTTTGGCTTTTGCTGCTGTAAAATGGAAAAACAAATAGGTGCTAACCTCAAAACCTGGGTGCAACGTGTTAAATGTTTTAAGCCATTGTGCACTGCCTTGGGCAAGTCACACTCTCTCAGCCCTAAGAGGATTGCAGTGGCAAACCCTCTCTCTGAATGAATCTTGCCAAGAAAACCCCAGGATAGGTTCACTGCCTTACGGTTGCCATAAGTCGGAGACGACTTGAAGTCACGTAACAACAAAATGTCATACTTTAAATGTTGTAACACATTGTGCACTGCCGTGTGTGTGTGTGTGTGTGTGTGATGGGGATCTGAGGTGGTAAGGAAGTGCCACAAATAAATAAATAAAAAATAGCATAATAGGATTCAGAATCCACAGTATTCTAGCCTTCCCATGCATATGGTAATCAATAATTAGGAAGAAAGAACGTGAACAATGCAACTGGTAATATTAAAATAGCACATGAAAATATGTGGCATTCGGGTGTTCAAATTATGCTGAGTGAATTGTTTTTTGGAATTTGGTTGAGTATTATATATTACATATGGGTGTGGTAGTAGGTGCTTGCACACTTTAGTTATTCTGTTTTTGCTAGAAGTTTGGCAGATGCAACAGGGAAGTTCGTAGCAGAGTGGACATAGTGTTAAAGCATCTTCCGTGGATTCTACACAATAATTGCTTAGATGAACATTGCTATTATGATTTCCTTGGTATTCCAAACTGAATTCAGGAAAGCATTTTGTGTTATATTCCTCTGTATCCGTTTTAGAATTTCAAATGTTCAAGCATTTGATCTATTTGCTGTTTGGTAATCTTTGTGAATCGTGGTACTGTTTCATATTGAGTCTGAAATCAGGTGCCTGAAATCCTTGGGTAAAGACTTTTTAAAAGCGAATTGATAAATTGGAGCATATGTTGAACTGTGTTGTAAATCATAGTGTTTCCTGTAGCACAGATAGAATCTAAAAGGTCTTTTCCTTCTCCAGCTTAATAGATGCTTTTCCCCTTAATAGCTGGTTAGAGCTTGCTGGAAGCTGTTATTTTCTGCATGGCTTAACACAAATGAGCCTAAATATTTTCTCCCTCATTAAGAGTTGGCTGGTTTCCGTCGACCGTGTTTGCAAATGGCAGAAGTATTGTGAATGACAGTAATTGAATTTTTGTGTTTTACAGTTTTTTATATACTTAATTGGAGCATGTGTTCACGAGATACTAACTAAATCTGCCTGCTTGTTAAAGTAGTGGTTAAGTTTGCTGCCAGTTGACTCTGTTGTAATCTGGAACTGTTCATTGATGTGGGATACATCCAATGTTATACAAGCAGACATCTGCTCATGCAACAGAAGTTTCCCTTCCTGTCCTTTTCCCTTCATGCCTCTGAAGCTGTCCCTAAAGGTCCCTTAATCCTCCAGAGAAGATCTAGGGAGCTGCAAAGGAGAGGCACGATTTGATCCAGCAGCGGTGCATAGATCTTGATATTTAGTTAGCTGGTGATGACTGTTTATATACTAATGCAGTATTTTAAACCATATTTCTCAGGAACTCCCGAAATGACCACATTTGCTTTTCTTCCTGGACAACAAGCTAAAGCACTTTATCATGGGCCAACAGCTTTCGAGTCAGACACACACTGTTATTAATAAATTGCCAGAAAAAATCGTCAAACATGTCTCTCTGGTTCGAGAAAGTGGCTTTTTGACATATGAAGAGTTTTTGGGACGGGTTGCTGAGCTTAATGACATGTAAGGCTTCCATGTTTTTTTCCCTTATGTATATAACATATTTTAGCACTTGAACAGCATCACGTGTTACACCTTTTCAGAGTGAATTATTGTAGTGGCTAGAAGCCTGTTTTGTAGAATGGGACTCCATATGCCTCTTAAATATATGCTCATGTGCTTCCAGGCATTGTAGAATCTGTTCTAGATTATATGAAGGCCTATTAAATACACACTGTCCCTTTTAGTCCACATGTAAATTGTCCTATTATATAAATTTACCCAGGAAATAATAATGGGGGAGGGGAATACAAGCATGGCTATCTTAAGTCTTCAGCTTCCCACCCCTGAATTCCTATGGAGTCTTAAAAGACTGTATCAAGTATATTGTAGCATAACTTTCTTTAAATCACAACAACTTACTGCATCATATATTCTTAATATTCTTTTCAAATCCAAGTAGCAGATTGTATTGGGGGACGGGAGGGAAGAATTTCCCTGACAATGAATTAAATGTAGCCTGATAGGTCCTGCATGTGAAAGATTGCACCAGTAGACAAGCAACATTTATTAAAACTTAATTAAAAGAGCATGTGCAAACTGTGAGCAACTTAAATATTTTAAATATACATGAGTAACCTAAAGAATACGTGTTTTAAAAAGGAAAAATAGGAATGACTGTTGATTAGGTTTTGTATGAGAAAATATTATATTACCTGCTACCTTTTTATTATCATATTTACTTTTTTATATTAAAAAATAGATCTAGGGGGCATCCAATTTTTAGGTCCAGTTTTCAAAACTCGATGTAACAATCTAATAACATCTGGTTTTGAATAGGCCCCTTGGGGCCAAATTGTGTGTGGTAGAATGTGATGAGATAGTCAGTTACTCTTCCTGGGATGTTTGGAGCCTCCTCCCAGAAAGCTTTGCTTTGATAGGCAGCAACTGTTCAGGGTTTCAGGGAAGATCCTTTCTGAACATAACTGAGATTGAATATTGGACTTCTTATATGCAAAACATGTACTCAACTACTTAGACACAGCCCTTCCCACTTAAACCAAGAGCAGAAGACAGTATGCATGTGTGTAAATCCTGAAAAAATTAATTTTCATATCTTTGTTTTGGGAAATTTGGAAAATTGAACTATTCCAAAGCATAGGTGGTGATGAGAGAGAGGAGGCTAAGCTCAGGATTGTTTCAGGCATCTAAGCAGAGAGAGACTACGTGCTCATTTTATTAACTATAATATGATTCATCCAGTTTCTTCCATCTCAGTCATGTGCACAACAACCTATACTATTGGTAATGGCAGGGTTAGAAGCTGTTGAGGTAGGGGACAGGGGAGTCAACTGTTATGCATGGGTTTACTTGGGCTGCATTAGTTTGACACCACTTTAACTGCCATGGCTCAATGCTATGGAATTCTGGAAATTGTTTCTTGTGGCACCAAAGTTGTCTGACAGAAAAGGCTAACTGTCTCTCAGAATTCCAGAGCATTGAGCCATGGCAGTTAAAGTAGTGTCAAACTGTATTATTTCTGCAGTGCAGATGCAGTCTTGGCTACCACTTATGTATTAGAATGTGATTTTACTGTTATTAAATTATATATAAAATAAGTTTATTTTCTAATGTAGACTGCTTTGCGCTACTGCTATTGCTTAATGTTAAATATAGTATTATTAAAATGTTTTTAGAACTGCAAAGTTAGGTGCTGGCCAGGACAAGCATCTGCTCTTTGAAGTACAGCCAGGTTCAGACTCCTCTGCACTCTGGAAGGTGGCTGTTCGGGTAGTATGTACTAAGGTGAGCTTATCAAAGCCTTTAATTCTGTGGTTCATATTGAATAGTCAAGACAATATTGCTAGACTTTGTACCCTACTCTAGCAAGAGAAAGAGTTTTTCATGACATTTTGAATGTATCTATTTAGTGCTTGACATGCAATGGTTCCATGAAAGCAGTGGTTCTCAACTTAGGATCTTTTCATTGTTTGAAGCTTTAGCTTCCAGAAGTCTTAGCCAGCAAAGCCAATTGTTTGGCATTCTATTAGCTATTCAAAGCAGCTGAAATTCAAAGCAGCTGAGGGACCAAATGTTGAAAACCACCACACTAACACATCTTTGTTAGAGAACTTTAAAATTACAAGCATAGTTCAGTTAACAAAGCCTCTGACAAAGAAGCTCCTTTTTACAAGGTATTTTGATGCTTTCTACCACTACCCCCTCCTCTTTTTCTGCTCATCCTGTGTGTACCTGGAAGTTGTGTTTGTTTTTTTAAAGTGTTAGGGGATGTGTTAAATAATGTCCTCCCTGTATGTTATTATTAAATGGCGATGACATGAACTTGGACACTTCAGTTTGTCCATATTCACATTGCTGGCATTTAATAATATAGAATGATTGATCTGTTAGTGGAATTTGTGGATCCAGAGGGTCCACTGTAAACCTGTAAATTTGGCTTCAGAATAGGAATCATAAGAAAAGTGGAGGCGGGCGAAAGAAAAGGTCATCACTGGTTGCATTTTGGTAGCAAAGCCTCCAAGTGGTCTCTGTTGTTGTTGAGTGCTGTCGAGTCAATTTATGGTGATCTTATGAATGAGAGTTCCAAAGTACCCTGTTATCCACAGCCATTCTCAAGTCCTGCAATTTCAGGGCCACGGCTTTCTTGATTGAATCTATACATCAGTAATGTGGTCTTTCTCTTTTCTAGAAGGCTCAAAATGTTGTTGTTTTTTTAACTTTTGCAAAGGTTACTGACCTACTTGTTTCATTTCACATGAGCATATTGCTAGTTTTGGTTTTGAAAATTCTGAAATATGTTGAATTGCTCTTCTGTTTTGTGGTGGAGGAGCCTATCCCTATTCTTTCCATGTTATTTTTGCCTCTGGTACCAACTTTTCTGTTAAAGAAATCATGCCTAAGAAACATCTACTTTGTTAACTGAATTATACTTCTACCCAAAGTGAAGCTAAATAGATACTGGTGTTCAGAATCTAGGGTTGTTCTGAACATTGTAAAGCCACCCAGAACATAGAAAATACTTGTGCTATGGCATGCCATCTTAATTTTCGCAGTTCTTGATTCATGTCTCAATTATATACTTTTCTATAAAGAAATAAAGTTGAAAACAAGTGGTACTGTGTTAAAAAAAATGGTAAGACTGCTTTCTCTATGTTTAGATAAACAAGACAAGTGGCATTGTTGAAGCGTCAAGAATCATGAACTTGTATCAGTTCATTCAGCTTTATAATGATATCACAAGTCAAGCAGCAGGTGTACTTTCACAGAACGTTGTTCCAGAAGGAGCTGCAGAGGATATGTCTTCTGTTGCATCTTGTCAGGCCAGCATTTGGATGGGAAGGTAGCTAAGATTAAATTCAATTTATGTTTGAATGCTCTCCTTAGTTATCTATATGTATTTGACTGGCATATGCATATTAAAGAGTATTTTGGACTGAATAAAAATGTAATGATAGGTCTATAAGAATATTACAGAATACATTATATTCTATAATATTAACTCTAATTTCTTACCATGTCAATATAAGAAATTTATAGATTTGGTGTATTTGTTTAATATGAAATGCCTGCACTAAATGAATGCTCCAAAATTTGGACTTACTTGCATAAACTAATATTCTTCCTTAAATGTTATAGTATGTAGGCTTTCTTGGGAAAGAAACAGTCCCTCTGGCTAGAAAGACTAGTATATTCAAGAAATCTATTTTGTAGCAAACAGGTTTGCTACTTACATTGTTTTTTTCCTTTCAAAGCCTTTCTCAGGTTATTGCTAGGTATTGGTGTTGCATATTGTTTCCACTTTTGTTATTGTCTGTACTCTTGAATGAGGTGACCAATGCACACATGGGTGTAAATATAATTGAAAGTCTCAAATAGAGCACGCCCATTGAATCAATTGCTAAATTGCTGTGTCACACTTAAGTAAACCTTTGATTCAGTCAGTCTGTTGTGGTTGGGCCTGGTAAGTGGATTTAGAGCATGGATTTTGGACAGGTTTCATAAAGTGCTTCAGTTTCCTGTAAAAACCTAATTTAGCCATGGATAAGTTAACAATAGGGGGAACTTGTGCACCATACCTATCATTTAGACCATACCTGTCATCTAGACAATTTCTTCTTCTCTTTCATAAGCTTATTATATTTTATTTGGGGCTGCACATACCCTGTATAATGCCATTATCAATCTTGTGCCCAAAGAATGATGCAGCAATGATTAGCATGAATGCACACATAGCAGCATTGGTTTGAATCCAACTCCTGTTGTCCTTGTTTTGAGTAGTCAAGGAAGATGAGACATTTTATTTTCAACTCTTTCAACTGTTGGCCATCAGTAAGGTGATAAAAAATAACATACTTTCTTATGGTTCAATAGATGTTGTGTTTTAACACGTATAATGATGTGCCTGTGTGAATGTTGGGTTTACTGAAAGTTTCTCCAAAGGACTGTATCCTATATTTTGTGTTTTTTTTACCCTCTTACTGCTGCCCTGCTCTGTTCCTTCCAAACTGTAACCTGTATATCATTACTTCCCCTTCCCAGCATTATTCATACCTGTAACATTCTTTTATTATTGTCAACATGTGGCTAGTTTTGATTTTTATAACATCAAAATTTACAATTATAACATCAAAATTTACAAAGTACTTTACACTTGATTGTATTTCTCCCCACAACAGTTATGGTCACAAGAGTTCACATGGGGTGTAGAGACTTAGAGATGGTTGGCCAAAGCTCATCAGTGAGCTCTCATCAAGTAACAGTTTGAACTCATGTTCAACTCCAGTCACCTTTCATCAGTGCATATTTTTCGATCCATATATTCTGCTGCATTCTCTGATTGAGTATTTATTGGTTTCTAGTTCTTTTCATTTACTGGATCTGATTTAGAGCAACAAAGTCTGCCTTTCTTTTTTGAATGTCATATCTTGTTGTTTAGCAATGTAGAAGAACAAGGATGTACAATAGCCCCTCCCAATTTGCGGGTGATCCATTACACACACACACACACACACACACACACACACACACACACACACGAAAATGGCGGCTTGCAAATATTCGAGCCCAATTGAAAATAATGGCATGCATGGCCATGCTCAGGTGCACGCCACCATTTTATCCCTCCTGCGAAGTGTGAGACCATGGACTCAAAGTCTGTGAACAGGGAGGGACAACTGTAATCTTTAAGCTTTCTGGACTTGTTGGATATGCATTGTCTTTTTTTGATGTGAAGATCATAATAATTGTAGCATAATTCCCAGTGTATATCTACAACAGTAGAGCTGCCAGGGACAAGACCTAATCCAAAGCATTAAGAGACTGGGTTGTTTTTTCAAAGGATGATGTAAAATATAACCAAAGTGAAATATATTTTAATTAATCTTGCTTTTGAGTGACAGAACTAGTTTTGCTTAAACTTTAAACAGCTTGAGACTGATCTGTAAAGTGATTCAATGAGAACAGCTAACATCAAATAGATGAGAAATGTAGGGAGCCTCTTAACAGTCCTAATCTAAAAGACACAAGGAAGGCTTGTCACTAAAATATCTAAACTGAATCTGTCGAAGCAAGGATCAGAGGTGTTTTCTGGGGTTTTGTTATACTCACTTTATGTGCTTTTTATATATTGGCATCTGGAAGTCCTTACTTAGAAAGACCATCACTTTTCACCATTATTTCTTGGAAGAAATACAGATTTTTAGATGATATCCTGTTTTACTAGGAGGGAAGAAAGAAGAGCACTGAAATCAGTACCTATTTTGATTTAAGTACATAGCAGGCGTGGTTAGTTCCTAACTGATGCCCACTTTTTTTCACAGCTCAAACAAATAACATATCTTTAAACAAAGAGAATAGAGGAGGAAACATTTTGAAAAGAAAATTGCTACAGAGCCAAAGATTGTGAGGCTTGCATAAAATAAAAGAATGCAGATTTGATTCTAACTGGTCACTCACTTCTACAATTCTGATTTACTTTTATGGCATTATGGACTTGTGTGCAGAATTACAAAAGAAAAGTTTTAAAGGTCTGGGATCCAGATCAGAGCAAATACAGAAAAGAAGAAGAACAGTTGATAATGTAGCCATAGAAAAATAGGTCTTGACACTGGTGGGAATCTAGAAAAATCAGAAGACTATGAAACATACCTGTTGTTCTGCACAAAAAAATGGAGTGTCGAGAACTTTACTACTGTATGTCAGTATCTCTTGTTGGGTATTGCAATAACATAGCTTGGATCTCCATCATCGTTACTACTACTATTATTATTATTATTATTTGTGTCCTGTTTTCATATTCTGATTAGTACTCATTTTTACATTTAGAGCTATAGCAACAAAACTATATCAATGTAAAGCAAATTTCAGATAAATATAATGGTTTAGTTTTTCTCAGGATAAATTTTCTTTCCTATCCGTTCATTTAAATAGTAGATTTTACTATTGCGCTTTAGTACACTAAGATGCTAATGATCTGGAATGTTTGTGATTTACAAATATCTAATCTTAATTCAGAAATATAGATGGGCTTGAAAGTGCTATGCCTCAGTTCCATTCCTGGGAGTGGCTGGAAGCAGGCCCAGTGACATAGCCATTTGCTTTTATATTCAAAAGTAGAGTTAGTACTGTGCATGTGTATGTGCAGAAATTAATGTTCATATCCAGAGAACAAAGATGGCTAGCCCACATGGACAGTATCAATGTGAATAAAGCACAGAACCCACTCTCATGTGTGTAGCACTTTTTTTCCTTCAGTGAATCCTGTGCTGGCTTCGTAAGCACAGAACAGTCATTTTGCAGAGGTGCCATTGCATGCCATTGGAGATTGCTGGATAAGGATAGCAGATGAATTGAGTGAGCTGAGTTTAATAGTGATCTGAGTTTCAGTAAGATGAATGGAATAATGGTTTGCTACAACTTATATGTGGAGTCACTTGTAGTGTTCTGGATACCATTACTAGAAATGCTTAAAAAGTATATTTATCCTGGATCATTTTTTTGTGATATGATAAATAAGACTGATTTGTATTGTAGGGTGAAGCAGCTGACTGATGAGGAAGAGTGTTGTATCTGTATGGATGGGCGTGCTGATCTGATCTTGCCATGTGCCCACAGCTTTTGTCAGAAATGCATTGATAAATGGTAAGTTGCCTGGCAGACTAGTTATACTATAATGTGAAAATGGCTCTGCTTTGCATTTGATCAACTTCTCTAGAACAAAATAGCTCAGAGACATTTTGTATGAATGAAATTTGTCCAGCCTTCCATTAAAATGAATTTAAAAATGCCTCCTTGGCCTTGTCCTCTAAAGAAAAAAGCTTGATCTTGATACGTACCATGGAGTAGGATATGTATTTTACAGGAGCCAATTGTAATATCGGTTCCTTTCAATAAGTATTTTCCTATCTCCACCACCATCACCAAAGACCGATTCCTGGCTATTTGCTAATTATACTAATTTGTGTGCAAAAGAATGGTTTTTCTCTGCACAGAAAAAAAATATAACTCACCTTTTTCTCAGTTAAATGTGATGCCATATAAAAATATGTTCATGTTGTTGTCAGCATAGGCCTGCATGTATGTTAAATAAAGTATCATAAATACTGTTTGGTTATATAAAAACAAACTGTCCTAGCTCAGAGTCTTTGCACTTGTTTGTACAAAACCTTAAAAATGAAGATCTCTGAGCCAATATTTAACTTATAACTACTGATGCTTACAATTCTAAGTCCTAGGGTTATGAGATTTTACTTATAACTAGATGACCCATAGGATCCCTTCCAGTTCCATGATTATGTGATGTTTTACTTGGTATGGAATGTTTTGTTTCTCAATAAGTAAGAAAATGGTATCTCTTGGCTTGTATTTGACAATAAAAACTGTGACAAGGACAATAATTGCTAAGCTGTAGACAGGAACCATCTGTGGTGCAAAGCCACTCCATTTTAACTCTATTCCAGGCTAGACTACAACAAAATCAACTGAGAAACGTTTCATCTGTCTGGATTTTTAACATTAAAACCTAGAATCTTGTGTATGTGGATTAAATAACAAGAATCCTCTTGCTAGTCTGTCTTGATTACAAAGACAGAAAGTGCTATCATTTCTTCTTTAAAACAGAATGGAATCCAAAGAATCTCTGGCCCGTTTGGAACAAAAAGTTCATGAAAGCATTCATGAAACTTTTTAAATATTTGAGCATGAGGATGAATGATAGGATGAACAGCATTATCCTTTTGTACCGCAGGATGCTTATCGCTGATTGTGGCAAAGTCACTAGGGAGAGTATGGAATTTTTAACTGATGTAAGCCGCCCCAATTGGTTGACAGAGGGACGGGGTATAAATAAATGTTTATTATTATTATTATTATTATTCCCCAACAGCCAGTCATATTCAGGCTAGCTGCAAAGGTGGAGGCGGCCTGAGGAGTGACTATAAAAGTGGAAGAGCAAGTGAGAACTGGGGAGTGTGTGAGTTAACAAGACGGTTAACAAGTCAGTTCAAGGCGGCTCATACCTGCTTTGTTCTGTGGGTTTGTCAGTTGTGATTCAGGCCAGACCTTAACAGGATTCACAGTCCTGTTGAAGGGGTATTTATAAGAGATTATTTTAAGAGAACCAGGAAACAGTTGAAAATTGAAAGAAATTCAGTGGGGGAACTGAATAGGAAATAGTTTGTAACAAGTGAAGAGCTGTACATATTGTAACCATGCGTTTGTGAGCCAACTTTGAAAAGATACAATCTTAACACCTGGCTGTAAATAAAGTTTGTATTTATTCTTGTTTCCAGAGGAAAGTGGCTTGAATGAATTTATAATAGAAATATCATAAGCACGCTACCAATAATAACTCATGTATAGGAAACAGACACTTGGGGATCTCAACCTTAATTCATTTAATAGAAGAATGTATTAGCGGTAAAAGTGAGGCAAGTGTCAACACCAAGGGGTCAAGGGATGTATCTGCGGTAGAAGAAAAGCCTCAGAGCACTGGCAGTTAAAAAAAAAACTGTGGTCATACTGATATAAACATTATCTGGAAAATTGTCTCACTCAGGAGCAACACGGTCATTTAGCATGGCAATTAAAGGACTGACAACTTGGGAAAGATTTATACTGCTGTAGTTGGGATTAAAGGTTTAAAAGAGAGGAAATAAGGAAAAGTGGAAGGACAACAAAAAGGACAGTTAAGAATATGGTGACTTCTGTTAACATTAATCAGCAATGACTTGATGGGTTTTTGAATTACTGGAGTTGCATTAATAATTTGTGAAGTTCCCAGTTATAAAAGCAATAGAACACTATTGGCAGCATTTTAAGATCTCATTCAGTGTTAGCTTTCAATTGAACACCTGCTACACATGCATTGGGGATATTTTGAGTTAAATGTGAGCTATAGCTTCTCCAGATAATATAGTTCATCCTATTCTGGGTGCTCCGTTAAAGTTCCACTGTTGTTGTTTTAAATGCAAGCAAAGGGTGGTTATGGATACTATCAGTACAAAACTCTGAGAGCAATAATTACTCTTTCTCCTCACTTCCTACACAGGAGTGGTCGTCACAGGAATTGCCCTATATGCCGTCTGCAGGTGACTGCAGCAAATGATTCCTGGGTTGTATCTGATGCACCCACAGAAGAAGATATTGCTACCTACATACTTAACATGGTGGATGAGGCAGGCCAGCCTCACAGACCCTGAAACTAATTACAACTGTACTCTTGAAATCTTTCAAGATTTAATTTCTTGTTGTTCCTTTTGGTTTTGTTTACTATATATGTTGGTTTCTATACACTATGTCAAGAGTCTTCAAAAGTGATCACTTGTGTCTGAGCCAGCCTGGGTTTATAATTTTCAATTTTTGTTCCATTATTTTCTCTTTGGTAACTTAGAAGGTACACCAAGATCTTTTTCTAACACTATATGAGACACTGGAGGAGCAAATGTTTCAGTTTTAGTTATCTGTTATTTGATAGCTTGTTAAAATTGCACTTTTTTAAGAAATTGTAAAAGTATATGGATGGTTACCCATGGTCTATTACCCAGAACTCCACTGAGAAGTTACCGGTACCTTTATGCAAGTATATACATGTATGCTTGCACGAATAGGAATGGCAACATCTCACATTTAATTTTGGTAATTTCATTGCTAGCCTATGTAAATTATTGCTACTTCTCCTCTTTACATGTGTTTGCTTAAATCACTGTTTACTGTAGCATGTTAGGCTCATCCAAATTTTTGTGGCAGCACTTTTCTTTGATAAATAATTGGCTTTTGCACTTATGTTCTGATAGTATAGGCAGTTTCAAGTAACTTCATGTTTAATAAGGTCAAAGAGTTGGAACCAGCAAAAGCCCCCAACAGCCAGAAGATCTCTTTCAGTCAGTAGTAGGCTTTTAATCTGGCAGAGCTTTTCCACTGGCTGAGGGCAATCTTTTTCCAGAAGATAGAAGGACACTAGAGCACATGGGGCTGTAGAGAGGGGGGGGGGGGAATAGGCAAGAAAAACTCCACTTTGAGATATGTCCACTAGTGAAATATTGCTCTGGATCAAACCCAGAATTGTGTGCTTTTGCTAAGAAATGTGCCCATAGATAACCAAACATTGTTTACACATCATTAAACAATTACATTTAATTTTAGTCAGCTTTCTCAGATATTTTCAGTTTTTAATCCACATCACTAATGGAAAAAAGAAGAAAGGTGGTGACCTAAAGCAAATATATGGTGCTTGATTCCTTTTTAGAAGTGCAGTATGATTTATTATAATAAGTGTCTTCTATGATTGAAATAGCTTTGCTTTAATGTATTACAAATCTTATGTGAAAACTCTAAGAAATATTGGTGCCAGGTTTGTTGGGCTTTTGGTAAGGTGCTGTCTGGCAGCTCTTCACTGGGGACTTAGCTAGTGGACATGGTGGATGGCTCCAAGCCACATATTTTACATTTCTCACAGACCAGCAGTTCAACACACCAGGGGAAATAGAAGATGGCAGCTCACAGGCCCAGCTACCTGCTGTGGGACCACAGTAGTGATGTCAGGTATGGTTGATAAATCATGGTCTTTTTCATATCTGCATCTTGACTGCATCTTTAAGGTCTTAAAGAAAAGTGGTTTGACCTTATTTTGAAATGGTGTATTAATGTGGTGGTCACTGACACATTTAAAATAGCCTGGCATTTGTGTATTATAAAACTACTGTTTGCCATTCTTACTATCTTTGCAGATATGTTTAACAGTAAACTTTGGTAAAGCTTTGCTGTAAAATATATCCTGGCACTGAACCTATGTGCTTCAGAATATGACTAACGTAGCTTGTTAGAGGTTATAGGAATCAATCTAGGACAATTAAGAAATGGGATAGGTGAGCTTGTCTTTTCCCATCCTATGTTACTCACTCAAGGGAGGATTTAGACAACAATTCTTTACTACTGAATTTAAGAGACAACTTTGACTTTGAACTTTCAGTGTTAGGGTGCAATCCTGATACTTGCTTGTGAGCATTTCTTGCTGCAGATTATTGAAATAGATTTTGGAGCTCATCTGAGTGAAAATGAAAGGGTTTGTTTCCTGGCTATAAATTTGATCATGAGTTCTGTTGAAGCCCCAACAATACCCCTGGTGTTTGGATTTGGCAGTGTTGTGGTAAAGATGCCACATCCAGCTCTTTAAAAACAATAAGCCATATTATTCATTCATCTCAATGAATTATCTTGAAGAATTATCTTTGCTTGATTCTATATTTTCTTACTGCAGCATTATATTAAGTTCTCAAACCTGGTTTTCTTTTTCATGGCAAATTTTAAAAAATAGATTGGTCAAAAATCCTGTATGCCAGATCTTGGAAGAGGTGGATTTAAAAAAAGACTGTTGTGTTGATCATAACTTAAAAATACAGGGGCACATGTAAATGTAGCATCAATAACATCAAAAATTGTAAATGTGTAAAATGAACATGTAAAACTTTGTAGTATGTACAGCTTTTTAAATTAATAAATGCACATATTGTTGTGTGTAATATATTATGTACCTTGTGAAAGAAGAGTGGGAATTGTGCAGCCCTCTAACCAGCTTACACAATGGTAAGCTGGAACATGTAGGTGGCTACAAGACTCCCACCCCTGTTGTAAGAATAGATGTCTTGTAGGTCAGCCCTGCAAACTAAACAACACATGTCTACCTAATGCTTAATTCCTGTGTCACTACTTTTCACCCCTTGGGCTCCCTCTGTTTTCTATTATTAGAAGTCCAAAAGGA
This sequence comes from Phrynosoma platyrhinos, assembly GCA_020142125.1. Lineage (NCBI taxonomy): Eukaryota > Metazoa > Chordata > Lepidosauria > Squamata > Phrynosomatidae > Phrynosoma > Phrynosoma platyrhinos. Next base: position 105,325,368 of record CM034701.1, read on the forward strand.
CTGTAACCCCTTGTGACTACAAAGAGAGGATGAGAGCTCCCGAGCTTTGGGGGCAAGATATAGGGGGGTTGCAGACTGCCATAAAAAGTGCAAATTCAGTCCACTTTTAGGGTTAGGGTTAGGGTTAGGGAATCAAGGGAATTGTAGTTTATTGTGGCACTAGAGCTCTCTGACAGAGAAGGCTCAATGTCTCAGAAAAAAAAAAACAATCCCCATGATTCCCTAGCTCTAACCCTAACCCTAAAAGTGGACTGAATTTGCACTATTTCTGACAGTCTGCAACCCCCCATAGTCTGCCACTGGCTACTTGCCTGTAGGCTTCTTTTGTTGTTGAGATACCCAAGCAGGCTGCTCACACATCTAACCAGTGCTGTAGGTTATGTGTGTGCTACCACAGAAAACATATATAAAACAGAATCCTGTTGGTGATATAGACCAGAGTGGAGTAGTGTATGGAGAGGATGGTGGAGAAAGCCATCTCCTGCCCCTGCTTGAATAGACAAAACGGCTTTTGCAGTCATCTTGTACCTAAGGTTTGTTGTTGTAGTTATCCTGACTACCAGGATTGCAACCTTTAACTATAAAATTTAATTACTATACATGAGAAGGAGAAAATTGATTATGAATTTGATCATGATGACCATAACTGACTTCATAGGTCATTTGAGTGTTAAACTCTTTTAGAGCAGAACAATTGCATTCTGTGCTCTTTAGTAGCAATGTGAATAATAATGTTTTGATAAAAAGACTGTTAATAGCTATAAGCCTTCCATTGTATTAATATTGTGCAATAAAAATTTGAACATCTTTATCTGGTGTTTAATTGGTTCCAGGTCCTTAGAGGAGTCCAGATCTGGCTATAGGTATTTACTGTACAGTGCCTAGACTTATCTTGTAGTTATGGTTAATGGTAAGTTCCCATATTATCCTCCCCACAGAAAAGAATGGCAGGTTCTATGCTTTGTTCTCCTCCTTTTTGGCAAGAATTTTATTTTGGCTGTTATTCATTGATTTTATATTTCTACCTCTTAAATTACATCTGAAAACTTGAAGCCTCTGCTCATGCCTTTTCCCCATATGGACAATGCAAAATGTGAGTTGTGCGGTAAAGATGATGATGTTCTGTTCCCCTCAATTCTAAATAAGGACTAGCTATCAGTTAAGCAATTCTGATTACAAGGGGGGAGAGCTTGTAATATGCAGGACTCATCTGTTCAAGAGACAGGCTTAGATGGCAATAGCAACTCACTCTAATTTCCAAAACTCATATAAAGAGGGAATTCTAAAAGAACATCTGCATGGTGAAAGGCAGGCAGTGTTTTACTGTCTAGCTGCCTGCTGCTTCCTTGGTGGAAACATACATCTTGGTTGGACTGGGCCTCTGTGTTAGCAGATGCAGCCAAGGCCTTCCATTCCCCCCCCCCCCCAACCCAGAGCGCATCATTTTCAGGGAAAGAGATAAAACTTGGGCTGCTGAGCAGACCCACCACCAGCAGGGTTGCCACTGAAAAGAATACAGTCAGCCCTCAGTATCCGCAGGGGATCCATTCCAGACCCCACCTCATGCAGATGCCAAAATCTGTGGATGCTCAAATCCCATTGTCCCCAATGGTGGCATGTGCATGCAGCCACGCTGCCATTAGGAACAACTGAACTTCAATGGCACGGTGTGCATGTGGCCATGCAGCCATTAGGGACAGCCCCCATTGTCCCCAGTAGCAGTGCAGCCACATTAGAGACAATGGGACTTAATGGCGGTGCAGCCATGTGCACGTGCTGCCACAGGACAATGGGGGCTGATGCTAATGGTGGCATGGCCACATGTACGCACTGCCATTGGGGACAAAGCGGGCTTGCTGTCTGCAGATGCTTGAATCTGTGGATGTCAAGTCGATGGATAACAAGGGACCAACTGTAGAAGGACAAGAAACAGTATTCTAAGAATGAAAATAATTGACCTGACTGCTGTGTGTTTGGAAGAATGCATTCTTATTTTTTTAAAAAGAAACCATCCTCTGGTGAAACGCAAAGGTATTATCTGTCCTGGAAACAGTGACACCACCACCACCCTCGTTCTGTCATCTATCCAGCCTTTAGTATGAGCACAAAATTATGCCTGCTGGAATTTTGTAAGTTCTTTGGCACCATTTTCCTTTGCTTTCTCCTTTACACCCTTTGTTACATGCCCTTAAGTTTTACCTTCTACATATCCGTGGCCCCAAAACCTCCTCTCAATTTATACATGAGGTCAACTTACAGCGGAGTATATACAGTATACCTAATAACTTTTTCTGTGATGTGTGCCTTCAAGTTTCTGATTCATGGCAACACAGGGTATTCTTGGTGAGGTTTGTTCAGCCGAGGTTCATTCTTCTGAGGATGAGAAAGTATTTCTAAGGTGATAGAACATTTGCAATGTGTCTTTTTTGGTGTGGTTATTGGGATGCGAAAAAAACAAAAGCAGTAGTTCTGAACACACTTTTAATGTATTTCATGTAACATTCAGTAATATCTTTCTGTATAGTACATACCTCTAAATGCTTTACACAGCAAAATACATAAATATTCAACTCAAGCCTTTTTTCTTTATTGAAAGAGAAGATAATCTTTAAACTGTGTCTTAAAATAAATCCAGTGAATGAAAGAGTCTAAACTTCAATTTTTATAGCTTCACATTCCAGCACACAAAGGCTTCAGACAGAAAGAATGCCTTAAGATGTTATACAGAATAAACAACGAAAAGGGGTAAAAATGTTAACAGTTAACCTACCATCCAAGCTAAATACAATAAAAAGGTGTATTTCTTCATGAAAATATTTGGCCTTCAGTGATTGTCCAAGGAATGGGCATCCCTTTATTTCAGAACATAAATTACAAAATAATAATAATAATCTGCAATCTCTTCTAGCAGTGCAATTCAAAGCAAGTTTAGACAGGCATAAATATACTTTAAAGGTTGCTGCCTAAATTACCCAGTATACAGTCCTGAGTTTTATCTAAAAATAGGACCGAGGAAGAAAAACAGAACTCAGAAATATGAGAAACAGCCCCTTCTCTGTGCCTTAAAGCTTGTGAAAAGAGGAAAAAATGGCTACATGCATTGAGCATTCTACGCATTACTTTCCAGGAGACAATCCCAATATTTACTGGCAACCTTTTGGTATCATCTTGTCTAATACAATTAACTTCCAATGAGGCTTAATAGTGAGTAGACATGTATAGGACAGCCTTCTACACCTTAGGTTTCTCGGTAAAAATAGAAGTACAGTAATTAATAAGAATACTATACAAACCATAACAGATACATAAGGTAATTCTAAGGAGAATAAAAAATCAAAAACATTTGGTTACAAGATACCCTGGGAGAACTAAGATTTATTTTTACAGTTTCTAACACACTTTTGCAAAACTAAAACTTGAATCCAAGTTATGTGGGGGATAGACTGATTTTGCTCAACCATCCCCACTGAGGAAGGCAAATGGCTAGGATCTGACCAGGTTAGCTAACAGAACCAGAGATAGCCAGGAGATGGCAATCTTCCCTCCCCATTGCAACCTATTATGCACCCCAAGACCCGGCTCTGAAGTGCTGGAACCCCCTCTTAGTTAATTTCTGAATGGGACCAAAGGCTGTGGAAGGGGAGGGGAGGGAAGGGGAGGGGAGGGGAGGGAAAAACTCCCATCATTCTGTCAGCAGCATCACAATGGAGTTAGGCCAATGAAACCTTAAACCCACTAAGTCAGCACAGTGTAAAAAATGATAAAATATTACATTTTATAAACTCATCAGGATAAAATACACAACCTCAAAGGACTATGGGAAACTGCAAGCATTCAGATGAATTTTCTGGTGCTTGCTTTCTTCCAATTACATAATGAAGGTTTCACATAGCATACAGCAAATCCATTTCAAATCCAATCTGAGAGAAATTCATTTAAATTGTTTTTTTCTGTATAATGGGTAAACTATAGGCCTTTATGGCTTAAACCAATGAGGCAAGACAAGATGACAGTCTTAGAATTACCATTCTTTTTTGGTTGAATGGGATAGATGGAGAACAGTAGGAACAGAAGCTTAATGGGAGCAAATCTTTTGTCATTGGCACAATCAAGATACAAAAATATTGATTTAAGGGGAAAACATACGGTAACTTTCAGGCAATGTTGTGCTTGCAGCTAGTAATTGTTTCCCATGCACATTCATCTTGATCCAAACACTGTGGAACACCTACAGAACACATCTACAAGCCAACAGACACTGGCCTAGAGTAGATGAACTGAATGAATCGAACCATGGGAAGTCAATAGTCTTATTTATTGAGTGGGTGCATTATGATTGGGACTAACAATTGGATTTAGCACCATCAAAGCTGACAGTGATCTAATCACCAAGAAAGAAAAGAACTTACTTTACAACTTATGTTTTCTACCCCACCTCAAAAAGTGACCGGCACTGTCAAAGCTGACAATATTTACATAATCACCAAAAATCTGAAGAAATTAAGTGCAAGGATCCATATTTGGGAACTGTCTTCACAAGACACTTTCAGTGGATATAGCTCCTGATTCTGCAAACAAGATTATACAGAAGCTGTTTCCATGTATGGCTTTCATTGGATCAGGAGAACTGAATTTGTTACTAAACTGTCTTTGGGTTGAAATCATTCTTATGTGTTTTAAAATAGCCTTACATTCATAAAATCAGCTTATTTTAACAACTAGAGGTATCTCACAATTATACATACCATTGTGCAAAATATTTTCCAGAGCATATTCACACAATCAAACACCAAAGTGGCTAGATCAGAAGCAATACAAGGACTGGAAACTAACCTGAATGATGTCAGTCCCAAATGGAGTAGAAGCATTGTACCAATGGTATTTTCGTATGCGCTGATTAACCATTGAACAATTCACCCAGTGCGACTGCTCTATTTGGAACTATCCAACAGGATTCAGGCCTCTGTAGATTTCTTATAGTTATAAAGGCCTGTTTATGACCAAAAAGAAAAGAGGAGGAGGAGGAGAAGAAGCCACAGCCAAGAAAAAGGGGGGAAAAAAGCCAACTTAGCCTTTTATCCAGCTTGTCAAACACATAGCCAGTTGCTACCATTATTTTTCATTTTATTAGGTACCTTACAAGTACTAGGCAAGATTCATAGATATACCTGAGTTAGTCTAAATGCATCTAAGGGAGTAGACTAAAGTCTACGAAAGCTCATGCTGCCAATTTCTTTCTTTCAATTAGTCTCAAAGGTGCTACAAGATCTCTCTACATACAAGTACTAGGCAAGTGGTAATAAGTAGAACAATGACATATTGATGCACAAAGAAGCCATACAAGGTTCTAGACTACTGTGCTGTTTCTAACCAAGGGCAGAATGATTTATATCAGGTAATTTGGGGGAGGAAATGAAAAACTGTCATAACTATTATACTGGTTTACTTATACTCCTCCTCTCCAACAAAGCTGAAATTCATGGTGGCTCAAGAATGTAAGCGTCTTGGTTACAGGAAACATAAATGTGTTTCATATGAACAATCCAATATGCCAATATGAGATAACATTAAAGATTCTCCTTGGACTTTAAGCTTGTGAAGAATGCAAATTCAGAGCATCAAACCAAGGTACTCATTTGGGTAGGGCATAATATGTAATTTAGTTTAGTAGATAGAATACAGATAGCATAGTTGATTTTTAATATTCTCTGATCTTTAATTCTTGTTTTGGTTTTATGCCATAAGAAATCACAAGGCAACACAGATTTGTTATAATTAAGCAAGTAAAAGTAGTTAAGATGTTTAATGATTTTGTTTAGATGCTGAAAAGGAGTGACTTCTAGTACTCTAAATTCATCTATTTCAGAATAGCTTTACTTTTATACACATACATTTGAATTATTGCCTATTGGGTGCAATGTGTATATGTGTGTGTGTGTGTGTGTGTATTAACTGATGGAGTGTCAAGTCAAATCTCAAGCTTCAAGAATATTGTTTATGTAAACTGAAGATAAAGCAAACAACATTCATTTCTAATTTGCTTACACACTCATTAATATTATTGTTAGGGATCACAGAGAGCCACCATGATATGCTGTCAAGTTGACTTTGACTTATGGCAATGTTATGAATGAGGTCCCTCCAGGATCCCTGCTCAGCAACTGCCCTGCTCAGATTTTGCAAACTCAGAGCCATGGCTTCCTTGACTGAATCAATCCACCTGTAACAATCTTCCTCTTTTCTGATTGCCTTCCACTCTGCCATGCAGTATATCATCTTTTGCAGTGAGTCATGACATTTTATGATATATCCAAAGACTCAAGGAGACCAGGATTCAAATCACTACTTGGCTATGGAAACCCACTGAGTGACCTTGGCCAAAACACACTTTGTCCACCTCAGAGGAAAGCAATGGCAAACCCCCTGTGAACAAATCTTGTCATATAATATTTTATAGTAGATTCATCTTAGGGTCGCCATAAATCAGAAACAACTTGAATGCATAAGACAACAGTACAGGCCATACATTCTATCCAAGTACTTCTTTAGCTGTGATATGGCTTTGCCCTTGATGACTGAAGATGAATACATGGCCAATCAAGACTAAGTAGGATTACTATGCCTACTTGCCTGGAGGATTGGCTCTGAGCAGAAAGAAGTTTGAGTTTTGAAATCTGCTTGTGACAAATATCCTTGATGCTGCAAAAATGTTCTAGCTAGGGAGGCTAATGCTGCTATGAAATTAGATCTGCGTTTTATATCCTGCTTGCAACTTCAACAAAACCCAGCTCAATCTATATTTGTAAGCAAGCAGATGCTACAAGAATATCATAGATCTTCAGTACTCATAAAGAAAGTTCTCCTAGAACTTCACAGCACACAGGAAAGGTATGTGGAAAAAATATGCTCATTTTCAAGGCTGCACACTGAAAATGTAATTAGCATATAGATCCTAAGGCTTGTTCCCATGGCAGTGATGTGATTTGTCCCAATGCCCAGCCCAGCACAATACCACAAAAAAGTGAATCAGCACAATCTGATGATAATAGCAAACATTCACTAAAAATGTTATAAAAGAGATCACAGTGCTACAAAATGAATTATGGTGAGATTGACTATGATGAAATTGAGGAGGGGGAATCTAAACACAGTTGAAGTATACTGCTCAGTGTTTTTTCCTTTACTGTAATATGCAATCAGGGAAAATACCCAAGCAGCTCTTTGGTCAAAATGAATTCTAGTTTTTCCTTAAATATCCTCCACAAATGAAATGGGGCCACTACAGTACAGTGTACAGCCACTGATCTGGAATCTAACCAGAGGTTACAGTTTAAAGTGCCTTAGATCTTTGCCTGCCACTAAGCATAGCAAAAGAGGTGCATGTACGCTACCAAAAGCTGTTATTCCCAACACTACTTATTTCAAAAC
>CM034701.1:105332895-105343773 GCA_020142125.1 Phrynosoma platyrhinos
TCTGATACATCATCAATCATTCTGTATACCAGACAACTTTCCATGCTGCAAAAGCTGAAGTTTTCCCTTGTGCTTGTATGCTTCTGTCTTGGCAGTTGTGCAAAATTAACTTGATTTTGTAGCTGTGACTACTTTGACAGTGCAGTGATCTCTTCTGTTTTCATCGCATCGGACAGGAAACTCAGTTCGTTACATAAGGTCTCATATCTGTAAGCCATTCGAATCTGTGCAACATTTGTCTTCCGAATGTCATTTCCTTCAGGCCCTTCATTGCAATAATTTACTCCTAAACATTTTTGCTTTTCCTAGGGATAAAACAACATTTAAATGCAATGTCAGACTATACAATGTCAGGAACTGCTGTGATTTTAATGTCAAGGAAAAACCCAGTAGCCCCTGGGTTAGCACCCACAATTCCTCCCCAAGGAAGCAAAGCAACAGTAGTGGAGAGCCCATTGAGGGCATAATGCCAAAATAATAGCAGTTATTATCAAAAATGTGAAAATTGTCCCAAGGGAACTGTGAAAATAGGTGGCAGTAGCACAGACTATGAACTATCTCATTTACTCCTCCAACAGCCTATGTAGCAGAAATACATGAAGAATAATAGCATATCTCTTTTAATGCTACATTATGAGGGACTGTTGGTCCTAAGTGACTGGAAGCTAGAGGATGCAATTCAGTAATGCATATGCTCAGAAATGCTCCAAATATTTCTGATTAAGAATTCTCCACTCTTGCACCATCTGATCTTTGCAGCCCCTTTTTTGCTGCATTTCAGTATCGCAGTGGTTAGTGTCTTCTAATGGAATGAACACACTGTTCCTCATTCACCTTTTCCAATCCAGACAGACAATGCATAGAGTTTGAAGGGTGAATGAACCACACTGATGTAGATGGATGGGGGGAAACGAAAGATGCATGCCAGTTATAAAGATAAATGCACAAGTTTTGCATACAAGGGCCACAGTTTCCAAAAGCAGAGTGTTCACACTCCCAAGCCCTTTGGCACTTTACATTTTAAAGTAGAGGGGGACATATTTATGCAATTAATATATTCCTCATTTTGATCTTAACACACACATATAAAGATATAAAGCATGGCACTTGCTTCAAGTGAACAAAACTTACCTTATGTGACATACCGCTTTGCAGAACACTGTTCCTTGCTATTTCACACAGGTCACAAGTGCTCAGTTTCCATACTTGAGCTGCTATGGCATATTCTTCCATCAGTGCTTCCTTGAAATATATATTTTTAAAATGAGTTTACTACTAGCCAAGTAAATACATTTTACTTGCAAATCAATTCTGTTAAAGCAGCCATCCAACACTTATTAATTTATTTCAATAATGAACAAATCCTTGCTGCAAGTTGCAGACAACCTTGGAGACTGAGGTTGTCACATAATCATATCATGATCATGAACAATATTTTTATCCCTTGGAGGTATATCTTGCAAGTCCCCGGGGAGGCACAAAAAATGGCCCTGGGCTTCCAAATGTGGAGGAAATGCCCTCCACACACACCCAGATGCCATTTTGGGACAACTGTTAAAAAATTCTTACAAAGCCCTGGAGGACCACAAAAATGGCCTAGGGGCATATGTGACCTGTAGGCCACACTTTGCCTACCCCTGCTTCATAGTGTTAACCAAATAACTTACTGCATTCCTCATTATATTGTTTGTGTTGTTATTTTTCTATTATCAGTGAAAGGAGAAGGGGAAATAGGATTGAGAATGACATAAAACTTAACAAATTCTGCTCAAAATGCCTCTATAAACATGTTCTTTAAAAGGAACCAAAAAGCAATACCCATAGTATCAAAAAAATCATTCTTGCTCATTACATTTCCTTTAAAATATTGTATTACTTTTGAAAACTAACTTCATTTTTTACACCCTTCTTGCACACGTACCCCTACCTCATAAAAGAATGCTGTGTTACTTGTGGCTTATTAGTTCCAAACTGTCTTCAGAAGCAGATTTTAACATATTGTGTATATACATTTGAAGACAGATTATACATATGAGCAAGTGTTCAATGTTTAGGATTTAAAGACAAAAAAGGACATGATCCTACATGCTTGGTGGAATGTCAAGTTCTGTCAAGCATACCTCTACCCCTATTTCTGTCCTTGCATGCATGGCCAAAGTGTCAGCTGTGGGTGTGCAACCAATGGTTGTTTAGTGTCCAGGGGATAGCAGGAGATACCAGGCAGCTTACAGCTGTGTTTCTGATGCCAGAGATACAAAGATGGCATTGATGACACCTTCTTTGTGCTCTCAGCTGCACAAACATAGGTGAACACTGCTTTGGTATCCAGAGGGGCACTAAATGCTCAGAAATGCATGTGGGGGTGGTTGCTACACAAGGGGGTATTAGTTGCCTCCTTCCACAGTGGCCTTAACATACCACAGTCAAGGCCTGGGTGCTGCATGATGGGTGAGCTCCTGTCACTTGTCCCAGCTTCTGCCAACCTAGCAGTTTGGAAGCATGCAAATGAAAGTTGACAAATAGGTACCACTTCGGTAGGAAGGTAAACAGCTTTCTGTGCAATCCTACTGGCAACATGATCACAGTGTAGTCTCGGCCAACTTTACCTTTACCTTTAATGGGAGTTTACATTTGTGTCTGTCACAAACACATATGCTCTAGCCAATAAATTATTATTCGACTATGACTGTAATCTTATCTTGATTTTAGTATGATTCTATGATCGCATGCACAATAACGTAGGAGAAAGCCTCACTGAATACAATGGTACTTACATCCAAGTAAACATGGCTCTGACTGGGATGTTAATTCTGAGTCATGTGGGTGGAAAGTAAATCAATGCAATTTAAAAGGAATGGTACTTCCAAAAAATTTTTGACACAAATTACCTTTGTATAGTGGAACTGCATGGGATCATCTGTTGAGAGAGAAACAAGAAGTCCCTTATGTAGAAATTCTCGTAGTGGGTTTTTGGAATACTCCAGGAATAGACTGTTGTTGCTAAGAGGGGACATGGCAATGGGGATTTGTGCAAGATAATAAAGATACTGGAGAACTGGACTCTGCACAAAAACAACAGAAAGTGACATTATTCAATGGTACAGATAGATAACAGGAAAGGAAATATTCAGTAAAAGGAAATGGAAAATGCTCAACTTCAGTCATTATGACTTGGGAACATTTTAACTCTTTCCTTCAGCTAAGTATGATTTCCATTTGTGGGAAGTGAGCAGACTTTTAACACTGATCTACTGTAAACAAATGCATTTTTATAATGAAAAACAAGAGGTTTGAGACTCAGGATGCCAGCGTGGCTTAGTGGTTCCCAATTCGGCCATGAAACCCACTGGGTGACCTTGGGACAGTCATATGGTCTCAGCCTCAGGGAAAAGAAAGCCCCATGATAGGTTTGCCTTAGGGTAACCATAAGTCAGAAATGACTTGAAGGCACACAACAACATTAAAAGAAGTAGTTTAGCATTAACTGAAAAGAAAAATAAACTTATTCAAATAGCAATTCAGCAAAATTAACTTTCTGCCTCTACCCCTTCCCCAAAAATCTTTTAAGCAAATGATATCCCCAGTTTCTATAACCAAAACATAGGTTGGTATATGTAACTGAAATTATAATTTTCTTGTTCACTTTGCATTTTTATGCATGATTTAGGATTGAGAAAAGGAATGCGGAACATGAAAGAATGAGGACCACTATTTGGCTGAATGCTGAGGAACTTTTCTTTGAATTATTGGGTTACATGTGTCAACATAGCTGCAGTGTTTCATTGGAGAAAAGAAATTCAACTACCTCTCACAATAAGACAACACCAATGTGTGCTTATTGCTCTAAATACAATAGCCTGGAAAGCCCCCTGCCAACAAGATACAGTTTTATTCTTTCAACATAATCTAAACTTTCTAAGCTGCAACTGTTCATATCAGTATTAAATTGGCACATATCTGCCCCTCAGTGGACAAGTGTTTTATAGACAGGAAGTACAATCTATCCAAATTTAAGTTCTTTGAAATCCTATTAATTTCACTCCCAGGAAACTGAAAGCAATGAGACATGCAGCTCAATCCTAGTTGTATTTACTCAGGAGCATGTCCCAAAAAACCCAATTGTTAGTCCCATCTAGAGCAGACTTACTGAATCAATGAAATTTTAAGTGTTGACTTGCCAACTTCTCATTGGTTGCTTTTCTTTAGCTCAGATCAACAACTGAATTTGCCTGAAAGGGAGCAAATAGGATAAATAAAGTTGAACTGTATGGCCCATTGCTTTCATTTCACATACAGGATTGCACCCTAATGTGCTTTAATGTTTGTTGGATTGTGTAAAAAATGTTTCTTACACTCTTTGTGGTCAGTCAGAAAAATACAAGTGCTCACACACAGGAATTTCAATACGCATGAAATGTGATTTACGGAGAACAATTCATTTCCTTATACCCATATGAGAAAACATAAGATGGGGAGCATAAGATGGGGAGCTATGGATCACATGTCTCCCATCATACTTGCTGCCATTCTTACTACATATTGTCATATACTACACTAGATGAATAACAAAAGGGTTGTACCTTTTTCAAGAGCAACCCATGGGAAATGTTGTCTGCAGTTAGAAAGGCTGATACTAAGTGAGTAATTGATCCAGCTTCTCCACAATGAGGCCGAAACAGAAAGGTGCTCATACCTCTCTCCCTACATAAATTTAAAATAAATAACATTAAAAGCTTTCTCACCATTTCAATTCCAGGATAATCATTACAACTTTTATTATGTAAGCTCACAACACCCATTGTAAAGGAAGTAATTTATATCACAACATGAGACAATGAATTAAAGGAGAGACATACAACACTAATATTTGTTTGTCTGCTCAGAAGTCAGCTCCACACTGCAAGTAGAGTGAGGTGACCAAGTGGGCCCAGGTTTCACCAGGTCATAAAAGTGCAACCGATTGTTCACTATGGAATTTATTCTTCTATTTTTATTTTTACTGCCAGAGACAAGCAAAGGTACTTGTGGGATTTTTTTGCCAAAATAACTTATTATGCACCATGACTGCCAGGTGAGGGGGTGGATTTGCTGCTCTTCCTCAGGCAACTAAATACCTTAGTGGGCTTCTATGTTCAACTTACTCTGTAGCAATGTGTTTATAGCTGCAGGTGAAATAATTCAACTTGGATAAAAAGATGACTTAAGCAGTATGACTTCAGTAGAATAACACTGACAACTTTTGTCTTGGCAACTATTTGGGCAAACAGCTCTGGCCCAGAAAGCATTTAAAAAGAGTTTATCATATGGGGAAAATTGGAAGTGTAAATGAGTCAGAAACCGCAGTTATCCAGCAGATTAGGCACAATTGCATGAATGGTTTTCACACAATGTCACATGCAAACTGCTTAGATTCTGAACAGAAAGTGACATGAATCAGGGAATAGTCATTTTCAGGAAAATACTGTGTTTTCATTTCCATTTCATTCATGAATTTGCTGTAGTTTGAAAGCTATTTCTTTGTGCAATTGCTGTAGTCTGAAAGCTATTGACGGGATTCTCCCCGTTTTTGTGCTTGTTGCCAGATTTCCCATGGTTCTTTGCCGCTTTGCTGTGCTTTGTTGGGATGAGAGAGACACAGCCTTTTATGCTTCAGCCAGGGCTCTTAAAGGATTAGCTGGCACACACATGCAGAGAGAGAAGAGAAAAAATAGCTTGCTTCTCTCCCTTGCATGGCTCTCTCGCCTCCTCCAGTTTTCCCCATTAGCCAGGGCTCTGGAAGGAACAGCTGGCGAAAGGAGGCAGGGATGCAGTGAGAGCAAGAGAAACATTTTCTCTTTCCTTTCCTACTTCTTTTTGGGTAATGTTTTGTTCTTTTTACTCAGGTTGTATACCATTTCTTGGAAAATAAGGGCAGTACAGTATATTTTTATAAAGAAAGTTGTGTAAATAAAATTGCTTATTTCTCTGGGTGATTTCTGGTAATGCAACTACTGCTTCTGTGTGCACAGGCAAAAAAGTTATTTCCAAACCATCAATGGGATTTGTCTGCATTTGTGAGAAAACCAAAGGCGCTTTCTACTCACTTTCTCACATTAGTAATGTGCTTTTAATGTGTTGTTGTGCTCTGTGTGTGAAAATAATTCACAAATTTGCATACTTTTCTGGGATGCGGACGCTTTAACCATTTTCAGGATGGAAAAAACTCCAAAGATTGGGATCCATTTATTTAAGTTTTGCTGTTTCTTATTTCTTAACTGCAGCAGTTTCTCCCATTTCCAAACAAATCAAGTAAGTTCTAAAACCACTAGACTGAACATTCTTGCAATTTAACCTTATTCTTGAATGGCTCTTAAACAGATCAAGCCTCAAATACCCCTAGAAGCCAAGATGATCAAATTGTGGCTGTCGTACTTTGGCTACATCATGAGAAGGCACAATTCATTAAAGAAGACAATAATACCAGGAAAGGTTAAAGATATAAGAAAGAGAGGAAGACTGCATACCACCCTAAACAGCTCTGCTTGATGGGACTCTGCAGACACAATAGGGGTAGAGCAGAAAGATCTCTGCGCTACACGTATTGCATCTCGATAGGACCAAAGGAAGTTCCTATGACAAGTCTTGTTCAACATCAGGAGGCAATTGGCTGGGAAAGAGTGCTTTACAATGACAGGAGCAAGACAGAAGCAGGATAGGGAAGACTGGATTCAGCTCTCCCCCTCAGATTTCTGATAGATTATCACTTGTATAAGGTTGTACATGTATGGTACATATGCAAATGTAGCTCCTAGGGTAGGCATTTAAGCCTCAGAAATCATAGCCACAATCCTATTGGGAAGTTATGAATATGTACCATAGTTACAGAGCTACGCAGTGCCACCAACCTGACCTCTCCAAAAGCCTCTTACTAGGCAGCTGCTATGATCAACAGGGGTTCCCCTCCCCTCAGAAAGCAACTGACTGCTCTCTTAGAAGTGATCTCCATTGCAACAGGGAGAAGAAGGGTCTCTGCTGCAATTCCCCCTCACACGGGAAATCACATGCGCAAGGAGTGGGTGGGAATGTCAGTATTCTGCTTCTTGAGTGACAGGAGAACAGATATCCATTGATCACAGAGGCTGCTTACTGGTAAGTGGGAATTGGGTGACTTTTATGGTCCCTTTGTCTCCTGAACTAGGGGCTGCCTAGGCGTAGGGAATATCAAACAGTCACAAATACATAACTCTTGGTTATGACTTTGTAACTCTCCAACAGGATTCTGGCCCATGTGTGCAACTGTTCTGCATACACATTTCCATTTTTTGGACTGGGAAAACTCTGTACATAGCCTTAGAAACAGAATCAGAAATGAGGGGAGAAGGAACAGTTCTTTTAAAAATCAAATACAATCATATTCACACTGATAATGTTAGTTTAACTAAACCACATGTCAGGTTCCATATTACATCCTTGTACTGAAAAAGTAGAGATATAAAGACTACTTACTTTCTAAGATTGTTGAGAACCATGATGTTTGCGTACATGTAATACAAGTAATAACTATATGGAGGATTCGTTTCACTAGTCCAAATATCAGGGTTGGGACTCTTGTCAGAGAACATATGGTCACTGTGCTTGGATTCATCATCCACACTATCAAATCCAGTTACCTAGAAATAAAACCAACACAGATTTGAATATGAATTATCTTCAGCATGAATAGATAAAATAGAAGGTTTTTATATTAGTTGAAAATCCTCCCACATTTTCCTGTAAACAAGGGGTGGTGAAAGTATGCTTCAGCCCCTTTGGCAACCTCTGGAGATCCCAGAACATCTCTCAAGCCCTCAGACCCCCTCAAAAATACAAAACATGATCAATCATTTTTATTTAGCAATAGCAAGTACATTTCTAAACCACTTATCAGTGCACTTAAGCACTGCCTAAGTGGTTTAGAATGTATAAGATAATTGCCCCAACAAGCTGAGTACTCATTTTCATGACCTAAGGAAAAGTGCAAGGCTGAGTGGACCCTGGAGCCCTGCCTGGGATCAAACTCACAATCATGTGGCTATGGATGCCTGCAGTATATGCATTTAACCACTGCACCATCAGGGCTCCTACATATACACCTTCTCCCCAAAGTTGAGATTCAGGGTATAAGGAAGCCAGGCTTACCTCCCTACAAAAAGAGTTTCCCAGTCTAGAGGAAGCCACAGACAAAAACAAATTTTCAAGCTATATTCTTGCCAGGAAAAAAAAGTTCTCTAAGCCCTCAAAATTAGCTGTAGAACTCAGTGGCTTTGCTTCTCCAACCTCTTAGCTAAAAATGAAATCAGAAGTGGCATCACATCACTTCCAATTTGGATTTGGAGAAGCAGTGCAGCCCACTGAGGTCTGGGAGAGGATTAGCCTCTGCCCAACAATAGTTGTCAGCCCCCATTTTTAGAGTTTTTAAAATGTATCTTTAAAATAAATCTATAAAGTTAGAGTAAATGATGAAACTGGAATAGCTGTGAAGTATATCTATTCTTAATAGAAAGTTAGATCTCAAAAGAATGCAGAATATAAGACAAGGTACAGGATTCTATATAGTCAAGCATAGGTTTTGTTTTATTTGTCTTCTCCTTTATTTCTGTCTCTTTCCCAGTCCCACACAGTTCCTCCAGTTTTTGGTTTATGCCAGGATCAGGTAAATACAGTGTACTAATACTAGTACATCTAAGGTGTACTAATACTAGTACATCAGTAGCAATTGGTCTCCATGGCCAGCCACTGCTACAGGAAACAGGGAACTGTTGTCATCAACTGACGCATTTTATTTCTTACTTTAGACATCAAAAGCAAAAGCGTGAAGTAATTATTCACAATTAAGTAGAACCTACCCTATACATGGTATACAGGAACCTATACAAACCCTAACAGAATGAAATAAAAAAGAAATACAATTACTGTATTATATTGTTTTGTTTGTAAGGAGAGGTATTCAGGAACTAACAGACTTATGTACAAGCATCTACAGTTGCTGCAACTCACTCAGACAATTTCATAGCTCACCTGCCTTTTAACAGAAGCTTGTTTCTCTAGAGCAGGTATAAGCAACTGAAAGGAGATGGGAAGGCTTCAATGACCTCCACAGATCTTGCAGAGCCATATCTGATCCCCTCCTTAAATTTTCAGAAACTGGGACCAAAAAGGTGTCCCAGGAGAGGCCTTTAATAATAGGAAATCAATCATAAATCAATTAATGGTTCACTTCCTGTTTTAAAAAGGCCTCTCCTGGGCTTAGTACAGCCCAAAGGAACCAAAAACATGGGGAGGAGGGGTGGGGGTATTGGTGTGGAGGGGTGGGAGTATCTCACACTCAGGGAAAGAAGCTGTAGCAGCATAGTTACTATTATGCCATGCAATAACACAAGAGGATCCCATGCCAAAGACCAATGTAACAAACGACCTTCACCAATGTAACAAATGAGGCAATGGTGAAGTAGGAAGAAGCTGATGCTGAATCCTGCTTGAGATTCTACTTTCCCTTATGGTAAATTTGACACAGATCCACTTTTGGTGTGTATAGCTTTTGTAGTGTCATACTAAGTGGAAACTATTCCATGTAGGTTTCTTCTTTGGAATAAAAGTGAGGTGCATGATCCTTCTTGCTGACAGCACACTATGGTTTGGTTTGGGTGATATTCTCCTATCACTATTCCTATGTGCCAAGTCCTCTGATTGGACACAGTGATGGGAATCATAACTGCTCTCCACTCTCCTTCTTTGATGGCTTTTCCTGGTCTAGTTTGTATGGAAGGAAATAATGCAGGGACTGGAGCAGAATTCTTTGAATATGGCATCCCATGAACAGCATACAGGAATGTATCTAATGGAGAGGAATAAGCTCTGTATTCAGTTAAGGCCTTTTGTGGATCTCATTCTTTCCGGGGGGCTGCATCTGCCCAAAATGCTATGGAATCCTGGGATCTGTAGTTTGTTGTGGCACCAGAGCTCTCTGTCAGAGAAGGCTAAATAGCTTACAAAACTACAAACCCCAGAATTACATAGCATTGAGCCATGGCAGTTAAAGCGTTATCAAACTGCATTATTTCTGCACTGCAGAATCACCTTTAGTTACATTTTTACTGTTTTGACAGCTGCCTCCATGAACTCACTCATCTGAAGTATCTGGTGACAAACTGATTTGGTTCCACCTTCTTATTGGCCCATCTTTATATGATTTTTACTTTCCAAGATTGCTTTTGATAGACAAAACACACCACAAATTTGAAATCCACAATTAAGTTTTGTGTAAGGTCAGCCTTCAGTCCAGATGTATCTGCAGTTCAGCATAATACAGGATTATTTTTAAAGACAACACTGCCATAAATCATTATAGGGGAGAGTCAGCTTTACAAGATAGTTTAAGCTGTTCATCTTAAACTGAACATTTTCTATGAAAAATAGTTCTGCAGAGTCAGCCAACACATATATACAACTGGACCATACAGTTGTATACAAATACCTTATTTTCTGGCGTATAAGACTATTTTTTAACCTGCAAAATCTGGGGTTAAAGTGGGGGGGTCGTCTTATACGCCGGGTATAAGGAGGTTCATGATAGGTTTGCCTTAGTGTCATCATCAGTTGGAAATGACTTGAAGGTGCACAGCAACAACAACAGTAGTTTTGGAAGTCATACTCTTCCCAAACTCTGTATTTTAACTGGAAAAGTGGCGGGTTGTCTTATGCGCCGGAAAATACGGTATGTAACATTCAGAACTCTGTGCAAAGCAACTATTGTTGGGCCCAAAAACTTAAAATTATAACTGCACCTTTAAGCATGTAACTTTGGAAGCAAGGAGGGGAGAGTACAGTAAAAGTAAGTTACAATTTTGGGGATGATTAATC
>CM034701.1:105343873-105355604 GCA_020142125.1 Phrynosoma platyrhinos
TAGTACATGTACTTTAGCAATCCAAATACTTACATATTTAAGGAAAAGATGGAGCTCTTTATGATCCAAGGGATTGATAGTTGCCTCAAACAGAGGTAAGAAGATATTTTCCAGCATTTTTCCAAAACTGGGCAGAAGATTTTTTGATCTAAATATATCACTGAAAGAAACATAAAGTCTTACATATCTATATTTGTATGCATATATTCTGCTTTAATTAATGCAGGAACTTCCCTCCCCTAGGTATTGTACTGAACCCACAGTCCCCATCCCCAGCAACCAATCCTTGTGCTTCTGCTGAGTTCGGTACCTTACCATGCACTAAAGCCATCTGTGAATAGCATATGATTCTCCAGCAGCCTATCTTTCCTCAGCCCTCTGTAGGAGTAACTACAAATATTATGAACTGTGTGTACATGACGCTGGCCTGCCAGGACAACTTTCCCAAGAGATTCATAGCTCAGCAGAGATTTAAAGCTGTTTTCTGCATCTAATAAGCCTGTGTTATTCACTTCACGTGATTAATACTTCTGTTAAAACTAAATGAGTTTTGTCTCACTGAGCACAGTGTAACAGAAATATACACTGAAGCAATACTTATATTTTATGGCTCAGAGCTGGGAACCTAGATATGTCTTCAGAGCTATCTGTGGATTCAGGTCCCAGATGAGAGCTATAGCACCCAAACATTGCAGGCTTAAAAAAGATAAATTCAACCTATATTACTGAGACATGTTTCCCACTTTACAATTTTTGACAGAATGGTGATAACATACTCTTTTGTTATACTTATTTTTTATTTATTTATTACTGTAAGGGAAAACAAGCAAGATAAAACAAATCAATAAAAATCTGGCAGTGACATGGTAAATCTCATTCTCACTAGTGTAACCTAACAGTAATTATTGTTGTTGTTAACTGCTTTCCTGTCGGCCCGCCATCCTCTACTGCTCTGCCCAGCTCCCACAAACTCATATTCGTGGTCTCTTTTATAAAGTCCATCCATCTAGCATGTGGCCTTCCTCTCTTTCGGGGGGATGCAGACAGGCAGCCCTAGGCCCCCCTGGGAAGCGGAGGATTGGGGCTGAGGCTGCCCCATGCCTCAGCCTCAATCCTCCCTTTTCCCAGGCCGGAAAAGAGCGGCAAAATGGACGCTCCAAGAGCTGCCGCGCCGTTCTTCTGTGCCCCTTCCAGCGCTGCGCCAGGAGGATGTTCTGACGCCGCGCACCGTGCATAACATCGCATGGCATCAGGATGTCCTCAGGGAAAGGTTGGGGCAGCAGGCGTGCAGCTGCCCCTCCCCATCCCTGCCTCGAGGATGCCGCAAAGTTACCTCAAAAGTTGTCTGCAGAGGCCCTTTCTACTTCCCTCCACCTTTCCTAACATTGTTGTCTTTTCCAGCAATTCATGCCGTCTCATGATATGTTCAAAGTACAACAGTCTAAGTCTTGTCATCTTGGCTTCTAGGAATATCTCTGGCTTGATCTGTTCTAGGACCCATTTGTTTGTCTCTTTGGCTGTCCATGGGATCCTCAGAACTCTTCTCCAGCACCACAATTCAGTAATATGGGACAGTAAAAATTTATGATCTAATGTGAAGTGGTGGAGAGAGACAGAAAGCCTAGTCCTAATGTCTGATTTAACAAGGATTTCCCCACTCAGCTGATAGCTCAAGAATGCCCAAATACTTGAGGCAGGCCTATACAGGGCTCACCTCAAGTCTCACGAGAAGAGGAGCTCTTGAAAGATCTATGGGCTCCCACAAGACAAGAGATCTCATGTGAGTTGCAAAACTCAGAAATGTCTTATGACAGCAGGCTAGCAGCCATCATGACATTAAAAATTCAATGCAACAAGTGTGCTGCTGAATCAGCAAGGAGAGCAAACAACGGGCATTAACCACTCTGACAACAGATGGAACACTCCCACCCCCACATTTGATATTTAACATGAGAGCGGTTTGGCTACATAACAAATGCCTGTTGGTCCATCTGTTGTAAGCATGGTTGTTGTCCACTCTTCCCACTTACATCAATCAAACTACAGGATTTGGGATGTCCCTTATTACCCAAATATAGAAAAGGATGTTCTGTCCCTAAATAAGGAATATGCTGTATGAGTCCCTATGTTAGGAGAAAGATGGGATATAATAATAATAATAATAATAATAATAATAATAATAATAATAAGGATCCCTACTATAATTAGCCTCTTCAACTAAGGCTGTATCTACACTGCAGAAATGATGCAGTTTGGTACTGCTTTAACTGGCAAGGCTGAATGCTATGGAATTCTGAGATCTGTAGTTTTGTGAGATATTTAGCCTTCTGTGTCAGAGACCTTTGGTGCCACAACAAATTGCAAAACCCAGAATTCCATAGGATAGAGCCAAGACAATTAAAGCAGTGTCAAAATGCATTATTTCTGAAGTGCAGATGCAGCCATAGTTTTTAGGGGGCTGAGCTAAAGCATTTCATCCACACACCATACCTTGCTTTGCAACCCAGAGGAGAAATAAACCAAATTTTGTATTTGCTTCAGTGGATTCCTCACTTGTTGTTATATGCAAACCAGGTGCTGTCATTTTAAATAAACTGTAGCTTTCTAAACAAACTGACAATACAATTCAGAATTTGAAGCTCATTTGTTCAGCATTTCATTAGCTTATTTTACATCACAATTCTTGGTTTGCACGCAATGACAAGGCACAAATACACTAAAAAGTGAATCTGTAGTGTGTTCTATTGCTTGTGTGAGACATGGAGAATGGAATAGGAGTGCTCAAGCCTGGCACTTCATGGGAACACATTACTCCTCCTTCATGTAGCCCTAAATGATGGGTTACTGTCACATGCAAACTCACCAAGTATCTAATTCAGACAAAGGACTTTGTCTGCCAATTCAGTCCTGAAATGTCTCTTTTTGACAGCTTCAGTTTGAATGATTAATGCAAAAGTCATCCTCTTTTGCATTATGTTGAACAGGAAAATTAATGGTAAGAACCTGCTTCCCAGTGAGTAATGTGATTCTTGGGAACTTACAGTGCTTTGCAGACTTATTTTTCAGCTCCCTGGAGATAATGCACATATCACAATCTCTTGCAAATAGACATGGCTCAAAGCATTAGCTGCAGTATTTACAGACCAAAGCATTTATAGTTAGTACTACACCCTTTGTCTTCCACCTCATCAATACTAAAAGCACAAAAAACTCAGAAATGAACCTCAGTGAGTCCTTCAATAGAAGACTGAAGCCTTGGAGGGAAAGTTGTAATGGGACTAGTCATTTTTATATTAAGTGGCCAGAAATCTACTTGGGCAGGGTTGTTATTTTTTTTTTAAATGGGTAGGCTTTTTTAATGTTAAAAAGTACATGGGAACCCTGAAGTTTTGCCACTTCTCAGGACTTGCAGGAAAGGCATTTCATTATTTTTATTATTATTATTTTGCCAGAAAATTTCAGGGAATTTGAGAAATCAAGGGGAAACAATTTGGGGGATCAAAATAAGAAGCTGGATTTTCTAAGACGCAGGTCAACACTCTAACCGCTATATTGGACTGGCACTGCTGTTTTAGTGAGTGAGAAGGCCTTAAACATCAAAAGCAACAAGGAAGTTTGTTTAAAGCTAGGTAATATGACAGAACTATCTGCCCAATGTGCTGCTTCTGTCCAATCAAATGCAAAACTTCTCTGACAACAACATTCTATGGGATCTTTTTAAGTACAGGCTCAGTATCCTTTATCCAAAATGCTTGGAACCAAAGGTGTTTCCAATTTTGGGGTGTTTTTTCTGGATTTCAGAATATTTGCATAAACATAATGAAATATCTTGGAGACAGGATGCAAATCTAAACACCCAGTCTACCATATATACCTCATACACCTAGCCTGAAGGTAATTGTTTACACAATACTTTTAACAATTTTGTATATAAAACAAAGTTTGTGTACATTGAACCATCATAAAGCGAAGTTGTCACTTCTCAGCCCCCCAGGTGATAATTTTGGATTTGGAGTATATTGGATTTTGGATTTCCAGATAAGGGATACTCAACATGTACCACAAATTCAAAACATGCTAGGTATTCATAACAACCCTCACAATAACTATGGCTTTTTTAGATTATTTCAGGTTTTACCTTTTCAAACTTACATAAAAAAAACTATTCACATAAAACAGAATAAACAAGGCATGTATGTCTGCATGTGTATTTGATAACAGTGCACATATTTTTAAATGTCTGGATTTTCCTGAAACAGAAGTAGTGATTAGAAAAAGAACTTGGCATAGTTCCATTCGTTTGGTGCTGAATCAAGATGTAGCATTTAAGGGATGATTTACTACATTAGTTTAAAAATATTTATATCACTCATAAATTATGCCAGCACAGAAGTCCTTGTTTTCCTGAATGTGCTGGGTACAGATAAGAGGTTCAGAAAAGGCTGTGACATGCAAGGAGTGTCATAAAGTCAGTATGATAACTCTGCATCATGTGCTCATTTCAAAAGAAATGCAGGGTAGCAATAGGCATCCCACATTTAAGAATAATATACCATTATGCTTGAAGGACACAGGTCAATTAGCAGCAGCAGCAGCAGCAGCTTCATTTATAGACCGCTTCATACCATGCTATGGGGTGTCTAAGCGGTTTACAACTGTAAGCTCATTGCCCCCCAACAGTTGGGTACTCATTTTAGTGACCTTGGAAGGATGCAGGCCTGAGTCTAGCCTGAGCCCTGGCTAGTACTGAACTCGCAACCTTGTGGTCTATGAGTGAGTGGCTGCAGTACAGGCATTTAACCACTGCGCCACCATACCATCCTAAATACACATGATCTTGTTTGAATTTGGAGGCTGAAGAGCATTGGGGATGGTTAGTACATGGATGAAAAAAACATCAGAAAATAACAGGGATTTCCAGCTAGAGCTAAGAAAGAATCCTGCCTGAAACTAGGAGAGGGAGATTACTGCTGGTTTGAGCTGACAGTAGTGGATGAAATAGACCAATGGTTAATAATAGGTCCAATGGTTAATAGCCAACTCAAATGTGCCTAAAGCCCTATATAGCACCTCTTTACACACTCAGTATGTGTATTTGATAACAGTGTACATATTCTGTTCTGCTTCAATATCTAAAGAAGGATTGGGCTTTCATCACACCAGGTATCTGCTTTCACTTAAAGGAGAAAACATGGAACAGTGGGGCAACAGTATCTTTAAGGTGACACGTAGTTTGGTCCTGAAGAGGCATGCAAAAAGGAATTATCTTGTTTGCTTCACAGAGGACACTATGACAGCTGTCATGAGGCAAGACTGTTGTTTTCATAACAGTTGCAAGACAGAAAATAAGGTCAAACTTCCTTGTTGCTTTTGCTTCTCAGGCACATGAAAGAGTAAAAACACTTTTTTTAAATACTTAAGTATAGCTAGACAGAGGGATATGTGGAGGAAAGGAACCAAAATCTGGAATGTTTTCCCACATTTTATAATAGGTTGTTGTTGTTGTTGTTACTTACTAAATTCTAGGGACCTGAATCATCCAGCGCATATGAGGTGAATAAACTTTGTGTCTAATGAACCATTTAGCCAAATTTTGCCATTCATCTGGAGAGCGTCCATAAATAGACAGCCGGGGTTCTGCGTACTGGTATTTACTTTCTTCTAGTTCACGGGCAACTTCCTATTCAAAATAAATCAATATTACTTTTCTGCTGGGAACAATACACAGTTTATCATAAAGGCTTACACTCAGATCTAAATGCAGCAACACTGATACCCATATTTCAGTTTGTCAACAGAGCATAAGAGTATTGTATTTTCTATCTAAAATATGATAGAGACAACCCTGATTTTGCCCATGCCAACAGGACTTCTTTTCAATGGGCCTTTGCAGACTGCGAGAAATAGTGCAAATTGAGTCCACTTTAACTGCCCTGGCTCAGTGCTAGGGAATCATGGGAACTGTATTTTTTTCTGAGACCTTGAGCCTTCTCTGTCAGAGAGCTCTGGTGCCACAATAAACTACAGTTCCCATGATTCCCTAGCACTGAGTCAGGACAGTTAAAGTGGACTCAATTTGCACTATTTCTGGCAGTCTGCAAAGGCCCTAACTTTCCCAAACTAAATTCCCCAACATCATGAACACAGTAGGCAAAACCACCTCTGAATATTCCTTGCCTAAGGAAAACCTATGAAATTCATGGGGCTGCCATAAAGCAACTTGAAGGCCCTTTCTTCCTCAGAAATTGTGACTGGGAGTATGTAGAGATTTTAAATAAATATCCCTGAAACCCTTGCTCAGTGAAAGAAAGCAGGAATCACTTTTCAAATGGCCCTCTATAGAACACTTAAAAGTACTCTCATGATATCCCCAGACTGTATATGCAGGTTACCCCACTCAGAACAAATTATTGACAGTATAACCAATAATCTGTATGGGATTACATACACACAGCCAACCTACTATACAGCAAAGGAGTCCCATATGCATTGATGCATACAGTTCCTCATCCAGTTAAGTCATTCCAAAGCTGGAAGTCTGTTTGTTTCTCTCCACGTATGTCCCTACCTGGTGTTTGATGAGAGTTCATAAAAGTTCCAAACCTGATCCAGGGTAATAAAATAAGTGAGATGAGCTTTCAGCAGTTTGGGACTCTGAATGGACAAAGAACCCATCTGTGCTAGATAAATCAAGTGCTTTTAGTGAGCAGAGTTCTTGGTAACTGAGAAACTGCAACCAGAGCCATCTGATATTTTCAGGTTCAAGCTGAATTGTTACAGCAGAATGTAAACCATGTCACACTGAAGGTGAACTGTGTAGTTTCTAACATAACATCTAGCTGCCTGCTCACATCTCTGGCTTGTATAAAGAATGCTAGATTAGGTAAATGGTGGATCTTTACCCGATCCAAAAAGTATTTATTGTACTCTTAATACACCAGAATTACTGTATATACTCATGTATACATCTAGAAATTTTAGTTAAAAAATTGACCCCAAAAAACTGAGTCAACTTATCCACAGGTCAATGTAAGTACTGTACTTTAACTCTTTTTTCTTAAAAGAACCATTAAAAAAGCAAGAAAGGAAAGGCAAGAGTGTAATCTGTCCTGAAAGCACCCCCTCTAGTCTTTCATCCAGCCAGCCTGTAGTGTGAGCACAAGCAGTTATGCCAGCTGGGATTTTGTAGGTTCTTTGGCACTGTTTTCCAACGCTTCATCCTTTAGATCCTTTGTTACATGCCCCTAAATTTTACCCTCAACTTATCCTTGAGACATATCTAAATTCGTAATTTTGCCCCCAAGACCTGCTCTTGACTTATATGTGGTCAAGTTATAGTGAGTGTATACAGTACTGAGTACAGATCAATTAATATAATTAATCATTATTCCCCAGCTACTTTTGGATTATAATCCTCCCGTTTCTGATCCCCCTTGTAGTCACAGGACCGGTAGAAGGCTTTCTGTTCTCTAGACCTTGCCTCTAATGAGCCTCAGAGATTTCCCTTCCTGCATAAGATCCTGTATCATAGAGCAGGATCTTTAAAAGACATTCAGAATACACACCTGCAAACCACATGGATTCTACTTTAACAACAAATAGTCCATACAAAATCAAAGCCAGGCCACCTTATTTTATAGCGTATTTTGTTTTCAACTGGTACCCAATATAACTCCTCATTTATGAAAAGCTCTCCCACAAGGGTCAAACCTGGTGTGTCGGATGTCTGGGTGAAATTGTGTAACTGCAATTAATATCACAACTTATTTGGCCCTCAAACTGAGGCAGTGTGTTGAATCTTGTCTATCACTTTTGTTCCCTCTCACTTGAAAACTGATACTGAAATTTGCATAATGAGGCTCTTCTGGTAAACACATTTCACAGATAAAAAGACAATACACATTATAAATGGAATCTAAATTGGCTTAGTTTCCAAGTCAATGGAATCTGACATTAATTAAACTTCTAAACAAGAGGGGAAATGAAACTGATTAGACATTGCTAATCTTCCCTTGTACCTTAGGTACAGTTAATACTAGAACAATGCAAAGTATTATTGACTGTGCAGTTTTAACCCACAATTTATATTCCTTTGTTCCAGCTTAATCATAACAGCCTGAGGAAACAGCATTTACATCCAGAATATTTAAATTTCCTACACAGAGACACACAGAGACACATACACACAACATGTATACATATATATATATCTATACATATATACAGAGAGAGAGAGAGAGAGATTTATGTAATTCAAGGTTAGCCAAGTATTCTGATCCTATCATCTACATGTATGCACTTCTTGTAGAACTTTGCAACTTTTATTTTTTTCATGCCAGAAAACATGAAAGCTAGAAATAGTTTTGCAAGTTACTTTTTTCTCCACCATAAAACATTATGAATTACCAAAACTTGGAAACATTACAACTCCTAGATATCAAGCCAACAAGAAACAAATGATGAAGAAGAAAGTATCTAGCTGTTACTAGACAGGCTGAAGATTGTAAGGGACTGCAAGGGAAGTTAAAGCATTCCAGAGAGAAAGTAGCTGAAGAAAGCATGCAAAACAGACTTAGAAAACAGAAATGGTAAGAAGTCTTCAAGAAAATACAGAGGATTCAAGGAACTAAGGCAATTTTTTATACTGACTTGAACTAGAGTTGTCATAGTCCAGTCCTCCATATCCAGGCATCTAATTTGCATATAATGCAAATTATCACAATTATGCATATTATTATTTTGCTTTCTGATTATGCAGATTAAACACATTAATCATTGTACTTTTTCTGCCATTATGTTTCAACCTCAGTACCAGTACCAAGCCAAGAGCTCTTTTTTTCTTCTGTTTCCCCCTATCTAGTGTGAAGAGGGAGGCTTCCAAGCAGCCCCAGAGTCTCTCAAGACTGTTTGGAAGCCGTTCCACCATGCTGCCTAGCCATAGCTCAAGCCACTGACATCTCTACTTGTCTCCTTTCCTTTCCCACCTTCTGGATCTGTCAGGGGAAGTGGGGCGGGAATGGAAGAATAAGGAGGCAATGCTAAGCCTGTGCAGTAGCTATCAGAGCTTGATGAGACTCCTGCCATTTCCAGTCTTCTTGCATGGTTTCCTGCTCCATTGTCACTGCCACATTTTAATCTACCCATCAGCCTGTGATGAAGGAGAAATCTACAGTTTACTGATTCAACTGGCCTAGCCGGCCAGGACATGTTTTAATCCCTTCAATCCAGGATTTTCTAGGTTTTCTGGGGCAAATGGCAACCCCAACTTGAACTAGCTGACAAGGTTTAGACTACATGCATGTAGAATGAACACTGTTCCATCCAGCTATCTTTTGTGGTGATGCATGGGAAAAGCTATAGCTCTGTGGGAGGGAACATATTTTGCATGAAAAAGAATCCAGGTTTAATCAATGACAACTCCAGGCAGGGATGAGAAATACTCTTGCCTCAAACCCTGAAAAGCCACCGTCAGTCAAGGTTAACAATACTCAACTAGATGGACCAATGTTCTGATTCTATGTAAGGCAGCTACCTATTTGTCTAAGGAATATGACAATGGATCACAGACTCAAAATGTAGGATCTAATACGTCTGAGAAAAATGCTGCATGTCACAAAGCATTTCATTGCAGAGACCAAATAGAACATGACCTGAAAGAGCATAGCCTAATGCAGCCATATCAGAGTATATCTAAGCTATGCACATGGTGTCTTCCATGCACAATACTTTATACTCCATACAGAAGTTGGCATGCTTGGAGGATGCAGTGTTACCATGGCTCTTTTGCATGTATTGCCAGTATCAATGGCAATTTCATACAATACTATTATTATTATTATTATTATTAACTTCTTTCAAGCAACACTAAAGCACTGACTGATAAAAAGAGCAAACTTACCTTCACCATACGGGCAAAATATTCACCACCAAGATAGTTCTCTGTTTTCAAATACAAGTCTCTCAGCTCGCTTGCACCAACTGGATTGTATTTGGAGTTAAATTTATCAAATCGATGAAATGTCTGACGATCCTAAAAAGCAAGGAAAAATATTTTTCCAGTAATAGAAACTGAACACTGTTAAATTATAAAATTATGTTTTGTTATATGTTTTGTTGTTTCTGAGAGCCAGAATGGTGTAGTGATTTGAACACTGGATTATGATTCAGGAGATCAGGATTTAAATCCTTGCTTGGCCATGGACAATGAGCATGTCACACTCTCTCAGCCTCAGAGGAAGGCAAAGGCAACCCCACCCCACAAATCTTGCCAAGGAAATCTGATAATAGGTTCACCTTAGGGTCACCAAAAGTTGGAAATGAGTTGAAGGCACACAAAAACAATGTATTAAAAAAAGTTTTGGTTCAGAACATGGTAACATAATTCACAAAAGCAACAAATAACTTTTTTTCATCCCACATGCACATTCAGTAAAAAATATCTCTCCATCCATTGATCATTTTCAAAATCCCAATCTTTGTTTCCAGTTTGATCTACTGATTACTTACTGCATGAACATCTAATGAATCTACAGTGAGGTCATAGGGATCCATGTGGAGACTTTCAAACACCTGTTTCAAAGTCATCTTCTTGCCTTTTCTCTCGCCTACTATCCTGTTGGACTCAGTTTGGTAAGTGTGTTTAATGAACCTCAGCAAATGTTTCTGACTCATGCAGGCAGCAGCATGGATATGAGTATCAACCTGAAATTACAAATAAGGTTATTTTTATTCAGTAGACACCAAGCATAATAATACTTTACTTTTAACCCTTTGGCACAAAAGATAATTTGAAAGACATTAAATTCATTTCTCCAAATATATGTTTATAAAGCACTACCTCAAGCAGCTGCAAGAGCAATAATGTATTCTGTATGGCCCTCTCTGGTGTAGTTATGTATTTATAGGTTTCATAGTTTATTGTGTCCTGTTCTTACTTCCTGCCTCTCAGAATATCTCAACCGCCACTGAAGGGGATTGTTTCTACACTGTCCTGTTGAGGCTCTGCTAAAAGAACAGTGCTAGTTTCATTCACTAATCTGGCTCCAATGTTTCCACATGAGATTATGATACTTTACAGAGTAAAAATTCATGTGCTTCTTAGCAAGCGTTAAAGTAGTCTGTTGCCTGAAGTATTTCTCACTTTAAACTTTCATTTATCTTATTTCTTTAGGGATTCAGAGCAC
Source organism: Phrynosoma platyrhinos (assembly GCA_020142125.1). Taxonomy (NCBI): domain Eukaryota; kingdom Metazoa; phylum Chordata; class Lepidosauria; order Squamata; family Phrynosomatidae; genus Phrynosoma; species Phrynosoma platyrhinos. The sequence goes on from CM034701.1 coordinate 105,355,057, forward strand.
TTTCTCCTGCTCCCAGTTGCACACAATAGTAACACGAGAAAGGAAAAGTGGTAACAGGATAAATCTGTCTGCTGAAGCTTTAGAAAACTGTGTGCAAAACTGCAAAGACAGGGAAGGACAGCTGAAAGAGTAGTCGTTCCTGTCTCCACAGAATCTAATTTGTTGTCAATATCAACTAACACCAAGATCTTTCTCCAGACTATCTGTAGATGTGAAAGAACCAACTTCTCAGCTTCATCCTTAGTTCCTGGCAGTGTATGAGGGACAGGGCTTATTAACTGGACATAAACCACAAAGACTATATTTACCTCCACCACTGAGACTAAGCCAGGATAAACCTCTTCCATCACAGAGATAAAACTGGTGAACCTCTTATAAATTTCACCTCTGCAAGGAAGTAGATTTGGACTCAGCAGTGACAGGAAAATCTCCTGAATCTCATCCCTTCCCACCATGCTTTTTATGCAGCATTTATGCACAGTTCTTGTTACTAAAACAAGATTTACTTATTTGAGAGATTGCAGGGTCTACCTCCTACACACACACCC
>CM034701.1:105414886-105431026 GCA_020142125.1 Phrynosoma platyrhinos
GGGACCTCTCCTGTTTTCCAGGAATTCTCAAAGATTATTGCCAATATTACCTTTATAATATTGAAGTAGTTTTGTAAGCATAAATTCAACCCAGTTTATTTAATTGTCTTGTCTTGTTAAACTTTTAGAAAAAACTTTCAAGTTCATAATATATAAAACAACTAACTTTGCCTGATTCCATTTGCAGGTAGATGGCTGAAGAACTTCAATTCTCTTTTATTCTGGACATTAAAAGGCAATTAATAGAAAAAATGTGCTCAGTTTCAAAATTCTCCTAAATACTGTGCCAGACTTAACCAACAACCTTTTTAAAGTGTTCATCCATTTCAGAGAAAAAATTATTGTGGTACAACAATAATGACCACAACATGCAAATAACAGAATATTGAACATGAGATCATACATTTGGGAACAGTTCGCTGCACACAATGACTGCCTATGGCAGGAAGAGGAGTCATGTAGTCTTCTGGATGTTATTTGGACTGTTATCTCCTAGCATTCCATACCATTGTCTATGATGGCTAAGGTACTGAGACTTGCAATACAACAACTGGAAGGCTGCAAGATAACAGTACAAAAAGAGAAGGAGTATGGTCAGGATGTGAAACAGTTTGTTGACTTTTATGTACCTTGAGTGGGACTACTTTGGTATGTCTGGAACACAAATTCCTACTACTGGGATCTTTCCAGGGGACCTGGACAATCAAAATGCCAAATGGCGGACCAAAAAGCCAGATGTCCAAAGTCCAGGCCTGCTTTTGCAAAAAAAGGTATTTTTGACATTTAAATAGAGCAGAAGCTACTGAATAGACTGAAGCCACCAAAAGCAGCCTTAGGGACTGGAACGTAGGCCTATGGCCACACTTCATCAAACCTTGCTTTAGGCATCTGAGGAAGCAGGCTCAAGTCTATGAAAGCTCATGCTATACCAACTTCTATCTTTCAGTTAGTCTCAAAGCTGTTGCAAGACCCCTTTGCATATTTGCTATAGGCTGTTATCCTTTTCCATCTTATCTGTAAATACACCCCAGTGGACATAGTTGGACACCAAATACACCATACTGTTAAAATGGTTAATAATTTGTTTTAAAGTTTAGAATTCGCTATCCAAATTTACACTTCCAGCTGGACTAGGATTTTTTTTTTTTTACAATAGTTTATTGGTCCATGTTTATGTTTAGCAGGTATTCATATAATCCACCCCGCACACTAAATAAAATAAAAATGAGGCTGTCTACAACCTCCCAGAGGGCCTTTTTGGCAACCACTCCCAGATTATGGAACGGCCTGCCGGACGAGATCCGTCAGATTACGACCTTAAGCAGCTTTCAGAAAGCTGTCAAGACTGATTTCTTCCATCAGGCCTTTCCTGACCAGATTTCCTGGCCTTAAGAGTCAGTCATCCTCTCCTTCCCTATTCTCTGCTGCAGTTAGGGTTTGTCTTTTTAATGAAATTTATTTTAAGAATTTTTAAACTGTGAAATTGTTTAATACTTTTTTTAAGGGTGGGTAGGTTCTGGGGTTCTTCAGGATAGGATGGGGATTGTATTTTATGATAATTTAATGTTGTAAGTTTTCCTCTGACCTGGTTCTGTGCCACAAAAGTGAGAGGCCCAACCCTGTACTGTATTTTTACCTCATCACCAAGCCACTTCTTTTATTCATTCCAATCCTTCTCAGAGTTAAATATTTGATCCCCTAAATGGATTAGTTTGTTGTTTGAGTATGATTTCCAATAAAGATGAAGATTCACATAAAATTGTGAACTGAATGTGAGTATAGCTGCCTAGGTCATGATGTACTTAGTGGAGCCCACATAGAATGCATCTGAGGATCTAGACCAGGGGTAGGCAACCTTTTTGAACCGGGGGCCGGTCCCCTGAAGTCCTCCCCTCCGCCGAGCTGAGGGGGGGCAATGGCGGCACGCGCGCTCATGTGTGTGCGCGCACACCCCGCCGCCACATGCGACCCCAGCGCACGCGCTGCCACCACCGCCGCCGCCACCGCAGCGCACGCAGCCACAGCCGCTTCTGCGCATGTCGCGGTCACCATTTTTATTTCCAAAATGGCAGCTGCGACACGTTTTCGCATGCGCAGGAGTACTGCGCATGCACAAACGAGTCGCGGACACCATTTTGGAGAACAAAATGGCAGCCGTGACTTGTTTGCGCATGCGCAGTACTCCTGTGCATCCGCAAACGCGCCACGGCTGCACGGTGGCCAAAACACACAGCGGCGGTGGCATGCGGCGGCGGCGGCAGGGGTCCGCCTGGGCCGGTATGTGCTGGGACCTGGGCCAGAACCAGCCCGCGGGCCGTATGTTGCTGGCCCCTGATGTAGACCAAGCCTACAAAAGCTCGTACTACAACTTATTTGACATAGGGGCAAAACTGACTGCCCCTTTGCACCAGCTTCAGGGCGGTTTCAGAGTGCGGAATTTGGATGCCACACGCTGCAGGAGTGCCACAAAGCTGTGCCACCGCTGGAAAAGCTGGCTTCTTGCCAGCTCAAAAAAGAGCAACAATTTGCTGCTTCTTTTTGTTCTACAAAAAAGCTGGGTTGGGGCCACGGCATGTGGCTGCCATGGCCCCAAATGAGATTTCAAAGGGGCGACTTCAAGCCGCCCTTACAGGCCAGTCTGTTCCACCCCTAAATTAGTCTCAAAGGTGCTGCAAAATCCCTTTGCTTACTGATATAACAAAGCTAGTTGTGTATAGCTTTTTAAAAAAATCTCCCCAGCAGAAACATTACTATGAAAATGTGAAAACTGCATAAAGATATTTTAAAAAGTCAAAAGTATGTGGTGACAAGAATGTATTTAATAAGGAGAGGAAAAGAGAAAAGAAAGCAATAGAAAAAATTCAGAGAATGTATGTTCTCTTTTTTAAAAAAACAGGAAGGGATGAAGTCCAATGTGTCATTTCTTCAGCACTAGTAAGAGATTAGGCCTTTGCAGACTGCCAGAAATAGTGCAAATTGCGTCCACTTTAAGGGTTAGGGTTAGTGCTAGGGAATCATGGGAATTGTTGTTGTTTTTTTCTGAGACATTGAGCCTTCTCTGTCCCCTAACCCTTAAAGTGGACTCAATTTGCACTATTCCTAGCAGTCTGCAAAGGCTAGGTGTCTCCTCTCAGACCTATCTGTTGTTACCCAGCCCTGGGTCAGAATGCAGGTATAGGTCTCAATGTGTCACTCCTTGGCTTCAAAGCTGCTATGTGATTAATTTTTTGTCTAGGAGTTTATCTACAGTACACAATTATGACAGTAGCTGCCATGATTCAGTCTTACAGAATTTGTATTTTGGCAAGGTTTTTCCAATTTTACAGTTTTAGAACTGAATTATGGCACTAGAACTCTCTAACAGCTAATACTAAATCCTTCATGAAACTGCAAATTCTGGTGTTTTCATAGGATGGAACCATGGCAGTTAAAGTGGTATCAAAGGGCTATAACTGAATAGCATGGATGCACACCAGGATATTTATTTATTATCTCCCTTAACTCTTTTCATTTGCTGAAATAGACAGGTGATAGCTTCTGTGTCAGTGGGGTAGTGGATCTGTTTGGGATTTTAGTCCAAATACAAATCTATTTGAAAATCCAGCAGAGATGTACAAACTTAAACAAGTGGATACTACCAGCACCCCATGTAGGGGAGGTGCCTGCAGCCCCTGCCTGGATCTGAGACCACTGGTGGCACATCATGAATGCCAAGTTTTAAGTTGATAGCTGAACAGGTGCAGGTTTTTTTTTTTAAAAAAAAAATGGGGAGCAGATATTTGAGACCTATGATGAGAGAACCTCTTCCCACCCATTTTGCAACTCACCTTAATTTTAAGAAGATAAATCCCTTCATTTGTTCCATGGATAGAAGTTTCTTGCACTGCATACAGAGGAGGGAAGAAACAGAGAGACTGGGATGGAAATCCTGTATACGCATACCTGGAGAAGATCTAAGTGAATTCAATGAGGCTTACTTCTGAGTAAATAGTTCTAGAATTAGACTGTAATTTATTTTAGACGTCCTAAGCCACATCTTGGAAATACATTTTTTATTGATGAGAGCATAGCTTTATGAAATAGATATGCTGAAATGGAAGCAGAATCAATGACAATAAATTGCAGTCATGGTTATTCATAGGATGAGTTAGGAATGCTTATTATTATTTTTAATTGAAGATCAACAGAGGGCAGCAAAGTTCTGAGGTTGTCCCTGAAGAAGGGGGGGACTACCAACTTTTCATGGAAAAAACTATTTCATTTGTTTCTGTCTTGTATTGCAATGATTATAATAAATGTTCCTTAATGACCCATATATATATAGGGTAACATGAGATGTTTACTCCATTATGAGGAAATAATGAAGCTTGATTGTGGTAAAAGCAATGAGAATAGTCAGGTGAAAGCCATGTTTTTATAATGAGATCTAGTTTCTTGGGTACTTTTCCATTAAGTTTTTAAAATAAATCTTAATCTTTTTGTTGTTGTTGTTACTATTTATGCTGTAAAATGATAATCTTTTATGATGGTGAGTGTATGAGGGCAGGGAATTATGGTGCAGGCATGGTGCAGGTATCCTTCCAATGTATGGTATTTGTGCACACACACACATACACGACCCACCACCACCAAAATTATGTCCTTCTTCTTCTTCTTCCTTCTTCTTCTTCTTCTGTTTCTGTGTGCATTGTTAATCTAAGCCAATATGGAATGTAGTCTATCCAGTGCTTTTACTTTTGGGGCTATGACAACAGGGCTAATATTACCAAAAATACCGCTATAAAGAATAGGGTTCTCAGCCGTCAGCACTTTTTCTCCAGCCCCAAGGAAGGGAAGAAATCTCAGCATGACAGCACTGCTTTGAAAAGTATGTATATATATATATGTATTTTTATTCAGTTGATAGACTGGTGGGGAGGGCTGAATAGCGTACTTTGTGCAACTATAGTTGATGTGTAATGTAGCATGCTTAATGACATTGCAAGGGCTGGTGTTGTAGAATCACCAGGGCCAACCTCACAAGAGACCATCTCTAAGTCTCAGATTTTGGTCCGGAATCTTGGGCCTGAGTTAGTCCTGGTTTGCCAACCCAAATAGGAACAGGATCTGTACTAGGAAATAAGCTCCAGATCTCAGGAATCTGAGCAGTTTAAGACCGAGGGTGCATCTACACCATAGAAATAATGCAGCTTGACACTACCTTAAGTGCTCTAGCTCCATCCTATGGACTCCTGGAATTTGTATCTTCACAGGATCTTTAGCTTTCTCTGTCAAAGTATGTTGGTACCTCACAAAACTACAAATTCCATTATTCTTTTGGATGGAGACATGACAGTTAAAGTGGTGTCAAACTGCATTGTTTTGATGCACCCTGAAACAAGCCCCAAATTTAATAAGATGGTTCTATAGGTATTACTTACATATAAAGACAATAACTAAACACACAACAGTGGTCTTTTAGGTAGTTGCTAATGTAAGATGCAATCTTGTTTGTCTCACATTCCTGGTTCACAGGTTTCACCTCTCTTTACATGGCTATATGTTTTTGCTTGAATAGTGAACCTAAGCAAATCTACTCACTACACTTCTAGACTATTCATTCTAAGGTATTTATGGTTTCTGAGAATAGGAGAAAGCTTCTTGTTTTTTTGTGAAAATATAAAATAGTAAAGAATATGTATTTTGTTCTCTGCCTAACAAAGGGGTTTGTAGCGTCATAAAGGACTGAAACATCTTGGATTTCAAAGGATGTACCTTTTTGTGTTGCCAATGGAATTTAAATTTTATTTCCTGGACATAAAAATACATTGTCTCCTGGGACCACCTGGCCAGAAGGAGGTCTGGCCTGCCTGCATAGATATCCCTCCATACCATCTAAACTAAGCACAACACCAACAACATCTTGACAAAATGCAGGTCTCTGACTAACATCATAAAACAAAAATTCTCCTGCATGATTTTTAACATTTTTGCCTGATGAAAAAGCTAGTGGAGCTTCGAAAGCTTGCAACATGCATTTCAGCATTTTAATTGGTCCGATAAAGGTATCGCTGATTTGTATGTTATTGTACTTTTACATATGGGTAACATGGCAACCCCTGAATATGTTTCTTAATAGGTATGCATTTTATCAGTGAAAGACATGATAGATAAGACAGTGATATACTGTTAAACTTCAAAGTTTAAATTCAAAGACAATATTAATATTAAGAATCCACAGTCTACAATATGGGTGATTTCTTCTGAAACAGTGGCCAAAGCAGTGCCATACAATTATGTCCATGCCTAATTTTTTTTTTTTAAATGGTGGTTCTGGTATTAATTACTGTCATCTCCTGGAACACTTGGCATCCCTAACACTACCAAAAGCTGGATCTATGTTTTAAAAGAGCTTTATGTAACAGAGGGCTTTCAACTTGTGAAACAACTCATGTTCTGTTTCCTCACTGCAGGACATAAGACCCTGTTCCAAGGATGTGAGCACTTAGAAATTTAAAAATACTTCAAAGCTAAAGCAAATCATTATCTGAAACAAATAACTCTTTTAAAAATATTTGGGGAATAAAAACCCTATAAAACTTTTTAATACAATAAACACAGCTGATTCAGAACTAGCTAGTGTTAGCTATTTGTTCTGCTCAATTGGATGTTTTAGATGCATCTAAGTGCAAGCACAAGAGTAAGCAATTCAAAATGTGGCAGGCAATGGAAGAAAGGTATTTATGAGCCAATGACATTATTTATTTTAATTGTGATGTGCTATCTTTTGGAATTTGCTCCAGAAACATCTATACATGTGCCAAAATATTCAATAGTATTCCCATCTGGGTTACTATTGTCATGAGAAATGTTAAAGTTTCCTGTTACAGTCTCTCATATGGCACTACAATTACACATATTATACAAATGTTGTCAAAAACACAGCTCTGGCAAAAAAAAAGTTCATTTGACTCTTCTCCAATATTGGAGATACCATTGTTGGCTGTGACCAGCATTCCCCCTCCTCAAAGCAGGCCTGCTTTGTATCATGTAATCATATATTTGCTGTTGAGATTCTGCTTCTCCTAATGCGATGCCCTCTGGATGTATTGCACTACAACTCCCATCCCTTAGTCCAACACATCTGGAGGGGATCAAGTTGAGGACATCAATCAAAGTTGAACACAACAGGAGGCAGGGTGATAACATGTGCATGAGGAAAAATGTGAGCTGAAACAGGTTGGAAATGATACATATATTTAAAAAGTAAAATACATTAATTCAGGGAATGTATTAGACTACCTCCAGTTGGATTCTAATAATCTATTATTTACTTTGTTATCTGAGGACAAGAGTTCAAAGTTTGCAAGATATATTAGTGATTTGGGAAAGAAAATCAGAGTTTAGCAATTACATTCTTGGACCATCAGAATCCCCCAACCAACAGGGCTACCAGTCCAAAAAACTAATATTTCCAAGATGTGGGCAAAGAGTGGGATGCTGCCAAAAATGCCAGAGCTAGGTCTGTCTGCAAAAATATCCAAACACCATCAGTTTTTGCAATAACCTAAGGAGATTATTGCACTACACACTTAAAGTGTTGCTATTCCACTTTAACTGCTCTGGCTGCCTCCTGTTGCATTCTGGGATTTGCAGTTTAGGAAGAGGCATTTAGACTATTCAGCCAGAGAGCTCTTTGACCTCACTGAACTACAAACTCCACAGTGCAACAGGAGGCTGCCAGATCAGTAAAAGTGGCATAGCAACGCCTTAAAAGTGGAGTGTGATAATTGTCCAGATTAATGGAAAGCACAAGTAGGGCAATCCAACAGTATCACTATACTGCTACTATTAATGTCAGCAGCAAAATACTGTACTGGCATATAGAAATCCTATATTCTCTAAACATTATCACTTTAATCTACAGAGAATACAGCCACATCAATAAACACAGCCCAGAATTTGCTCCAACACAACCAACTTCCACCATTGCAGTAGTTGATGACATCCTGACAGTAGCCATTCATGGGAGGAACTAATCTATGCATGGTAAAAAATAAACTTCTCCATGGCATCAACATTATTAATTAATTAACTTTTGGGTTATTATTAACTATTATGGAACGATTTGCTTTTCTCCCAGTGCAGGACCAAGGGTGACTTATAAAACGAATAACAGTGAAATACAGAAAAAACAATAGCTTATACCATGTTGGAAAAAGCAATTAAATAAGCTTTCCTATCAAAACAAAGCACTGAAAATCAAGTTTAAAACCATAAGGAAGAAAGACAGGAAGTATACACATACCATTAAGAGATCCTTCCACAGTGCCTCATGACATATCCGAAGTGCAAGGGCCTCAGTTTTGCATAGAACTATCCATAGCAGGTAGTACCTCTTTCCTCCCACATCCATCCCAGCTTCCAGTTTAGTACTGTAGAACAAACCAGTCACAGGTAAAGCTGCCATCTGTAGACAACCTCTTTATTTGTGGCAGCAGGGAAGTAACACATCCATGGTGCACGCAAGCATGTGTCTTGTGTTATTTTAGCTTCGGACATTCTTTAGCTTTATTAAAGAATAATGAAATTGATCTATAAGAACTTTATGCATACTTTATACAAATAACTTTTGGGTTTGTATAAGGAGGTAAAGTTTCTTCAGTGAAACCAAAATGATTTTTGATTTATCACCACATAGATTCCAGTTTGAAATTTAACTCCATTCCACCAAATGCATTATTACTTGAGTTAATGGATGCGAATTCTCTCTAGCATATAATTCCCTCTGCTCTCATCCTCCCTCCCCTTCTGCTATAATTGTAACTTGCCTTATACCTTTGACCCAGAATGTCTAGCCACTTTTAAATATGCTTTTGCACCCAGGCTCTGCTGGGTACAGGAGAGAACACTTTGAAAGTGATATTCGGATTTTAACTGAAGCACCTCGTGAACAGAAGCTGCTGGTCTGTTCTCTAGCATGTGACTGCATATTTTCCTATGTCATCTGTCACCCAGAGGCACATGCTGTCCTTGGACTGGGCACAAAGCTGCCACTTAAGTTTCCAGCTTATCAGACACAACTTAAAAGCAGGGGCTTTAGGAACTTCAGTGGTTACAGAAAACTAAGGAAATCCAAAGAATATTTAATGTAAGAATCTGCAAGAATGCCTGGAAAACTCACCTAGGCAGAGCTCAAAATCATCATGGTCTTTTTAACATTTTGGAATAAGGAAAGAGTTTGGACCTTTGCAGACTGCCAGAAATAGTGCAAATTGAGTCCACTTTAAGGGTTAGGGTTAGTGCTAGGGAATCATGGGAATTGTTGTTTTTTCCTGAGACACTGAGCCTTCTCTGTCAGAGAGCTCTGGTGCCACAACAAAATACAGTTCCCATGATTCCCTAACCCTAACCCTTAAAGTCGACTCAATTTGCACTATTTCTGGCAGTCTGCAAAGGCCCATAGTTTTTTTGGATTATGACTCCCAGAATCTTCCAGCTGGCAAGGCCACTAGCTGGGAATTTCTGGGATTGGTGGTCCAAATACTAACATTTTTCATTCACTCCTACCCATTGGTTGATTGCTGCCTATAAAGGTATCTATAAAGTATCTTACTGTCAGGCATTCTTCAGGGATGTGACTCAAAGAAGTCACAACCATTTTGTCTCTTCCCCTGGCTCCTAATCATGTATCATGAAGAAATGATGCTCTTCTTTAAAGAAGAGCTCATTCATTTTCCCCACAAACACCAGTCAACATCAATGACAATGTCTGCAGTCTTGTGCAAAAACTGAACACATCCTAGGGGAAGGGAGCTGGTGTGACTACATTCATTGACTTATACCAGAGTATTACAGGAGCAACATACAATGTTATATTTCACAATTTATTAATTTATATTTCTAAAACCTTTGAATTCCTTCTTAATGATTACCTGCATATCTGCATCAATCCTCTTTTCTTCTAGACCTTTTTGTATTAATCCACGAATAATCCCTCCCACTAAATTTGCTTATGGGCAACAAGTCTCCCGATGTTTTTTTTTTTTCCCCACTATTCCTTGCTGTTGTTTCTGTATGCCTTCAAGTCATTTCTGACTTGTGGATACCCTAAGGCAAACCTATCATAGGGTTTTCTGGGGCTGAGAGTGTGTGACTTGCCCAAAGCAACCCAGTGGATTTTAATACCCGAGCAGGGAATTGAACCCCAATCACCAGAGTCAGTCCTAATATTAGCTCAAACCACAATATTACACTGCTTCTTCTGATGAGGGTCAGCAAATTTGCTTTCTTCTGCCCAGCTTTTGTTTATGCTTGGCTTCCAACTTAGCTTCCTATTGGTGCCACTAAAGATCCCATGGCCTTTGGGTTCATCTGGTTCTATTAGAGCCAAGAAACCACAGGATTCTGCAAATGCCAGAGCTGCCATGATGGATGGAAATGGGCAACTTCCTAGCCCTCTGTCTGTCTTGCTTCCCAGACTTTTCTTAAAATCAGTAGGGGCAGGTAGAAGTGGAGGTCAAGGTTCCACACTAGTACCAGTGGGTATCACCAGGGAAAATCCAAGGGGAACAATGGCTGCATCTGCACTACAGAAATTATCCAGTTTGAAACCACTTTAACTGCTATGGCTCAATACTTTGGCATTCTGGGAATGGTGGTTTGTTGTGGCACCACTCTGATGCCACAACAAGCTACCATTCCCAGAATTCCAGAGCATTGAGTCCTGGCAGTTAAAGTGTGTCAAACCAGATTATTTCTGCAGTTTGGATGCAGCCAGTGTCTACTTTTCCTCCTAACAGTAGGTAATGCCCATATTCAAAGCAGGCAGACAGACTTCAGAAAATTAATCTGATCCCAGCCCTTGCTTCACCAGTGACAGATAGTGAAGAGCTGGGATATCAATAATAGGAGAACAAGGGTGTTAAATGAAGATGGGAAATGGGAGGGATGAATGAAACAGACAGTATGGGTTTTCTTTTCTGAAGTAAAATTTTCTCACTAACTCCTGAGTTTCAGTATAACATGATGAGAGTTCACAATAATATGTCCTCCTCTTTCATTAATGTGTGCCGTGTCTATCCATTCAGAGGCATGCCATGGTTCTAAAAGCCTGACAAAACAAATGGCTTGAAATACTAACATGCACAGGGTATAAAAAGGTAAAGGTATTGCCAGTTGACAAGGTTATCAGTTTGTGTCCAACCATAGGGGGTGGTGCTCATCTCCATTACTAAGCCGAAGAGCCAGAGTTGTCAGAGACTACTCTGTGATCATGTGGCCAGAACTCTGTTTACCTTTCCACCAAAGTGGTACCTATTTATCTACATGCATTTGCATGCTTTCGAACTGCTAGGTTGGCAGAAGCTGGGAATAGTGACAGGAGTTCACCCCATCATGCAGCACCTGGGCCTTGAACTGCCAACCTGCCGATCTTGCAGTCAACATACACACACACACTCACATTCCATCTCTCAATATGAAGTCCAAAGACTTTTCAACACTTCTGAATTCATTAAGGATTTTAAGAATACTGTTTTACCAGTTCATACAAATAAGGTTTTTATGAGACATATTTCTATACTGTTAGTGCTCAGCTTCTAGTACAGAGAGAGAGAATATATATTACTTCATTAGAATGTGCTGAAACCAGTGCAAAATTTGCTGTAATTCTGCAAATAATTTCAGCTTCAATAGATGGTGCTCTTGCCTCCTTTTTTAGTAGAAACCTCTCACCTCCCCCATTCCAACACTAACTCCAAGATCAACAGCATAATCAGAAGTACAAGTTCTTTGGCTTCAGCTGAATCCAACTAGGCCAGAAATCTCACAGTTCTGAGCTCTGGCATTCTCTGGCAGTGAAATCACAAGGGCAGAGAAGGTAAACTCTTTCAAACCAAAAGGATCTGGCAAATAAATGCAGCAGGGAGGGGAGCAAAAGCAGGTAGCTGGAATGTCAGTATCACAGCCAATTACCTATCTTTGGTAAAAGCTCACACTTCATTGTACTTTTATGCTCTGATATCAGACAGTGTGTGTTTGCTGTCTGAATGCAGGAATTGACTTTTGTAGATTACATGAGTGCTGTTCTTTATGTAGACTAAATGGCACCACCCATGCACAAGAGTAAAGTATCAGAAGCCTTGTGAGTGGGGAAAGTTTTTGGGTTTTGGTTTTTAAGTAGGGGGCAAGTCTGTAAAGGAATAACCTCCAAAACAACTCAGTGAGAACTGAAAATGTGCAGTGGGTACAGAATGCTAGTCAAATGTTGGAAGTGGTAGAATGGAAAATTGAGAAGGGAAGCAATAGGAAGAAAAAGGAGTGGCTGGGAACATGAACAGTAGCACTCCACACTGTATTTTGTTGTTGTTGTTGAAGGTTGCAATTGCTGTACTATATTTTAATTTCCCCTAATATCTCTCTTACCTGCTTGCCTAACGCAAATTGGATATTTAATTGTGCAATAATTTTAACTTTGTCTTTCCTGATAGTATCTAGTCCTCCCACCCCCGTGATTTTAAAAAAAGAATTTGCTGCTACTAGCCATTCCTTTTTTGTGAGACACAGAAACCCAGTCCATCCAAATAAGGCAAAAATGTTTTAAGCAAGTTTGGAAGCTGTACATTATGCTTGCAAAATCTGCAGGTGCTGGTGTGTAAACAAGCAAAGCTTAGCGCAGCTGCTACCACCGCTTTGAACTATGTATAATTATGTTTCAGTTCATAATCCCTTAAGAAATAAATACAGACAAGAACCTCTTTAAATGTATTTTTAAAATCTGGCATGCTCAGATATCCTCACACAGTACTGTCCAAAGTAATACTTATTTATGAATGCATATTACATCATCAGAGTTTATTTTTAGGACTATTACTCCCCATATCCCCAGTCAATTCTGATTCTGGGATTCTGGGAACTGAAGTCCAAGAATGTACATTCTCTGAGGTTTGTAATAAACATCTAGATGTGTGCGTGTGTTGAATTGGTTAAACTAAACTGTCCAGATATTATTCAGGATATACTTGGGAACAGCACTGAAGATCTTTATTCTGTAAACATTATATAATAACCATTTTCCCTTACAAAAACAGGGGAAGTTAGAAAAGCTGGGTTGGCAAATGATTGATCTGTCTGAAACAGAGGCAAAGGAGTTATCATGGAAGTGTTAACAGCAGTATTGTCAGACATAATTGCTTTAGGACAACAAAAAACATAAATACAGTTTCCAGCTGAGCTGAATACCTCATCATTCCACTGACAATGCTATTATTTGAGTCAGTCACTGTTGGACCTCCAAAAGTAGCAAAATAGACAACTTGTACCTTCGTGTACACAATTACGATATCATTTTAAATTACAGGATGATATATATTCCACTAGCAGGTGACGAACTGTATGCAGATAAAGAAATGCATAGTTGCACATTTCTTTGAACTCTTCTTTCATACCTACTTGGGTGGCTAAAATAATTTGCCTGAAGCAAATAATTGCTTAGTAGAAATGCCACAATTGGTAGTGTTGTTATTTATAGTTTTTACACTACATGAAGAACACCAAGTACTTTTCTATTCAATATCTTTCCTGCACTCAGAAGGAAGACCATGTTGCTGTATATAGGTGTGAATTGTTATGTCTTGAACATAGGTTAATGGAAAGTAACTAGAGTAGCATAATCAAAAGCTGGAAGGATAGGCCAATAACAAACGTATCCAGTTTTTCCACTGTGGATTCAGAATGGAAAGAAGGACCATTGAGAAAGTGGGGGGCGGAGACATTTCTACAAAGCTAAAATCTATTAGAGTAAGCAAACAGGGTGTTTGTTAAGCACAGTTGATCCATAAAATTCAAAAACTACTCAATTACAAGAGAGGGTGCTTACAGAAGAGATTAGTTGTGGCAATGCATAAAATTTGCATGTAGTATGTTCCATTTTCAGTTTTAGCATTTGCAAGTTTTAGAGTTGTTGTGTTTCATTCAGTATAAGATGATGCAATAAACATCTGCCTAAGATCATGGAGACCCTCTAGCAGTCAGAATAGAAAATACTGAGCTAAATGACAAAATAGTCCATGTAGTTTATGACAGCAAGTCTGTTCATAGAACATATTGGGTAACAGCAATGGCAAGCTGCATCATTTTTAAATTTTTGTTAAGAAATATCTTTATCAAAAATTTTCATGCCTGATGGCATTTTATTACTTCTGTAGTCAGCTCTGTGGCTGATGTTACCATATGATCACTTTTAAGATTTCCTTGACTCAACATATCCTTTGACATTCTTTGAAAACACTATTCCAGCAATCAGTATAATATTCTCCCTTCCACAAACTTCCACATATAATTATTTCTACCTCATTCGGAGAAAAAAGTTTAATACTATGACTACCAGATCAGTAAAATCTTCCACTGCTGACCTACAGTGCTAACAGGCTTTGGAAATGTTATAAGGATGCTAAACCATGCCAGTAGATGGTGCTGTGGCTACAGAGACCAATATCTGAGAGTTTTGTTTTTTGGTCTGTGACTTTAGGAATGTTGTGTCCTGCCCACAGCAATCCTTTGGATTCAACCTGAACTGTGGCCCAGGAAATCCTTCAGCACAAATAACCTTGGATGCTACCCCAGTCATTTTTTTTTGGGGGGGGGGGAGAGGACACGTTCCTTTCATAAATCTCTGCAGTTTTGTTTTGCAATGTGAAAGTGAAGCAACTGTTTCCCTGATTAATTGCAGCAAAAAATAAACTTGGTGATCAATCCAAGCTCTGACATGTTTCAGCTTCACTTGAAACATGTGTAAAGAGAAGAGACCTTGGAACAGCCCTGAGCCCATACTTGAAAGCACTCATTATGACTTTATGATGTTTACCCAAGCTGAATGTGTTTGGGATCTTTTTGGCTACGAGTCCTGGTTTGGTGGAAAATGACAAATTACCTGCAATTAACAGCTTAGTATCTATCCGACTATGTAGTAGGGGGAAAACATGACTAAACCATGAGACTCTCCACCACACACCTGAACCATCTTTGTCCATCATATCAGGAAAAAGACACTCATCAGGGACATCTTGATGTGATAACGTTTATTCTATTTTATTTTTCCACATACTGTCCTTGGAGAGAATGGCGATACATCTTTTACCAGTCTGGAATGTGATAAAACATGACCAATTTTTTTTTTGGGGGGGGTAGAATGAGACAATCACACAAGAAGACAAAAACCAGAGGTGACACCAAATGGGGACAAGCACAGGGTCCCTCCTCCAAAACAAGTGTCCCACCTGCCAAATAGCTGGACCCCTGTATGTCTGCTTCAAGAAAAGGCACTCTCCACACATACATGGTAAGAGAATCATAGACTGGCAAATACAGTGTGCTTACATGAAAATTAACTTTTTCCAAATCAGTAGGGGTTACTTCGGAATACATTTGAGATAAATAGGAAATAAACTATTATTTTGCATTTGCAAACTGAACATACCAAGCAAATCCCGAGACTTTTTAAACATTAACTGCAACACCCCTCCTCCCTCCCCCCCCCATTTTTTTTCCTGACGCCACCTCTGACTTTCTGAACATTTTGAAAAACAACTAACAGGGAATACAAAGGTTGACATTCTCAATGTTTTTTTAAAAAAATAGCAGAGAATACAAAATATATATATCATAACAATAATGCCCATATGCAAAATACATAATATATAAAAATAACTCTGTTGTTTAAAAGACTATAAAGGACCGGAGAGGGGTCTTTAAATAATAGGGAGGGGGTCTTCCACCCAGGCAACCACAACACTCACTCCGCCTAAGGCTTCTGCCCAAGTCCATTGCACTTCGCCTGGCCAGTCTGTTCAAGTATCATAAGTGCGGTTCCCGCCGCAGCAGAGGGAGAGAAAGGGGGGGTTGTGGGTGCCAATCCCCTGCCGTGTGGGGAGAAGCAGGGAAAAGTTGCCCTCACCCCCAGACTGGCTGCAGAGAGGAGGGGAAGGGGGGTTGGTCACTCTGCATCCACACTGGAGAAATAATCCAGTTTGAGACTGCTTTAACTGTCCTGGCTCAATGCTGGGGAATTCTGAGAAGTGTAGTTTTATGAGACATTTAGCTTTCTCTGTCAGTGTTGGCACAATAAGCTACGATTGCCAGGATTCCCTAGCAATGGGCCAG
>CM034701.1:105433434-105444220 GCA_020142125.1 Phrynosoma platyrhinos
AGCTTGTTCCAAGAAAGGGCCAGCCAGGAACAGGGCAGGGAAAGGGAAAGTGGCCACCAGTAGCCTTCAAAGTGCTGCAATGCTAGTGAGACCCCTTCCAGCTTGGGATCAAGACCCTTGAAGGTGCTCTCCTCCCTGTAGGTGAAGGTCCTTGAAGGGGCCCCGTCTCCCTTTGGGGACTGTGGTCTGTCCTGTGCCCCCACCACCACCACCATTGGGGCTATCTATCCCACTGTGGGAGGACTGGGGAAAGAGCCTTGTCTGCTCTGGAAGTCCGCTTGGTCTCCCCTTAGAGGCCCCATGGGTTACAAAGGCTTGGTGTCATTCCAGCCTCAAGCAAAAATAGGGCTTTTTATTCAAGCCTTTTGGGTCCGGTTGATTTTATCCCAATCTGTGCATGTGTTTTAAAGTGTTTCTTAACTGATTTTAATTTTCTTGTTTTAAGAAGACAGACCATTTAATGTGCTTTTAGGCTGTTTGCTCTTTCTTACAGTTTTATATTGTCTAAAGTGCTTAAACTGATTTTGTTGTGTGCTACCCTGAGATCGTATGATATATGGTGGGAGAAAAGTATTTTAATAAAATAAGAATACGTGAGAGACCTTTCCTTCATAATACTCAAGAGACATTCAGCAGCTGGTATGTAGAGGTATACTGCCCTTGAATATGGAGGCTTTATATCATCATCCTGGCAATTCTTTTATCAGTAGCTTCTGACTGACAAACCTCTCTTTATTAGCCTTTTCTAAGATAAAGTCAGCTTTTCAAAATTCCCTCCAAATATTAGGACCAGTATGTTACTTCAGATTACATATATATTTTTGAAAGACCTATGGTCAAGCATTCCTTTGTGCCACAATACTAAAGTAGCATATCAACTAAGAGGGGTTGCAGACTGCCAGAAATAGTGCAAATTGAGTCCACTTTTAGGGTTAGGGTTAGTGCTAGGGAATCATGGGAATTGTTTTTGGTTTTTTTCTGGGACATTGAGCCTTCTCTGTCAGAGAGCTCTGGTGCCACAATAAAATACAGTTCCCATGATTCCCTAACCCTAACCCTAAAAGTGGACTCGATTTGCACTATTTCTGGCAGTCTGCAACCCCCCTAACTAGCTAAGACTACTGCATTTTCTGCCTAGTCATTTTGTATGAAGTTTGGGAAGTCTTAAGTAGCAATAATTTTAGCATGAATACATTTCTAAAAGAACCAAGCAGTGCTTTGTGTTGTTTAGTAATTAGCTGGGAGATACCTGAACAACTGAAAGAGAAGGGTGGATTAGAGGTGAGTACTAGTTCATTTGCCAAGAAGGATTACCAGTAGTAGTGCAGAGCTGATTAGTCAGCTGCATGTAAGCTTTTCTTACCTACTCTATTTATCTCCTTCATTAGCCCTGTCAGATCTTTCTCCAGCCACAAGCTTACGCTCAGTCTTACACGTAGCCTGCTCGCTTCCCTTAGTTGCTGGACCAGACCAGACTGAACCAGTTGGGCACGTGCATCATGATGCAAATCAGAGGATGGGGTTGTTTTGCTCTTTGTTTTTTTCCATGGGGGTTTCCTACCAGTAAGACATCTTAAGGATCAGAAAATAGATCTAAGAGTCCTGGGACATTTGACAATAGAGGTCTTCAGTGTCTATTAAAAAAAAATATTTTTTTTGCCTGTGTGAGCATGTGGTATGTGCTGCATTGTTACATTATGATCCTCATGGCATGCTTCATGTCTAGGAGAGGTGTGTGGATAAAGATGACCAAGAATTAATTCCCTCTAATTGTACAGATGACTCAGTCACAGAAGGGGAATCCTCCCTTGCCAGCAGCACTCAGGAAATTCTTTGCTCCCACTGTTGCTTAGGAAGCCTAAAAAGCAATAGAAACACATGAATGATCACTCTCATATTTCAGGAACAAAAAGTTATTATTCCCTGTTAATATTAATCAGGAATCAGAAGGCTTCTTTTGCATATATTTCTTCTGCCTCTTGTTGAAATAGTGGTGGACATTGTTTCTTGGGCAAAATAAATTTTGGGTCTTTCCTGATTTAATTTGAACATATATCAGTATCCAATTACATATCTTCTCATCAACAGTGAAGACATCCCATTTTCCAAATCAAATTCAATTTTTTAATATTTATTTTTTAAATTATTAGTATAAGTAAACAAAACATATCACAACAATAAAGCAAAATAAATCAATTCCTCTCACAACTTTGAATTATGTTGCAGGTCTCCTTCTTGGGTTCTGTTCAATTTTAAAGTCCAGTGCTGTATTTGTGTAAATCTAGTCCAGAATATTCAGTCAAAGGTTTAGATGAGATGGAGGTTGTCTTCTCTTGTTTCTGTCAAGGAGTGGGAACCATTTGTCTATGAAAGGTCCTGATTTTGGTCTTCTTGTGTAACTTGCCATTCTGTATGGCTGTTTTTCAAGTAAGCATAGGTCCCATACATTTCCCCACCACATATCTAAAGATACCTCTCCTGTTTCCAGCATCTGGCAATTTCTACATGGGCTGCTGTAATGAAGAAATCTATGAGGTTTTTATGTTTCAAATTTGAGTTTGTGTCCACACACACACACATATATAGCAAAAGCATTTCTGGACTTAACGTTACTTCTTGGTTGGTAATCAATGAAATTTGTTCAAGTACCAATTGCCAAAATGTGTTTATTTTGGAACAGTCCAGCCACACATGTAGAAATGTGTCATTATCATTACAACCATGCTAACATTTGAAGGAAATGTTTTAACCAGTCTGGCTAGCTTCAGTGGAGTCAAATACCACCTGTGTATAATTTTCAAGGTGTTAGTTCTATGCCATGGATGTTTTGGTAAGAGTGGTCAATCAAACAGTTGTAGATTAAAGATGTTAGTCCTTTGGTGCTTTGGGACGGAGGAACACATCATGCCTCAAATAAGATAAGTGATCTAGGTGGTCCTCCTCTTTCCTTTAATTTGTGTGTAAAAGTAATTATCTGATGGAGATGAAACCAACTAGCCCAAGGGTAGGCAACCTTTCCCCTTTAAGGGCCGAGGGACTTCAGCTCCCAGAATCCCAGGAGCTATTGGCTAACATGGGACTATTGGCCAACATGGCTGAGGCTTCTGGGAGCTGAAGTCCCTTGGCCCTTAAAGGGGAAAGGTTGCCTACCCCTGTAAGCCTTTAATGGCTCTAAAGCTAAAGTTAGTTCATCAATTGTTTTTGGCCTGCCATTACAAAAAAGGTCTCAGACAAAATATCTATCTTGTTGTTCCCATCCCTGGAATTGATTGAATTTATCATGGGAATAGAAAGATTTGTGGACAAGGAAGGGGCAGATAGAGGGATCTGGTGCTTGAACTTGCTTCCATCTTGACCATATCTTTAGTAACATTTGTAGCCATGGGTTTTTAATGTTTTTAATTACTTGCAAAATGGGTTTGTTAAAGAACAAAGCAAAATTAATTGATGGTGGGCTGTTCATTTCCATGTTAACCCAGTGTGTGCTCTGATCTTTTTAAATTAAATTAGGGATTTGACTAAGTTGGAATGCTGCAAAATATACTTCAGTATCAGGCATTGCTAACCCGCCTTTTTTTGGGAGAGAGATGTCTGTTTTCTATACAAAAGCTGGACAGTTCAGGGACAAGTGTTTATTATATAAGAAAACTTAGAAGCAGATTAGTAATTCCTAGCTGTATGATTCAAGAGCCTACAACAAAATTAGAAAACTGTCCTTTCTAATTGACAATGTAATGTTTAAAGTAATGCTAATAGCCTTTATAATAAAATAGTCCTCCGGCGCTCCTTCTGAATGCTCTGGGGAAACCAGATACTGAAACCATGCAGGTGTGGACTTTCCCCATGTAAGAGCAGTATATACTAACAATAAACATCCTTTGAAAAGAAAGTTTCCAGTTAAGAGAGTTTTCAGATTTAGGAAAGTACCTATAAATTTCTGGGAAAGGAAGTTGCATTATCTGTTCTGTGCTGTTCAAAGAAACAGTTCTGGAAGAGTTCTAGATGGACTGAAGGTATGTAATAAATCAGTCACTGATACTGTTTTTTGCATTTAACTAGTGGTACCAAATCATTCATATTTCAGGATTGCAAACAGTTTTTCAGTAATTAAATAATTTTAACTTAATTTAGAATTGTTACACTATTTTAAATAAACACTGACACTTTCCCAACCCATATGGTCATTATTTCATTTTAAAAAGTGGATGCCTGATAATTATACTGAGACTAGGACTCCTCCTTTAATGTCAATCATTAAAAGGTTAAAAGAGCCCAGATCCTTCAATAACTATTTGTCTGTGATACATCTTGTTTGTACCATAGAAGTAACCACTGATTCCTTGGTGCATCACTTTGCACTTTTATAGAGCACAAGGAGCAGAATGACAGAAGCAAGTGGGAGAGCAACACACTGAGTTGCCTTTCTACCTCTAGAAAGTCTGACCAGACAAGCTAAACATTATCATTTTAATATTTAATATTAGTTAATTGCCAAAAGAGCATCAACACAAGTTTTGGGATTATTTTACATCCAATGCATTGTTACAATTATATCCTGACTTCTTTGAAGGAGCTCAAGGTAATTGCATAGTATTTGCCATCTTTTGTAAGTGAGGCTGAGAGGTAGCAATAGCAATAGCAAGTACATTTCTATTCTGCTTATCAGTGCATTTAAGCACTCCCTAAGCAGTTTACAATGTGTAAGATAATTGCCCCAACAAGCTGGGTACTCATTTTAGTGACCTCAGAAAGATGCCAGGTTGAATCACCCCTGAGCCCCTGGCTGATATTGAACTCACAACTTTGTGGTTTGTGAGTGAGTGGATGCAGTGCAGGCATTTAACCACTGCGTCACTACAGGGTGGTGGACTGGCCAAAGACTGAGAGCTTGGAAAAACTATTTTGGGTTTCTTTACATATTTTTTTTTTTTTAAAAACTCACTCACTTCAGTTCACTGGCAATCCATATTCATGATGTTGTGGCCATTTTGTGACGGATGCAGAGCTTTTAGGAGTGCAAGTTCTTATATCTTTTTATAAGAAGGAGTTCTTATATCTTTTTATAAGAAGAAGCCAAGGACTTTAATTTGCAGAAAAAAAGAATGTTTTCTCCTGAAGTTCCTGAAAAAGTTGGATGAATGGATGTGTGACTGACAGTTCTGATTGGCAGCAGAAAGAGGACTAGTGGTTGGGATGGGATAGGGTCTAGCGGTCACATAATAGTTCCTGCCAGGAAATGACAATTCTCAAGAGGCAGGAAGTTTGAGCCATTTAAAAAATAGTGCTACATTTGTGTGCATAACTCGATATCAGTATATCCTTTTGGTAGATATTTATAATGGTATCTGTGCATCTTTAATTATCTGTTTGGCTTTAGGGATGGTTAAAGGCCAGTCCTTACATAGTAAAAAAAGGAGGCAAAGGAGTGGCCTGTACCAGTGCAGAAATGTGTATGTTTGCATGCTTGACAGACAGGAAAAAATAAAGTAGAGTTGCCACAGACATATGGCCGAAAATGATTTGGGGGAAACTAGTTTATGGGGTACAATGTTACAATGAAGTGACCACAGAAAATATGTGGCCACTTAAGCTGAATTTGCCATGATTTGCCTCAGTGTCTGTAGTAATAGTGTAAACAAGCCCAGAGTCACTGGGAATTGAAACCTAGAGTCGACCCAGATTTTATGGTAAGTGTAGGCATTCCCTGGGGTTGACCCAGATTTTACGGTATGTGTAGACATTCCCTTTGTTGGAAGTAGCAGAATCCCTATGCAGTCAAAATAGTGCAAGACACAACAAAAAGTTTCCAAACTCTACCAAAATTACATTTCTTGACTGAGTAGGAATTCCTAGACCAACATTCTAAAGTACTACACCAGGAACAGGGATCCTGCACCCCTCCTGATGTTGTTCACTTGCAATTGTGAGCAGAATTAGTGAGCACAGTCAAGTAAATAAGGAATGTAAGGAATTAGTAAGGAATGTTGGAAGATGCAATCCAACAACATCTGGAGGACTGTAGGATTCCCTCTCCTGCTAATATTATTTTAAGTTGGACAACATAGACATACTTGTGGAAAATTATCTAATTTGTAAGATCTAAAGGCCCCAAAGATCACAGGATATAATGCCCTTGTTGGGTACCTTGTTATCCTAAAATCAACCCCAGTAAGCTAGTATGCTTTGGCTGTTGAGTCTACCAGAATATCTTTATTTATCTGATATCCTGCCTTTCTCCTGGCACAGGACTCATCTTAATATATTTTTATAAGAAGAAGTCAAATTTCGTCATTTTGGTACACTGTGCACCCATTGTGGAGACATGGAGGTGACAGATAAGAATATCAAGATACACAGATGTAAAGTGTTTATAAATAATATTTAATGTAGTTTATAGGAACAGTGGCATTACTAGGGGTGCAGTGGTGTGGTCTGCAATGGGTGACAGCCCAGAGGGACATGTCACCTGATGGGGTATTACACCCTGGGGGGGGGCCCTCTGAGATCCTCAGGATTGGCACTTCTCTCAGTCCCACTACCACTGCAAGCACAGTTGGTGGGGATGCGAGAGAGGACCTTCTCAGTGGCTGCCCCAGGACTGTGAAACTCCATTCCAAGGGAGACCAGAATGGCTCCCCTCTTATTGGCCTTCTGCCAGCAAGCTAAGACCTACCTGTTCAGAAAGACTTTTAAAATGGAATGTTTGTAAACAACCAGCTTGGGGTGGTGTTTAATTCTAAAGTGTTTTAAACAGTCTTATCTTTTTTAAAATGGGTTTTATTCTTTTAATAGCAATCTATTTTAATATTGTAATCATTTAATTATTTTTAATGCACTTCTTTTCTATGTTTTTAATTGTATTGTACTTTTAATATTATTCAGCCGCTCTGAGTCCCACTTGTGGGAAGAGAACAGGATACTAATACTAATACTAATACTAATAATAGTGGGGTCTTTAGTTTTCCACTAAAACCCTGATATGGACCAGTCAAAGCCAGGTTCAAAATAGTGGCTCAGAAAGGGGATGCAGAATGTAGGAGATAATCAAACCACAGCCCTTGAAAGGGAGCTTGCGTGCATATCCTTTCATGAAACAAAACAAACAAAAACAAACAACCTCACATCTACTTCTGTTTTCCTCCAAGCTTTCTTGATTGTACCACCTCACTTCAGGAGGGGAGAAGGCTATTTGTTATCACTATAATTAAAAAGCCAGAAGCCCTTGCAAATGTCCTTCAAGTCATGCAGTGATCTAGCACTGGATCCTGATCCATCTACTGCCCACCCATGATCTTGCCAACACAGATCGTATTTCTTCATAAGCTAAGAGTCAACCTCCAGATACTAAAAAAAGATTCCTGAGTTGCAGCCTAGTACAATAAACCCCTCTGGAGAGGACAGTTTTCTCCAAAGGTCTGTTTGCAGGCTTAAATAACTCAGCAAGGTTAAAGAAGATCATACCCACATTAAAATTTGTTTCTGCTTACACCACTGCAAAAATTCTACATTCCAAAAACACAAGCCTATATTTATCTCTTCAGAAGTTAAGTTCTATTGACTTCATTGGGATTTTTCCCTGTGTAAGTGTGTAAAAGACTCCACCACAGCAAAGCAAACATTAAAAGAAGTCAGAAAATCAGGAGGATAAGCTCAATGATGAAATGAATGTCTTGAGCCATTTCTTAAAACCAGGAGGAATTAGATATACCAGATCTAAGAAGAACAGGAATTCCAAACATAATCTCTCAGTTCCTTCCCTAACAGTACAATTCTATGTATGTCTATTCAGTCTAACAGTTCAATCCTTATAGGCTTATACAGAGGTAAATTCCATTAAGCTGAATTGTTCTTGCTCTTAGATAAGCGTATAGGTAGTGGGAATCACTCAGACTACAGGCTACCTACAGTCTACAGGGCCATTTTTCCAGCCTCCAACTGCCCTCAGCTGGGGAGAGGGGGACTAAACAGAAGCCTCTAGGCAGGGACATTATTATCCTCTAAAATAGACCCCACACACTTTAGTTTGGGGGAAATAAACATTTCAGTAAAACCAGAAATAATCTTCTGGTCCCTTCCAATTTTACCCAAAGGATCTGTGGCCTATGTGTGAGGGGGCCTGGAGTTGGTGAAACATGTCCTTCCAAAGCTGCCCACTCCTTGATTGTAACTGCAGACCACATGGCAATAATCTTCAGGATATGCCACTAACCCTCCCCCTAAAAATTTGATTTTTTTTCTAATCTGCATCAGAGAACTTACTACATGTTCAACAGAACTGAATTAATTATGGAGTTTATTGTACTGTAAATAATGCAATGTATCCCCGATGGGATACAGTCACTTTTTGAGTTCCTAGCAGGTATTATCACATGTGAAATTGTCGCCGCTGCCACAAGGCAGCTACAACCTGGGTCCTGGCCATGCTCAACCGACTGCTTTGCAAAAATGGCAAGCTAAGCATGGCTGGGACTTAGGCTGTAGCCAGGTTGTAGTTGCGCAGTGGCGGTGATAATACCTGCTAGGAACCCAAAAAGCAACTGCATCCTATCAGGGATAAGTCGCATTATTTGTAGTGTGATAAACTTCTTAATTAATTAATTGAACATTTTATTCCCAAATGGTTTAAGAGACTGTTATTCTGCACTTAACTATTTTTTAAAATAGTATGATGCATTTCAACACTGTTTCAAATTTAAAAAAATAACCCAGTAAGGTAAAACTAAACAATAATAATGAGCAGAAGCAGACAGCAGCCAAGATAAGAAGATATTTCTAAAAGGCCAGGAAAACTAAAAACAATAAATACTATTCTATCCTGTTCCAAAACAAAACAAGATAAAAACAATAAATTATATGCCAAGCAAACTCTCTCTGGAGAGAGAAAGCCAAAGTCAGGGCAACATCACCTAAAAGGTCTTTTTTCTGAGCACTTTCTGATGATGAAGGGAACCAGACAAGAGGGTTTAGGATAGGGTTACAATAATTCTCTTTCACAAAACCAGGACAAAATGTGTAGGATAAAATGTAGGGCATTCAAGGAAAATGGAGAACATAGCCAACTAAAAGCCAAAAACAAGGCCCCCGGGCCTCCAGAAGGCCTGCCTGCTGCCTGGCTGCCCTGCCAAAAATGCGGGAAAGGCAGTGGTGGTGGTGGTGGCCTTAACCCCCCCCCCCCAAAAAAAAGAAAAAAAACAGTGAGGCCTTACCGGGCTCCCAGACCTCCAAAAGGCCTACTGCCCCACTGAAAGCATTGTAAAGGTGGCAGTGGTGGCAGTGACAACCTTAACCCCCCCCCCAAGTCCCCCAGAGAGGCCTTACTGGGCTCCCGGGCCTGCCTGCCTGCCTATGCCACAAAAAGTGCAGGGAAGGAGGTTGTGGTGGTGGGCAGTGGTGGCCTTCAACCCCAGCATTCAGTGAGACCACTAGGCCACCCTCGGGCCCCAGCCAGGCCTACCTGCCTAGGTCACCTCACCCAATGGGCTGGGTCTCCACTGCAGGCTCTGGGCCTCTTCCTCCTCTTCCTCCCACTCATTTACCAGGACACATTTTGTCAATCTCTAGTCTAACTGGAGACTGACAAAATGTGGCCTGGAACAATGCAGGAATCCAGGATTGGAAGGTGTAAAATACCCAGCCAGGCGGTGACATTTTTTAGATTCTCCAATCTGCGATTGTCCTGGTTTTCTGGGATGTATGGCAACCCTAGTTTAGGAGACAATATATTCTTACCCAAAGAACAGGTGGGGGAACTGGTAATTCCCATCAACTGTCAGTGTTACTTCAAACGCTGGGGAAATTAGCTTTTGCAAGAGGTTTGGGTAACATTTTGATGATTTGCATCAGTTTATACCAGTACTAACTGAGGACTACTCAAGGTTTTGGGTGAATAAAGGTTTAGATAACAATCCAAATAGAACTGCATCCAGAGCTAATTGAAATTGAAATATGGAAAGGGCATAGCAGAGTTTTTAGGGGTTTGGGGTTATATTTGCCTGTCTAATGAGAAAACCACGGAAAGCAGAATAGCTCAAACTGGGAGGTCTGAGGGTGACAGAGAACATCCATAGAGCAAGAGTGTGTATGCCAGCCGTGTGTGCAGAGGTTAGGTTTTGAAACTATATTTATACATTAAAACTAGCTCCAAGTGATGGGCTATCTGGTCAGGCAATAAAGGCAGAATATCTTGTCCCAGGAATTGACAATGGGATTCCAGACTGATTGATGGCTTTACAATGATTGGATAGGCATATTCCTGAAATGGATGAAAGGGGAGGTTTGGCTGTGGACACAACAGGAGGTAGGCAGACAGAAATAGTGACTTACTGCTTTGGGTGCAAGGAAATTCTTTGTCTTAAGTTTTGAGAAGAAATGCAGATTACTTGGGGGAAGGAAAGAGCACTGATCTGAAGGTTTTGTTTACCTGGAAGTCCACATGTCTCAGAGACATGTTCCTTTTTCCTGGGAACCAGTGTTCCTGAAAGGTGATCGATCTCTCAAAAAACATGCTTATCTTCAGATATGAAATATGAAAATATGAGGACCCCAAAATACAGCATTGAGTATGCAGGGCTGCTTCACAACATATTGTCTGATACTCTGAGCTACATGGTTCTGTGTCTGCATTCTTCTTATATTTCCCAGGTTTGGTGAGAGTCTCTAACTTCATTTACATCTTTCTTATTTCTCCTTTCTATTTCATTTTGTTTTTCTCCTCTCTCACTCCTACTGGGTTTTACCTAGAATAGATTTCTCAAAAAAAAAAAAAAACAAAATCACAGATAATAGG
>CM034701.1:105444320-105462297 GCA_020142125.1 Phrynosoma platyrhinos
TCTGTATTGTGGGGTTTCTACCGGTATAGTTCTGGATTGATTCTTATAACGCTTTCTTGCCGCTTTGAGCCCCGCGTGTGATAAGGTCCTCTGTGCAGTGTACCTAATGCTTATGGCATTTTTAACTGCAATATACTGTGCCTCACAATTGTTTACAGTAAAAAGAAAATGGGTCAGATCCCTTATTATAAAACTGAGGCTGTGTTTACACTGTATATAGCCATGCTTCCTAGCGCTATGATCTATTACAGGAAAATAGATACAACAAATTTTCATACATTTTGCAACTGCAAACATCCAAACATTGCATATATTTTGCAATATCAAATGTTCATGTTTCTCAAAGAATGTAGAACTGTCTTGCAAGAACAGCACAAAGTAAAATCTATAGAAATTCTGGATGGGTGGGGAGAAAAAGGCAAGCCATAAAACCCATGGTAGAAGGACAGGGAGTTGTTAAAGAAATTGTCATTAGAAACAGCAGTTGAAGTCCTATATGTAAAACCCATCATTCCTGAAAGTGCTCACTTGTATTTATGTACAACATATAAGGCTTATAAATTGAGAGGTTATAGCTCAGTAGTGGAGTTCATATGCTGAGAGTTCTTCATATGTTAATATAATGTATCTTTTGAAAATTACAATTTTCTCATAATGCTATGGTGCATTGTACTCCCACAAGATTCAGCATCTGGGTCTCAAACCTACAGATATAAAGCACAGATACCACAATAAATTATTTTCTTGTACAAAGATATGCAATTTTATTTTAATGTTTGGTAAAGGAAAACAGAATCTGACCTCATGTATAGATCCATAAACTAATAAAGCTGGAAATCATTACAATGTATATTATCCACTTACTCTGATATTTAAGTAAATATAACAAAGTCACATAGAACTTTACTGTTTCTTCTGGGATTTCACTATAAACAGAAAATAAAAGCTCTATTGCTCTGCTTTCTGCATCTGAAAAGTCACATGACATGTTATTATGTGTAGGTGACAAAGGAGTCAGCATGGCATAATCATTTGAGCATTGGATTGCAACTTGGAGATTAGGCTTTGAATCCTTGCTCAGCCATGGAAACCCACTGGGTAACACTGGGCAAGTCACACACATTCAGCCTCAGAAAACCCCATGATAAGCAGCTTCGTTTTTCATCTTAGGCTCAACATAAGTTAGAAGCTGCTTGAAGGCCAACAACAACAACAACTATGGAATTCTGGGTGGATCAGTAAAGCACAGTTTAGATAATTAAACTAAATCAAATCAATGTATATCCAGATAAAGTTTCACATGTGTCGCTAGTTATATACAGCAGCCCATCTCTTGTATGTGGTATTTCTGGATTAAATCTTAAAAATAAGTAAAAATTATAGTAATATATTAACCTCAACTTCTAGTCTTGACTATATGGTAAGTAATTTGTCTTCTTGTTCCAGCCCCAGGGACTTTGAGGCATGCTTCCCCACCTTTTTTTAAAAAAAGTTTAGCTCTGACCACTCTGATAGCTTCCTCTGTTGAGATGTTAAAGCCCAGTCTATATCTGATGTGGAGTAGGGAAGGATTTCTTAATCCTTTCTCTCCCTTTTTTTTAAAGTTAAGATTGCACCATCGATCTGCATTTCCTGCTTGCAGTTTCCTCTGCGAGTGAGGGAAGCAACTTGCTAATTGCTATGAACTGTGGCCATTGTGATCACATTTTGTTAGAAGGGAGGGAACACATCTGGGGGAAAAATAAAATATGACTGACCATCATGATTAGATTAACTGTAATGAAGTTGACTCAAAGGCAATTAACAACAACAAAAAACCAAATCAATTTGCTTGCTATTATTTTTAGTCTAACTGGAGTTATATGCTAAGATTGCGTAATTGTGCCTGACCTTAACAACACTAAGATTCTAACTTAATGGCCAAGAAGTTGACGATATGTCCACTCTATCTGATTCTTTACTCATGTCTCTGAAAAAATAGGTACTGGCCTATGAAAGTGTTGTTGTTGTTGTTGTTACTCACCTTGATTCGATCTCAACCCATGATGATCCTGTGGATGAGACATCTCCAAGACTCCCTTTCCTCCACTGCTCTGCTTAGTTTCTGTAAACTCTAGTATGTGTCCTTCCTCTCTTTCTACTTTCCTCTACTTTTCCTAACATTATTGGTTTTTTCCAATGAGTCATGCCTTCTCATGATGTGTCCAAAGTATGACAACCTCAGTTTTGTCATCTTGGCTTCCAGGGAGATTTCTGGCTCAATCTGCTCTAGGACCCACTTGTTTGTGTTTCGGGCTGTCCACAGGATCCTCAGTGCTCTTTTCTCAGCACCACATGTTAAATGAATAGATTTTTTTCCTATTTTCTTTCTTAACTGTCCAGTTCTTACATCCATACATGGTAATAGAGAATACAATGGCTTGTATTGTATTGTAATAGCTTGTATGACAGCTTAGGACCTTTTAAATACAGTTAGAGGATGGAGTGAAACAGAGACTTTGGGGAGAAGCAGACCACATCAAAGGAGAGGCTCTGTGCCACCCCTTTGAGCACTGGGTCAGGCCACATTTTTCGATCCACAATTTTTCTGGACCAAAAAGAAGCAGCAAAATGCCGTCCTTTTTGGCCTGGAAAAAGGGCGCCCTTGCACGGCGGCACTTTTTTGTGCTTCTTTTGGTGTGCAGCATGTTAATACCATGTCAAAGGAGCGTCGTAACACCGCCCACCATGACACTGGCTTGGGAGTGGTGTTGGGGCATGTGTTGTCCAAACACCATGCCCCCACGCCACCCCCAAGCTGGCGCTTAGTGCTGGTCTGTCCAGCCCCTTTGTTGTCACTTTAAAAAGTAGATATGAAAACAAATGTGAGTTTATTGTGCAGCTGTAGCCAATATGAAATACTCTTAACTCGGGTCTAAACATGACACCATTTCTGATCAATTAATCTACTGGTGTTGAGAATGGTTTCCTGATATTCTACTTTGAACTATTCAATCCACCATTATCATGAATAGGATGTGGATTGTCTGCATTGTTACATCTTAACCAACAGGTTATGCATAAATAAAATGAGTCAAGGCAATTTGTAGTGAAAGTAAGATTTTACAGTTGTCGTAAAGACAAGTAGTGACTATAGGAAGGCAGGTTAATGGGAACTAGGGGGAAATAGGTGGGATAAGATAGTAAGGAGCTAAGTCACGTTAGTACACTTCTGAATCAAGGACACAAAAAACCTCCTCCAATTGAACAGCCAGAATATTATGGTGTTCTCCATACTACTGATAATTAATGGGGGGCGGGGGTCATAGTTCTTTCTGAAAATCAGATTAAAGCATTGGAGCCTACTCCTCAAGGGGGGGGACACAAACACTAAAACACAATTTTCCAAGTAACAGAAGAAAACAAAATACAAATTAGTTTTGCACCCTGTTCATGGATACCCTTAAGCCTGTCCATAAGTTAAGAACTCCTGTCCTGCAGATGTATATGTGCTACTTTTCTGCTTATCAAATTTGTGTTTGTTTATTCTCTGTTGTGAAGACTGTCTAGTTTGTCCTATCTTGAAGTCTTAAAAGTAGCTTTCAAAGACAGGAAACAGCAGCAGTAGTACCCTGGGCTTGGGGTTACCCAGTGTAAGGGGGCTGCTGTGGGGGTGGCGGCTCCCGCTACTTGTACTTGGACACCCATCTGCCCATCCAGGGATGTGGAGGGAGGGAATGACTGGGCATGTGATGGAGGGGAGGCAGGCTCACCCCTTCTTTGCTTCTGCACAGCCCCCTCCTCACAAGGAAGCCATATGGAGGTGAAACCAGGAAGGCCAGTGTGTCCCCATTGGCCTCCATGCAGCTTCCTCATGAGAAGGGAACTGTGTGAAGGTGAAGCCAAAAGGGCTGGGCTCATCCCTCCTTTGCTCTGCATGCCTTCCTTATGAGGAGGGAGCTGGGTGGGGGTGAAGTCAAGAGGGGCATGCTCACCCCTTCTCCTTTTCCACTGTCTTGGCTTCTTTCTCAGGAGGAGATCTATTGCAGCGAAGGAGAAAGGGGCAGGCAGCAGCATGGCACCCCCCACAGTGGGAGGAGAGCCCACCAAGTGGGGTGTCACTTCTCTTCTGGGTGCAATCCACCACCCCCACATTCCTTAGTAAACCCACTGCATAGCAAGGGTTTGCTAACATATAACTATTGGACTGTGTCCACCTTTTCCTAAATTTGGCCCAGCCTCCTTGGGAGCTGGGGACAGCAAAAATCTATACCACTGGTGAATTGGGACCCTAAGCTAATATTTTCATCTTATCTGTGTTCATTTGTTGTTGTTCTACTGAATAGACAAGATTCTACTGTTGCAGGAAACAGATTCTGGATAGCAATCACAGTGTTGCAGAAAAAACAGTTTTGAAGTTAACTCCTGTACCTGGGAAAGGAAAGATATACCTCTACATTGCTTCTTTGACTGCAAAGTTCCCATCTCTCCATAGAAGTCAATATAATCAATGCAATCCACAATTTTCTATGAAAGAAGGAGAAGGTTCTGCAGTGGCAGAAAATGGTCTGTGGAGTGGAACAAATGTCTCCCTCCCAATACAAAAGAGAAAAGAACAAGGGATGGGGTCAGAAGGAAAATGCTCTCCAGATATGGTTTTCCTTCAAGAATGGCTGGAAGCAGATGAGTTACAAGAAATTCTTGCACATTCCTTGCATGCATTGCAAGAAAGCTTTGTAGACCTTTCGACCTTGGTAAATTCCCACCCCTTATGATATGGTCAGATGCTAAATGTGATAAATATGCATCACTTATTTAAATGCTACTTGTTCTTTCAGGTCTATAGTTATGTCTCCTTGTCTACATGATTAAATGGTTGTGATGTTTCCCCTCAAATGGTTTCAGAGGAAGAAATGATCTTTGTCCTTTGCCTTTTTCACAGGCAAGCTGTTTGTACAATTCATAATTATTGTTGCTCAATCCCTTACCATTTCAGTCATACACTGACAGAGTACAAGTTACAATTATAGTATTTACAGTGCCTACATTTTCCACTGAGAATTTCAGCCATTAAGTCTTAAGTTTAAAAAACCCCAACAACCTCAAATAACTTGATATATATATAAATCTATTAATTTATTGTCTATAGGAGACAAGTTCTGTAAAATAACACATGTACATGCACACGCACAAACACACATCTGACACAGTTAATGTTAGGAAAGACCTGACATAGGCATTTCCTAGGGGAATATATCCATACATTCTACTGCAACAGCAGAAACTTGTCTTCTGGCAGATGAAAACTTTTTTTAAAAAAGAGCATGAGAATGCACCAGAAGCATTTATAACATTGAATCATATGCTTTAATGAGACCCTGATATAGACTGCATCATAGTGTCCCATATAAACCCAAGAATGGTAGCTCAAAATAATAGGCATTTTTCATTTCTAATGTCTCATTCAGTTTTTGGTGTTTGAAGTCTACTGAACACCCTCTTTGTATAAGGGATAGTAAACTGGTGGTCTTCTTAATAAAGATTCACTATGCTGGCAGTAGATAATGCAACTTGGAGGCCAGCAATATATCAAAAACCACTGGTTCCCCATCCCTATTATCCAAGTATAACTGAAATCAAGTTAAAAACTTTTATTTGCCTGGACATTTTGTCTGCTAACAAAACAACTGGTCCACCAGCTGCTATATTGTTTAAATATTTTTAAAGAGTTAAAACCCAACATAGCAGCTAGTGTACCAACTGTTTTGTTAGCAAATAGGGTTTTCTTCTTTATTGTATTTGTATATTTTATTTTGATATGATTGCTTTGGTTCATGCCATTTGTATTCCACCATAATATCTGTAAGAATTAAGGTAAGCCACATTTGAATATTTGTTGACTCTCTTCTTTCCATTCCAGCCCAAAGCACATTGGGGACAAGTCTCTTTTTTGTTTTGTTCTGGGGGATGTGGGAATTTCCACACCTCCTTTTTCAGTGCTTTGCTTAATTCCAAATCCCTAAAGAGATCTGAGACTCTTGAAAGATTTCCACACAATTTTCAGGTTTAAAGACTGGCCTAATAAAGGAACTACTCTGATGTGGATTTTGATTGTTTTAAGAATACATAATACAAACTTTTAATATAAATAATTAATTAATGCTGAATAATGTAAATAATTTATAAGTTTTGTTCTAAATGTAAAATGGAGTGGCAAAAGTTCTCAAATACGGACAAAAGGTCAGGCCCAGCCCAAATTAATCCTGTTCTTATTAATAGGAAAACCTAGGGCCTTTGCAGACTGCCAGAAATAGTGCAAATTGAGTCCACTTTAATGGTTAGAGTTAGTGCTAGGGAATCATGGGAATTGTTGTTTTTTTCTGAGACATTGAGCCTTCTCTGTCAGAGAGCTCTGGTGCCACAATAAAATACAGTTCCCATGTTTCCCTAAACCTAACCCTAACTCTTCAAGTGGACTCAATTTGCACTATTTCTAGCAATCTGCAAAGGCCCCTAGTGATGGTGGGTGCTGCTGCCAGGTTATCTGCAGATGGGCTGTTTCCCCCATGGGACTGGGACTATTCTGCCTGCTGCAGAAGATCTAAGCAGCTGACTCCCAACAATTGTTCCTCCTATCCCCAGCTTTAGCTTCTTAGGTTTGGGGAAAGTATATATAAAAGCAGAGGCACTTTGCCTCTGAAGGGATGACACCAGAGGGTCACTTCTTTGGATAACCACTTGGTGGAAACATAGGGGCAGGGACACACACACACACACACACACATTGGGTGTTGTACAGAGACAGACCTTGGATGGAAACTAGGCCTGGGTGAAAGTAATAATATAACTTACAGTGAGCATGTGAATGGGACGCCACTTGACAGTCCCTGAGGGAGATGCAGGGATTACTAGATCATTAGATGCCTATATGCATGAGGGTAGATGTGGGAAATATTTTGGGGGGTGGAGACATGCCCTACTAATTGATTATCTCAATCTCACTTTGGTTCTGCATTCAACTTCACTGTTGGTCTCTGTGCAGTATTAAGAAGTTGGCCTAGCACACCCACTCTGTCCACATCTTACCAATGTTTGCTCCTTATTTTTTTCTCTCTCTTAATATTGTGCTTGTGTTTGCATGAATCTTAGGGGAGGAAGGAGTGGGGTGTTCCTATTGATGCAATCTCAGGCAAAGGGAGGTAGAGAGCTGAAGATTTGACTTACTAGGTGAGGGAAAGGTGGGACAGAAACTTGAGATCTATCCCATTTTTCTGTCCTTCCTTCAATCTCAAGATTCAGATTGCCATGTTTGTGCCGCTCCTGAATGCCAGGTTCGTTGATAGTAAAGCAACTACTATCTATGACTCAGTTGTGGATGACAAGTATAACCTGGTGTGTATCACTGAGACTTGGGTGAAAGAGCTTGGAGGAGCTGGTTTCTCCCAGGCTTGTCTCCATTCTGGAAACTAAACTCTTGGTACTCCTATATGTTTTGATTTCTGCCACCTTGGTTGGGATGAGGAGACTTATTAAACAAGTTGAATGTTTTCTGCTCAAGGGAGTCACTTATTTTCAACCATTCTAAAACTAATGTAGTAGGGTTTTTTGCAAAAAAGATAAAATTTCATAGGTGGAGCCTGAATACTAAATGTATAGGACAACAATCTTATTTTAAATATCTGGGTGTAGGCTTTACATCAAATTTATCTTGGCACACACATTTTCATGCAGTTACATTGAAATTTTCCTACCCCATCAGTTCCTTGCTGAATTTCCATAGACATGGGGAGAGGTACTTGGTTTTAATACTCTTTACAATTTTTGTTTTATCATCTCTATTTTGTATTTGGTGTCAAATTTTATAGCAGCTTTAGAAGGAAGATATTTACAGCACAGTTCTAGTCGTGTCAACTGACTTCAACTGAATTTGTTCCCAGGTAAGTATGCATGATACAAGCCTCAAACTAAGAAATGGCTTCACAAGGGTGGGATCCATCCACTCGTCCATTCTGCAGTTTTGTTCCAGTCAAAACTGAAGCCCTCTGCAAATGCCTTATGGCCTGGGCTCCCAAATGGTGGTGTGCCCCCCAGGGGGGACATAACAGTTTCTTAAGGGGGGTGCTAATTAAGCAATTAGTCCAAAAAGAGACATTACAATTGGGCTTTTCCTTTAAAGTCAAACCTAGGAAGGGGAATCTTTTAAAAAACTATTTTCTATTTATACTAAATTATTTACACAGAATAAAATATCCTCTGTATGTTTATACATAAAAGTGGCACCGGAGCTTCCAAACTATTTGATAGCATTTGTGTTTTTATCTATCAGTTAGGAAAATTCTCAGTTAGGATAATCCGAAAAATGTTCCCTTTCATCTGTGTGTATTTCACATACTGTGAATCAAACCTAAGATATAAATGACATCTTCCATATACATTATTACCATACACTAAGTCACTCTGTCAAACAACATCCTTTCAGAAACACAGTCCATGAGCGGTGTGTCTGCAGATTTTGACAAGCCAATTGGACTCCCATGGGTAAGACCAAAGAGGCTTCTGTTTTGCAGTTTAAAAATAGTAAGCTGAAATCTTAGTCTGTAGCTCCTCTAGGCTCCAATGCACTTTTAGCCATTGAGAAATGGCACTTTCCCAGAGTGTTATGCTAATAGTTAAGTAGAAGGCCACATAACAATTAAGCAAAAGAGATAGTGAAGTCAGGACCTGGAATGTTTCTTGTAGCTGGATTTAAAGTGATAGCTGCTTGTGAGCTTTCCCACCTGTTCAAAGTGCTAACTTTCATATTTTGAAATTCATATCTCCCAGGTGCAAGATATTCTAGTACACTTCTTCCTACACCTGAAATATGTAGACAGAATCTGCAAAGAATTTTTTTTCAAAACAATCATATTCTTGGCATCTTAAAGACAAATACATTCTGGCATAAACTTTCATGAGCCAGATTCCACCTCATCAAATGTAAATTAAATCCACTAACAAGAATCAAGTTTGTTTTAGGGGTGACTACTGCTTACAGTAATTAATTGACAAAACGAAAATAATAATGGAGATGAAAAATGAACAATGGATAATTCTGCAGTGAGCCACCATTCCTAGTTCAAATCTCACTTTAGTTTCCTACAGAAATTAACTATATGCATGTGTGGGGGGTCACTACTATTATGATTTTTATTTATTTATTTATTTTTGTTTTTTCAGTAGACATTATTTGCATATTACCCCACATAGTAAGAGGACATACATATGTTTTGCATTATTTGACCTTCCTCTAACAACCTTCTCTTCTGTCTCTATTAGTGTCATTATAAAGATAGACAAGCAGACAGACACCCGCTGATCATAACAAAGTGGACAGAATAACAAAGTTGTCCATGACAGTTTATGGCACAGTTAATTTGTTAGTCATTAAGGTGCCACAGGACTCTTTTGTCGCAACCAGCTAGCAGATATACCCCGCTGGAATTTGTCACTATGTACTTCAAAGGCAAGTTTGATTGCTTCATACTGTGTAGTCTTCCCCTTCTACTTGTGTCCTCACAGGGGCTGTCCATTCTGTAATCATGAAATCCTTTCTCTTCTAAGCCTGATACCATGCTGCATTCCACATTGTCCCTTACATTACTTTTTTAGTTAAAATATCCTAGGCCTCATCTTTATCTTGACATGGATCATGGGGCAGAATACCTAAACATTCTATCTATTCATTTGAGATTAGAACAACAAAAAATACTGTATATATTCATGTCTAAGTCTAAAAATTTTAGTCAAAAAATTGACCCAAAAATCTTGGTTTGACTTATCCATGACTCCACAAAGGGATGGCTCCATATAGATAGATAGATAGATAGATAGATATTATGAATTAAAATACAGAACTTACATTAACTCTTATTTTTAAAAAAGGAACTATCCCCTTTTCTCAATAGAATGGCAAAAGGTGAGAGCTTAGTCCATCCTGGGAGAACCTAAAAAAGGCATCAACTCCCTCTACTCTTTCTGCCACAGCATTGCTTCTGGCCTTTTTGAATGTCTAGGCTGGAAAATAGCAGTGGTGGCATCTCTTTAGTGCTTCCCTTCAAAGGAAGTCCAAGAGGAATCAACCTTTGAAGGATGTGAATAAAACATTTGTGTATGTGTGTCAGCTTTTCTAAAGTTAAAATCACACAAAGTTATCATATTAAAATGAAAGGCCATAATGATTGCTAACGTAGGAGATTATCGCACAGGCTTTATCCTGTTGTTTTCCTGACAGTTGTTTTCCTGACGGAAAATCCCATCCTTGAAAAGCCATGGGATAATCCTGGGTTGTATATGGGCTGCATATGGGAGAGTGAGGTAAGACGCATCTTTGAAGTTAAACGTGTGTATCCCATTGGGAAAATAATGGGATAAAGCATGTGCAATAATCTCCGTAATCACCATTTTTCTTGCTCTGCCTTTTCATCCTTTTGGATGTGTGTATGTTTCTTAGCCCTGTCTGTGCCTGGTTGCCTCCCCTACAGATTGCACAGTCACCATTTCCCATAATTCCCTCTTATTCCTTCCAGCCTTTAGGGTGAACACAAACAGTTATCTCTGCCAAAATTTTGTAAGTTCTTTTCGTTTGCTTCATCCTTTACATTTTTTGTTACATGGCCCTAAGTTTTACCCTCAACTTATCCATGGGTCATATAAAATCCCATACCTCAATACCTGCCCTTGACATATATATGAGGTCAATTTATAGTTGAGTGTATACAGTAAATAAAAGCTACATAATGAAAATTCCAGAAACAAAAGCATTTGATCTACCCAAAATAGCTGGTCTCAAATATAATTGCCACTCCTTTATTGCGGACTTGAAGTCCGTGGTTTTACATATTCACAGAGGGCTGGCCTCCATTTAAATCAATGGGCCGTGATCCATTCAAGCCTATCTCTGGTTTTTTTTTTGGGGGGGGGTCTGGAACGGATCCCCTGTGAAAATGGAGGTCTGACTTTATATTATTATTGTGCTGCAACAGACTAACTTAGCTTCAACACTACATGAAACTTGACTGCTATCGTCATCATGAGCACCTTGCTCTCTAAAGGAATGCTTGCAATTCCCTTTGTTCCCTTCCACAAGAGTGGACATCTTCCTCCCTTCCTCCTCTACATTCAATCCCTCTTCAAAATCTTTAAATCTATAGTGTGCATAGTTATAACACAGTGTCTAAGCATTTAGCTCAGAATTACTCAGTTAAGAACATATCATTTGTGAACTCACTGTGTAATGTAAGGCAAGTCACATTCTTAGCCTGAGCCCTCTTATCTGTATTTGTTGCTGTGTGCCTTCAAGTTATTTCTGACTTATGGCAACCCTGAGCTGATCCTATTTGGGGCTGAGAATGTGTGACTCACCCAAGGTCACCCAGTGGGTTTCCATGCCTGAGTAGAGAATCGAACCCTGATTTCCAGAGTCATAGTTCAATGCCCAAACCAGTACACCACACTGGTGTATGGCAGGGATAATAACACTGGCTTACCTTACAGGATTGTTGGAAGGTACAAAATCACACTAGAAAGGTTTGATTGTAAGTCACATACATATTCTATATTTACAAATATAAATTCTGACATTGTACCCATCTCATGTTCCCAATTAGCTAGTTATGGTTCAGTTTATTACAGAAAGCTAGCAATCTAAAAAGCCACTAGTCTGTTGTTTGTCCTACCACTATTCAGGCAGGAACATTAGCAAGACTTCATATTGCTCCACATGGATACAAACACCTATTTATAGCTCACCACTTTGTTCTTGCACTGTCAAATTCATCACCTACTCTTCCTTGTCCTTCCTCCTCCTTTATGTCTTATCTCTTTGCAAGGGCATGGCTTCTTTCTGAGTTTCCACCACTAAAAGTCTTTTGGGGAGACAATATTGCTGTTCAGCAATATTTGTCTGAACAAGAAAATTAGGGCTGCAAAGTCATAAATACAGTCATATGAGTTTTAGTCCATTAATTGAGCTATCAAATTTGCATATAGGTAAAATAATTTTCTTGAAGCAGGACATGGGCTTTCTTTATTTTTAGGAAATTTACATACGTGCTGTACATGCTGAACATCACTTTAGAAGAGGCATTCACTCCTATGCCATGGGGGAAAGGAAGAATGCCTCTTTTAAGGGAGTGTCCAATGTCTTGCAAGTTTTCAGCATTGAAATTATACAGTTGAATCCAGAGATGTGTCCCCCCCCCTCCCCCAGGCTAGGAGTATTTCTGAGAGAAGTCCCTCTCAGAACATTCTTGCTAGCAGATATAGTGTGGGGAGGGATTTTTTATTTATTTATTTATTTATTTATTTTTGCTATTTTCCTACTCCCTCTGCAGTCTCTACTACTACCCCTTCCCTCCAGTGCAATTTTCAGGGAACAAAGATTACCAACGGGAGTGGAGGAATAGGAGAAGCTTGCCTCTTCATCTGCTCAACCAGGGAATTTGCTCATCAGGATTTAAACCCTCCTACTAGAAGAAAACAAAATGGTGGCCAATAGAATAGAAATGATTGATATACATTCCAATCCACAGAAAAGGAGACACGCACAATTGCAGCAATTATAGGACCATAGCATTAATCTCCTACACAAGCAAAATTATGCTCAAAATTCTGCAACATAGACTCAAACCATACATGGAGAATCCAGAGGTCGAAGTGGAGTCCAGTTAAGGAAGAGGCACTAGGTACCACATTGCAAACATACGATGGATAATGGAGCTCACAAAGAAATTCCAGAAAAAAATCACCATTTCCTTTATCTATTATAGCAAAGCATTTGACTGTATGGATCACAAAAAGCTATGGATGGCTCTAAAGGTCATGGGAGTGCCACTACACCTGATAGTTATGATGAGAAAACTGTACATAGGAGAAGAGGCTACTGTTAGAACAAAATTCAGAGAAACAGAATGGTTCCCAGTTGACAAAGGGGTCAGGTAAGGATACATTCTATCACCCTATTTGTTTAACTTGTATGCAGAAAATATCATAACTAGCAGGTTTACACTCAGAAGGAGGAGTAAAGATAGGAAGAAATATCAACAATCTTAGATGTGTGGACACCAGCATATTTTTAGCAGAAAACATCAAAAACTTAGAACAATTACTAAGGATGGTTAAAGATGAAAGTGTAAAGGCAGGCTTAATGCTGAACATAAAGAAAACAAAAATAATGACCATGGAAGAAATGCATAAATTCATTCTAGACAATGAAGAAATTGAAATCGTTAGAGTTCCCATACCTAGAATAAACATTGATCAGAACTGTGACTGCAATCAAGAAATAAGATGACAACTAGGAATGGGAAGGGTAGATATGAAAGAACTAGACAAGATCCTAAAGAGCAAAGCAAAGACATACAAATGAACACTAAATTTAAAATAACCCAAGCCATAGTATTCCCCCATCACCATGTATGGATGTGAGAGCTGGACAGTGAAAAAGGCAGATAAGAAAAAAAATCAAATCATTTGAGTGGTGGTGCTGGAGAAGAGTTCTGAGGATACTGTGGACAGCCAAAAAAACAAGCAAATGGGTCCTTTAACAGATTAAGCCTGAACTCTCCCTGGAAGTCAAGATGATCACATTATAGGCTGTCATACTTTGGTCATATCATGAGAAGGAATGACTCACTCAAAAGGACAATAATGCTAAGAAAGGTAGGGGGCAGCATAAGGAGAGGAAGACCACACATTAGATGGATAGACAATCTGGGAGGCCACAGGCATGAATCTACATGATTTAAGCAGAGCAGTGGAGAATACTGGGGCTTGGAGATGTCTTATTGACAGGGTCACCATGAGTCAGGACCAACTCGAGGGCAGTTAACAACAACAACAACTGGAGGAAGGAGCCCTTCTGTGTGAAGGGTTGTATCCAATAGTGGAAAACATTTATGGATAATCCAGGCACAGTATCCAATTAATCCCCTAAATATCTTGCTGCCTTTTTTGCCATATCTGATACAGTGCTGAATGATAATGTGCCCCCAAACCTTTGGAGTAGATTTGGGGTGGGGGAACTGTGTCTGTAGTGGTACATCATCAAGAAGCAAATGCTTCATCTCATTTGAGCAGGACTCCATTCCATTAATGAAATTGGCTAAAACCTGCTACACAGTATAATAAAGGTGTCTTTTAAAGAGGTTAAGCATTTGAAAATTAGTTAATGCAACTGATTTCAAATTGCTGTAGTAATAATAGTGCAGGTTACAAAAACTACAAAAGTAGCAATTATAACTGCACTGCTGTCACCTGTGCGGTCCTGCTGTAATTTATATTCATTTATTTTATTTATATCCTGCTGTTTCTCCTCAAACCAAGATTCAAGGCATATGTAACAAAAAGTCTTCTCTCAGAGGTCCAAAAAAAAATTAATCCCCTAAAAATACTGCAGAAATAATCCAGTTTGAGACCAGTTTAACTGCTGGTCAGTGCTAGGGAATCCTGGGAATTATAGTTTGTTGTGGTACCAGAGGTGACAGAGAAGGCTAGATATCTCACAAAGCTACAGTTCCCAGAATTTCCTGGCATTGAGCCAGGGCAGTTAAAGCAGTCTCAAACTGGATTATTTCTACAGTATGTTTTGGATCAGAGTTAGGGGTTTCGGCACTATCTATTAGAGCAGGGTTCTGCTCAGTTTTAAGTGGTTGTCATAGGATTGTGGGGCATGTATCAGACAATGTGTCCCCTACCCCACAATTGCTCAGACACTCATCTGCTATGCTATTCACCCCTCATACTTTTTCTACACTTAGAAGAACTTTCTGGTTTGGAATTTAGACTTCCCTACATTCTCCCTCCCACACACCAGATCTTCCTGCTGACTTTATGACAACAGACATTTCAGCGAAGTGCATAAAGTTACTGTAGAAGAATGGGCTGGGTGATGAATGAGGCTCACTGCTGTTTTATTGTGCTTTCCCTCCAACTGTTCCTAAGAGGGCACATCACACCAGTGTAATAATAGCTCACATTGCACATGAGCTCTGCATGGTGCGTCTCATTGCCACACTTTGTACAAACCTGCTTCCCTCCCCCTCCCCAGTGGGGTATGTTACAAGCCTCAGTCCAGAAGAAAACGTAAACAGGAAACATCCTGCACATTCCTGACTATGTAAAAATTCCATTCTTGAGAATGAACTCAGGGGGGTCTACATTAAAGAGGCCTTTGTTATCTGTACTGTGGTACTGCACAAGCAATGCATCCACAAAATATTAGAAGTACATTGCTGTGAGTTTTCCAACAAAAGTGCCCAATGGCAATTTATTTATTTGTTTGTTTTTTGGACAAAGGGGGGCTTTTGAGATAAGTTTGTCTAGGCTTTAGTCCACCAGAGCCAAAGCCATAACAAGGAGGCACAGACTGAATGGGAAATACAAATATTTTATTGTCATGCATGTTCTAAATTCTCCCCTCAGTTTTAATCTTCAATCTAGTTAAGAACTGATAGTGCACATTTACATACATCTCTTATTTAAGAGAAACAAGTTTCTCTAAAGCTTTGGCATGAACTATATGCAGAAGACTGTAAAGACAAGCAGAACTGTTGCTGTCATATTGTTTCTTCTTCTTTTTTCCACCCCATCCTCAGGGCTTTGCAAAAGGGCTTGCATTTAATCTACAAGATTTTAGCTGGACTGAAGAGTTTAAATGCAATTAATGCACCTTAAGAAGTTTGTGGATATGAGAGCATCAGAATCAATCAGAATTTCAATCAATGAAATGTTCATGCTGGTGTCCTAGATATCTTGATCTAAAGCAGTGATTTTCAGCCATCAGCCCTCCATTTGTTATGGACTTTGGCACCCAGAATACTTGAGAATTGGCCATGCTGGCTTGGCGTCTAGAAAATAAGGTCCAAAACATCCGGAAAATCCAAGCCTGAGAACTGGTGATCAAAAGTAGGCAGGGGCAGGGGTGTCATTAGAGTTGGCATCACCCATTGGTGTCACACAGACACACTAACCTCTTCCCATACCACACCATACATAATCCTTAGTAATGTTTTTTCTACTAATGTTAGTCATAATTCCCATATATCACTGAATAGCAATAGTTGTGATATAAACAACTAGCAAAATTAAAATT
This sequence comes from Phrynosoma platyrhinos, assembly GCA_020142125.1. Taxonomy (NCBI): domain Eukaryota; kingdom Metazoa; phylum Chordata; class Lepidosauria; order Squamata; family Phrynosomatidae; genus Phrynosoma; species Phrynosoma platyrhinos. Next base: position 105,460,429 of record CM034701.1, read on the forward strand.
ATACCTTTAAATTACAGTATCATAGGCATAGCCTAAGTGCAGTTAACATATACATGGTTTCATGTGGTAAAAGTGAAAATTTTCTAGAATAAGATTTAAAAAAAAAAATTAAAAGAATTTGAAAAAAATAATCTTATTTTTAAATTTAACAATTAAAATTTTAAATTTAATTTTTTTAAAATGTGGGACCTCTTCTTTCTCTTTGCACTGAGCCTTGCCCCACTCGCACAACCTTTTCAGTGTTTTAAAGGAAAGGAGGTGAACGCCACAGCTTATTTCTGTTAAAAGGCAGATGTTTGGGGAGCAGTGGTGGCACCCTCCCCAAGGTGTCATCTAGTGTTGCCTGCACTCCCCTAGTGATGCCCCTGGGCATGGGAATCATACAGCTCTCCAGAGTTGATTGGATTGCAAACATCAGCATTCTTCACATTGACTATACTGATTTGAGCTGGGATTTGCAGTTCAACAAAAGTTTGAGGGTTTTATGATTCCCTTCTCATAATTAAAGGATGGCTGTGGAACCTATAAACAGTGAAATGCTGCTGTAACATGTGGTATCATAGGCATACATGAACATTTTAAAAATGCTGTTTGTTTTATGAATTCCGAAATATATCAGTATTATTTAACTGCATAAAAAAAGAAAAGTTCTTCTCCCAGCTTCCAACACCTCTGGTTATTATTATCATGGCAACTTTCTTAAATCATACCCTGCCTGTAGACAATGTATTAAATTAATATTACAATACATTAGAATACTAGGATACTGTATCACTCTGTCATTATTTTTACAGCCTGAAATCTAAGAACAACTGAATTCAGACAATTTTGCATGTCTCTTCTACTCTTCTCCAGTAGCTGATTGAGTATCTTCCAAATTGGTAGCCTCATTTTCCAGCACTATCTTTTGTTTCATTTTGGAATACTCTCATCATAGGGTTTTCAAGGCACTGTAAAAGATTTCAGGAGTGTTTTACATTGGCTTCTTCTGTGTAGCACTAGTTCATTTAGTTACTTTTGGTACCACTGCTTTTGTCTCTGGGAATCCTCCATCAGCATCGCACCCCACTACTGCTGCTGCCCAGTAGTTGCTTATGACATTTAGTCTGGCTTCTCAGTAAAAACTCATCTTATGTAGATGACCCTTCCAGCAACAGTGCTATCATCAGCATAGTCTCTTTCCTCACAGGAACATGCAATCCTACCATCATGGAAATGCAGTAGCAAGGTGGGGTGTGCATGCATGTGCTTAAAATATCTACTACATCTAATACTTGATGCATGTAGTCTCCCTGCAGGGCTCAGCAAAGCAGGGTAACACTAGCTGCAGGGCAGGGACCTTCAATTTGACCTGAATTTTGGTTGACCTAACCAAGTTTGTAAACCTGAAGTGTTGCTTTTTATCCCTTGTCAAGGCAGTGGGCATGGATTGAAGTTTCTCTGTCTTGCAAGCTGAGCACTGAAAATCATTTATACCTATTTGTTTTTGTTGTTAACTGCTCTCGAGTTGATCTCGACTCATGGCGACCCTATGGATGAGACATCTCCAAGACCCCATGTCCTCCACTGCTCTGCTTAAATCTTGCAAACCCATACCCATGGCCTCCTTAATAGAGTCCATCCATCTGGCATGTGGCCTTCCTCTCTTCCTATTTCCCTCCACTTTTCCCAGCATTATTGTCTTTTCTAGTGAATCTTCCCTTCTCATGATGTGTCCAAAGTGGGACAGCCTCAGTTTGGTCATCTTGGCTTCCAGGGAGGTTTCTGGCTTGATCTGCTCTAGGACCCATTCGTTTGTCTTTTTGGCTGTCCATGGCATCATTAGCACTCTTCTCCAGCACCACATCTCAAAGGAGTTGATTTTCTTCC
>CM034701.1:105481383-105499571 GCA_020142125.1 Phrynosoma platyrhinos
TCACCCTTTTATTGTAAAGTTTTAAAACTATTTTATCTGTGAGCTGCCTTGTATCCCTTTCTGGGAGAAAGGTGGCATATAAATGATATAAATAAAGTAAAATAAATTAAGTTTGGTGAGGTTTTCAGCCTCGTCATTCAGAGACCTGTGGTGCCTCACCAAACTACAAATCTCAGGATTCTGTAGGATAGACTCATGGCAGTTAAAGTGGGGTCAAACTGCTTTATTTCTGCAGTGTGGATACATCCTAAGAGGTAGTTAATGTTAAGGAAAAAGCAACATGGGACATACAGTAATAGAAATAAAAATATGTATGTGAATGTCAAAGTGACTAAGCAGGAGCAATCAGGGAGATACACAGGTGAAAAAGATAATATAATTAAGAAGCCTTGAGAGCCAAGGACAAAGTTATAGAAGGTATATTGAGAACACCTGTGATAGATTGCAAACACCTGAGACTCATTAAGTGGTCAAGGTAAAGTGATGAAACACTTGGGTTGGTCTTAGGTATGGGATGATTTATGTGGACCAATCAAGATGTATGTACACACCCACTGGGTGGAAACTGACTGGTGGGTGGTGTGTAACAATGGCTATAAAGTGCAATGTTTGCTAATGTGCATTGTGGAGTAGTTCTGGAGTATATGAGAGATATTGTAGGGCATATAGTATTTATTTATATATAGTAGAATAAAGTAGATCTTTTATATAAGACTACTGAGTTGTCTGGTGTCTTGAGGGAAGATACAAGAGCCAGCTGAATCCTGAAGAAGTTTGGAGACATCTCAGGAAGAAGAGTGAGAAGGCTTGGAGAGTTTGTCAGGGTCTTCAGCCTATTCTCTGAAACTCTGCTGCTTGGGAAAGAAGCATCAAAGAAGCATGTTATGTGCTGCTGCATAACAAGGTGGTGAGTTAGAGCCAGAGGTGAAGAGCTACAACTCCCATCATCCCTGACAGTTAAAGAGGAGCAAACAGAAACACAGGGGCAGGAATGGTTATGAGTAATTTTGTCCACCTTAAATTTGGCTGGATGGAAAGTCTGATATGAATAAATATACATAACTGGATTAGATGAAATGGATAAATTCAGTTAGAAATAAATGGAAATCAACAGTGTGTAGCTGTTGCATCAGAATTCCTTCCCATAGTGCTTAGAACTTTAGAAACCTATTGTGAGGTGAAAGGAGGCTATGCTAAGAAAGGTTCAGGTTATTCCCAAGTAGAGTAGACTGAAACAATGGAAATTTAGTAAATCAACAGTTATGCAAGTTCATTGATTCAGTGAACCTACTGTGGCTAGCAGTAGGATAGTCCCCAGTTTTCAAAAGGGCTGATGTGAACAAAGTCATAGCAGTATGTATTCCTTTCATGCCGTTCTTTTAATGTCAGTAGGTATTTTATTTTAGTTTTTTAAAAAACACTGATGGCTGATGGTGTAATACATGATGGAACTGCTAGAAAAAAATAAGCTAGCCTATTCTATGCTTATATTAGACTTGAAGTCATAAGTGTGTGTTTTGTTTATTTTCCACTATAATATTTTCATGGTTATAAATAGAAGTAAAAAAGTATCTATTTTGCCTTGTGACTTCAACCCTCCTCCCCATAAAAGACCCTGCATTATTATACTGCTTGCTGTTGTTGTTAACTGCTCTCAATTCCAGCTCATGGTGACCCTTTGGATGAGACATCTGCAGTCCCGCTGTCCTCCACTTCTGTGCTTAGGTTCTGCAAATTCATGTTTGTGACCTTCTCGATTGAGTCTATCCATCTGGTGTGCAGTCTTCCTCTCTTTCTACTACCATCCAACTTTCCTAGCATTATTGACTTCCTAGCATTATTGACTTCTTTAATTACTTGTGCCTTCTCATGATGTGACTGAAGTGCGATAGCCTCAATTTGATCATTTTGGGGCCTGAACAGACTAACAGAAATAATCCAGCTTGAGACCACTTTAACTGTACTGACTCAATGCTAGGGAATCATGGGAATTGTAATTTTTTCTGAGACATTGAGCCTTCTCTGTCAGAGAGCTCTGGTGCTACAATAAACTACAGTTCCCATGATTCCCTAGCACTGAGCCAGGGCAGTTAAAGTGGTCTCAAATTGGATTATTTCTGGCAGTCTGTTTGTCTTTTTGGCTATCTACAGTATCCTCAACACTCTTCTCCAGCACCATATCTCAAATGAGTTGATTTTCTCTTTAGCCACTTTCTACAGCTCTCACATCTGTATATGTTGATGGGGAATACAGTGGATCAGATGATTCTAACTTTAGTTGTATATCTTTACTTTTTTAGGATCTTGTCTAGTTCTTTCATAGCTGCTCTTCCCATTCCTAATCTTCTTCTTATTTCTTGACTGCATCTCTGTTTTGATCAACGTTTGATCCAAGTTATGGGAACTCTTTGTTTCAATTTTGTCATTGTTTAGGTGGAACCTATGTAGATCCTCCATGGTCATTACTTTTGTCTTCTTTATGTTCAGCAGCAAGCCTGCCTTTGCACTTTCTTCTTTGAACTTTGTTAGTAATTTTTCAAAGTCTGTGATGTTTTCCACTAACAGTATGGTGTTACCTGCATATCTTAGATTGTTGATGTCCCTTCCTCCTATCTTCACTCCTCCTCCTCCTAAACCTGAACCTGCTGTTTGTATGATGTTCTTTGCATACAAGTTGAAGAAGTAGGGTGATAAAATACATCCTTACCTGACGCCATTACCAGTTGGGAACTAATCTATTTCTCCATATTCTAACGTCCTAAGTAAAGATTTCTCATCAGGACTGACAAATGTGGTGGCATTCCCATTACCTTAAGAGCCATCTACAAGTTTAATTGGAATATAATCTGTTCCTGGTGATTTATTTTTCCCAATTTCTCTTATTGCTGCTTCCACCTCACTTCTTAGAATTTAGCGTTCATCTTTGTATGGTACTGTGTTCCATGTGTCATTCATTTTTCATCTTTTTTATATAACTCTTCTGTGCATTGAATTCAAAGCACCTTTATTTCTTCTTGATCTTGCAGTATGTTCTTTCTCTTGTCACAGAGCATCCCAGTTCTTGGTTTGAACTTCCCTTTGAGTTCCTAGATCAGGGGTAGGCAACCTTTCCCCTTTAAGGGCCGAGGGACTTCAGCTCCCAGAATCCCAGGAGCTATTGGCCAACATGGGACTATTGGCCAACATGGCTGAGGCTTCTGAGAGCTGAAGTCCCTTGGCCCTAAAAGGGGAAAGGTTGCCTACCCCGTCCTAGATCTTGTGGAAGAGGTCTTTTGTTATTCCTTTTTCGTTGTTGTCTTTTATTTCTCTGCATTGATCTTTATAGTAGTTTTCTTTATCTATGTGCACTACTCTTTGTACTGTCTTTGGGAGCAATCCATAGCTTTTTTGTAATCTATGTAATCAAAGGCTTTGCTATAGTCTATAAAGTAAATGAAATTCTGAAATTCCTTGGTGTGCTCCATTAACAATTGTATGTTTTCATTGTGGTCCCTAGTGCTTCTTCCTTTCCTTATGCCCTACTTGCATCTCTCATATTTCTCCCTCCATATATGATTGGAGTCTATGTTGCAGAATTTTGAGCACAATTTTGCTTGGAAAGTTAATGCTATGGTCCTATGGTTGCTGCAGTCTTTTGTATCTCCTTTTTGTGGATTGGATGTATATTGATTTTTTCCAATCTGTTGGCCACTATTTTGTTTTCCATGCTTGTTGACATTTATGAATTAGCAGTAAGAGTTGATTCTGTCAATATGGATTGTAGCAGTTCAATTGGAATATCTGTTCCTGGTGATTTATTCTTTCCAAATTCTCTTATTGCAGCTTCTACCTCACTTTCTAGAATTTAGGGTTCTTCTTTGTATAGTTCTTCATCCCATGTGTCACTTGATATTGTAGCATGTTCCTCTTCTTGCCATAGAGCAGTGATCTCCAAATTTAGGTCCTTTAGGTGTTTTTGACTTCAATGTCAAGAAGCCCCAGCCAACTTGGCCAACAGTCAGGAATTCTAAAAGCTGAAGTCTAAAATGTCTGGAGTACCAAAGTTTGGGAATCACTGTCATAGAACATCCTGGCCCTTGGTTTGAAATTCCTTGAAGTTCTCTGATCTTGTGGAAGAGGTCTCTCATTCTTCCTTTTTTGTTATTGTCTTCTATTTGTCTGCAATGATTATAGTAGTCCTCTGTTATCTTCCATTCTAGTCACTGAACAGTTGAATTCATGGTTCTGGTTTTGTTCTATCTCCCTTTTATCTTGCTTCTCTTCTTAACTGCTTGAAGCTTTTCATCTAATGCATATCTGTGTAAATTAGAGTGGTATGGCAATTTGACTTCTAAACTTTTGGCTTTTGCAGAAGTGGAACCATTTAAAATATTACGTTATCCCTTGTCCAGAATGCTTGCCTTTTTGGGAATGTAAACATTGAGAAAGCTGAGATGTCATATGTTAAGACATGTACTCTTAGTTTGAATCTTCTTGTCATACAATTCATCCACTAAAATGAAATGCTGACATACCTCCCCTCTGTTTCATGTGTATATTCATAAAGCATGAGAGAAATCTCAGAAGTTGTCTTTGTACAGTGTAAATGAGCCATGAACAATACTTCAGAACTGTTGTTCTGTTGGTTTCCTTTAGTAACCTTACACCATTCATTACTTGTCTCTTCTTGTTTTTTTGAGCCAGAATTTTGGATGTTTTTGAAGATTAGAGGCACTAATAAAGTCTATTTGTTAAAGATTTTTTATTTAGCTTTAAAACAAATGTCCACTATGTGTTTTACTAGACTAGAAGGAAAGATAATAAAAATGAAACTTTACAATATAGGGCATGTATGGAGCAAGAGATAGAGAAGCATTACATAGTCCATTTCTCACCTTTTTTTCATTCTTCTGGATACACCATCTCTCACTTTGTTGTAGGTTCTACATAATGTTGCTTTTATTAGTTGAGAGAGAGTGCTGACCTAAAAATATATAAGCCAAACTAATTTGAAGCAAGAAAACTCTTAAGCAACTGCTCTCAATTTTTTACAAGGTCAGTATGAACTTTTTGTAGTTGCACTCCAGTTATAATTGTCTGCTGCTTGATGCTCTGTTGGGTTATTTGCATTATTGATATAAAGCGGCTTCAAACCACTTTGAAGCCTAGTTGTTTAGATGACTGACGCATGAGGCCAAACTGGATGGAACACAAAACAAAACTGCAGTCTGGGGCTAAAAGCAGAGCAAAGAGAAGCTCAGATAGTCTGACTTAATGTGAAAAATGTGCACCATTGTACTGGCATATAAACAGCATGGCGTAGTTTGGGAATCTGGTAAAGCAAAAATGCAAAAGTATGACAAATGTGTCAGACCACCAATAATGCAACGGATGTAACTGCAACATACACAAACCAGACTGTCAACACAAGGGCGCATGGAGAGAAGGGGTAGAAAGGGGGCATGTATGGAGGGCCTCCATGATTGTGCTTTGCCAGTGTGTCATTGAACGCACCAATGTACTGTTCCGGTGGTGCACTGCACATGAAACTGTATGGTCAAGCACATCACCAGTCATGCGGGGCATCATAGCATCTAGGCAGGACAAGGGAAGTAATTGGCAGTGTTCATGCAATGGTGCGCATGCATTGTGGGACAGGTGAAAAAAATAATTGAGAGCCACAGCTTGATGCAGCATGGCATGGACTACCCATGGGTGTTCTGCTTGTCTTGGGAGCGGGCCATGCAGACAGCAGGGTTTCAACCCATTTTTAGAAAACCCAGGATTGAACTTCTGTTTCCTGCCTATCTGCCCAAATTCTTATTGTAGTTACTGCAAAATTGAATCCACCACTCCTTTTCATTTATGGAGCTGACTTTTGAAGACTCAGAGGAAAATTCTAAATATCAAAAAGACATCTAATTACTCATTAGCTGCCATCAAGTTGACTTTGACTTATGGCGAGCCTATAAATGGGAGATCTCCAAGTCACCCTGTCATTCTGTCAAAGCCACGATTTCTTGATTGAGCTTATCCATTTGTAATGCGGTCATCTTCTTTTCCTACTGCCTTCTACTTTGCCAAGCTTTTCATAGTCATGTTATCTCATGATATGTCCAAAGAATGACAACCTATTTTGTCATCTTGGCTTCTAGGAAGATTTCAGGCTTGACTTTCTCTAGGACCCATTTCTTTGCCTTTTTAAGCAGTCCATAGTATTTATAGAACTCTTCTCCAGTGCAACATTTCAGATGAATTGATTTTGTTCCTATCAGCTGTGTTCGCTGTTCAGCTTTCACAGCAATACATAGAAATGGTAAATATGATGGCATGGGCAATCCTAACTATCTTTACCTTCAGGATCTTGTCCCTTCATAACAGCCCTTCTAAGTTGTAGTCTCCTCCTGATTTCTTGACTGGGGTCTCTGTACTGAACCATGGTATGGAAAAACTTTAACTATTTCAGTGTCTTCATCATCTACTTTAAAGTTATGTAAATCAGCTGTGGTCATTATTTTTGTTTTCTTAATGTTCACCTGCAACCTTGCCTTCATGCTTTCTTTCTTGACTTTCTTCAGTAATTGTTCCAAGTCTTTAGGTAAAATATGCCAAATGCAGTCCCAATTAAACAAAGCTTTATCTTTGTTGGAGGTAGTACCTTGAAGAATTAAGTCCCAGTCCCTTGGCTCTCTCCCTAGGCCTTTCCCTGTTGGCCTTCAAGGCTGAGGAGAAGGGATGGCCTCTGCCTACATGGATAGCCCCCTGTACCATCTTAACTGAGACCATCTGTAACAACATCTTGACAAAATGTAGGTCTGTGACTCCAACGCTGTATTTTTTTTCTTTGTCCTGCTTGATTTTTAACACTTTTGCCTGATGAAGAAGCTGGTGGAACTTTGAAAGCTTGCATCATGTATTTCACACATTTTCCTTGGCCCAATAAATGTATTGCTGTTTGGTGGATTTGGGATGTTACTGTACTTTGCTGTATGGTCAACACAGCTACCCAGGATATTTTTTCAGTAAATCTGGGATTATTGCATTGGTCCATTGACCTCTGTAATGGTGATCATTTTTTAATTTGCCTTCAGCCCAAGAGTTTAAAATAGCATATAAAATAAGAATTTAAAATTATAATACAATACAAACTTGCATTGCATGAAGTTGAGAGTGTCTTTGGGTAGCACTGGTCTTACTCTTTTTATTTCTTCATGAGGTGATTTTATCGTGGCATGAATGGTTCACTAGCTTTGCTGGTGCCATGATCTCATACTTTCCTGTCTATCCCTTTACCTGATTTAGAAGAAGGCACCCAATATATTGTTTGTAAAAAGAACTACACTCGTCCCTCCCTGTTCGTGGACTTGGAGTCTGAAGTCTTGGTCCTATGTGGACAGCAATGGGGAGGGATAAAATGGTGCATGTGTAGCCCCACACACAGAGCCACACAGTCATTGTAACCAATGGCAACTTGAATATTTGCATTTTTCTGGACCTGCTTCTTTCTTCCTTTTTTATTTTTTTAAAAAAGCCATATACAGTCATCCTTCTGTTCTCGTGGGGGAATCTGTTCCAGACCCCACCTCCCACCCCCAAGAATGGAAAATCAGGTATATTCAAACCCCATAGGCTTGAATGGAGGCTCATGCCCCATTTTGTCCCCCTCCATTTGCCACCCACTGATAGTCAAGGGACGCAGATCCGAAGTCTGCGAGAACGAAGGGGCTATTGTAGTTACACAGAGAGCCAGTGTGGTGTAGTGGTTTGAATGATGGAAATACGTTCTGGAGACTAGTGATTAAATTGACTCCATAGTTTCTGCTTAAATCTTGGAATTGTATTTGCTTGTAACTCCTTAGTTCAGCAATAGATTCTAAATTGCTTAATGCAGTATTATATAACATGGTTTCTCCAAACAGCAACAGTTGTTATCTAGTGAACATGGGTAATATTCATATAATTACTGGAAATTCTTTGTTCTCCAAATCTGTAAAATCACTCCAGACAAAATATTTGTCCCAGGAAAGCATATATTTATGTAAATGTTAGCTTTACCTCTCTCTTTGTGAGAAAATACTCTCTTTTTGGGAAGAGGAAAGAGAGATGCTAGTACAGACTGGAAACAGTCAGTATCCAAGGTAGCTTTTTGTTCAAGTGCGTTTATGCAGCTGTAGTGTTGAAAAAGAGAAATCATCATGTTTGATATGATAAAAATATTATTGAAAACTTTAATCTGAATTTTGCAGGAAGCACACAAGTTTGAACATTATAGGTATTCTGTGGCTATGATGAGCTATCAGTTGGATGTTGATAATATTTTGCCAGCTGTTTGGTTCCCAGAAGACCAGGAAACTTTGTTCTTTTAATCACATGCATAGTGTGGATCCTCTCTTTGTGAGGATAGCATCTCCCACAAATATTTGGAATGTCTAGCATTTAATAATAACTGACCTTGTTCATAGTATATGCTTTCTTGTAGTTTTTTTGTTGTTTAAAAAACAAAAACTGGAAAACATGAAAAAGGGAGACACAATCACAATGCTGACAGATGATATTTAATAGCCGAAAACTCCAGTGTGATTTGGTCTACAAATATTTAAGGCCTTGTTCAAGGAGTATAAATGACAACACGTGGTCAGAAATTTTGAAGACTTTTGTTTGAAATATGCATGGGCTCTATATAAATATTAAACTAATTTTACATTTTTTGATGTTTGTGTATATATTAATGTATTGACCTTATTATTCTTTGTCCAGCCCCCTAAAGAAGGCCTTGTAGATGTAGACTGAAATGCACTGGGCCTTTCAGCTGCTTAAAATAATATCTCAGCATCCTAAGAAATTTATCCCTTTTCCCTTTTGGTGTAGTAACTACTTCCTAGCTTATTTCTAGGGCCAGAATGTAAAACATTTATGAAAGTTTAAACATTTTCATGTAAAAAAGGTACTTTATTTTTAGGATAGGAAGTTTGTTATAAGGTTCCATGTTCTGGACTTCAGATTACAGTCATTATATTGCATTATTGTAGACCTCCAATTTATAATCCTTTTTCTAAATGAGAGGTTTTTGAAAAATGGAACAGAGGGCTAATTTATATTATCCTTAAGATCTACTTTCTGGGCAGAATGAGGAAATGGAACCAAACCTGCCCTGCCATTGAACACACCTCTGGCCATCAAATGTGTTGAATGCAACATTTGTATAGTTTCTACCTCTCCATTTTAATGCATGTGCATCTGAACTCTGTGATCATAACTAGGATTTTTTTTGGGGGGGCTTAGATCTTGTGTTAATCATAGACTCAGTAAGTCCTAAATGTGGCTTATGTTGCTGCCAAGGTAAAATCGATAGAGCCAGGCTTAACTGCAATTTGTTCATGTTTGGTTGTTTAGGTCATTCTATTTTTTGTAGCTTACTCCTGCTTATATAGCTTGAAAATAAAAACATGAGTAAAAGCAAATCTGTTAAGTAAACATTCTGTCATAGCATTTTCTTTTAAAAGTTCTGATTTATAACTTGAATTACTCTGATTTATGACCTCAAAGATAACATATATTTTGTTACTTTAAATATATATAAGATGTTATTGAAACATTTAGTGGTCATATCAGATATATGATAAATATTCTTGTCTAGGAAAAATTTGAAGCACGAATAGTAGCTAATTCTTTTCTTTTTTTTTAATCTTCAAGATTTTCATTAATTGTATGATGATAGCTATTATCCATCATGTTAACTGCTTAAATTCAAGGTTGCCCAAGTAGAGGTTCATTCACTAGCACAGGGCGACTTTCCATCCCCACCCCCCATATAGCTGTGGAAGAGATTTATTGGAGGCACACAGGTTGCATGTGAATGGGAATTCAGGCCTCCCAATGGTTTCCATTCTCCTGGTGGGAGGCTATTGTTGGAAGCAGCCTTGATTTCTGTTGTTGTTTTGTGCCTTCAAGTTGAGTATTTCTTATGCCAAATTTAATGATGTTACACATTGTTTTGTTACTTTTAAACATTAACAAAGGGCTGATGCAGACCGGCCGTTTGGGGCAGCACAGAGCTGCCCTAGGAAGCAGCAGATTGGGGCCGCAACAACCCCACGCTGCGGCCCCGATCCTCCCTTTTCCTGCCCCGAAAAGAGTGGCAAAAGGCCACACTAAGAGCCAGCGCTGCAGCTCTTCTGTGCCCTTTCGGCGTAGCATGTTTAAATGCTGCACTGGAAGGGCGTCCTGATGCTGTGTGCACGGCAGCGCAACATCAGGACGTGCCCCAACTCCACCCCCAGGCCGGCCCTTTGGGTTGGTCTGCAAAGGCCCAAAGTTGGCTATGTCATTACCCAAGTAGTAACAGATAACATATGACTTGAAATGTGTTCTACACTCTGGGCTGAGGATGCACAACTTATTAAACCATTACATGTATCATCTTAACTACCATGTGTATCAGTTTTTTAGGCTGGAACAGATGGGCAAAAAGAAGCAGCTTCTGGCTGCTTTGCAGGTATGGTGTTCAAACAATGCAGACCACCAATGCAGCCCAAAGCTGCGCTCCAGTCCTTTCGACTGGAGCAAAAAGGAACTGGGATAATCTAACTCCTGGTGCCACGGGTTGAGTCCTGTGGCCGTTGCCAGCTTTCAGAGTGGGCCATTTGATCAGCGCAGTCCTAACTCACTTGTGTCTGAAGTGGACTCGTGCCATTCTTTCACACCCATCTGCAAAGAGAGAGATCTGCACTAATATCCAAACTCTTGAGACAAACACTAAATATGCTTTTTCAACCTAGGGCTGTCTCTGTTTTGGAAAAAAATGATGTCTTGAAGTGTCCATCCTGTAAATCAGAGAAACTGTAAATTATTTTTTAGGAATATAACATATGCTTTACCTGAATATAATGTAATATAGTATGCTTGCACTGTTAGTAAATGTGTGTAATTGCTCCCAGTCTCACAGCCAAAGTGAGGCTTAATCCTTTAAGCTACTTTCAAGACCACTTACTGTTGTTTAGAAAACAATTTATTTGCATGGATGTTCATTGCCAAGGATTTCATTGCCTGTACCCTGCTGTCTGTTAAGCTGTTCCTTTATTTTTATTCCCCTCCCACACTGAGCAAGACAAGTTTATTTATTTCATACAACCTTTTAAGGTGGTGTATCTTCATGTCTCTTAAGTATTGTGACAGTTTCTAGATATATCTGTGACCTCTGTTGCTAGTAGTTAAACACTTAACAAATGCTTCAAAGCTGGAAGAGCATATGCTTCCATTACAAGTTGTCTGCTGAGATTCTACAAGAAGTATTTAATCAGTATGATGGAGCAGCTGCAACTTGATGCTTTTGTTGTGAATGTTTTGTCAGCTTTGATCAAAGATTTTTGGAGGTGTTTAAATCTAGCTTAGATAGCTTACTTCTGAGAATGTGGGCTTGTGTGACATTTTGACTTTGCATGTGAAAAGATATAAAGTGCTCTTTGTCACTATCTAGGATGCCAGCTAGTTTCCCTGTTGCACCACAGTGTAAGAAGAATGATACAGAAATACTATACTTTTTAATTATTACACTATATTAAATGTTAACATCATTAGAAGCTTGTCTCTCAAGGCTAAATCAACACTTTTAGTTGTAGTGCTCCTGTTATATATATTTGTATATAGCATCAATATGAATGATACTTTACAAAATTACCAAAATAGTTCATATTGAATAATGGTAAAATTAGAGGATACTCTCATGTCAGATTTGAAATTCTTCTCCAGCACAGCTGCCCTCCCTTGCCAGTTTTGTGATTGAGCTACAATTTGAGCCTCATGTGTTCTGTTTGTACCTATATAGTGTGTAGAAATAGACATACGCATGACTTTGGTATTGTGAATGTGATAAAATTTCTAAGAAAAGATTTTTTTTCACATCGATAGATATCGAGTAGCTGAACTGAAACTTTGCCTGTCTTAGAAATTAATCTCTTATTTAGAGAGTTTGATTCCCCCACCCCCGGCAACATTTTAGCCTCCATCTTTTTGTAAAACATTGAAAACATATAGGTTGTGTCTTCATGATGCTGAGAAGTGAAATGTGTCCTAGAAGGTCACACCCATTCCCACCCAGTGTGAAATTCCTTTCCTGCTTTCCAGTGGTAGTTTGCATCTTTCTGGTGTCTTTTAGTTTTTTCTTGCAATTTCTTTGTACTTGTGCCTTCCAGTAATTACATCTTGTAGATTTTATTGCATTATTTTCATCAAGTCATCACAAGAGGAAATCAGAGACAAAGGGCCTTTGCAGACTGCCAGAAATAGTGCACATTAAATTGAGGCACTGCCCTGGCTCAGGGCTAGGGAGTCATGGGAATTGTATTTTTTTCTGAGACATTGAGCCTTCTCTGTCAGAGAGCTCTGGTGCCACAATAAATTACAGTTCCCATGATTCCCTAGCACTGAGCCAGGGCAGTGCCTCAATTTAATGTGCACTATTTATGGCAGTCTGCAAAGGCCTAAAGTCACTGATGCATCCCTTTAATAGTCTTGATTACTGTAAAATGGGCCTGCCTTTCAAGAGGGTTAAGAAAACTCAACTCTTCCAAACTGTGACAGTCAGATTATGGATGGTTGCAGAAAGTACATCACAAGTAAAGTGGCATCCAAGCACATATTCAGTTTTGGGTGAGATCTTGGAAATCTCTTTAATAGCTTGCACCCATATTATTTAAGAACCTGTTCTGATTGCTGTCAGCTTCTGAGGTTAGTTGGATAACTTGAAGGAATAGGACTTTCTCAAATTTATATTTCTTCTAGAGGATGTCTGTCACATTAATTTATTTCATTACCAGCTGCTGAAAAGTTCATGTAGATAGTGCTTAATCTTGATGCTACTGTTATTTTGTGAGTGTGTTTGTGTGTGTGTGCCTTCAACTCTCCTATCAACTTATGAGAACCCCATGAATTTCATAGGGTTTTCTTAGGCAAGGAATACTCAGAGGTGGTTTTGCCAGTTTCTTCCTCAAAATATAGCCTGTAGTAACTGGTATTTGTTGACAGTATCCCATCCAGGTACTAACCAGGGCTGATTCTGCTTAACTTCTGAGATCAAGCAAGATCTAGTATCTATTGCTGTTACTGTTCTGTATTAGTGTGTTTTGTATTGCATGCACTTACAGAGAGTTTTCATACTTTGCATCAGGGGTCGTCAACCTACGGCCTGCGGGCTGGCGCTGGCCCCCTGAGGCCTTTGGACCAGCCCCCACCGACCCATGCTGCCGCACAGCTGCCATTTTGTTTTCCAAAATGGCGGCTGCAACTCGTTTGCGCATGTGCGGTACTCCTGCGCATGTGTGAACGAGCCGTGGCCGCCATTTTGGAAAACAAAATGGCAGCCGTGCCGCATGTGGCGGCAGGGGTCAGCATTGGCGGTGGTGGGGGTCACCAGGGGCTGCACGTGCTCATGAGCGCGCGTGCCGCCACCCCCCCATCGGCCCGCGGAAGACCTGGGGAACTTGGTAAGGGGAACTTGCCAACCCCTTCTTTGCATAGTAGATGGTGAGACTGATAGAAATCTTGTTGTTTTTGTGAAACAGAATCCAGTAGTAAACACTGAGTTGTGGAGTATGGGACATCCTTTCTTTTCAATAGTGCTTACTCTGCCCAGAGGTGATAAAGAGGGAGAGTTTATCCTGTGGGTTGCTGGACCAGCAGAGATCTCCTGATGTTGCTTAGGGATACCTTACCTAGCGAGTTTAGCAGAGCTCTGCAGCTCTGCTCTGCACTTTGTGGACTACATGGCACTATCACTATTGTAATATAGGCCATAGTTTCCACAGCTATAATTGAAAGTAGGGCTGGAAAACTAGGATTTTGTGGGAACAAAAGTAAGCATTTTTGTTGCTGGCTTGAAAGTCTTTCAGTAAGAGGGAAAAGATGCTGGGACATTGGCCAAGCACAGGATGGTGATGAAACTGTCTTAGGGAAACACTGGTAACACACAAGCATCTACATCTGGGTTACTGCTCTTGAATCTAACTGCTTCTGTTAAAGATGGAAGTCATCATGGAATTAGTTGACAGATATACCATTAGAATACACAGAGAATAGAAAATTTACTATTTTAAATGAACTTGGCTGCATTTTAAACAAAGTGGCTGAAAGGAGATATTCTTGAGTGGTAGAAGTATTTAGGTTCAAGAATTTTACAAAGTAGCTATTCTACAATAACATAAAACTTACACATTTTTACTGGAATGTTTGCCTGATCCAGACTGTTATATAAATTTTGAAGACTATCTTGTGATTTCTGTTCTGGTTCCCCATTTATTTTTATATTGAATCAGAAAGATTATTTTGTATTTCTTATGAAAAGCCTTTTTGAAGCATCCAAATGACTGGTAACTAGAGAAAGAATATGTTAATATAATTTCTGTTCTGAAGACCTATTTGCTTAATAGGATCAAAGTAACTAAGATTTGGAATGACTATTAACCACCATAACTAAGATTTTGTATGAATTTTATCAGTACCAGTATCAGAAGAGGCTAATCCTGGCATTTTTCAGCCTGAAACACGTGCTGTTCTGTCTCTTTAGTGAATATTTGTACTCTGGATCCAGCATTGTCATGAGGCAGTTTACAAAATATAAACATAAAAATAAACTATAAACAGGGGCATAAAAACCATAGAAAATCACAAGTCTGAAACGACAACTGGTAAAAACAATCTGAGTAAATTTTCAATAAAATCAAATGTAGTAGCAATAAAACACACACAATGAATAAAAGTCCCTGCGTGAATAAAGATGAGGCATAATAATAATAAAAATGATGTATGGCATATATAATTAGGAATGGCATTAAAAAAAATAGGATGCTCTCACAAAGGTGCCCCCTTTTCTGGTTGCCAGCTAATTAATCTTAGCAAGTGGAGAAATGCCCCCCCCCCCGACTTAATGAGATGATCTCAGATCATAGGGAACTGCCTAAAGTTGTCATCCTTGGCTGGCAACAGCTCTGCAGGTTATCGCCTGCATCCTTTTGCCAGTTCAGGTTATACAGCAAAGAAGCCACAAGCATCTCAGTGCAAGAACCTGGTCCTCAAGATGAACTAGAAAGGATCAATGTAGAGAGATTTGTAGCACCTTTGAGGCCATCTGAAAGAAGGTAATTGGAAGCATGAGCTCTCCAAGACTTAAGTCTGCTTCCTCAGATGCATTCAGCAATCTTAGAAAGGATCTAGATGACTGAAGTTCAGAGTACCTGTTCCTGATTAGTCCCCACCATTTGGGATAATCTTTTCTGAAAAGTGGGCTACCAATTTTCTGGCTTCATTGTGGCCTTCTTCAGGAGAGGCTAATGTTAATCTTTTCAAAGGAGATGCAGGCTGCCAGGAAGACACCCACCTTTTAAAAAATAAAATAAAATGAGAAATATCAAATATACCATCCGCATCTTTAAATCCCACCTAAGGAGCAGTGGCAAGAGCTGTGGAAGGGCCAGATGAAGCTTACTATTCCTTCAGTTGAATTGAAACTGGTAGGTCTGTTGTAGTCAAAATCCATAATTTGCAGAGCATGGAAGATACTTATAAAAAGTGATTATTACAGTTTAAAAGTATTTAGTTACAGTTATAGTTCCAAGCAGTGATCTCCCATTATAGTTAAGGAATTCAAAAGAATTTTTTTACTTTCCTTGTGTCCCTGCCCCTAAAGTATTTAAAATAGATACTTTTTATTTACTTCAGATGCTACATATCATGTTTTTTCCTACAGTAGATCTCAGGGCAGGTCACAATAAGATACCTTATTTTCCTGCGTATAAGACTACTTTTTAACCTGCAAAATCTGTGGTTAAAGTGGGGGGGGTCATCTTATACGCCGGGTATAAGGATGAGGAGGATGGAGGTGGTAAAACTCTATATTTTGACTGGGAAAATGGGGGGTCGTCTTATACGTGGGTCATCTTATACGCCGGAAAATACGGTAGTTTTAAAAAATACACTAAAAATGCAAAGTAATTTCAGATGTATACAAACCAAAACACATTTAAACAAAAATAAAGAAAAATACAGCATCTTCCTAATAAAAGCCTCTTCTGTAACAACCAATCACCAAATGCCTGCCTGAAAAAGATTTTTGCCTGGCAGTGGCTGGACAACAACAGGGAGAGGGGCAGCCTAGCCTCCCATAGTTTTAAAACCTTGGAGTGGCCATTAAAAAGCAAAACTGAGAAATAGGCTTCCCTTGAAGGTCTCACAGCTCATGGAAGAACAGATTCCTGCAGATAACTTGATCCAAGATGCATAGGGATTTATAGGCTATACTGCATGCTTAGAATTGGGCCCAAGAGAGTTGGATTGATAATATCAAAACAAGGGAGTTATGCACTTCCTGTAACTAACAGTCTGGCCACAACATTCTGGAGAGCTGGTTTTTCTACAGACTTTTCAAAGATAGCCCCACTGTGCGTTATTCAAATGAGATCTAACCAAGGTACCGTATAAGACGACTGGGCGTATAAGACGACCCCCCACTTTTCCAGTTAAAATATAGAGTTTGGGAAGAGTATGACTTCCAAAACTACTGTTGTTGTTGCTGTGCACCTTCAAGTCATTTCCAACTGATGATGACACTAAGGCAAACCTACCATGAACCTCCTTATACCCGGCGTATAAGACGACCCCCCCACTTTAATCCCAGATTTTGCAGGTTAAAAAGTAGTCTTATACGCCAGAAAATAAGGCATGTGTCACCATGACCACATCAGACACCTCCAGAAACAAAGTAGCCTCAGCTGTGCAGATTCAGTCCTCGCCACTGCTGAGGCCTGGCATTCAGCTTCAGGATATAATCCAGAATTCACCCAAACTCTGAGCCTAAGATTTTTAGAGGGAGTGTATCCTCATCCAGCATGAGTTGAGTTGCAGTTCCTAAACACCTGGATTTTTGTCTGGCTTAATCTTAAATTTGTTTATTCTTAGTAAGTTCATTATTGACATTAGATACCATTTTGGAACTAGAATGACATGCTTGCATTTAGATGGAAAGGAGAGAAAGAGAGATGGGTTTCCCCAGCATACTGATGGCACAGAACCCCCACACTCTGGAAGATCTCTTTCTGCAGTTTAACGTATATGCTAAATAGTTGGGGAGACAAAACAGAGCCCTGAAGGATCCCATAGGTCAACTGCTAATGGCATCAAATAAGAGTCCCCCATTACTGTGTTTTGAATTTGCTGCTCCAGGAAAGACCAGTGGCACACTAAAATAGTGCTTCCAAGTTCCATCCCAGAGGGGCAGCCCAGAAGGACATTATGGTTGATAATATTGAAAGCTACCATAGGCCTGGTGTCAGATTGACACAGATGTCAAATAATTGTTTAATTGAGGAACCCGTGTACCTTAGAGAATTTTACATTTTACTCCAAAATAGGCGAGAAATTGGTTGGGTTCAGGAAAGGCTTTTCCAACAACAGTCTTACAACCACTTTTTTAAGGCAAAGTGGAACCCAGCCCTGCCTCTTCCAGGTGTTCACACTTCTCTACAATAATACTTTCATCCATCTCTACCTCACTATCACCTCAGCACTCACCACAAAGCATAAGATAGAATCACAAGGTGCAGCACGAGTCAACAATTGAATCATATGATATTCTTCCACTAATGTTTAGTGAAGCCATGTTCCTGTTACTATAAATATAACAAGTTACAGTAAATTATAACACAAAATTAGTAAAGTTATTATACTAAGTTACTGTCTTAATGTAATGCCTGTTAACATTATGCCTGATTCGTAGCAGTGATGTATTCAAGCCTCTTGCAAGTCTTAAGTAAAGTCTCAAGTCTGCTCTTTCATATCTCAGGTTGAGTCCCAAGTTCTTGCAAGATACTTTCAAGTTGAGTCTCAAGTCTGAGAGCCAACTTTAACAGAAAAAAGGAGGAAGGGGGATGGAGTTGAATAACTAGAAAATCAAGGGGAATAGCAGAAGTGTTAGGTAATGGGTTTGAGGTGGAAGGATCATTCCAAAGCTTTTCAAAAGCTTAAGAAGGCTCCTCTAATGTGCAGTGGGGACAAGCTGTTGACTAGACTTCCACTTTTGTTTCAAGCCCATTGCCTAATGAGCTTGCTGTTTCTGGATAAATTCAAAGATACAGCTGTGTTAGTCCGTAGAATCAGTATATAGAGAGATCTTGAGCACCTTTGAGACAAACTGAAAGAAAGAAATTGGCAGCATGAGCTTT
>CM034701.1:105499671-105509841 GCA_020142125.1 Phrynosoma platyrhinos
TATGAAGTGGTATATAAGTGAAGCTGCTTTGCTTTGCTTTGCCTTTCTCCCAGTATAAGGACTCATGTATAGGGACTCATAAAAGTTACTCAGGTGCCTGGGCTCTGTTTGAAGTCTACTTAAAAAAAATTGAATTATTGTAAACAAGTCACTGACACAGGACTGGTTTATGGCATGATATATCTACCTGTATCTGCCTACCTCACAGAGCCAATAGTTGGACCTTAGATCTAGCCAGTTATTTCCCATCTTTCATATATTGTTAGGTATGTTTTGAACAAAAACACATGGTAGGCTGTATCATTCCATGCACTGTGTGTACATCTTCAAGCTGCAACAGCTGAAGGTCATCTCAATAAGGAAGACCAGGCTAGACTCTTCCCCAGATGTATCCTGCAAATGAACTGTTGCAATAAATCATGATATATATGCTTATTATTCTCAGTGTGCTTTCTCAGGCACTGAAGGCTTGTGATCCTTCTTAGGGATCCTTTTTGGGGACTCAATTGGAGAGACCCTGTAACCATTTTGAAAAACCGCTAGTTGATGACCCTCAGTGAATATAACACTAGCACTTTGCAAATGTCAGCAGTACAAATCAGTCTCTAAAGCAGGAGTAGGAATCATGCAGTCCTCCCAGTGGTTTTGGGCTACAACTCCTAGAAGCCTTAGGCAGCATAGCCATCAGTGTGGAATGCTGGAAGTTGCAGATCAGAAACATCTGGAAGACTACAGGATGTCTACCCCTGCTTTAAAATGAGTTCTATCCAGTGTTTGGTTATATTCCGTTGAAGTAATCCTTCACTTCTTTCAATATTTCTTGCCCCGGGTGTATCCAGCAGCCAAATAGGCTTTATTCAGTGAAGAGAACAGCACAAGCATTAAACCATGCTAACATGTCTTTTCTGTAACATGAGTTGGCATCTCTGAAATGGCTGTGCTCTGATAAGATAATTTGAAATATTGATTCCTAGCTTGTTATTTTACATGAAGAATAGTTTCTCTGCATGGCAGAGGTAATGACTAACTTAGCTTTGCTTTTTTAAAGGAGGTACATTATTTATCCTAAGTTCATTGATTATGTAAGGAGTTGAATGTGTTATTAATTCTCTTGAAAAACAGTGATTATCTTTAAAATAACAACAACAACAAAACCCCACCACCACCCTTATTTGGACGCATGGAATAAGGTTGTTTGGGTATTAAGGGAACACTTTCCTCAGAATTTATTATCTGTAAAATATTAGATTATAAAAAGAATGAACATTATTTTGTATGTAACTAGAGCATAGATTATATTTTGTAAATTGAGACGTTACATAAACTTATAAAAGACAGCTGTCTAATTTAATAGAAATGAAACTTAAACAGTATTTAACAAATATTGTGAAGATATTATGCAAGTGTCTTGAATTTGTTAATGTTAACAAAGTATTTATTACAGGGAGCAGGACCAGTAAAGCAAGATGTTTACAGTGTAGGGGGGCAATGGCAGAATGTTAGATGATTATAGGAGAGAGTGAAAGAACTTGGCTACACAACATGTTTCAAAAGGGAGATTTCATTAGCATTTTCTGTCTGAATCTGTGTTTATTGCTGGGTCTGCATTCATCTAGTTACCTTATTTTTTGAGAGTTTATTCTACAAGGCACCCTAAAAGTCTTGCAAATAAAATAATAACAATACTCCGTTATTATACAGTATAGAATATACTTTATACAGCACTGTCCATCTTGCCTATTTAAAATGTCTTTAGACCTGTGCTGCTACACTGAGCTTCTCTGATGACATTTAAAATACGCATCTGAAAGAATGTGCTGTAAAACTGCTGTACTACATAATGGGCAAGTTCTTTTTCTGTGTTGTGTTGGAAATAAGTGGAAGGAAGGTCAGATTCCTTCTCAAGATGACCTATAGACGTGCACAGCTTCTTTATGCTGTCTGGCAGAGAGCAAAGGATGCCAACAAAATAAGAAACCCCTTTCACTAATTGGTCTTTGTTTTGTTCTCTTCTTAACACATGTTTTCCTTCAAGAAGGAAGGAAAAGGAAGTAATAGATGCCTCTCAAGAGAAGAAAGAGGTTCCTTCTGGCATCCTTTATCTCTCTTCTTTCCATTTCATGACATATTGGGGAAGGGGAAAATGAGATTGGCAACTATAGAGTAAAATATGTGCTGAAGTGCAAAATGTGCCATTGAATGTTGATTTTAATATAGGGTGTTACTAATGCTACCTTCTTGAATTGACACTCCATGAAAGAAAGGAAGCAAAAAAAAAAAAACCACTTCAGAAAAAAAAACTGTCTAAAAGACCATGATATTGAAAATGGCTAAGAACTAACAGGATCACACTTCCCTATTAAATTTTCCAGTTAGGAACTCAATAAGCAGTTCTCACCTATGTTTAGTTTCACTCCAAACACACACATTAAATTTTCTATAGCTCCCAGAAACTACTGGGTATAGTTAATCTTCATTGGGTCTTGATGTGTGTTTCTTTTAATGTATGTCTTAATACTTACCTGAGTAACCCATTAAGGATGTAGAAATGATAACCTAATTTTTGGATAACTCTGTTTTTCCCTAGATTGAAAATTACTTCCCCACCCAAGTTTGCTCTTAATATAAATGGTGTAGGCATAAAGAATTGTAAAAATTAATGTAAAATGACTGGGTATTTTCAGCTGAATAACAGAAACAATCTCTTGCTATGGATTCTACTTAGCAATTCTTTGTCTTCTCCTTTTGTCTGTCAGTAGCACCGTTGTAGCTATTTTTCTACTCTGGTCATCTAGACTGTTATCTGTTTACTTGCTGCTGTACAAAATATTGAAGAAAATAAAGCAGAGGTATATAACCCTTAGGCTGTTTCTGTGACTTCTGCTCCCTTTTTGGCAGGAAACCACAAGTTTTCTACTCCTGGAGTCTTCCTGAGCAGCACTTTGATGTGTTTGGAGGGCTCCCCAACCACCAATAACCATCCACCTTAAAATGAAGGTTTGCAGCTAGTTCTGCTTCTGATTTTGATGCCATTGTGCTTTTGGGTCTACTGTTACCCATGCAGAGTAAAATAGAACTTAAATTGGCTTTTGAATTTGTTCACCCTGGAAATAAAGTGGAAAGGATAGTTTGCTGAACATCTAAGCTAAAACAGAGCTTGTGATCAGGTATTTAAGGCCACAGAATTGTTGTTTAACCTTCTCCTTTAAGCTCCTTCCCTCTATTTTCCTGATGTGTATCTAGCTGGTTTCCAGTCACCTAATTACCTAGTTGGATTAAAGTGACAAGTGAAATCAAAACCTGACTGTTGTAACACATGGTGTTTATCACCTGGACTTAAGATGTTCATGGTATAATTATGTAGAACTACTTAAACCACTATGCCATACTGGCTCTCCGTATTCCTGTGTTTGTGTTATGTGCCTTCAAGTTGTTTCCAACTTATGGCAACCCTAAAGTGAACTTATCATGGAGTTTTCTTGGCAAGATTCGTTCAGACCTTTCTTGAAACACACTACCTGTTATCACATCATTCCTGCTTTTCTACATTAAGTTCAGGGCAAAAGATGTGAGTTTTTATCCCTTTCATACCCACAAACACCATGAGAATAAAACCAAGGATCTTATTTTCACATATCAGGCTGCCCAGACTTTGAGATCTTTAGAAGAGGCTTCTTTCTTGGTCTGCACCACAGGTGGAGAGACTCAATCTAGGAAGTCACAGACCTACATTTGCAAGATCTGAGAAGAACTGTTTGATAAATGGGAGACTTGGAGATCTTTCATTCTTAGGGTCATCATAAGTTGAAAAAAATTTGATGGCAGGTAACCACAAAAATAGGTATTAAGTAACAGTTTGCATCCTTGCAGTATGATTTGCATTTGGAGATAGAGAAGCAGAATTTGGTCTTAAAATGAAACAAATGAATGGCAGTTGTTTAGAAACACATTACCATTCAGGAGTCTGGCCAAGATTCTTTGTTTAATAAATCATTTTATTGTATAGTATTCCCTTCTCTATTACATTTTATGATATTGGAGTACAGAAATGAAGAATACAGTAACCTGACACTACATAACATGATAGTAAACAACAATATCAACAAAACAAATTCACCAACAATCCAATCAGTTATACCATTGTAACTATGCTCTTTGGGAGCCAGTGTAGCATAGTGGTTTGAGTGTTGGGCTATGATTTTGGAGACCAGGATTTGATTCTCAGCTCAGCAATGAAACCCATCAGGTGTCCTTGGACAAGTCACACTCTCTCAACGTCAGAGGATGGCAATGGCAACCTGAAGAAACTTGCCAAGAAAGCCCTATGTTAGGTTCATCTTAGGGTCATCATAATTCAGAAACAACTTGAAGGTAGACAACACACAACTGCTCTTGAAGCAAGCAGTTAAAAAGAATGTGTCTAGATGTTTATGAGAGGAGGATCATATGCAGAAGACTATTGACAAAAACTATGAAACTATAATAAATTTATAGAAATTTGTCTTCTTTTTCAAATCCTTCAGCTCATTTTGTTTTTCAGTGAGTACAGTATTCCAAGATCTGTCCAACCAACTTCAGATAGATAATCTATTCAGTGTTTTCCAGTGCTGAGAGATCTCTATACGTGCAGCTGGAGAAAATAAAGGATGGGCTCTTTGTGTTGCATCATGAGATTGAGATTGAGAAGTAGACTATTACAGAGAGCCAGTGTGGTATAGTGGTTTGAGCATTAGACTGTAACTGTGGAGATCAGGATTTGAATCTCTGCTCGGCCATAAAAATGCATAGCTGACAAGTCACACTCTGCCAGCCTCAAAGTGGGCAGTGGCAAACTCTCTTTGAACAAACCTTGCTAAGAAAATGCAGTCCATAGGTCAGAAGCGACTTGAAGGTACAAAACAACAGCAGCAAAGAACATTACAACTTTTAATATTTTGGTTTGTTATAATCACAATTAAATGAACAATCTTACCCTAAAATTTGTCAATTTCTGGAAAGGCCAACCAGAGATAGCCCCTGTCACTGCACGTCCTTCACAGATTGGGGGCATATTAGAAAACTGACCATATTCAAGGTGCAAAATCATGTATACATTCTTATCTACTTCTTGAGAGTGAAGGTCATAGACTTTTGCACACCATTGTCTCAGAATACTTGTGTGCTACTGTGATGGGAGCTAATAATCAGTGTCTGAAAATAGCCTTTGTAGAAGCCTGGAATTCTTAGCTTGCATGTTATGGGGTGTGAGTGGGGGAGATAATAAACATTTTTTTCTATATAAGAAAAAATTGACTCTGTATCCTTTGTTTTCCTCATTCAGAGTTTTCTACTTTACAGTCTTAGATATGTGATATAATTGTTTCAGTGCCCAAGAAACAGCTAAGTGTTATTCTTTGTCATTTTGCCAAACTTCATGTGTGGTTTATATGTGACCTCTTGTTCAAAGGAGTTAATAAATAGGGATCTAAAAGATAGCTTGCTGACAGAATGGGGCTGTATTAGGCTTCAAACATTAGACACTTGGCATTAATAAAAAAAGGGAAGGGCATCCTAGCATGATTTACAAACATATTCAGCTTTCTTTAATCAGTTAGTTGCATTTTAATGTCATCAGAGGAACATTGCTCTTAGAACAGTCAATTCTGATAACACTATTTTTGTATAAATTAGTGCAGAAAGCAGAAGAGCAAGCTCTGTTTGTAATTATAGATAGTGTTAGAGCCAAAGCTGTTATGACCTAGCTTTAGGTGGAGGAAACTACCATTTGTATTGCCTTGGTGCATATGTATATTTCCACATTTGTACATTCCAGCAGAGGGTGAGTAGTTTTGTTCTTCCCAAAGTCCTGACTGTCTTTTCCAAATGTGACCTTAGCCAGTCTTTTAGTTGCTTATTTCTGTCATGGAAAAGAGAGAAACTGATAAATTTTGAAGGACACTTGAGCCACAGTTCATAAAATCATATGCAGGTTAATGTGCAAACAGAAAACCACCAATCTTAACAAAGTAAAGTACTTTATTCAGCTACCAGTAAAACTGGCACAATGAGGGAAGAAACAGCACACATTTTTGATGTTGCCAGAAAATGCAGCTGTATTGGGAAAGAATTCTGTAGCATTTTAATGAAGTGATAGAATATACTCTCAGTTATGATCTTTTGTTGTTCTGCTTCAGTATATGAAAGAAGAGGATGCAGAAATGATTCTTCAAGTATGAGTAGTGCTTTCATTTTTCTCTTCTCATTTGCAAAAAGCTGCATGAAAGCATATGAGGATATTTACCTATTCTTTCATATATACAGTATGTTATTCATCATAGACTCTATCCAACAAGCATTCACATTACATAATACACATTATTACATACAATAATGTTCATGCTGCAGTGAGCCAATTCATAGGGTCTTGGAATTACAAAACCCAGAAAAATCAACTTATAGTGGGTTGAGCAGAATTAAAACATGCATATACATAGGGACAAATCTGACTCTTAAGTCTTTCAGAAGCCCTCATGCATAAGCAGAGTGCAGAGTAAAGAATTAGATGAGTTTTGAAAAGCCAGTGAGGCATAATGATAGAAAGGCCTGTTAATTGCAACAATCCAGGAGGTAAGAGTATACTTATTTGTATAGCAGATAGAGCAACAGGCTTCCAAACAAGAGGTTAATCATTTATTCTTCTGTTGCTTAATTAAGAGTCGATGGGGTAGTGATCATGGGAGGGGGCAAAGCAACATATAGGAGGGGCCATTAGTTTTCCCCCTCTTTCTCTGTCACCTTCTTAAAAAGGTAAAAGTATTCCCCCTTGACAAGGTTGTCAAGTCATGTCTGACCTTAGGGGGTGGTATTCATCTCCATTACTAAGCTGAAGAGCCAGCATAGTCAGAAACTATTCTGTAATCATGTGGCCAGCATGATTGCACAGAATGCTGTTTACCTTCCCACCAAAATGGTACATTTACTTGCATTTTCATGTTTTCAAACTGCTAAGTTGTCAGAAGCTGGGATTAGTGATGGGAGCTCACCCCATCATGTGGCACCTGGGCCTTGAACTGCCAACCTGCCAATCTTGCAATCAACAGAGTCAGCATCTTAACCACTTGAGCCACTTTATCCTTCTTACTTTCCTTCATTCTATTGTTTTGTCAGTAGAGGAAATGTAGCCTCCCCCTCCCCCTAATATACTTGAATCCCTTGGCATTGCTGAGAAAAAGAAGCCCTCTGGCCATTTACTTTTGAATGCATTAGGAAGCCTGCAGGCTCATCTTGGGCTGGCTTCACCACTTCAGTGGTAATTCATATACTAATGATGATCCCAAGCTGCCATGTGATTGTCTGAGTTTGAAGTGAACCACTTTGACTGCATTTATGATTTCCAATACAAGAATGGGAACCCTGCCTCATTAAGGTGGGTGTGCTACCTGACCCAGGGTTTCTTGGAAAGAAATAGATCTGCTTTGTGTCAGTGTAATAGGTTTTCCCTCCTATATCAGATGAGTTTGCAGACACATCTTTTGTCAGTTTTGGTGCAATGCTTTGCTCTGAAAGCAGGAATACTGCAGGTCAGAGGTTACTATGGATCTCTCCCCCCAATGATCCATATCTCCAGTTTTGCAATACCCTTCATTGAAGTGCAGTGACTAGAACTGCATTCAGTATTCCATTTGCTAGTCACATGGTATGCTTATGTAATCAAGGGTGATGAATCTTTTTGCTCTCTGCATGTTTGGGACTATAACTCCCAGAATTCCATTAGCCACACTGACTGGAGCTTCTGGTAAAGTCTAAAACATGCTGGAATGCCAATAGTTCCCTTGATTCTTTCTTGCAGCTCCCTTTTTACTAGTTACTGTATTATAGAAAAATGTACTTTTAAAAAATAATCTGTTACTGTGTGTCAGCATAAATTAGATTTGATAGGTTTGACCAGAAGCAGTAACATACTTCTTCTGTTATCTTCTCTTAGAAGAAGCCAGCTGTTGCTTGAGTGTGAGTGAGTGATGGCATGGATCAATTTTAGGCAGTCTGTAAGGATTCTGTCCACTGGTGCACAACTTAACAAGACATTCCATATTCATGCAATCCTGGCCTACTGTTATCCAAACTACTGAACTTAGTTGTAGAAGTCCATTTTATTTGTCAATACAGAACAAGAATATAAGTAATTTGTCATTTAGCTACTAACTGATATTTTAATATCAAAATTAGACATTAATAGGACGATCGGTATGTACTCACACAAGTCAACCTCATATACAAGATGAGAGCAGGTTTTGGGACCAAAATTATGGATTTTGATATGACGCATGGATAAGTTGAGGATAAAACTTAGAGGCTGCTATTATTTGCTCACCCAGACATTCGAAAAAGCCTTTTGCCACTCTACTCAGAGAACAGGATGGCTCCTTTTTTTATAAGAATTAAGGTACAGTACATGCATTCCTTTCCTTTTCGATAATCCACTCTCAACCATCCAGTATTGTATATTCGATACATAGTTCATTCTTTTGACTGCACATCAAAGTAATGAATTCCAGTTACATATAATTTTAAAGAGTTGAAAGAGTGGGTTTGGGGCCAGGGATTAGGGCTGGGACTTGGTTGAGTCTTTGGGTTTAACAGTTTGAACCTCAAGGGGGCATTCAGGGTGAGGTGAGAACGGATGAGAATATAGAAGGACAGGAGGGGGAGTGCACAGTGTCTTGATTCCTGAGGAGATGACACCATTTGGGGAAGAGAGGCAGGAAAAGCAGCATTCCATCATGGAATACATGCACATGCAAATAACATGTTGAGTGAGAAAAATATTTGACACGAGAAGGCTCTGCTGGGCCACCCACCCTCCATACGTTGCTTCACATTTTGCAGGCTGTCTAGAGATACTTCACTTTTTGAAGCTCTGCTCCTGTAAATCATTTTAAAGCCAAAATTATGGATTTTAATATGACCCATGGATAATTCGGTGATAAAACTTAGGGGCATGTCAAAAGGCTCACTTTGGATTGCTTGTACACACACACAGTGCTTGCAATGTGAGTTGAGATGGGGGAAATGGCACCTTTCTTTCCTTAGTTATTCAATCAGTCATACTTGGTGTTTCTGGGATTGTGGGCAGACACCTGCATGCCTCAAGCTGGGAGGTATTTGCAGAGTTGCTGGTTGATGATCTAATAATACTTAAAGCACCCCCCCCCCGGTAGCCCAATCTGGGGCAACTGCTCTGTGTGGCCTTTCGGGTACCTCCAGAGCAATCACCCTTGACACCAGGGACATCAAGGGAATGTACTGTTGATAAGCAACCCAGCAAACTTCTCCCAGCTCAAACCACCTCAAGTAGGAAATCTTTCGATTTCCCTGTTGAACTAGACAGAGTGGCAGGAATCAGTGCTACTTGAGGATTTCCTTGCCCTGGTGGGGAGGAAGCGGATCTGCCCAGGTACACAAAGCTCTTGCAGTAGTCCCTTTGTGAAGACTCTCCTGTAAAAGAAACACTGACCCCCCCTCACTCTTCCCACTGAGGCAGGGAAATCCCAGAAATCAGATTCCAATTCCTCCCACTGTCTCTGCCTTGACAGCAAAATCCCCAATATTTTTTGCTTGAGTTGGTGTGAGCTGGGAGGAGTTTGCTGGGTTACTTGTCAACAATATTTTTCTTTGCTTCCCCCTCTGCACTCCCTGCCATGGTAGAGAAATCCCAAAGAGCTGCTGCCACCATTTTTTATTTTTTTTGGAGCAGCATTAGCATATTGACCCATGTATAAGTCACCCCACATTTTTGGGTCAATTTTTATGCATACATTTTTGAATTATAGATAAGTGTATATGGTAGCTAAAGACTCTTTGAGAAACTTTGCGCCATATTCTAATAATAATAATAATAATAATAATAATAATATACATTTATTTGTATCTCGCCTCTCTGTGTAACACAGCTGGGGCAGCTTACATGCTAAAACATACAATCCGTCTTCCAACAACCCCCCCCTACAATTAAACAATCATAGTTTAAACATACATTAATATAACAAATAAACGACAAGTAACAAATAAATTAAAATAGCTGTAACAGAAGTCAGGGGTGTGACAGGCACAACTTTTCCGGTGGCCGGTTGTCTACTCAGGAAAGGCCTGCCAGAAGAGATACATCTTAACAGCTTTTGAAAAGCTGTTTAG
>CM034701.1:105516531-105528779 GCA_020142125.1 Phrynosoma platyrhinos
AGGGCAGCACAGAAGCCCTCCACCGTAAAGTCCTACGCACTGAAATGGAATAGATTCCTGGCACGGGATCTGCCTCCATCCCTCGTCTCGGTACCAATGGTCCTGGAATTTCTAATGTCTCTGGTCAACTCAGGCATATGCTTGAACTCTGTCAAGTGCTATTTGTCTGTCATCTGTTCACACTACCAGCTCGAAGGCAGGCCTTCCTTCTTTGTGGACCCATTGGTAAAGAGATTCTTCAAGGGTCTTAACAATCTTCACCCTCCATCTTCGGCACCGACTCCGTCATGGAACCTAGACTTGGTACTTTCCTATCTCTCTACCAAACTATTTGAGCCTTTGGCCACCACGGACTTAAGATTGCTGAGCTGGAAAACAGCTTTCTTAGTGGCCATTACCTCTGCCCACCATACGGGCGAACTTTGTGCCTTGCAGGTAGACCAACCATACCTCCGTTTCCACAGGGACAAGATGGTCCTCCGTACCGACATCACATTTTTGCCTAAGGTGGTGTCGGCTTTCCACATCAACCAGGACATTGTGCTCCCCACCCTGGCTCCCAACCTGACCACTGACTCCGAACGTAGACTGTACACTCTAGACATTCAGAGAGCCTTAGCCTTTTACCTTGAAAGGACCTCGGGTTTGAGGTGCTCTGAGAGGCTATTTGTATGTTACTCAGAGGCTAAAAAGGGACTACATGTTACACCCCAGAGATTTTCCAAGTGGGTGTCATCAACGATTCACCTTTGTTATGAACTGGCAGGCAGAGTCCCTCTGGGCTGGGTGCAGATACACTCGACTAGGGCGGTAGCTGCATCCTCTGCTTTCTTGACTGGGGTGCCTCTAGAGGATGTTTGCAAGGCTGCTGTCTGGTCCCAGCCACTGACTTTTATTAAACATTACAGACTGGACACAAGGGCCAGGCAAGTAGCCTCTTTTGGTAAGGTAGTGTTACTTTCTGTTTTGCACTAATTCCTTTGCACTGTTCTACTGCATACTTGAATGGAGTACAAATGACACCAAAATGCATTTGAAGTTTACAGTTACAATTTATTGTTGTTAATAAATCTCATCTTGTTTCATCTTACAAGAATGGTGTCAGGACACTCCCTCCTCCATTGACTGAAGCTTGTCAGTCTAACCTATTTGTGTGATTCACAGAGACCATGAAGAAGAAGGACAGGTTGCTTACCTGTAACGGTATTTCTTCTTCGGGTGTCATCTGCGAATTCACACAAATCCCGCCTATCCTCCCCTCAATCGTGTCCTGCTCATTATTTTAAAATTCCTGCTGTCGCTGCTTGGCAGCTTACTGTTTGGAACTGAGGAAAGAGCGGGAACGCCAGGGGCTTTATAGAGGTGGGTGGAGCTACCGCCAAGAAGTTGCAATCGAAGATTTGCCCAGTGATACTAGAACTTTCTGAGCTAGCTGCGCAGGCAGAGAAATAACCCATATATGTGAATTCACAGGTGACCACTCGAAGAAATACTGTTACAGGTAAGTTTCGTGTTCTGCCATTCATACTTTGCACTGCCTCACAGCTGTTCACCAAGTGCATGGCAGCAAGGCATCTGTGGAAACGCAGATAACTGGATGCTGATTATACATATGTGCAAACAGCTCCTTTTGAATATTAATCTCACTCTTTGACTTCTGGATTCTTTGGCCTCATCATTAACATTGAGAAATCCCATCTGGAACCAACTCAGCAGTTGTGCATCATCAGATCCCAGGTAGACTCTCATGCTCAAGGTGCTTTTCTTCTGGACAATGGGAATCTTGTCCTTCAGAAGGCCAGCCTTTAGTGTCTTCGCAATTGGAGAGTGAGTGAAAGAGACATTCAAGTTCTCTTAGGATCCATAACCTTTGTGACTCCATTTGCTAGGTTCCAGATGAATCTGGTTTCTGTTGTGTTCCAACCAGCTTACTGATGCTCTGTGCAAGAAGATCATGATACCGCACAGGATGCATTGATCTTTGAAATGTTGGATGAACCCCAGGAACATTCAAGCTGGAAGGCTTTCCTTCTGTCTCAACCCACTGAAGTGGTCATGATCAATGCATCTCTTGAGGGCTGGGAAACTCACTCTGCAGGATTGACAGTCAGAGATCAATGATCTATGGATGAGAGAGCTATTCACATCAATGCTCTAGAATTGCTTGCTGTCATAAAAACATTTCAGGCCTTTGAGCAGACTGTATAAGGGAAGACTCTTCAGGTCATCTCAGATAACACCACAGTTGTCTTCTACCTGGACAAGCAAGAGAGCAGAAGATTGGACACCTTTTTTTGTCTCACAGTTCTGCTCTGGAATTAGTGTATTCCTCACAGCATCCTTTGTGATACACCTGCCAGTCTTTGTGATACACCTGCCAGGATATGAAAACATGCTGGCAGATGCCCTGAACAGGGCACCTGCATCCTGCCACAAATTGTACAAAACAAAACAAAATACTCTACAAAGTCTTCAGGCTATGGGGAACCCCATCCATTGCATTGCCTCAGAACAATCCTTACTTAGAACAAGCATTATTTTCTGGTCCAGAGCTCACAAAGGGAAAGGATCACTTGGTGATGCATTTCTGTTTAGCTGGGCAGGGTGTGTCTTGTACACTTTCCTGCTGTTTTCCTTCATCACCAGAGTAGTTGCCAAAATTCTCCAAGACAAAACCAAATGCATACCACATGCATACCACATAAAACAACAAGGAGTTGTTATATGGCATACCACAAAGTGAAGTTGCTGTTCCATATGGACTTTCTTACATCCACGACTTTCTTATATCCATGACAGCAAGGTGAGGCATCCAGATGTGCAAATTCTCAGTCACGCTGCCTGGAAGATATACCTGTAACTTTGTTGTCAGACCTGGTCATACACATTGTTAAGGATGCACATGAACCATCCAATCAATGGTCTTACTCTTAGAAGTGGGCCAGGTTCCTTGAGTTTCTTTAGTCTAAATATACCCTTCCAGCTCAAGTGCAGGTTGTTCATGTGCTCGACTTCTTGCTTTCACTATCTTGGCTTCTGCCTTTTCCCTCTGTGTTGCTACTTGGCTGCAGTTTCCTGCCACTTCTATCAGCTAGGGAAGCCATCATGCTTCCAGGATACTTTGTTTAAAAATCCCTAAGATGTTATAAGAATTTGCACTCACCTGTTGTTGGACCCACTTTCCAGTGGAGCTTGGAACTAGATCTCTCTCAGTTTTTCAGAATGCCTTTTGAGCCCATGACCTCCTGTGATCTCATGTTGCTTAACTAGAAAATAGCATTCTTCATGGTCACGTTAGCCAGGAGGGCAGATGAACCTTGTGCCTTGAGAGTGACTTACCTTACCTCCTCTTTCATAAGGACAAGCTGGTCCTTAGACTAGACATTACATCAAAAGTGATTTCAGCCTTTCAGCTAAACTAGGACATGGTATTGCCAGCATTCTGATCTGGAGCATTCTTTTCATTGCTGAGATGTACATAGAGCCCTGGCTTTTTAATGTGTATTGGGCAGAGTCTTGGTGCTTCCTCCTCTCAGATGCTTTCAGAAGTCTCAGAGGCTTTTTCTGTAAGTATATAACTGGTATATGTGGGGAAAGATACAGTCCTTTATCAAAGTTTTTGGTAACTTTCTGCCACAGGAGGAGACATTTTAGTCCACCAGAGTTCTGTGTTGCAGAATTCAAACAGAATGTGGCTTACAATTTAGACATTCTATAACATTGTTATTTATAAACAGTGCTCCAAGTACTAGCAGACTAAAACAAACCAGACAACAATAGTGACAAACAAATCTTTTGATTTTTTTGTATTGAGTCAGTGCAATATATTTGAACAAAATATGTTCTGTGCTGTTTTCAGCTATACGAATGTACATAATTTCAAATGTGCATTTTGTGATGCATACATAGTGGGGAAATGATTGTAGGGTGAAGATGCATATATAATGAAGAAATTATTACAGAGTGAAGGCAGCTCTGAGTAGGGCCATAAAAGATTTCTATCTGAAATTCTGAAGATTGCTGCCAAGATTTGTTATTGTTGTGTGCTTTAAGTAGTTTCTGACTTATGGCAACCCTAAGGTGAACTTCGATGGGGTTTTCTTGCAAGATTTATTCAGAGATTTGCTATTTTTTCCCCCTGAGGCTGAGAGCATATAACTTGCTCAAGGTCATCTGCTGGGTTTCATGGCCCAGCTAGAAATTGAACCCTGGTCTGAGTGGTAGTCCAACACTCAAACCAACATGCTGCACTGACTACTGAGAGTCAAAGTACAAAATACATTAAATACATAGCATGAATCTCACACCCTGTTTTTTACTTTCAAGTAGCCAAGGGTACTGTGTATGCGCATGTGCACATGCACACTTGGATATGGACTAATATGTCAGAGAAGGGGAAACCTATTTTTTTCTCTTTAGTTGTTTCTTTTTCTATATTTGCCCCCACCCATGAGACCTCCATTGATTCCATTGCCTTTTTCTATTTTTTAGTCATATCTGTGGGTGTAGCAAAGTGTAGATCTTATTTGTAAGAAAAAAAGATATTATCTCTGTGCTGCTGCATATTCAAGGTATCATGTTTTTTTGACCCTGACTACCATTAGAACAGTGGTCCAACTAAGTATAAAGTAGCTTTCTATTTCACCCTCTTTTGTACATGAAATCTTCCTTTCCAAAGCTACTTTTGTTTGAGAAGACACATTTGTTTCACAAATATATGTGTATTTTTCAGCCTAGTTTGTTGGAGAGCAACATTTTTGGACATTTCTGTTTAATAGATTTATTTGAATTTATTTATTATGTTTCGGCAGCCTTGTTAGTAATGTTAAGTTAGAGAAAATTAGAAATGTTGTTTTGACAATACTTTGAGAGATGAGAGGAATATTACGTAAGTGCAAGAAAATCAAGGGATTGAACATTTGCACTGGGTTGTGAATCAGTCTGATACTGAAATATGGAGCTGATATTTGAAACAGTCTCTGCTGCCCTCTCCTGCTAATGCTGTTTATCTGGATTCTGGCACAGAACAAAATGTGTGGGTGCTGTGAATGGGCTAGAGTTCTTTGTACAGAAAAGTGTAAGTAAGGGGGCTGTCATCACATCTTCATAAAGGAACAAAAATGCCCCTGCCTGCTTGTTAGCAATTTTGAGTGTTTTATAAATAATTTTAAAAAAAATAGAGAGCTAGCATGGCGTACTTGTTTGAGCATTGGCTAGAACTCTGTAGAACAGGGTTCAAATTCGGCCATGGAAACCCACTGGATGACCTTGGAGAGTCTCACTCTGAGCCTCAGAGGACCTCAAAGACAAACCCCTCTGAACAGTTATTGCCTAGAAAACCCCATGATAGGTTCACTCTAGAGTTGCCATAAGTTGGAAACAACATGAAGGCATATAACAACAAATACATAAGAGTAGGTAGCACTTTCAGTGTTCAAAGTTTTTCACTTGCATTAGCTCGCTGTAGTTTTTTTTTTAGTTTAAGACAGTATTGTTATTATTATTTCTGATATAGCTGATTTGGATACTAGGGTTGCAGGTAGGTATTTAAAAGGCTTTTCATAAAGTGTTTCGCAAAGTTTCTTGACCAGATGTAGCAATCAATGAATAAAAAGAGAGATACTTTTGTTAATTTTTCCGTTAGGGTACTTACTGCAGTTACTGGTTAAAGAACAGGAAGGAAGAAAGAAACATACATTCTTGCCATAGAGGAATGTAAAACAGTAAGGACCACCTAGAATCTGTATTGAAGCCAGTACTCTATGATTTGTTCTTGAATGGACTGGAGTTTGGGATGAACAGTGAGGTGGCCAGTCTTGCTGACAACAGCTCATTATTTTGGAGTGGTCAGAAGAGAAAAGTGAAGAGGCTTATTTCAAATTGAGAAAACTATTTTAGCAAATATGTTTCATTGTAAAGTGATGGACTTTGAGGGGGGGGGAATTATCTTGACTGAACATACATGTTGGTGAGATCTCAGCTGGTGGTGACTGATCTTCAGGAAGAAGATCTTAATGTTCTGGTGGAATGAAAACAAAGGGTATGTAGCTGTTGTGAAAAAGGCAAGTTCTGTGTTGGGAATAGTTAGAAAAGGATCAAACCTGCCAGTATACTAATACCTTTATACAGGTTGAGTCTCCTTTATCTGAAATTCCCAGGAGCAGAAATGTTTGGATTTTAGATTTATTTATTTATTTTTGAATTTTGGAATATTTTGATATACATAATGAGATATCTTAGAATTGGAACACAAATCTAAACATATTCATTTATGTTTCTTATATACCTTATAAATTTAGCTTGAAGGTAGTTTACACATAATATTTTTAATAACACTGTTCATGAAACAAAGTTTGTGTAACCTGAACCATCAGAAAGCAAAGGTGTCACTAACTTGGCAAGCCTTGTGGACAATTTTGGATTTTGGGGTCGTTTGGATATTGGGATTCTGGATAATGGAGACTCACCGTGTATAATTCTGTACCCACTTGCGACACTGTGTATAGTTCTGACAATTATACCTCAAAAAGAGTATTATAGAGCTTGGAAAGGTATAGAAAATGACAGTCAACATGATCCAGGAGAGAGTAATGTGATGGAGATGTATAAAAATTTTACAGAGTGAAAAGAAAGTCGATAGGGAATGGTGGGAGATCCAAGAAGAAAGCAGTAGGGCTGCAGTGACTGTATGAAAGGTCAGCTGTAGCTTAGTTTCACATAAACAACTATTACACCACACTGGACCATACAGGATTATGGCCAGTACTTGTATAATTGTATTGACCACTAACCTAGCCTGCTGTAAAAGGAGATCAGACATCCTCAGAGCACAAACCTATCAAGGCCACTAGTCATGATCACTATATATTATTTGTAAAATAAAATCATAGTGTTGAAAGGGGCCTCATGGGCCATCAAGTCCCAGTGCTCAGTGCAGGATCTTCAACTAAAGCACCACCACAGGTAGCTGTCCAGTCTCTTTTTGAAGAAGTCCTGAGGAGGAGATCCCTCTAGGCAAATAGTTCTATTGCTGAACTGCTCTTATTGTCAGTAATTTCCTTCTAATACCAAAACCTACTCTCCTGTAACTTAAAACTATTAGGCCTGGTCCTACCTTCTGGGGTAGCAGAGAACAAGCCTGCACCCTTCTCTTTATGGCAGCCCTTGAGGTATTTAAAGAGGGCAATCATGTCACCCCTCAGTTTTCTCTTCACCAAGCTGAACATGTCCAGTTCCTTCAACCTTTCCCCATAGATTTTGTTCTTCATCCATGTTACCCTTGTCTGAACCTGCTTCAACTTGTCTTCACTCAAATTTGATGAAAACAAAGGAAGAATGAAAATATTCGGTATCTGCAAGCTCTGCAAATGGCACATAAAGAACAGCCAGATTGCTGGCATCTATAATTAAAACAAGAGGCAATATATTTGAAAATGGTTGACTTTGTAATTGTATTAACAAAATACCTCATTACAGGTAATTCATATGTTACATTCAATGACAATTGATGAAAATTGAAAAATGTACAGATGGAAGGCATATTTCTTTATTTATGTACCGGGGAGCTGTGTAACTTTGAAATTATGCTGCTGATGATGAACGAGTAGCATGTATCTGTACAGCTACTGTGATGTAGTGGCTTGAGTGTTGAACCAGGACTCTGTGAGATAAGGGTTCATATCTTCACACAGCCATGGAAGTCCACTGGATGATCTTGAGCAAGTTACACTCTGCCTCAGAGGAAGGCAGTGGCAAACCGCCTTGGAAGCTTGCCAAGAAAACCCTATGATAGTGTTCTTTTAAGTCAGAGTTGAATTGAAGGCACATAACAACAAATACTACTGTCAGACCTGTTTTGAAAAGAAAAGAAGAAACCTAGAATAGATATTTGGAAATAGCTTTCCATAAAATAACTACAAAAAAGTTAAATGATCCAAGTGATATAGAGTAGAGTTGTCAGTGCCCAGGTGTTTATTTGTCTGCTAGATTTGGTCATAGTCATCATTTTGACAGATTTAAAGCATTGTTGGCCTGCAGCTGTATTGCTAACCTCATCTTTCTGTAAAGAATATCCATTTTCATATGAAAATGCAATGTAACGGTGGCTAATTTAACAACTCACTGCCTGAAGGAAATAGTTTACACAGAATGCCCTCAGGATGGATAAGTTGTCCAGCTCTTGTCAGGGAGTTCCCTTCATAATTTTTTTGTAGGGAAAGATTTCACAGTGATTCTGCAACTCACTCTTGTAAGAAAGGCATTTTTCCTTCTGATGTCTTTCCCATCATTTTAAAACTCTTTTGTGTAGTAATTTGCCATTATCATTTAATGTATTGCAGTTTATGGAACTGAGACTATGATACTTGTTTAAAGTTGTTTAATAAGGTTAAAAGCTGTTTAATTCATTTATTGCAGAAGTGATATTTTGATGGAAAGCTTCTTGTCTAATTTATGCCACACCAATTCTAAAGAGTAAATAGTTGGTTGTAGCACTATGCCTAAGAGTGATTTCTTGACTGCAGTCCCTTTTCTGATAAATATTTGAAGCAAGA
Source organism: Phrynosoma platyrhinos (assembly GCA_020142125.1). Lineage (NCBI taxonomy): Eukaryota > Metazoa > Chordata > Lepidosauria > Squamata > Phrynosomatidae > Phrynosoma > Phrynosoma platyrhinos. Next base: position 105,525,084 of record CM034701.1, read on the forward strand.
TATGGAAATTCTAATATTGCAGTTAGTAGTGATTTGAGCATTGGACTACAACTCTTGAAATCAGTGTTTGATTTCTCGCTTGGCCATGGGAACACACTGGGTGACCTTGGGTGAGTCATACATGCTCAGTCCCAGAAAACTCCATGATCAGTTTACCTTAGGGTTAGCATAAGTTGGAAGCAACTTGAAGGCACACAACAAACAAACAAAAACCATGCCTAAATTAAAATTTAAGACAACTCAAGATATAATAAGCTTGAAAATATGGGATTGTGTTACAGTTTTTAGATTTAGGTTCCCTTATTCCTTGTGGTAATATTGCAGTCCAAAGCCCAAACTACAAGGAATCATCCAAGAGCTGATGAAAGCTGTTTGTATTTTGGAGAATTTGAACACCATCCATAATTTTTTCCCTCTTAGGGTGACTAAAATTGACCCAAGTGATCTTTTTGATCTTCAGGTACAGTTGTGGCAGTAATGCTGTTGTTGTGTGCCTCCAAATAATTTCCCAACTAGTGGCAACCCTAGGTTAACCCTATCATGGGTTGTGGTGTTTTGTTTTTGTTTTTTGCAGAGGGGTTTGGCTTTACCTTCTTCTGAGGCTGAGAGAGTATGACATGCCCAAGGTCATCCAGTGGGTCTCTACAGCTGTGCAGGGAGTCTTCAGAGTCATAATCCAAAGCTCAAACCACTACATCATGTTGGCTCTCAATTGTGGTGGTATAAACATATCCATCTGTCAGTTCAAATTTTTAACCATGTTTTTCTGTACCTTATCTAATTATTGCTAATTATAAAATTACATTTTCATCCCAAACTCAGGACAAATTTGATAGGAAATCCTCAAAGTATCAATAGAATATCCTTGGTGCAGTCACATGTGAAATACTTTGAAACAGCTTTTCCAGGTCTGTGAGCTCGGCTATTCATCACCAACACTGGAGCCTCACTGTATTAGTTGTTAGGACACATAATCCATTTATACATTTAAAGATACAAAAAGATCAGAGGGCATCTGAGACTTCTGACATGAGTAGTTGGTTTTGGCACAAGCTATTGAGATTGGCCTTGTTGGTATTCAGGACAATAATCCCTCCTTATCAACTGACCACCACGCTGCTGTTATTTTGATTACATAAGCCTAAGCAACATGGCTTAAATTCAAACATATATGGAGAAGCTAATTCCATATCAGGAGTGGATGATAATAATGGAAAAAACTGACAAATTTCTGTTGTATAGTTGCAGTACATCTTAATAAAATAAATGAAAACCATTGGAACTGACTCTAATAAATCATTGATTTTTGGATACAAAATAAGTTTTATTTAGACATTCTGTGAAAGGATTAATGAAACCCCAAAAAGGGGAGTATGCTAGCCCTGCCCTCTCATCATTACTTTGGAAATGTTACTCTCCTAAAGGATGCATCTGTAGTAGAAAGCCCCCCTACATGTGGAGGTTGTCCACATGAGCCAGAGCTCTAGGAAATCAGGTTCGTATTTGTGTATATAGCGTCTGTGTATGCAAGAGGCTCTCTGTTTTAGGTCTGTTGTTTTTTATACAAACAAAACAATGGTGAGAAGGTGAGGCTAGTGTATTTCCTTCTATGTGTGCTTAGTTAACCCCTTTTAAAATGTCTGAACAGGGCTATACTTACAGCACAAACAGGCATCTCAAAATAATCACTTTGTTATTTATTTATTAACCACATATATAAGAGGATGGAGGAATTGGTGATAACCAGTGGTAAGATCCAGTTTTTAAGACAAAATGTTCAGAACATGTTGGTCCTTGGGATGATATTGCATCCCAGCATATATTATCCTTGACTATTTGCTGTGCTGCATGGGGCTAGTGAAAGAGTCTAACATTAGCCATAGCTTCCTGATGCCAGGTTTAAAGGTCAAAGGAATTGAAAGGAAGTGTTGTTCTAGAGGAAGTAATGGGCAAGGCTTTGCTTTGTATGTATGTGTGCATCCATCCATACAAGCAGACATATGAATGTGTGTATCATGGACTGTGTGTGCATGAATTTATATCCTGTTATGGTTACCTCAAAGGAGTGGCTATATTGCCAGATGTGCACAATATCTTCCACAGGTGTCTTAATTCTTCTTGTAGTTGGGGAACATTAAAACAATCTACTACTTGGTTTCTCCTAAAATACTGATCATAAGTCCAAATAAATGGAGCTTAATACGTTTGTAATGTCTGAAAAAGGAAGTGTGTTCATTAGTTTAATATAGGGAATTTCTGTATTTCTTCACTGGGCAAACAACTTTGCTGTTATATTTGTGTGATTCTTTCATGGCAGTGAGTCATTCTGAATTATTTATAACTGCATAATCTGCCATCCCTACCCCCATGACAGTGATACTGAAAAGCTTTGGATCTGTTTCTTGACGAGCTTGTTGTCTTATCAAATGAGCAGTCTGAAATTATAAATTGTTATATTTGACTTTTCCCACACTTCTGCTCCTCTCCCCCAAGCTTGGCATGTTTACCTCTGGCAGGCCTATGGGGGTGGTACTCATCTGTGGCTTTTATTACTGAGTTATCTGCATGCTACAGTGTAGATGGAAAAGACACCAGTGGTAGTTGGAAACAGGACCTACACGAGTAGCAGAAGGCATCATGAAGTGAGAAACAGACTGTCCTCATCTTAATTGAGTTTACTACAGTCTGTACAGAGTATGCAGGAAGGGCAGTCCCTAGGTTGGCAAGGGTTTTTATTAGTAACCTGGTGACTGAATATGTGATCTCATTGTAATTACTTTAGAACATGATTTAGACCAGATCTTTCATTTTAATAGTTTCCTGATTTAGGAAATGTGAACCACCAACAGAGCTGCTAATAAAAATAATTCATTGTAGGTTATACCAAGACTACAAGTGATTTACTATGTGTGCTGATGGTTCTTAAATGTTACAATTTTCTGTAAAGTTGTGCTTCATGCAGTAAAGGAAAGAAGAGAGGCAAAAGAAAAGGGAGACTGGAAAAAATCCAGAACTATTAATGCAAAGAGTAGTGCACATAGATAAAGAGCATTACTATAAAGATCAATGCGGAGAAATAGAAGACAGCAACAAAAAAGGAAGAACAAGAGACCTCTTCCACAAGATCCAGGAACTCAAAGGGAAGTTCAAACCAAGAGCTGGGATGCTCTATGACAAGAGAAAAAACATACTACAAGATCAAGAAGAAATAAAGGTGTGTTGGATTCAATGAATCATAGAATCATAGAGTTGGAAGAGACCACAAGGGCCATCCAGTCCAACCCCCTGCCATGCAGGAACTCCCAATCAAAGCATCCCCGACAGATGGCCATCCAGCCTCTGCTTAAAGACCTCCAAGGAGGGAGACTCCACTACACTCGGAGAGAGTGTGTTCCATTGTCAAAGAGCCTTTACTGTGCACAGAAGAGATGAAAAAATGAATGACCCATGGAACAAGGGACCATACGAAGATGAACCCTAAATTCTAAGAAGTGAGGTGGAAGCAGCAATAAGAGAAACAGGAAAAATAAATCACCAGGAACAGATGATATCCCAATTAAACTTGTAGATGGCTCTTAAGGTAATGGGAATGCCACAACATCTGATAGTCCTGATGAGAAATATTTACTTAGGATAACAGACTACTATTAGAACAGAATCATAGAATCATAGAGTTGGAAGAGACCACAAGGGCCA
>CM034701.1:105528879-105541194 GCA_020142125.1 Phrynosoma platyrhinos
TTTTTTAATTTCTATGTGGACAATATCATAAGAATAGCAGGTTTAGAAGGAGGAGGACTGAAGATAGGAGGAAGGAACATCGATGATCTTAGATATGTGGACAATACCATATTTCTAGTGGAAAACATCACAGACATGCAACTTTTGCTAAGGATTGTTAAATAAGAAAGTGCAAAGGCAGGTTTAATGCTGAATATAAAGAAAACAAGAATAATGACCGTGGAGGGACTATATAAATTCAGCCTAGACAATGAGGAAATTGGCATAATTAAAGATTTCTTGTACCTTGGATCAAATATTGACCAGAACAGAGACCAGAAGAAGACCAAGAATGGGAAGGGCAGCTATGAAAGTACTACACAAGATCCTAAAGAGTAAAGATATACAACTGAGCCTTAAAGTTAGAATTGTACAAGCCATTGTATGGATGCTAGAGCTGAACAGTGAAGAAAGCCGATAAGAAGAAAATCAGCTTATTTGAAGTATGGTGCTGGAGAAGAATGCTGAGAATACTGTGGACAGCCAAAAAGACAAACAAATGAGGGACAGATCAAGATCGAAATCACACCAGGAGCCTAGATGATCAAACTGAGGCTGTCATCCTTTGGCCACATCATGAGAAGGCATGACTCATTAGAAAAGGTAATAATCCTAGGAAAGGTTTAGGGTAGCAGAAAGAGTGGAAGATTGCATGCCAGATGGATAGACTCAATCAAAGAGGTCATGGGCCTGAATTTACGGGACCTAAGCAGAGCATTGGAAGACATGGGAGCTTGGAGATGTCTTATCCACGAGCCATGAGTCTTACCGCCATGAGTTGGGATTGACTCGAGGGCAACTAACAACAACAAATATTAATGTCATCAATAAAGTTTGAGAATAGCATGGAAAGTGAATTATGTACGATTTTAATTATTAGGATCAACATACAATCTAGGGTACAACACCTAGTGGTGTTAGTAAAATATCTGTTCTGTAGCACAAAAAGTACCCTCCCCCCAACACACACAAGTACATTCTAGTTGAAATGAACATTGCATTCTTGCAAGTGGTTCTCATTCCCAGATGCAGTTTAGTGTGAAGACTTGTAGTCCTGTCCCCTGTTCATTTGGAACCTTAGGTCATAGTCTGTAAATTTTGAAAGATCCAGCAGTTCTAATCCTGAGGTCTTTGGGGACCTAAGAGTGGAGAGTTGGCAGGGTTTCTTCTTATTGTATTACTTAAAACTATTTTGTAAGTATTTGACTACAGTGTGTCACTGGCAAATGGACAACTCTGTTGGCTGAAACGGCTGTGAATGCTGGGTGCAATTATGTTTCCTAAACTATATGTTTAAGGCAGGAGTAGTCTGTAGGATATATCCTTCATAGGTTTTGAACAAGGTTAACCTCAGCCAACATGACCAAAAATTTATGGGAGCTGTAGTCCTAAGCATCTGGAAGGCACCACATTAGTTATCTGCCTTCGAGTTGTTCTGGATCTTTTAGTACATCTTGATGAGTGTAGATTGGCAAGAGTTTCAAGAAAATGACCTTGTTACACCTAAATTAAAGTGCTGAAATGAAGAAAGTTTGAGTCAACTAGGAATGGATTTGTTTTGTAGAAGAACTGTGAACTAAATCACTTCTGGTACTGAAAACAAATTCCAGGACTCAGAATTCTTCAGTACTTAATGTATGGCCGGAATAATGCTGGGGCACAATGCTAGTATATGCACAGTGGCACATGCAGATGTGTTTTCTCAGGGACAGTGGTTGTAAGTGTAGTTATTACAGCAGCCATTTATTCCACAAGCACACAAAGCCCTTTCACTTTTCACTTGATGAGTGAGGAGCTGTTCAGCTATTGTAGAAGAAGTGAGTTCAAGGCCTTGATGCCCATCATGGCATTGGTTGTGCAACTATGAGATCCAGTGTTACAATGCTATATATGCGTGTATATTTTTACTTATTGCTAAAGGTGTATAGATCTTGGCCTGTATCTTTTTCTACTGAACTCTGTTGATAGCTCTTGAGGTTCAAGTAAAAAAACAGCATAGACTTGCCTACCATTGGATAAACATTAGATCACTAATGATATATAGTGATCTATTTTTTCTGAATTTTTCTTAATTTGAATGTGCAGAAATTCAGCCAAATGCACAAAAATATATGAACCTTGCCCCAACATAACCTCTGCACCTCTCACTACCTCCAAATGGCTTTGTTTTCCTCTGTAATCATTCTAAAATGGTGATAGAAAGCGATGTGCCATCACTTCTGGTTGCCATTTTGAGAGGGACTTCAGAGTAAAAGCACTATTTGGGCTTGGGTCCTGAGGGGGGAATCTGGGGGATTTCTACCCTTGCTTTAGTTTTCTACTTGTTGGGATCAAGGTATAATAATGACAGTCCACTTACATAACATACTGGTATGGAGATTCTTGTGTTCCACCCCCCCCCCGACCCATTTGAGGTCAATTGGAAAGGACTGATCTGGAGCACCCTTTCTACTCCTTCTGGCATTTTTTATTCTGTGCAAACAACATAAGAAACTTTGAAAACAAGTATTGTGTGTATTTCAGTGGGAGAAATTCAACATTGGATTTCAGTAAGCACAGGGGAAGCACATCTCTCCTTCCTCCTGAAGTCTGCCCACCATACGAAGATGTTCCAGATAGTTTCTGGAGAGTTTAAAGGTACAGGAGCATTTGGAAATAATTTTATGTTTGGTGCTGCTGACAGAACCCTCAGCACAGTGATGGTGTTGGGCCCAGGGCACCTTTCTTGTTGTAAATCAAGGAAGTCACAAATCTGAGTTTGCAAGGTTTGAGCAGGACTGTTAATGACAGGATCTCTTGGATGTTATTGTACTTTGTTATATAGTCCACACCAGGGGTAGGCAACCTTTCCCCTTTAAGGGCCAAGGGACTTCAGCTCCCAGAAACCTCAGCCATGTTGGCCTATAATAGTCCCATGTTGGCCAATAGCTCCTGGGATTCTGGGAGTTGAAGTCCCTCGGCCCTTAAAGGGGAAGAAAGGTTGCCTATCCCTGGTCCACACGGCAACCCCTGGATATGTTTTCTGGATGTGAAGAAACCACATCTTAGCTGCAACAGGGAATCCTAAAGAGAGAGACAATGGACTGGGACTTTACTATTTGAGGTTTCTACTTCCAACAAAGGGTAAACAATATTTTTTTTAAAATTGGGATTGCACTGGCATGATTTCCTTAACAAAACCTAAAAGTATTTGTGATACAAAAGCATGGAGGCTCCTTGAGAAATTCAGTGTTTTCTGCCTAACAAAGGTGCCTGTAGCTTCACAAAGGATTCAAGAAAAACTGGACCTCAAAAGCAGTAGCTTTTTGTCTTGCTGATAGAATTTAAAGTTTATTTCCTCTGCTTTAAGAACCTCCCAGCACCCACTTGAACCAGAAACAGCAGGGGACTGGCTGCATGAACACCCTTCCATACTATCTGAATGGAGTGCAACAACCACATCTTAAGGAAATACAGGTCTATGACTAATATTGCCATTTATTTTTTCTTTCTCCTGTATGATTTTAAACACCTTTTGCTGATGAAGCCAGTGGAGCTTCAAAAGCTTGCAACATGTATATTGTGCATTTTGTTTGGCCCAATAAAGTTTTTACTATTCTGTAAAATTTTGGATGTTTTTGTACTTTGCTATATGGCCATTGCGGCTACCCCTGGTGTGCAGCTTAATCTTTTTCTATACCTCTGTTTTAATTTAATGATAATGCAGCATGATGGTTCATGAGCCTTCAGCTGCTCGTCCTTGGCAACTTTCCAGGAAAGAAAGAAACAGTCGTTGGCAGTGGACAGAAACATGGTACTGATCCCTGGCACATTGGAAAAGCACACCTGCTTGTCCCCTCATATATGATAGCGTGGGAAAAATTGTTTTCATTGATCTTTGAGTCAAAAGTGATTTAAAGCCATAACAAAGTACAGTGCGCCCACACCAACCACAGACTTGCCATCCACGGATCTGAGCTTCCACAGATGGCAAGTGTGGAGAGAAGGCAGAATAGAACATGCCATAGCAACAGCCAATATAATACAGGCTGGCGGCAGCCAATCAAATGGTAGGCGGGAGGTTTTAAATAAGACTGTTGCTGACAGTTGAAGTCAGACTGGGTCTGGATGGATAACAGTCCAAAAGAAAGGGGCTGTGAGGGCTCAAGTTCAGAAGAGAGAGACTTAGCTCTAGGACAGAACTCCAAGTGAGGGAGTTTCTGGGATTTAGGGCCTGAACAGACTGTCAGAAATAATCCAGTTTGAGACCACTTTATCTGTATTTTATTGTGGCACCAGAGCTCTCTGACAGAGAAGGCTCAGTGTCTCAGAAAAAAACTGCAATTCCCATGATTCCCTAGCACTGAGCCAAGACAGTTAAAGTGGTCTCAAGCTAGGTTATTTCTGGCATTCTGTTCAGGCCCTTAGTTAGCCTGACGGCTAGTGTGAAAATAAGGTTGGGAAGACCACAGTAAATAAGGACAGCGTGAGAGTCCTAAAGACTAGTGACTGTTGTTCTTTAGAGTTAAATAGTATGTAACAAAGTATAACAAGAACAAAAGAATGCAACATCGTAACAAGTGGAAACAGTGTTAACCATCGTTCCAATAAAGTTTTATTGTTATTCACTTACAAGCTTGTTAGAACCTGGAATTATTATCCACGCTAGTAAGAAATAAAGAAACCAAGACTGGGGAGTAAACACATAGATATACATAAAAGTGGTCTGATACATCACATATTGGGGCAGCGGTGGGATCACAATACCCATTGGGCTGCCACATCAAGAAAAGTAAGCGGTGCTCATGATAAATTTAGTGACAGCAGTGGGACGTTAAAACCCATGGGGCTGCCACAATAGGAAAATAGTTGGGTGAGTGGGACTCACCGTGATAGCAAGCCCTGGCTTTTTCAATGGGCACATGTGCACACACACATTGAAAAGAATGGGACTGAAGGTCTCACGTTTTTTGCTATCCACAGGCGGATCCGAAACAGATCCCTCCCGGATAGGAAGGGATGACTGTATACAAGACAGGAATCATGTTATCTTCTTAATTAGGGTTTCTTTTACACTATGTTTAGAATCTGCCTGTAAGAGCTGTTGCTATGATGTGGCATTAAATATTTCATTGTTGTCAATTCTAATGAGCTGTTATATAGTCTTGTATGCCATGTCACATTCTTTTAGCACATGGCTACTATTGTCTCAGCTTTCAAAGATTTTAATTTCTATCATGCCCAGATCTCTATAATGCATAGCTTCTTTGTTGATCTTTTAAAAAAAACAAGGCAGGTTTTAAGTGTTTTACTTTTGTATCTGTTATATGCAAAACTTGTTATATGCAAGACTTGTTTATGTTGTATGTTCAAGCCCCCTTGCTGAACTTATCAACTGACCCAGAGAGGATTTTTGCTTATTCTTGTGCAATGTTACATTCCCTACTAATTAGACTCATCCGACTTTCTGGTGCCTTTTGAACTTATCAAAGATTTGAAAAAACACATTTGGTCTTAAATGATTTTTGAAGGATAACAATTGCATTCTTACCCGGACAGAATTCAGTAATTCTTTAAACTAAGGGCCTGAATAGACTGCCAGAAATAATCCAACTTGAGACCACTTTAACTGCCCTGGCTCAGTGCTAGGGAATCATGGCAATTGTAGTTTCTTGTTGCGCCAGAGCTTTCTGACAGAGAAGGCTCAATGTGTCAAAAAACTACAATTCCCATGATTCCCTAGTGTTGAGCCAGGACAGTTAAAGTGGTCTCAAGCTGGATTATTTCTAGCACTCTGTTCAGGCCCTAACTTAGTCTGTACTAAAAATTTTCAAATATTTCAAAAGCAGATTACCAAACACACAAAAAGCTGGTTTTTCAACATAAAAATTTGTGGTACTTCTCATGTTTAACTTTCAGAGAGCAGGTGCCTGTATCTTCACTCATGGATGAACAATAATGTTTTTAAACACTCAGGCTCTTTCCTGATAGTGTCCATCTTGGTTTAAAATATGAGTCTGTAAAGTTGTTCGAGGACTCTTGGGTTTGATTCCCCACTTGGCCATGGAAGCCCACTGGGAGACCTTGGAAAGTCACATTCTCTCACCCTCAGATAAAGGCAAAAGCAAGCCTTTTCTGAACAAATCTTGCCAAGAAAACCTTGTGTTAGGTTCTCATTGGGGTTGTCATAAGTCAGAAATGACTTGAAGGCACACACAACGACTGCAAATCCATTTGAAGGTTCCAACAGTGACCTCATGACTACCTTTGGTAGAATTAATAACACAATTTTAATATAAGCTGACATAATGAGGGAAAGGGGATCAGAAAGACTGATTAGTAGGAAGAGATCATTATTTTGTGTCCTTTTCAGAATGTGGTAGCTTTGCCTAATCAAATGCAAGCCAAAGGTGGTTCACTCTGTAGCAGCCTGCCTGTGATGCAAGATTGTGAGATAGTACCATTTTCCAATTTTATCTTTGGCTCTGGTTCATGATGTGTCCGTTAGGATAGTGTCTTTTCAGTTGGGACACTCCACTATCAAAAGCATAACTGGTGCCAACATTGCAAATTTTCCGGCACATTTAAGAAGTGGGATATCTTTTTATATTGAAACTGGTCTATAGCGTATTTTTTTAACCTTTTTTACCATTATAGCTTATAAAGGAATATATATCATTGGGAACATTTTTTTCAGTGTTCTGTTCATTAATTCATTTTTGCCTCCTCTTAAATTGATTTCTTGCTATTTTTCCCCCAGTGTCTTTTTGCTGAACCAATCATAATGTATGCTTCTCAAGATCTTTGTGATATGTTGTTTCAAAAATGACTTACATATTCATTGAAAGTATCTGATAAAACTCAGATATGTTTTATACACATTCTCTTCTCTCTATGAGTGTTTCCTGCTGGAATCTTTCTTAACTTCCTTTTCTTAGGAATTTTTTTACTAGCTTCAGAAAAATACTCTTATCTTTTCGTTTTTATACAGTTATATCTTACGCAAAGATTGATTTTCTTTTTTCACCAAAGAACTAAATAACCAAAGAGGTTTTCCTGACCTAAACTTGCAATCCATAATTCATTGTTCTTGTTCTCATGAAGCGTTTGATAGTGATTAGCTGAGTTGGTTTGAAAAGCCCTATTTGTTCAGCTTCTGTGAAATAAAGAAAAGATGTTAATTGTAGTGCAGGTAAAATCTCACATAGGCATTAGGGCAGGAATGGAAACCATGTGTCCTTCCCAATGTTGTTGGCCTGTAAGCTAACGTGGAAGGTTGGAGGTTATAGTCCAAGAACATTGTAGAAGGCAGCATGATTTCTACTCCTGCCTTAGCTGAAGACTGGAAAAATCTTACTGTCTTTCTAGCTTCTTTGAAGAAAAGGAAATTTGTTAGTTTAACCAACAGTGCAACTCATAGCTTGGAGTGGGAGTAGCTTTGTAAGGATTGTTGATGCCTAGGGAGTGATTCCCACAGTATAGGGAGCTTAAAGATCAAAGAACCCAGAGACAGAGAGAAGAATGTGCAGTAGGCAATGGTCTGAGAAACAGGAACCCAAGGGAGAGAAGCCTTCAGGAAGAAAACAGAGTTCCTGTGGAACTGCGACAAAAAATGGCCAGTGGTAGGGTGGTTTGAAGAGACCTCCCAGTTCAAAAGGGATTCTGTGCTGTAAATGGTAGGAAAGAATGCTATTAAGCAATGCATCTAAAACTGATGTAGGGAACTGGCAGTCTTTTCTTCATTGTGTCAAGAGCTGATAACCATATTTGTGCCTGTGGACTAAAACAATGTTTTCTTCCATAAAAAGTTGCCAGGAACTGCTATTCAACCAGCACCAGTCCATTAAAAGTACATATTGAGTAGCACTGCTATAGGATATAGGTAGTACACTGCCTAAGAGATACTGAAGAAAAAAGAAATGCTACAAAAAAGACAATAGTCATGGAAAATCAAAGACCTGTGGGAACAATATAGATTTGTGAAGTTGTATAAATGAAGGCTGACAAATTTGTGCTTTAAATCATAGGACTTTATCACAGGGGGGAAATCCCGTTCAGAAACGGGGTTTAAATTTTAAAAAACCCACAAAAGCGGGTTGATTTTCACACGACATTATTGTTAAACTGTTGTTAACCCAAACAGAAAGTAGTCAAAAGCTTTTGTGGGTTTCTCCCAGCTTTTAAATCCTGTTTCTGCATGTGATTTCCCCTGTGTGATAAAGTCCATAGAATCATAGAGCTGGAAAAGACCACAAGAGCCATCAAGTCAAACCTCCTGCCATGCAGGAATACACAAAGCACTCCTAACAGAAGGCCATCCAACCTCTGTTTAAAAACCTCCAAAGAAGAAGACTCCACTACTCTCCAAGGCAGTGTGTTCCACTGTTGAATAGCTCTCACTGTCAGGAAGTTCTTCCTAATATTTAGGTGGAATCTCATTTCCTGTACCTTGAATCCATTGCTCTGTGTCAAGGGCTGATAACCATATTTGTGCCTATGGACTAAAATAATGTTTTCTCTGGAACAGCAGGAAACAGTCTCGCTCCATCCTCAATATGACTTCCCTTCAAATACTTAAACATAGTTTTTGTGTCACATCTTAACCTTCTCTTCTCCAGGCTGAACATGCTCAGCTCCCTAAGATGCTTCTCATGGGCATGGTTTCCAGACCTTTCACCATTTTGGTCACCCTTCTCTGGACATGCTCCAGTTTGTCCACATACTTCTTGAACTGTGGTGCCCAAAATTGGACACAATATTCCAGATGAGGTCTAACTAAAGCAGAATAGAGTGGTACTATTGCTTCCCTCAATCTAAAACCTAGATTGATGCAGCCTAGAATTGCATTGTTTACTTATGCATACTTATCTAACCTGTTTTTTTCATTTTATATATGCATATTGTTAGTTTTGGATAAAAAGTTTGATGCACTATGTTGAGCTGGGTTTTTTTGTGGTATAGGAACCTATCCCTATTTTTCCCTTGTACAGTTTGAGTCTCCCTTACCCAGAATTCTGAACTCCAAAATACTCCAAAAACCAAAACTTTTTTCGTGAGTGGCTGAGATAGTGACACTTTTACTTTTTGATGGCCAGTATACAAACACTTTATTTCATGCACAAAAATATTTTAAATATAATGTGATAAATATATTATATTTTATAGTATTGTATAATATTACCTTCAGGCTATGTTTATAAGATGTAAATGAAACATAAATGAATTTTGCATTTAGACTTGAGTCCCATCTCCAAGATATCTCATTCTGTTTGTTGTTGTGTACCTTCAAGTTGTTTCTGACCTACAGCAACCCTATCATGGAGTAAGTATATGCAAACACAGGCATTCCAAAATGTAAAAAATAAATAAAAAAAATGCTCCTGATCCCAAGCATTTCAGATAAGGGAGACTCAGCTTGTATTTCTATCTCTAGTACCATGGAAAGTTACTGTTAGGTAAAGCCCAGGGACATACCTACTTAGTTAACTGAGGTATACCTGTATAGTGCAACAGTATTACAGCATTTCCCCCAGGAACCATGTTAAACACTCAATAATTTTGCAGTTGGATAGGCATGTACATTAACACAAAAGTATGTGTTTGCATATGAATATTTATTCAGTCGCTTTTTTCTCATTACTCCAAGCAAATGAAACTGTTTGTAGCCAAAGCATTAAACACAGAGTTAAAGTGCAGTTTTAATGTATTGTTATCCATGTCTCAGCAGGGAAAGAGGCACAGTTTATCACAGTTCTCATTAATCTGGAATGTAAGTTGCAGTAACAGTTTGCTCATGGAATTTAAAGGGCAGGCTGGAGATGGCATGTGACCTTTAATAGCAGAGATTTATATAAGAAGGGAATTGTCAGGGACTGAGGTTCAGGAACTAGAAAACTTTACCAGGATGTTAATGTTTATATGTGCTATTTAAATCAAAAAGGTCTTGGATAATATTGTAATTGGGGGTTGAGTGAATGAAGTTTCCCTCTAAATGTGTTTAATATAAATAATATAGTCCCAATCATACAGTACACAATGTGTGGTTGACACAGTATTATATACATTCAGAGTAACTTTCAGATAACAATCCAGATATTTCTATGTATATATAACAAAAACTCACATGATGTAGTCATTTGTGTGTTGGACTGCAACTCTGGAGGATCAGGATTCGATTCCTCACTTGAGCATAAAAACTCACTGGGTGAACTTGAGCAAATCACTCTCTCTCAGCCTCAGAGGAAGGCAATGGCAATCCACCTTTGAAGAAACTTGCCAAGAAAACCCCATGATACTCTTAGGGTCACCATAAGTAAAAAAATGATTTGGAGGCACACAACCACAATAAAAAGAACAAAAGCTCATTTAATTATGTGTCTGAGGTCCATAAACAATGTATCAGATAAACAGTGTATTTCATGTCACAGTTTGAAAAAAAAAGTGTGGTTTTTTTAACCTAAACCTAAACCTGTTTTTTGGGGGTGGTGGTATGGTGGTTTTGTATTAATATTGTAGTGAAAAAAATTGAATCTTCCTTACAAACTGTGTAACATTATTTTATGTATTAAAGAGCTTGATTAACCATGTTTGAATGCTTTCTAACAAGAACAATCCAAAGTTATTAGGCTTTGATATGATTTACATCTTTCAATAAAACTTTGGGAATTATATTGACAAGTTGGTAGCCTACATACAGGAGTATAGGACAACATCACTATAGGACTAAATCAGAAAATTAAGTATCAAAATGCAGTTAAGATGTTATAGCTGGTAGCTTAAATAACAATTGTTTTTTAAATAGTGCTTTTTTAAAGCAGTTTGTTTTGGTTGAACTTGTTAATTGAAGGATTTGTTTCTGAATAGAATCATAGAATCAGAGAGTTGGAAGAAACCACAAGGGCCATCCAGTCCAACCTCCCTGCCATGCAGGAACTCACAATCAAAGCACCCCCAACAGATGGCCATCCAGCCTCTGTTTAAAGTCCTCCAAAGAAGGAGACTCCACCACAATCTCTGAGGAAGTGTGTTCCATTGTCGAACAGTTCCTCCTAATGTTTAGGTGGAATCTCTTTTCCTGTCGCTTGCATCCATTGTTCTGTGTTCTAGTCTCTGGAGCAGCAGAAAACAAACTTGCTTCATCCTCAGTGTGACACCCCTTTAAATGCTTAAACAGGGCTATCATATAAAGTGATTAAAAAGAAGCAAGTGGACCCTGGATACTAGTCTAACAGCGAACATCTGCTAATATACTGTCAAAGTTAAAATGGTTAAATTCAAACAGTCATTGGTATCCCAATAAGAGGGTTGGAAAATATTAATAATAGCCAGATTTTTTAAAAAAATATGATTAATCGTTTTTAAAAAGGAGTGTGTTTTTTAAGTCATTTGGTTAAAGGAGCAGGAAGCAGATGAGAGTCTACAGTGGCATGGAAAGGGCAAAGGGAGAAACTGAATCTTCAGCACAAAAGAATAGGTCCAAGTTTGTGATAGACCAGGGCCTGTTGTACAGGGAGACCTGGCTTAAGGGTCACAAGAAGGATTGGCAGCCCACTGGAAAACATGGCCAAGAATTACATATTTTGTGCTTTTTACTTCTCCTGATAAAGGTATTACTGTTTTGTGGACGTTGCATTTTGCTGCATGACCAACACAGCTACCCCGGAGTTAAGAGTTTTAGGGCTTTTGCAGACTGCCAGAAATAGTGCACATTAAATTGAGGCACTGCCCTGGCTCAGTGCTAGGGATTCATGGGAACTGTAATTTATTGTGGCACCAGAGCTCTCTGACAGAGAAGGTTCAATGTCTCAGAAAAAAATACAATTCCCATGATTCCCTAGCACTGAGCCAGGGCAGTGCCTCAATTTAATGTGCACTATTTCTGGCAGTCTGCTTAGGCTAGTGTGTGAGACCCTTCTGCAAATGGTTTTGGTTACCCCTCCTTGTGCCCTCAAGAATTAGCTATTTTTTAGTGTATGGCTTTGGAATCATGAGACCATTCTGTATATACTCATGTATAAGTCTGTAGATTTTAGTCAAAAAATTGACCTGAAAAACCTGAGTCAACTTATCCATGGGTCAGTGTAAGTACTGTAGGTACTTTAACTCTTATAAAGAAAGGAACCATCCCCTGGTGAAAGGAAAGAGTGTAATTTTCCCTGGAAGCACTGACCTCCCTCTATTCTCTCATCAATCCAGACCTTAGTTTGAGTGCAAACAGTTATGTTTCCTGGAATTTTGTAAGTTATTTCACATTGTTTTCCTTTGCTTCATCCTTTAGATCCTTTGTTATATGCCCCT
>CM034701.1:105541294-105560569 GCA_020142125.1 Phrynosoma platyrhinos
TGCAAAGTCTCATAGTATTTGGAAGTTAGTTTTTTTCCATTTTGCTTAGCTCTTGACTTATACATGAGGTTGACTTATAGTCGAGTATATATGGTAATTAGTCATGACGGGGGAGAGGAGGCTAGACTTGTTTAGCTGTGTACCACAAATGTAACAGTTAGAGATGGCGTCCTGTTCAGCAATATCAGTAAAGTTTTTAAAATTATTATTATTTATTTAGAGTATTTGTACCCCACTCTTCAGCCAAAAATGCTCCCAGAGTGATAGTTAATTTGACAGTTCCCTGCCCTCACACCTACAAATAAGACTTGACACATAAGGAAAAGTAAGTAACATTGAGGGAGAGGGTTCAGTCCAGAATATGCTGCCTGTTCTTCTTTCCCTCCAAGGTCACAGCATTGGCAGTTGGGTTGAAGGATAGAGCTTTCATCATAAAATCATAGAATCCTAGAGTTGGAAGAGACCTCAAGGGTCATCCAGTCCAACCCCCTGCCATGCAGGAACTCAAAATCAAACCATCCCTGACTGATGGCCATCCAGCCTCTGTTTAAAGTCCTCCAAAGAAGGAGACTCCACCACTCTCCGAGGGAGTGTGTTCCACTGTCAAACAGCTCTGAAATGCAGGGTCTATGTATGATGGAATTATTATGCCTGCCTGTTCTTCTCAGTGAGATATATACACACACACACTTTTTATACAATACCTTGTATTTGATGCTGGTTTGTTGTTGTTGTGGTGGTGGGTTTGCATGGCTGAATGGAGATTCAAATTCTCGTCTCCTAAGTCATAGTCCAGTGCTCAAACCACTATGCCTTGCTGCCGCATTTAAGTACAGTACAATCAAATCAGTAAAACAGGATATTTATTCAAAATGAAAAATCTGTAATAAGGTTAAATTATTCCATTCTTGTTGTTATACTGAAGAGGTAAATAAATTTTATGTATGGACTTGTTCGTTCCATAACCATTCATAAGTTTGACACATATACATAACTTTCTCAAATTCTCAAGTCTGCTACATTTTTTGACATACAGTTGGCCCTCCGTATCCACAGATTTTGCATCCACATATTCAACCAACCGCAGTTCAAAAATAATCACAAAAATAATTCCACAAAGTAAACCTTGATTTTATATAAGGGCTACCATTTTATTGTGCCATTGTATGTCATGGGACTTGATATACAATGGCCCTGGGAGGGGGCTATATATCGCAGATATTGAGGGCCCACTTTAATGATATGTTAGGATCTGAATACTGTTTTTTATTTGCTTTGTTTCGGGTCATCTCCTATTTAATCCATTTTAAAGTATATTCCAAGAAAGACACATTTTAAAAACTTAATTAATATAAAAATATAGTCTGGATGAAAATAAGTCTCAATGAAAACAGTGAATGACTCCTTGGAATGTGGCCTCCCAATATTTATGAAATGTTTTGATTAGTTGCCATCAGCCTCTTCTGAACTTGAAACCAGCTAGGTGGTTACAGAAATTTCCATATGCTTCTAATGAAATATTTTTTGCTAACACTTTGTGTATTGCCATGTTTGAGAATGTAAAATCACCTTTGTGTGTCTATATTTACAATGTGGGAGAAATGCTGTAATCTGAGATTACAAAAGCAAGAGACCAGTGGAGAACCGAAGGACTTCATAGAAGTCAGTTGAAGATTGTTAAAGTCAGTGACCCAATGAATTTATGAGAGCTAGGAATTTTATTGCAGTATGTTTTTGAGTTGGCTGAATATGTCTGATGAATAAATACCTACTAATCAGAGGTCACTGGAAATTTTAAACATTAGAAAAATTTGTTTTGGACATTGCCATGACATTTTTTTCTCTTAAAAATGTATGTTGTGCTGCATTTTTTAAAGGAAATGCAGATATTATATTGGATATCCTGATTTTATTTTTATGGCTTTATAGGTTATCTCCACTGAGAAATCATATTTCACTTTGCTGCATTAAAGCAGGCTTACAAGAAATAACTGACAAGTTATTCTCTTACTCCCTACTAAATTGCAGTCTACTTCTGCTACCATTTCTAACCTCTCCCATCTTCTGACAGGGCAGTTTCCCAAATGTGTGTTTGTCTCTCTCAATTCCAAAAGAGTCAGCCAACATGAGCCTGTGATACACATTCCACTCAGGAGACAGCAGTGATTGATGCGATAGCCACGTGCAAGCATTCAGGGCCTTTGCAGACTGCTAGAAATAGTGCAATTTGAGTCCACTTTAACTGCCCTGGCTCAGTGCTAGAGAATCATGGGAATTGTATTTTTTTTTCTGAAACATTGAGCCTTCTCTGTCAGAGAGCTCTGGTGCCACAATAAACCACAGTTCCCATGATTCCCTAGCACTGTCAGGGCAGTTAAAGTGGACTCAATTTGCACTATTTCTAGCAGTCTGCAAAGGCAGTGAGTCTCTCTTTTTTCTTCTGTTAACTTTAAAGGACTACAGCTTTTTAATATAAGAAGAAGAAAAAAACTGAGCACAGAACTGCAGTAGCAGTTTGCTGCAGTTTCATCTAGACATATGAAAGTCAGTAGCAAAGGAGCATTATGTTATATTTACACGAGAAGCTAAAATACATGCATTAATGACATTTACTTTGAAAAGGTGAGGTTTATTATATTACCACACTAAATAGGCTAAGGTAGGAGCAAGAGAGAACAATTAGCTGGGCTAATTCCCAGACCAACGCTCCAGCCAGTAAACAAAGGATATAATCCCAGTAGCAAAGAAATCTCAACACAAGCACTATAGTATCCCAAAAGATACTTGAACAGTTGTTGTTGTTGTTGTTGTTGTTGTTGTTGTTGTTAATGGTGATATTAATTGCCTTTGAGTTGACCTGTAGATGGGACATCCCTAAGACCCCCTGTCCTCCACTGTTTTGCTCAGGTCCTGCTGGCTCATGCCCGTGGCCTCTGAGATTGAATCCAGCTATCTGGTATGTGGTCTTCCTCCTTTTCTACTCCCCTTCAGCTTTCCTACCATCATTGTCTTTTCCAATGATTTACGTCTTCTCATGATGTGTCCAAACTATGACAACCTCAATTTAGTAATCCTGGCATCCAGGGAGAGCGCTGGCTTAATCTGTTCTAGAATCCATTTATTTTATTTTTTTTTTTTGTCTTCTTGGTTATCCATGGGCCTTTGCAGACTGGCAGAAATAGTGCAAACTGAGTCCACTTTAACTGTCCTGACTCAATGCTAGGGAATCATGGGAACTGTAGTTTATTGTGGCACCAGAGCTGTCTGAAAGAGAAGGCTCAATGTCTCAGATAAAATACAGTTCCCATGTTTCCCTAGCACTGAGCCAGGGCAGTTAAAGTGGCCTCAATTTGTACTATTTCTAGCAGTCTGCAAAAGCCCCATGGCATTCTCATTCCTTTTCTTCAGCACCATATCTCAAATGAGCTGATTTGCTTTATATCGGCTTTCTTCACTGTTACCACTCACATTCATACATGGCAATGGGGAATTCTGTGGCTTGAGCAATCATCTCTTTGGTGTTCACAGTTATATCTTTACACCTTAGGATCCTGTCCAGTTTTTTCATAGCGGGCCTTCCCACTCCTTTTCTTCTAATTTCTTGGCTGCAGTCCCTGTTTTGATCAATATTTGATGCAAGATACCAGAATTCCTTGATTATTTCAATTTCTTCTTTATTTAGGATGAATTCTTGTAGATCTTCCATGGTTACTATTTTTGTTTTCTTAATGTTCGGCATTCGTCCTACCGTGAAACTTTCTTCCTTAACCCTTGTCAGTAATTCCAGGTATTTGCTGGTTTCTGCTAGTAGTATTTTGTCATCTGCATATCTTAGGTTGTTAATAATAATCAGTACCACAATCACAATGATTCCCCCCCCTTTCTCCAGTATTAATACATTACTTGTAGAAAAGGGTGGTGTTAATAGGGAGATAATGGGCCTTTGCAGACTGCCAGAAATAGTGCAAATTGAGTCCACTTTAAGGGTTAGGGTTAGGGAATCATGGGAACTGTATTTTATTGTGGCACCAGAGCTCTCTGACAGAGAAGGCTCAATGTCTCAGAAAAAAAAAAAATTGCATGACTCCCTAGCATTAACCCTAACCCTTAAAGTGGACTCAATTTGCACTATTTCTGGCAGTCTGCAAAGGCCCAATGACTCTTTGACCAAGTTGCAGGAAAGGAACCTACATCCATGTAGTACTGCCAAGTAGTTACAACTGCTTTGAGGTTCAAAATTAGTAAAGAAAAGCCCTGAGAACACAAGGTATGGTGAGCAGGATGATGTGGAGAAAAGGAGAAAAAGACAAAAGAAAAAGAGATAAAACACCTGATTGGCAGTTAGATAAAAGGGCTCGTGGGCATCAAAAAAAGAGCTTGAGGGCAGTAAGCCAAAAGATGAATTTCAGGACAAGGTTAAGGAGCAGTGAAGGACCACCTGAAAGGAGCAAATAGGAGGGGTCTGAAGGAAACAGCTAGTGATCAGCAATAAAATGTTTAGAAGAGGTGGAGCTGAGAACAGTACTCATGAAACATTTAGTGGACTTTCTTTACTTATTCTTCTACTCCTCCCTTTTGGTGATGTGTGCCATGCATCATTTCACTTGCAGTCACTGCCACTTGCCAGAATGAAAAAACCTCAGCAATGAAAGCAAGCGAACCAAGAAGGGAGAAGGCAGCATAACAGTAATTACAGGTTTACCCTGTCACAAGTTTTCTTGGCAAGATTTGTTCAGAGGGGGTTTGCCATTGCTTTCCTCTGAGAGCTAAGAGAATTTTACCTCCTCAGGGTTACCCAGAAGCTTTGGATGGCTGAATGTGGGTTTGAATCATAGTATTCCAGAGACCTAGGCTGCATTCACATGACAGAAATAATGCAGTTTGACATCACTTTAAACGCCATGGTTCAATGCTATGGAATTCTGGGATTTGTTTTTTATGAGATATTTAACCTTCTCTGTCAGAGAACTTTGGTGCCACAACAAATTACTAATCTCAGGATTCTGTAGCATTCAGCCATGGCAATTAAAGTGGTGTCAAACTGTATTATTTGCAGTTTGGATAGTGCCTAATCTAAAACTCAGACCATGACAGCTGTGTCTCTATAGTATATTTTTCTAAATTTCTCTCTGTTAAATAGTACCTTTAACTAGTGGCAGAAACCTAAAATAGATAGTATGAAGGAAGTCTTAGCTAAAATTATGATGTAAATAAAAATGCTTTGCACCTTTAGTCCTTAAAAAGCTGTGCACAAAAAACTGAAATGTCTTTTCTGCCAAACATATTTATATGACTTATAAGGCAGGCCTAATTTACTGTCTGGCAGCTCAGTCTGAAAGACATTTCCTTGTAAGCAAGAGCCTTGTAATGCAAACCTTACAGATAATTTTTGATTGAACAGAACTAGAATGTGGTGATACCAAAGTAAACCACATACATGAAACTGATGTTTGCAATGAGGCTGTATGGGAACTTGATATATTGTTATTTTATATTTTCTTCTGTAGCGCTTCAAATGTAGCTGCACCACATCAAAGTACTGAATTTCTATGGTATTACAATGCCATAAATATAAAATTGTGTTAAATGCTGCAGTAAAGTAAAACTGTACAATACAGCAAATTTGCCATTAACTTCTGTTAGTTCTTGTTAATGAGTTTTTAGGCAGTATCTGACTTGCAGTGGCTAAGCTGAAACCATATGGGAACTGGTGCAGGCACAATTCAAGTTCCAGTGATTTGAATAGAAGCAAGGCATGCATGAATAGGAAGGGATAGAAATTAAAGTTAACATGGTAGTTTGTTGTCACAAAAGTTTTTCATTCCTTTACAATCTGTTGCATTTTTGTAGCTGTTTTCCTGTGTGCTCTAAGAAGTTGGTTTTTCTTTTTAAAAAATCTGCTTCTAGGTTAGCCGATGAAAGTATCAAGCAAGCAAGCAATTTCTTAACATAAGCTTGAAAATAGATCAGTATAGTCTGTGGGCAGCTTTTTTGGAACCTTAAAAACCATGAGTATATAAGCATAGGACTTGCTTATAAACCAGATCAGCAGTAGCTGGGGAGATGGTTCAGTTGTATAGAACAAGGGGCACCCAAAAGCCTCCAGCCCTCCCCATTTTTATTTTTATTTTTTGTAATTTTTGCCTACCCTAAAACTGCCCCCAAATGTAATACATAGTTTGCTGTGTTTACCCTTTCTCCACAAACCTTGGAAGACAATCCAACCTGTAGTGATCAGATGTCCCTTCTGGTTTTCCAGTGTCACATGGGTACAGACAAAAAGGATGCTCAGGGGTAAAGATTGGTTCCTTCCCTCCAAAGCTCCCAAAGGGACACACAACTTCTTTAAATATACTTTAAACCATTTCAAGGGAGTAGTCCTTCTTTATTTCTCTTTAAATTGTTGCTAGTGTTGTGTGTTTGCTCTGCTGACAAAGTCTTATCATCTAAAAAGTCATAAGCTTTATTTGATAGATATCATTAATACTGGAAAGAGAATATGATCAAACGTCATGCCAGCTCTTTAAGGGAACACTGCAAAGGCCTCACCTGTGACATACTACAGTGTGGACACACTGTTCACCTTAAGTTTGTTGCAATCAATTTTCTGAACTTTCTAAAAATTAAAAAAAATAGATAAATAATTAAGTAACTGAAATAATTTTCAAACAGTAAGAATAATGGTATAAGAATTTGGGTTGTATTTTGTATCCTACTCCTCCACTACTTTGGGAGGTTAAAATACAGGAAAATTATATAATAATTTCCTTTTTTTATCTGAACAAATGATGGTATATCTGTATCTTTGTGACTTAAGCATAGTGACTTCATACTAGAAGCAAAGTAACATGAATTATCCAAATAACTTTTTATGATTATCACATTATTCTGTTAGATACTTCTTTTATTTCATTATGTTTATGTCTAGGAACATATGTCACATATTCTGTGGATCTCAATGTCACTGCTGTGTGTAAACAAATTTCTAAAAATGAATACTTGGAAAGAATTCACCTGAATTAGTGTCTTAAATTCTGCAAGCTTTAACAGTAATGTAAGCTATGTGTAATCAATATAATCCTGGAGCTTATTCTATCTATTTTTCTTTCTTTCTTATCTCTTTGTAGGATCAGGAGAAGGTTTGGGGAAAATTATTCAGAGATTTCCCTTAAAGGATTTGGATGACACTCCTTTTCCACAGGGAATAGAGTTGGTAAGTTAGTCTGTAAGAACCTGCTTAATAACCAGAACACATTTTGTTGTATAGTCTAGTTATTATACAGTCTATATTAATGTGTATTATATGTCTGTCAGCAACTTAAGCCTCTCATAATCATCTTAGTCATATTACCTGTATGTTACATCTGAATCAATGCAGTATCTCTTGATACCATACATGATTTTAGGAATTCTGAAAATATATGGGAATTTTTATAAAGGTATTTATTTTAATTGGAAATTAAGTATCTTGAGACCCATCCTATGCTAATGGATAATTTTAATGCCTGGATAGGCTGTAACTGGAATACATTGACATAGACTATTCATTTCTATCACAACCTCCTATATGGATGAGATACAGACAATCTAAGGACCACAAAATTAGTATTCAAGGAAAATTATTTATCCACACCATTTTTCAGGCTGGCTAATTTTCCTAAATGGTACTATTTTAGAGTACCAGAAGGATGACTATACCTTTTTTAATTAGTTGGGAGCTAGTGTGGTGGATTTTATGGCTGTTACATCAACATTGCTGGAGCTGATTTTACTTTTCATAGTAGACTTTTACCCAAGGTTTTTGGGAGTTATGGATTTTGGAATACATATGGAAATGTACAAGATGTATGAGAACTTGTTCCTGTGAGAAGGTTTCAAGGGAACAAGCAGGCCTGGAAAACAACAGATGTACACCCAGACATAAACATTTTCCCTGCAGGAAGTCAACACATTATTGTTTTGGGAAAATGGCAAGGCTAAAAGGTAAACAACATTACATCATGATGTTTACCTGTCACTGGTCACATGTTGTATGACTACACACCAAGGGGTGGACATGAGTCTGGAAAATAAGGTAGTAGCCAATGAGCATCATGGGTCACGCCCAAATGGGTGTCAACTTGGGGGTGAGGAAAAAGTCCTTGCACGGTGCTGAGATGTGGTGTGCTGTGTGTGTGTAACAAAGAACTGCTTGGAAATAAACTGTTTGGTGTTTTGCAAGACATCCGCTGCTGTGCTGCAGAGAATTGAACTGTATATTGGTTTG
Source organism: Phrynosoma platyrhinos (assembly GCA_020142125.1). Classification (NCBI taxonomy): domain Eukaryota; kingdom Metazoa; phylum Chordata; class Lepidosauria; order Squamata; family Phrynosomatidae; genus Phrynosoma; species Phrynosoma platyrhinos. Next base: position 105,549,561 of record CM034701.1, read on the forward strand.
CTCAGTTGTGACAATAAAGGTAGCATTTATTAGTCTACAACTTGAGTGGTTTATGATATCTGCTGAGACAGCTGAGACAGTGACATCTGGATCCAGGGGAAGAAGTCTGGAGGCGTGCAGGAGAAGGTGTCAGCTTATCCTGCCAGCTCTGCTGGATGGTATACTAGTACTGCAACACACATCATCCACCATGTGCCAGGCATGGCATCTCTGACACATGTGACCATCAACCGGTAATACTCCAGGTTGCTTGTCTAGGGAAGGTTAAGATTAGTGAATATCTTATGCTTTAAGTTATGAATCAGGCAATTTCTAAACATTGCATAAAATGGACAGATGTGAATCTGGTAGCCTTGGACTCTTAGAACTGGAACAGACCGGCCACAAAAGCTGGCTCCCAGGTGGCTTGGGGGCATGACGTTTTGACGCTGCACTCCCCCAAGATACCCTGAAGCTGCCCAACCAACCACATGGGGGGGGGGAGGGCTTCAAGACTCTCTGAGAGTGTAGCAGTTTGATACCACATGCCACCAGAGCAGCCAGGAGTTCTACTGGGTCTGCCTAAGGCAGCCAAAACCCGGCCCAAATAGAAGTGGATCTTTTCCACTCCTATTTGGGGTGGCAATGGAGGGTGACTTCAGGACCAAGGCATGTGTTTGCTGCGGTCCCAAGGCATCTTCTGCAGGGGTGGCTTCAAGCCATCCCTTCCTGCCAGTCTTGTTCGTGCCCTTAGCTGAAATCCAAACAGTTTTTAATATTGAAAGACACATCATTACTGTGCAATAAAGTACTGCTTAAGAGGCAATCAACAACTATGCTCAGATAATTTCTGCACTCCAACCTTTTCTATTTCATGAAGCATGACAGAACATGAAACTGCAAACCTAGAAATATTAATTCATGGTTTGATGGTGAATGTAGACAAACAAAAAAAGGAGTTACAAAGTCAGCATAAAATCCGCAAGAACCTAAATATTGCTCCACTTGCTAGCTCTTTTGTATAATTACGGAAATTCTATAAAACTATAAAAAGTCAAAACTTCACAACAAACAGAAAATGTTTTTCACCTGAGCTAAGGCCCCTTTGGGCTGGCATTGTGCTGGGACCACTGGATTGGCATCTGGATTGGCCGATCCCAGCCTGGGGCTCTTGGACGTGTATCATCCATACAAGATGACACAAGGCCAGGGGGAGCATGGGCCTTTTCACCTTTGTGTAAAGGCCATTGATCATCTATAAAAGGGCTAGAAAATGTGATAGTTTTGTGTTAAGCATATAATTCAGAAAGCATGGGCTTTCTCTGTTTCCTTCTCCTTTTTTTGAAATGTTGCTTAGATAAAGTAATCGACAGTCTGTGTAGGGTAGTTGTTTGAGTGTTTGAGTAGGACTCCAGGAGATGAGGCTTCAAATTCTTGCTCATGAATGGAAACTGCTGAGTGACCATGGACAAGTCATACTCTCGGAACCTCAAGAGGAAGGTAGTGGCAAACCTCCTCTGAATAAATCTTGCCAAGAAATTCCTGTGATAGATGACTGTAGAGTTTCTTTATAACTATTTTTAAGTGATGATATAGACATTATACAAAATAATAGGTACCTAGTAAAATGGTAAGTTCTCAGAACAGCATTATTGTAGATCCAGTGTAGTGAGCATTGGACTATAACTCTGGAGATCAGGGTTAGAGTCCTGTTCAGCCATGGAAACCCATTGGGTGGCCTTGGATGAGTCACACACTCTCAGCCCAAGAAAAGGGCTGTTATAGGTTCACCTTAGGATTGCCTTAAGTTGGAAATGACTTGAGGTACACAACAAACCAGTTTGTATTTTATAAGTCCATTTCCAAAATGGTTCCATGTCATAAAAGATACATATTTTTATGTAATAATGTATTACTTTTTTATACTGGAGTTTTGAAAATTTAGTAATTCCACTACAATAATTTGGACTACAATATTTACTCTGACTCATATGGGAAGCACTTCTGGCTTAGGTTATAGCTCAGTAACTTTTCCTATGAAACCTAGATCACTCAAATTCCATGATGTGAATGATTTTCAGTTTGGTGGTTTTAATACTTGTCCCTAGTTTCAGCAATTGATTCTCCAAAACTACAGATATTGTCTATTTATGCATGTGTGTGTGTTGAATTACTTTGAAAATCAATATAAAGGAGACATATCCTATATTTAATATAATGGTCTTACAATTCCACTTAAGAGCTTTCAGTTTGAGGGGCGAAACAGACAGGTAGAAGGGACAGCTTGGGGACATAGTGAACCCACGCCGTGGCCCTAATCCACCGTGAAGCCAGCTGAAAAAGAAGCAGCAAAAATCCACTCCTTTTTAAACCAGGGAAACGGTGGCTTTTCCCGCCCCGCTCTGACCCCATGGTGGCTTCAAGCTGCTCCAGCAGCATATGGCATGTAAACGCTGCACTGCTGGAGCTCCTTGAAACCACTCATGTCTGCATGGCTGCCCAACCTCCAGGCATCTTTGGGGTGGCATGGGAGCATGCGACATAAACAACGCACTCCCAAACCATCCAGACGCCAGCTTTAAAGGGCTATCTGTTCTGGCCCTGAGATTACTGTTTGTGTTTTGAGCTCTAAACTTCCATCATCTGCATGGACCATTGTATGCCCCTCTGTGTGATGTAACTGCAGACACCATGTTCCTATAAAGTGATACCCAAGATACCAACTTTAAAATGTTACAGCAGCCATGTGGTAATTGACAAGCTTTCTGGCATTCTGCATACAAGAAGGCAGAATGTTTAAACAACTTAGGATAGGGATGGCCAAAGGGTCAGATGCTGGCCACTACATTCTGCATATTGAAGAATGGATGAGGAGCTGTCCTTCCCACTGTTAAGATAATGACATTGTGACTACCATGTTTAACAAGAGTCAAGGCATCAAATTGTGGATGTATATGTGAAACAACCTGAGGTTATGTTTGTTTTTAGTATAGCAGTACATACCCTGAGAACATATTTTTCTGTTGCTTGTAAAAGACACATTGTCAGGGAAATATTTTTAGATATGTGATCCAAGAATTTAGTCAAATGAATTCTTGGCTGAGCTGGACCCTGTACTGTGAGAACGGAATACAGTGAAAACTATCAATTCTGAAATTACAGTATATATAAGAAAGAAAGGCTTCCCAGTTAAATCAGACTCATATAGTTGTCAACAAGTAAGAACTTTCCAAAAAGAAATTCCAAATCTCTTTGATATGCAATGATGCTGTGGAGTTGTTGGATGTGTATTGTATATACTTAACTATAAGTCAACCTCATGCATAAGTCGAGGGAAAATTTTGGGACCAAAATCATAGATTTTGATATGTCCCTTGGATAAGTCAAGGCAAAAAATTAAGGGCATGTAACAAAGGATGTAAAGGATGAAGGGAAGGAAAACGATCCCAAAGAACTTACAAAATTCCAGCAGGCATGACTATTTGTGCTCACACTAAAGGCTGGATGGATGAGAGAATAGAGGAGGTTCTGCTTACACTCTTGCCTTTCACCAGAGGATGGTTTCATTTTTAAAAATAAAAGTTAAATACACTACTTATATTGAAACCTGTGGATAAATTGACTCAAGTTTTTGGGGTCAATTTTTTGACCTAAATTTCTGGATTTATACATGAGTAGATACAATATATTGGATTGTGTTTAGCTTGATGTCCTTGTTTAGACATATTCACACATACACACACATCCTGTCTTTCTGTTAAAATATAGCCAAGATTGTTAACAGTAATGTCATGATTAAAAAGCACAATAAAAAAAATAATCTGCTTGTTGTGCTTCCATTCCTTCTTTTTCTGGAAGCAGAGGAGGGTAATCTTGAATGGGTTACTCTTCCTGGCTGCTCCTGTAGACAGTGCCAACCAATCAGGTCTTTCCATGTTTGAGTCCTGAAGGGGAAGTAAGTTCTTCCAGCACAGATTTTGGTCCTGCCTGCTCCAATTTGTACTCTTTTTGTTGAGAATGGCTTCTCTTACTAATGTGGAGGACAGTCCAGCATTGTTGCTGAATTTGTCTAGGGACATCTCAGACTGGGAAGGCTGATGTAGAGAGAGGATTCCTTCTCCATTACCTCATCTAGGGAGCAGACCCACCTATTGAAGGAAAGAACCCTCCCTAGTGTCTCCTGTGCTACCAGATAGCCATATGGTTGCAGCTGAGACAGCATTGTGGAGGAGAGAGAGCATCAGTTTGTGCTTCAGCCACAGTTGAGTCCCAAGCAGCCACTACATTCCCAGCACCAGTGAATGAGATTTTGTTGTTGCCCTGCCCATATCTCTGCTGATCATTACTGAAGAATTATCTCTCTGTCCAGAATTCTTGAATTAGATCCATTAGGTGGTGGTCAGGGAGCAGAAAGGTGGTGAAGGGGGATGTCTTGAGCCCTGGCTGAGGGTTTGTTTGTTTGTTTTTACCAAGGAGGGACTAATTGGCTCCTGCTTCTTCAGCAGTTCCATTGGAGACAGTCTCTGCAGTCCATTTTCTATAATAGTTGTTCTTTGCAGCCTTAAGTTTTCTTGATGACCTTTAAATTATTTCTTACCGACCTCTCCCATGCATCAAGGCGTGGAACGACAACATTTAACAAACAACGTCTGTTGGAAAGCATCAGTTAAAACACACATCAATTTAAAAGGACAAATAAGGTGTACAATCCACATTTAAAATTCATCATTTAAAGTTCACATTAAAGGTCAACATAATAATAACATTCATTCTCTCTCTGTGTTAAATATTCTACTGTAGCAGTAAAAGGTATGAGCAAGGATATCTCAATTGCAGACATATTACCTATGTTTTAAAATATGGTTTCTATAAATAACCCAACCCCACCCAGGGAACTACAGAACTCTTATTGATAAAGTCCCTTTGGTGATCCAGTATTACATGGCCAGAAACAGATTTTGTAAAAGAGTTCTGCTTTAATTTTGCGTACTTTAGTTCTGCAAGACTTATCAACGTATAGAAGTTCTGTTATTTTCTCTAGTAAGAGGCAGGAACAAGAGGATTCTCCTAAAGAAGTTCACAGTACATCTGAGATATAGGGGGGTTGCAGACTGCCAGAAATAGTGCAAATTGAGTCCACTTTTAGGGTTAGGGTTAGTGCTAGGGAATCATGGGGATTGTTTTTTTTCTGGGACATTGAGCCTTTTCTGTCAGAGAGCTCTGGTGCCACAATAAACTACAGTCCCCATGATTCCCTAACTCTAACCCTAACCCTAAAAGTGGACTCAATTTGCACTATTTCTGGCAGTCTGCAACCCACCACAGATAAAACATGTGAGAGGGTATGCACCTTTTGGACCTTCAGATGATGTTGTGCTGCAGCTCCCATCATGTCTCACTATCAGTTTATGCAGTAGGATTGATGTGAGTTATAATTCAGTGACACCCAGAGGGCATTAAATTGTCCACCCCTGATATACAGGTACAGATTTGATTAGAAGAAAATGGAATACAACTAATCATAATCCTGATAATTATAATATATTCCACCTTTCTCCAGTTCAAGATTTAAGGTGATTTACAACAGATTTTAAAAAATCAAAACTTTGCACATATTTCTAAGCAACCTCTTCTGCATGTTAGCTTTAATGGTTGTTAACTGTAAGAGAAATGATCCCAATATTGTTATTTAAAACTTGTTTTGTTTTGTTTTGTTTTGTTCTGACATAATACTTTTTTGGGGGGAGGTATTATGAACCAGTTGTGGTCTTTGACCTGTGATCATGCTAACTAGTCTGTGAAACTGAAATGAATTAAATTTTAATGTATGTTAATAGCTTATTGCCAATAGCTTTGGTGATTCTAATTTGTATACAGAAGCTTATTAAAACTAGCTGAAATGGGAGAGATTTTAAAGACAACATCAGAGGGCAGAAATGTGATTAAAGGTTGATGACTTTCTGTGCTTTGTCTCAGAATGGCTTTGGCAAAATATTTTTGCTGCTCTCTGTTTTGAATCATATTTAATGAACATTGCTGCTAAATGTGTCTGCTTTGATAAAGCCCTGTAAGAGTACACACCTTTAGGTCAGACATCTCAATAGCAGTTGGGAGAACTTAAGCAAAATTGATTTCACATTACAAATCTTCATTTTCTGGATTAAAGTGAAATATTTCTGAACAAAATGTTCTTCTTTCTATTTTCCTGTGAAATTTTAAGTGAAGACATTTAAGATTTAAACTTCCAAAGTAAACTGAACAATGGAAGGTCATATTGGGGACAGCCCTTAAAAAGATTGTAAAGATCGGTTGAATATCATCACTGATATTTCTGGATTAAAGTGAAATATTTCTGAACACTGAACAGGGGTTGACTGACAACAAAAATAACATTTGAGGCAAAATATAGGCTTGTGACTCTAACATTGGTCCAAAACACGCTGCAGGAATAATCCAGTTTGAATCCGCTTTTAACTGCCCTGGCTCAATGCTAGGGAGCTCTGGGAACTGTAGATTTTTTTAGACATCTAGCCTTCTCTTGTCAGAGAGTTCTGGTGCGTTAATAAACTACAATTCCCAGGATTATAAAAACTCTTCTATTAGTACTACAGTTGACAGGGTTTACCTATATAGACCTAAAAGTTTCTCCAAATGTAGTAATACAGGGACTTCTTGAGAAATTCTGCTTAAGAAAGGGTAGTTAACTTTGCATAGCACAGGAGTTTCCTGCATCATTAGCAACTATTTTGTTGCTAATATAGTTAAAATTTTATTACCTGTCCTTTATTGCTCTTTTTGTCTGGTCCCCACATGGCCAAGAAGGGGAATGGCCTCTGCCTGAATTGATATCCCTCCAGACCAGTTTAACTAACAACAGAAATGACATTTGAGACAAAATATATGCCAGTGATGTTAATATTGCCACTTTTGTTAACCTGTATGATTTTTAACATCTTTGCCTGATGAAAAAGCCAGTGAAGCTTTGAAAGCTTGCATGATGTATGTTGCATATTTTGGTCAGCCAATAAAGGTATAATTCTTTTATGTATTTTATTTATTTATATCCTGCCTTTAGCTGAAGTTATCAAGGCAGCTTACAATTAAAATACAATCCCATACAATTATAATAGACATATAACCCCACCTTAAAAATATATTAAATCATTATCAACATTAAAATTAACTTAAAACAAGACTACAAGTCAATACTATTAAATGGCCGGCACTCTGAATATATAGAAGAGTGATCTGATGGTATGATAGCGGGAGAGAGATTGTAACAATGTAATTCTGGGAATGCCTGCTAGAGGAGATCCGTCTTGATGGCTTTTTTTTAAAGCCATCTAAGTTGATTATCTGATGGATCTCCTCCGGCAGGGCATTCCACAATCTAGGGACCGTGGCAGAAAAAGTCCTCTAGGAAGTTGTTGTCAATCTGGTTCTTATTGGTTGAAGCAACTTCCTCCCAGAGGACCTGAGGACATGGGGCGGATTATATGGAGATAGGCGACTCCTTAGGTAAGATGGGCCCAGGCCATGTAGGGCTTTAAAGGTCATCAATGAACAGCTGGCAATAAACTGTTAAAGTTGCAATGTTTAAATTCAAACAATCTTTGTTGTTCCAGTAAGAGGAATGGAAAATAATAGTAACTAGACTATATATGAATAACCAGTTAAAAAGCAGGTAGTGTTTTTTAAAGTCACTTGATTTAGACCAAGGTTTAAAACATAGTTTAAACCAACCAGCCCTGACTAGAAGACAACCTATGAATTACTGTTCCATTGCTTCTTGTGAGAGTACATCCTCTTTCATCAGACACATGTGAGTTACTTCTCCTACTATTTATTTTATTTTATTTGTATGCTGCCTTTCTCCTAGGTGGAACCCAAGGTGGCTCACTGCTTCATAGTCTCTAAAAGGGATGTAGGTCTCTATCTGATTCTGTATCAGAGGGGGTGACCTGACTTTATCAAGCCCTAATGTTTTTGTATGGTTCCATTGGGCAACATTGCTCCCCTTCTTCAAAGGTGATTTGAGATACCTACTTCCATACAAAGATAATGCCATCACACTGAAACTTTCTTCAGTTTGTGATAGGAGGCTTCTTTTTCCAGCTCGAGTTTTTCCATTTGAGTTGTCAGTGGCACCAAGCGTTTTTACTAAGTGCATGGCTGTGGTTGTAGCGTTCCTCCACTCGGCGGCATCTACCTTTTCCTTTGAAGTCAGTTGCTTCAGCATCTTTGATTCACCCTCATGCTTCTACAGGACTTAGGATTGCAGGTCAGTTGGGAGAAGTTATAGTTAGTGCCTACTCAGCACATCCGGTTTTTGGAGGGATATTAGATTCTTGTACAGTCAGGCTGTTTCTTCCACATGATTAAGCAGAAGCCAGTGAGATGTGTTGTGTCATCATGTGTCAGTCCTGCAGACCAAAGAGCATTCAAAAGCTTCTAGATTTCATGGGTGCTACCACAGCTACTGCAGGACTAGCAAGAGTTCATTTTCAGTCTGTAGACATGATTCCTGTTTCACCCTGAGACTGACAAGGTGTCACTTGAGAGATTCAAGTGGTATTTGTTTGGTGGAATCTACTAAACAGTCTTCTTCAAGGGATACTGTTCAAACCCTATCACCTCAGCTTTTCATTACGATGGATATCTCATTTACAGACTGGGAGGCACATTGGGAGTTATGTGCAATTTGGGGAAGATGGTCCCCATGGGAATGTAATTTCCCCATCAATGTCCTGGAATTCTTCATAGTTCCCAAGACTTTGAGAGTGTTTGAACCTCTCCTATGTTGCAGAGTTGTGCAAATTGCCATAGACTATACAGCTGCAGTGTATTACAGCAACGAGCAAGGAGTAACAAAATCCCATATATTTCCCAAATTCTACCTTTCATTTGTAGAACTGGTTTATCCAAAGAAACATATAACTGATGGCTGCCAATGAAAACATGTTGGTGGGTGCACTGAGCTGATGAGCAGCATCCATGAGCAGGAGCTTTAAAACAGAACGTCCCATCTGATCACAGACCTCTGAAGTGTTCCACAGATAGACATATTTGCCAAAGGAAATGGCAAATATGTCAATACTGTAGCAGGGTGGGAAAGGGTTGTCATTCAGTTGGGGATGCATTTCTATTCCAGTGTCAGAACCATTCCCACACCCGTTTCCTTCCGTCCCATGCTAAACAAAGTAATCACCAAGGTCAGAGAGGATGGGGTGGGATTGCATCATGGCAGTAATGTGGTGGCCTTGGCAGATCTGGTTTTCAGTGGTCCTTCACTTGTTTGGCTCCACCTACCTGTATCTCTGGATCCAGTGCTTCTCTTTCAGGTGGCAGGCACTTTATCTAGATCTGGCATCATTAAGCCTCATGATGTGAAGAGTCAGAACCTCACCGAATGCTTATTGAAGATACCTTTAGGGACTTCTATATATTTGTATCAGATCAAATGGAATAGGTTTATGACTTTTCTCCAACATTCAGAGTAGGATGTGAATGCTGTTTCTCTAGTTTATGTGTTAGATTTTTTTGTTACATCTCAAGAAGGTAGGATTCTCGTATTCCTTGAAGGTGTACCTGTCTGCTCTAAATTTTTGCCTGGCCTGGTGAAAGGATCTTGCTTTACTGACTAGTTGGTAAAGCACTTTTAAAGAGTCTAAAATGTCTCTATCCCCCATGTGTCGTGTTAGAATTCCAACATGGTCCTTCTCAGTGATGCTATAACAATTAGTGAAACCTCCTTTTGAACAGTTGGAAACTATCAGCTCTTTATAGGTTATTCTGCTATCAAGCTGGGTGTTCAGATATATCAAACATTTGAGAGGTGGATTTTGAAGATGTGTGTATTGGCACATGAATTGGATTATCACCCTGTCTCTCCTGGTCTTCACACTTATTCTGTATGGGAGTACCTGCTTCTGTGGCATTCATGAGGAGTATTCCATTGCCTGAACTATATAGAACTTACTCCATTAGTGGCTTCACACAGAACCTGCATCTGGGTGGTTTAGCTTGTCAGTCACCCATTTGTGTTATTCACAGAGACCATGAAGAAGAAGTAGAAGAAGTAATAATAGTTACTTACCTGTAACTGTGGTCATCTGTGAATTCACACAACCCTTCCTCGTCCCCTATTTTCATGTCTGCTATTATGTTGCAATGGGCAAGGAACTGAGGAAAATGAGCTGAGATGCAATAAGCATGTGTGCTGAGGGAGAAGGGGCATGACTATCAATATCGCTCAGCTCTAGAAGGTTCCAAGATAAGCTCTGTGCATATGCAATAACGCATTTGTGTGAATTCACGTATGCCCTCGTGAAGAACCACAATTAAAGTCAAGCAACCTGTTCTTGTTCATTGAGAGGAAAGTTAACAATATGTTTTTATGACTAGTAACAAGATATACTCTGCTCTCTCCCTGTTTAGTGCTTGGATTAGAAATCACCAATGAATACCAGGTGCTGTGGGCTATATTTTACAAGAAGGAACTGGCAAACCTACCTCTGACTATTCCTTCCCTAGAAAACCCTGTGCAATTCATGGCATCACCATAAATTGTCAGGTGACTTGAAGGCACATAATACACACAGGCTTTTGCATTTCATCTAACTTTTCACAGTATCTAGACCCATTTCAAACCGGCTTCAGGACAGGCTTTGGGGTAGAGACTGCCATGGTTGCCTTGACCAACAATCTGCATCTGAGCATCGACAGGGGTAGTGTGATCCTGTTGGTGCTCCTAGACCTCTCAGCGGCTTTTGACACGATAGATCACAGCATCCTCTTGGACTGCCTGAGGGGGGTAGGTATCGGGGGCACTGCTTTGCAGTGGTTCTGGTCCTTCCTCTCGGGTAGGTCTCAGAGGGTGCTGCTCGGGGATAGTAGCTCTAGCAAGAGGGAGCTCACTTGTGGGGTCCCTCAGGGGGCTATCTTGTCTCCGATGTTGTTTAACATCTGTATGAAGCCGCTAGGTGAGATTATACGGAGTTATGGTGCAGGGTGTTATCAGTACGCTGATG